>OY770149.1:11860613-13060613 GCA_963669345.1 Gortyna flavago
ATCTTGATCGTCAGCTAGTTATAGGCAATGTGACGTCACACTAAATTCAATATGGCGCCCTCTAGAGGACAAAAAGTAATACATTTCAAAAATATAAGTATTACTGAAATAAGCCCCAAAATAATTAAATTAAAAAAAGTTTAAAAACTAAAACCCGACTACAGAAAAGGATGAATTAAGAATACAAAAAAAAAATCAGCAGTTCCCTACATTGTGACGAGTTATGAACGAAAGTTGAAAGTTACGAACATAAATGTAGGGCGATTTTTTTTTTGCTGTCAGGTTTGGTTCCGTAGTAAAAGTCGTTCGTAATGATGAGCACAATGACCTCTTAAGAAATTGTTGGTGTTTTTACAATAACCCTGTATAGAAAATATTGGTTCTGGAGAGACACGCTATTAGAGTAGGTAGTGTGAATCTGCCTTTACTGACACGTGTATTGGCTTAGTCGCTTATGCACATAGGTTTATAGCCAAACGAAAAACAAGGATTTCTGATGTATGGTTCCGGATGAAAGAACAACAAATTTTAATTACGTGATACCTCTTCATACATTTTAATTAACTTTGGTGTTAGTAACAAATTTCTAAATCCTCCGCTAGTCCCTTTTGTCTTTATATCTGGTCAGCGCTTCAATTTTGTCGTGAAATATGTCGTCGTTCAAATTCGCGCAAAAGCTAATAAAAAGTAAGTGACTTTAAACGTTGTCTAGACTACATTCATGTCGACATCCATAAGTCTTCTCTATTCTAACGAAATTGACTGAAAAAGTTTTGTCATTTTCTGAATCTTTTGGCCCATTCACAGCATTTATTATTACCTACTAAGTTTCTATTATTTGCCCCTTGAAATTCTTCTCCGTCTAGTTCATTGGCTTTTGATTAATATTTTATGACATCAATTTCTATAAAAGTTATATTTATTATCCCATCATAAAGTCGACCGTACACCGATACGTAGTGCGACTTGCGTCAAGCGACAGGCGGCGACGGGGTGAAACGGGAAAAAAAAAATCACGCTGTCGAAGTCGCGGGCAGAAGCTAGTTAATTAAATATATACTCTACGAATCTGACTAAGTTCATCATCTGCCTAGCCTTTTCCCAACTATGTATGAGTAGCAGTATTACGAACCTGACTAAGTTCGCGATAGAAAAGTGACTTATAATTTTGTTTTATTTACATAAGTGTGGCTGTCATGTGCGCGTCACCTATTTCTGTCCGTCACTTTATAAGTCTCGTCGTGGTGTATTTTACACCTCTCATAGAATTAACCTAACAGCAACCTTATTGTAACGAGAATAAAGATCACAATGATTTTGATAGAGTGGCAGCAAGCCAACAGCAACTTTATTAGAATCGGTATAAAGATAACTGTGATTTGGACAGTGAAAAATCAAATAACTGTGAACGGATGTGTAGGAAAAGGTTTGTCACGTTTTTGCGCGGTTCATTTGTTTGGCAGCCATGCATCCGTGCGTAACGTGACTGTAGGTCGTAGTGGACGATCCTGCCTACATTTTCATATAAAGAGAAGAACACGTGCGTATCTTAGGCTGCTGTGGAACATCGCCTTTACTCACGAACACTCTACAAGTTGTAAACTTGGCCTCAGCAAGCCTGCTTATAGCATAAAAATAACTGATGAAATGCAACGTCCCTCGGAAGTTGTTATTATTTACTGGGTTCCTTTTAATTAGTTTGTGAATAAACTAGCATTTCTTGTTGCTATTAAAAATTACAATACAGGCTGTGAGTGTATCTTGTTGTTAGGGCTGCTTTTTGCTGTTGTTTTTCGCAATTATTCATTGTATGGTTAGTATAAAAAATACAGAAAATGTTATACACCTATATATAGATTACAGGAAAACCTATACGAAGTCCACGTCTTAACAACATGGTGGTGGTCTCTCAATATTGTGCGCATTTTACGGAACCCTCTCCAGTTCAACTCACACTTGACCGGTTTATATTTATTTATTAATAACCAACTTATATTTACAGTTTGCACCAAACATACAATGATCGGTCAATACCGACTAGTACATGTCATTTACAATCATAAAATTAGGTTATATTACATAAAACTAGATAATATTAGATAAAATTTGACAAGATTAGATAGAGTTGGAATAAAATTAGTATAACATTATAAGACTAGGTTAGACTGGAAGTTCTTCTGCGAAGCAGTCATGCTAGCGAAGGAGGTGGCGGGATGGGCGAGGGAGAGAGCCTTGAGAGCCGCCCGTCCCAGCCGCCGCGGGAGACGCCCCGAGCGTCGGGAGCCGCGTGACGACTCCCGGCCACGGAGTAACGAGTAGCTCGCCGTCCGATGAGGACCAGGCCCTTGCTGGACGGTGCGTATGTGTTCCACGCGCGCCTTAAAGAGATGTCAGCATCGAAGGAGGGGCCGAAGCCTGCCGGGGCAGCGGGATTGTCCGAAAGGGTTACCGCTACCCCGGAACATAAAGGGCTAAGGAAGGAACACGGATGGGTTTTAGTCAGTAAGAGTCTGACACTCCCTTCCGCTCGGGGTCATTTGATTTCTCACCTTTAAAAAAAAGAAAAAAAGACTGTAGGTCAACCTTAACATAATTTGGGAAAAGGTTAGTCAGAATGAGTGATCAGTGTGGCGAAGAGGAACTGAATGCTAATACTGTTACAGTACAGAGTGAGATACAAACGTCACAATTGCATGCGTTGAGTCGACCTCTTTAGCCTCACCATTAGAATTTACATTTAGATAGGACCCGACAATTGTCTCTCTGTATCATTAAAAGCAAAAACTAGATACTTGTAGAGTAGGAAACATCCAGGTAATTATAAAAATATTCAAAGTGCTCGCCAACGTGGGATCAGGGATGGCAAAAACTGTTTTATGTTTTAAGTAGTAATTTTGTGTTCGTGATTCTGGTTATTATATCTTAGTAGATTTATGTTATTTTTTATGAAAGAGAAACCAGTAAATAAATAATGTCGTGATGCACCGGCCCCAAGCAACATGGAGATATGGTGACTAGTTTCAATATATCATCATCTGCCTAGCCTTTTCCCAACCATGTTGGGGTCGGCTTCCAGTCTAACCGGATGCAGCTGAATACCAATATTTTACATGGAGCGACTGCCTATCTGACCTCCACAACCCAGTTACTGGGTAATACGATACCCCTTGGTAAGACAGGTTCTCAGACTTTTGACTACCCGTAACGACTGTCATAGATCCAAGAATAACGGCCGGGACCAACGGCTTAACGTGCTTTCCGAGGCACGGAGGGATCTCGGTATGTAAAGATGGCCACAGACCAACCGCGGCAAGCATTGCTTAACCTGATCGATCGACCTGTGCGACTGTTATTATTTAGCCACGGTTCCCTCAATAAGGTCAAGTTTCAATGGATATGAATAGATTAACGACGGATAGATACGTAATTTTTTTAAAGTCATGATTTAATCAATCTAAAATATTCTCAGCCTTTCTCGAATACGTTAGTAGGCTTCTAATCTAACCAGAAGCTGCTCAATATGAATAATACATGGACCAACTGCCATCTGACCCCCGTAAACAAATTACAGTACAACACTGATATTTTTGTTTAATGGCAAGCATAATTCCTGTCACTTTCGACGTTACTGCCAACCCTAGTCTAAATAATACTTTACTTTTTCTCTCCAACAATATCATGACACGAAACGGCTTCCTCGGTAGCACCGTTCACCTCGCTACTCATAACTTGATACAAGTTAAACTTTCCAACTCTTATAACAGCTCCACCTCCTTTACATTATTCATGTATTTGTCTTCCACTATCTCTTACACAAAATAGTTACCGGTGCTGCGGTGTGGTAACTCTGGTTGCTTTTGAACGTCCAAGCAAATTTAGAATGAGCTGCCAAAATATTATTTATACATAGTTGTTTAGAAAAAAAAAAAAACAGTGACAGAATAAGCACGTTGATTTAAACAAACTTTTTCGTTGCTTGGAATCACGTAATAATTATAACGTTGTTTCATTTAACAGCCCCCATTGTACAGAAGGTCGGCTTCACACAGCGACCGAGCACGCACGCACATGCACATATAGACACGCTTCACGTACAGCAAGTGCAAGCGCACGCGCGACGCTTATTTGTTTGTGTACACACACCACACACACGCGTCTATGTGTGCGTGCACTTGCTTTCGCTTGTGTATGAAGCCGACCTTCTATAAAATTATTGTGTCTCCTATACCTTGAGTAGTTTACGTACCTTTACGTTGAAAATATTTTTCATAAAACAAAAAATATGTCCAAGAATATTTTTTTGCTTTATTCGATGTTACAAGAAATATTTTTCTTGTACCTTAAAAATTTTTCTTTAACCTTTTGTGTCAGCTTTTGTGTGGTTTTTTTTCCGAATTTCCGTATTGATTTTCCTGTAGGCGATGGCTATATTGATTATTTTTATTTTATTATCACGTATCAATGTTTGTCAACACTGTGTGCACAAGCAAATATTCAGAGAATTTCAACGGAACTGCAGTCTTTTATTAAAATAGAGAACAGGGGGGATTACTGGAACTATATTGAACTATTTCATAAAAATATTTGAAATATCTAGAATAACAGGTCGCCAAATTCCCGTACCTACTGGATGTGAGCTTGATAATCAGCTGATAGAATGTGCTGCATACCACCTCAGTGAATAAAAGCGTGATCTTTTATTATGTAAAAGAGTGCAGTGGTCGAATCTTTGTTTATTATTTGTTTAACATTAATTTGTATTTTTTTTTTTACGATTTTAGTGTATTTTAATTAGATTTATTTTAATTTTTTAGTCCTTGAAAAAGTTGTTGTACCTACCTAGATAATATCTGAATGATGTGGTCCCCTATAAATGGAAGGGCACACTTGTTTTAGTCTCTGTTTATGTAAACGTGCATGTAATTGTGTAGCCTCTATTGTCGATCCAAGAAATAAATAAATACGTGTAAATTTTAATTTATTGCGACTCGTATAGGAAGATCACAAATTAGACTAAACACAGCCAAACATAAAAAAAAACAAATTACGTAAAAATTAAACATAAATATATTTATGACCAATACCTACTCATAAAATATAATAATATTTAAGAAAAATATTTTTGTGTCTACGGTTGCTTTTTGGTGTTGTTAAATATGGATGTGTAGCGTGTACCTCTAACTTTACCGAAATAATTTAAAATAAAACGTTTGCAATCAAGAAAAACGGCGTTCTTTTATGTTTCCTCGGCACCAGCGCATAATAAAGAACGGTGTGAAACAAAAGTAAAAAAAAGAAAAATTCAACAGAAAGTCCTATTTGAGGCCAAAAGGCTCCTTCTCAATCAGAAATGAAGAGATCCGGACCAGAGAACCTCCGCATCTCTTCATTTCTGATTCGATCACTTGGGGAAACTCCAAGCATAGCCTTCTCCATTGTCCTTTGGGTGACTTTTAGCCTTCTAATAAGGCCTATTGTGATCGACCACAAACTAACTTATGGAGCTTAAAAACGGGTCAGTGATCCTTAACCCTACAACGTCTCACAAAACACTATAATACCATAAAAAAAAAATAAAGGTCAAAATAATAAAAACTCACAATTCTAAGCATCATCATAAAGAACACTATTACAATCCTAAACCATCTTAATGTGACCCAATTCAGAGAGAAATCCGGACATTCAAGAAAGTAATAAAAAAATAATGATGTCTTAAAGAGGTTGCTATCCTAAATTAACGGAGAACGAGTAGCCTCCATTCTTTTTATTTTTGTTAAAAAAGAAGTTACGAGGCAAAGTTGGTGCTTGTATAAGTTCCCAAGTAGGAAATGGCGGTATCCGTGGTATGGTGAGTATGAAATTTGAAGATGTAGGATAATAGAATTAATTGAATGTTCTGTGCATAGACTTATAAAAAAAGATGGACTCCGCGCCACGCATATCGAAAGTGAAGCACCGTACCGATCTATTTGTGAGTGATTGACGATTGATGCTGTCGTGTCACGTAATGGCGGCCGGTCGGCATACTATCATGTAAATGTGAGCGTGAGGCGTGTTTGTACAAGCAGTCCCGGCATACTTACTGTGCTTCACTTTCGATATGCGTGGCGCGGAGTCCATCTTTTTTTATAAGTCTATGGTTCTGTGTAATTTAATTTAGTGTTTTGTGTCCTGTAATGTTAATTACTTTGCATACCTAGTATTGAATACAATCAAGTATTTTCTAACTGAACAGACAGCTGTGCTGCTGGAGAGTTTGTTGCGCCACTTTTTCTCCCCAGCGAAAGCACTAGGAAGTGGTGAAGGGCGGCCGTTTTGGGCAACTGTCTTTTGTAATTTTGACGTTCGAAAAGTGTTGATTCTCAGCCTAGTTTGAATAAATTACTTTTGATTTAGATTTTTTGAGAAAGCCCAATGTCGACATACATTACTGATATGTTCGGTTGCGTGGTATCATTATCATCTGTCTGCCTTTTCCAAGCTATGTTGGGGTCGACTTCCAGTCTAACCGGTCGCAGCTGAATACAAGTATTTTATACATATGAAGTGACTGCCCATCTGACCTTCACAAACTTTAACTATTTAAAACGATACCCCTAATTGGTAAAGCTGGTTGTCAGACATTCGGCTTATTGAGGATCTGTAACATCTGTTAGAGATCCACGAATACCAGCCGGGACCAACGGCTTAACGTGCTTTCCGAGCCACGGATGGGTCTTGGTATGTAAAGATGGTCATCCATCCGCGGTAAGGCTAGCTTAACCTGATCGATCGACCCGTGGGGCTATTATTATTTCTTCTAAAAGTAGGATAATTATATTAAATAGAATTCCGTATGATTCCTTCACGTCTTTTTTATAAATGTACATATTTTAAGACTGTTAGCTCAATAAGTTAAATATAATACACTGTTTATAAAAATAGAGTAGCTAGAAACCAAAATAAAAGTAGCTAAATATCGACGTACGTCATAAACAAAAACATAATCTGAATACAAATAAAAAAGGTCACAACCGGCTTAAACTTGATTTATTAACATTTTTTTTTCCAACAAAATATAATTTGGTATCGCAATAGTTCATCTATGTAATTTTAAATGCAAATCTATTTTCAATTCATAAGATGTAAATATAGATTATGGGAGATAATCTCCGTAGTTTATTCATTCAACTGTCTGGCCGTCTATTGATAAATATTTTAATAAAGCTTTGATATTTCACAGTTTTAAAACATCAGGATAGTTGAACGTGCTTTGCACACGTTAGTGATTATAATTATTCTCAATGACAAGTTCCTATCACTCTTACCCTAGAGACATAGAAACTAAACTAAACTTGCCGTGCCTTTAACCTCTGTAACTATAACGCAACGGCTTATTAGTCGATTCGCACGAATTCGCTCGCCCGAAATGAGCGAATTGTCACTTTTAAATACATATTTTTTTATAGGTGACTCGCACGAAGTTAATTTATTTGTGGGCGAATATACATCTGGATTTGTCGACTCGATTGCAAATAAATTAACTTCGTGTAAGAAAAAATAATGTTATTTAAAAGTTACTCGCACGTTTCGAGCACTGCTAGTAATATATATTACTTTGTGAGGATGGATGGATGGATGATTGTTACTTTTTCACGAAAAAACTAACGTATAAGCTATATCACTGTAAAGTTTTATCAAAGTCCGTTCAGTAGTTTTTGCGTGAAAGAGTAACAACCACAACAGTAACAGTTTCGGCCCCTGGTACGCCTTCCAAAGATCCGGGACCCCGGGGTCCCGAGTTATGTTAAAAATAATAATAAATTATTCAATTCAGGCAACAAAGACCCATAATATAAATACTTTATTATACTAACATACATAATTATAAAAATCACAAAAACATAACACACTACACTTGGGAGTGGTTTGGTCAAGATTCCCTGTGTTATCTCTAAAGCATATCCACCCTATCTTTGCGCAACATGTCCACGGCAAACTTTTAGAGCGAACGATCGTGGAAGAATTTAGCTCAAGCCAACCCCACATTGTAATTATGGGAAAACAATGAGGAGTCAGTGCATTACCTTAAGAGCGTGTGTTTACGCCGTGTGGCATTTCGTACAAACTTTCAAGCCCTTGTTTTTCGAAATGAATGAACCGATTTTAATGAAACTTCATACGCATAAGCAGGATACAAAGGTCTAAAAAGTTAGCTGAGAACATTTTCGAAAAATTGTGTTACAGCCAAATTAGACCGATTTTAAACATTATATAGAAACGAGAGATTTCCAGTTATCTTTTTTTAAATAAGACATTCCGAAAATGTTCAGTATATGATTGTGAACCCCCGTGCGTTGAATTTTATCGTCGATTATCAAAACAAAAAGAGATCACCAGTCCCTACTGACAGCGCCCGTTCACAAACATGAAAGAAAGAAAATAGGCACGATTATTTGCGGCAAATATGACGCATCAAAAATAAAACACAAAACAAAATAACAATTTGGGAGAAAACATGCGTCACGTCTAAGCAAAACGGCCATCGCTCAGCATAATGCTAAAACCCTATACGAGACAGAGCCCCAGCGCTGATGTGCAGGTGTGCTGGTGTGGCATGACGCATGGATCAGCACCATTCAAGATTCAGGGAGCCAAATGATCCAACGCGTATCAACATAAATAAGTACATGCCTATCAACAAGGATAATTTAAGAAGCTTTCCACAAACTCAAGTAATGATCACATAATTACTTACGTTATAAAATATTAGGGAGGTGAAGATATATTATAATTTGACGAAGATTAATTATGAATTACGTCACACGCAGTACCTTTGTCTATATTCTGTCAGGCGAAATGTTCGTAATTCACTTTGTTTCGAGCAATCCTGGTTTTGTTGTGATGTTCTAATAAGATGATACGTTCTGGATTTCCAGGAATTAATTTTCATTATATCGTCAAGAGTTAAGTTAAACCAGCCTACGACTCAAAGGAATCAAATATTAATTGAGACAAAAAAGGGGTGTATGCATTACACGATAGAAATGAAAATTTACGACTGGAGCGTGATTCAGCGTTGCTAACCGACTGGAGCCGAGTATACCCAATTCAGCGTCACCGACCCGAGCATGATGGTTCAGTCTCGTTCACTGTTCAAAAAGAGCGCAAAGCGCTTCATCGCATGACAGTAACGAAAAAAACCGGCCAGGTGCGAGTCGGACTCGCGCACCGAGGGATCCGTACAAACCTAGGTATATAAGTAAAAATATTTTTATTATATGATGTAACTAAAAAGTTACGGTTTTCACAATTTTACTTTTAATTGTGCTATAAGACGTTGCTTCGTACCAAATTTCAAGATTCTGAATTCACGGAAAGTACCCTGTAGGTTTTGATTCCTTTGCAAGTGTCGAAAATTTGCGGAAATTTGCGGTATAAACGGCTGTATCTTTTGATTGCGTTGGCTTAGAAGTATGATTTTTTCACAGCTCCAAACGACAGTAGACTTGAGTATTTGATATAAATTCCAGCTTGATACCTCCACGCTTTCCTGAGAAAAAGGGTCTTGACAGATAGACGGACAGATGGACGGACAACAAAGTGATCCTATAAGGGTCCCGTTTTTTCCTTTCAAGGTACGGACCCCTCTTCAAAAACTAAACGATGAAATTACACATAGTTTGAGAAAGAAATTAACCAGCTTATAATGTTCCCACTGCTTGGACACAGGCCTCCTCTCTGTGAAGTGGAAGTTGGCCGTAAGCTTCTACGCGGACTCAGTGCGGGTTGGTGGATGTCGCAATCATGTCTTCGATTTTTTTGATCCTAGGACATGCCATACTCACGATGTTTTCCTACACCGTTTTGAGAGCAATGGTGCTAAAATAATGTACACAAAGTAAAGTTCTTAAGCTCTCTATCCAATTCATTTTACTTAAAACGAAACAGACTAGAAACTAGTTTAACAATACAACTTCCTCAGTACTACGATAGTTCTTTATTGCAGTAAGGGGATCGTGAATAAAGGCACGCAGTCTTCCAAAGAGTGAGCCTACTTTACCTTAATCTGTGAAAATTTCCTAACATACTGTGATCCCTGGAAAAAGCCGCTGTTATTACCCCAGCAGTCTAACTTTCTTATAATCTTTTATGAACAAATTTAATTACTGCGCAGATATTGGTTGTAAACTTTAAGTATGGATAAGACAAGCTTGAGAAATATTTTTGGAACGAAGTTCCTTGACGAAGCTTGCGGTAGTAGTAAACTGGTAGAAATCGTCACGTAACGAAAGAGCATTCTGCCACCTCCATGCGACTTTTTATTACAAATTTATTAGAAATAGACAAAGAGATAGAGAGAGATATTTATATACGGGATGATTGATGACCAAAACGTATGAACCAGCAGATTTTTTTTGCGATTTCAGAGTTGGTCCCATAATGAAAGTTGTTCATATTCATGGGTAGAAAACCCTGTAAAATTTTCGAGACGGTAAAAAAAAACATGCAGTATATATATAGTTTACTAGGTTTTCGAGGGTGCTGAAGCCAATAGTTAGGTCAAAATTAAAATCCAGCCGCCATCTTGGATTTTCATTTTGAACTTCGTTTCTGTCGGGGGTCCGAACCGGTAACGCAATTAATGTTGTTGTCAAAATAAAAAGCATGGCAGGATGTCGATTTTATTGAAACTGTAGGTACTTGTGTCCACAAAAAACCTTGTCATTATTTCATACTCTGCATCGTGTCCCAGTCGAAAAGCTGCTTTGTGTAAGTCGATGTTTGACTTTGAACGATCAAGTTTTCAGTTTTGTCCTAAATTCGGAGTAATTTGAATAAGTGGTCCAAATAAAGAACTTTTTTTTTCCGCTTGAAAGGTTTTTAGAGTATATTTTTTTTCATAAGTTTTGTTTTCTGGAGTTTATCAAAGAGTTTATAGGAAGACTAGGTTCCGCCCGCAGCTTTGTTCGCATTAGAAACGAGTTTAAGGGATAAAAAAGTTTTCAATGTCCTAACCTTCTACTTTTGAAATAAATTTATTTCATTTCAGATATTTTTATTACTTATTATTCTATTGCCATCAACCGGGCACCAATCCAGAATCCGGTTGCTACTGAGACATTCCTTTATTTGGTAGAGGAAGCTAGCGCGGTGGCCTCATATTTCAAAAACACCGTGTTCCAAAGTTAACGTTTTATTTCTATATAGTTTTTTTTTTTAGAAGCTGCACCCAGCTTCGATTATATATTGTACTTGTATACATAAACAGCTATATACATTTTAGAGATGAAAGTAGTGAGAAACAGTTAGGTATATGAAATTACAAAATTCGCATTTTTCTGACCTACAAACTAAAGAATTTTGTATAATTATTCGGAGTCCACTCCTAACTTGCACCGTTTCGCAAAACAAGAGTAAACTGTTTTGGAAGTTGGACGCGGTCCAGATCACGTTCTGCGGTCACATTATAAAGTATTCACGATATTTATGACTGCTTAGCTGTCTGTTCAGCAAACTGAGTGGGGAGAAAATGAGAAGTGACATGTAGTTATAAGGAAAACTGTTATGTTGGCTTGTCAGGGATGTCAGGGATGTGATTGAGGGGCTTGTCAGACTTGTCAGGAAATGTCAGGTAAATTTAAGTTAGTCAAGTAATAAAGTTAGTCTACACTGTCCCATTGCTGAGCAAATTAAGGCCTGTCAGTATATCGTTATTAGTCAGGATGACACCTTAAAATTCTCCGTTTTTAAATTTAAATGAAAAAAATTATGACTGAATTTTATTTTGAAAAAAAAACATTTAGTTTCAAAAATCCGCAAAGAATGTGCGCAATATGGAAGGAATGATGGGGCTATGGGGAAATGTCTTGACGATGCGTGAGCGTGCTTGATCCATCGCCGCCCATTCGAACTCCACCAGGATGGATGGAAAGCAACACATGAAGCATTGACATACGAGTATATTACTACTTATGAAATCATTGACATGAAGTAATTTTTTGCTCCGTTGGTGTAATTGCTGAATGGCGTTCCAGTGTGAGGATAAATCAATAAATAAATAAATAAACCGTCTATCATTTAGAGTAAATGGTCAGACTTATTGTGACAAGAATAACTTAACTAAATTGTTGACTGTTGTATGGGACAATATCATACACATCTTATTATGTGTACATGCAAAAGCATAATTAGCCAATAATGTTGACTGCTGAGACACAGGCCTCCTCTCTATGATAGAGAGTGGGCCATAATCCACCACGCTGGCCCAGTGCGGGTTGGTAGATGTCAGATCGGTTTAATCACGATGTTTTTTTTCACCGTTTTGAGAGCAGTGCTAATGAAGTTAAGCACATTTTGGTGTAGTGGTTTTTTTATGGGTAGGCAGAAACCTTTTGATTCGTATAGCATGGAAAAAAATATGATTAAATCAAGGATTAAACAATTAACACTTAATTTTCAGTGATATAACTGAAAGTAAAAAATAATATATGCTTCGCACACATTCAAGAACAACAGCGAAGTCCTCACAATTTTCTCAAACAATTTTCATTTCTCACAGCGTGTCGCTGAATGCAATATTGGACATTCCGAAGTTGTCGGCTATTGAAACTTATTGCGACATGAGTCGACATGTCTGGCTAAATTATACTTTTCACTGCAATTGTCTGCGACAGTCTGCGAATAGCTATGTTGCTCGAGCGGTGAGATTTGCGACGCGACTTGCGTCAAGCGTAACTCACGCGCGTCTCTTGTTTTCGTCCGTCAGACCGCAAGTCGCGTCGCGGTGACTCTTGGTATGCTCTAAGGCCTGTTTCGGCGTCTCTCCATAGACAATGACTCACCTCCCATTTTGCACAACATGCCCGGTCACTTGCACACTTCAGGACCTCATGACTGCGTCAGTAAACGTATTCGCGTTGATGAATTTTAATCAAAATAATCAAAAATGATTGTGTCTCAGCAGTGGGAACATTATAGGCTGAGTACGTGTGTTGCTGCAGCTTCTTGCAGCTTTGTTGTGGTCGCGTTGTAGTTAGTAGTTGCGATTTGGTTACGTTGCGCGTTGTGGCTGTGTTTGCAGACGAATCGACTCCGGCTGTGACAGTGTCTTTGCGTCGAAGTAACGTTGTAAAAGAAAAAAATAAAGAAAGAAAAAGTATTTATTGTGACTCTTGCACACAAACTAAACTAAACGCAATCTTAAAAATATAAAAAAAACAAGATTATATAATAACCTCCTACTTGTTTTGAAGTCGGTTAAAAAGACGCTCGCTCGCGCGTTGCATTACGGCTGCGACGTCGCCTCGATGTGGTCGGTATCGCCCACACAGTTGATTTTAGCGGCCAAATGAGGTTCGTGTGATTAGACTGTTCATTTTCATACAAATTAGCGCCCATCCACTTGGTGTCGTTGTGCTGTGGTATGCGTGTTCGGGTCCTAAACAACTTCTTTAATTTTTTTTCTCCGCAGTCTCTGTCACAATAAAACCCAGTGGTGGCCGTGTGGCAACTGCCCCAACTTACAAGACAGGCGCTTTACATACATACATACATAATCAGCCTATAACGTTCCCAGTGCTGGGACACAGGCCTCCTCTCAGAGAGAGGGAGTGGGCTGTAATCCACCACGCGAGCCCAGTGCGGGTTGGTAGATGTCACATGTCTTCGAATTATATGTTCTAGGACATGCCGGTTTCCGGTTGGCGCTTTACTTTGGTTAATTTATAACATCACCACCGCTCTCAAAAACGGTGAAGGAAAACATCATGAGGAAACCGGCATGTCTTAGAACCAAAAATTCGAAGACATGTGACTTCTACCAAACCGCACTGGCGATGGCGCCGCGTGTTAGATAACGGCCCACCCGTTCTGACAGAGAGGAGGCCTGTGTCCCAGCAGTGGGATCGTTATTAGGTTGATTATTCTGTCATTAGACGCGTGTCGCTTGAGCGTGTAGCTTGAGACACTTTGGAACACAATGCAGCCAGTAAAGGCTTTGGGTGGTCCTTGTTTCTGTCTGGAGGATCTAAGAGGACGAAACTTGATCTGGACTTAGTTTAATTAATTTAATTGAGGTTTTGAAGTTGAATGGTCCTCGGTTGTAATTAATTAATTAATGACAATCAAAGACTTACATTGTGGTTACATTGCATGTAATGTTAAAAGCATTGCATATTCAAGGTGGCAGGGACATCGACGCGCAACCGACTTTCTTGATTTCTGACTGACCGACTCCTTGACAATTCAAAAGTGCCTTTTATTGGTTTATTTGAAATAAATGCATTAAGTTTGAGTTTGAAACCTGTTACCACGGATTCAGAACATGTTTCTGGATCTTTTAACGCAGGGTTAAAATTTTTCGTCAGTGATTGTCAAAAAAAATAACTGCTTCCTACAAAAGTATATACATATAATACAAATAGTATGAGCATAATCTGCCTATAATGCTCCCACTGCTGGGACATAGGCCTCCTCTCGCTGAGCGGGACAACAACGGGCCCAGTGTGGGCCGGTATGTGTCACGTCTTGGAATTTTTGACCCTAGGACAAGGCGATTTCCTCACGATGTTTTCCTTCACCGTTTAAATACAAATGAACAAATAATTTTACAAATACAATTACCTAAATGAATATTTACTTTCTAAAGTATCATAATAATGAAATTAATATGATACTTTTTAGAAATTAAGTAAGTGAAGACTATGTGTCATTTTTTTCTGATTTTTTTCTCAATAATTTTTAATCATGGTCTGGCAGTTTGAGTTATTTATGTGGGCTACCCAAATGTGCTTTCTTTGGTATTGTTCGTGGAATCGTTGATCGTTCTGAGTAAAGCTGCATGATACTAACAAATGCGTGCACTGACTGGACAGGTTCCACTCAATCTGTGTGGTTCTTTCCTCAAAAGACCATTTCAGACATCAATCTACATGGTCTTCACATTCTGACCAAGATTATGTCTGGACTTTAAAAGAGCTCTGAGGTTCATTAGGCCTTTCTTCTCAGAGTAGTCACATAGAAAACGCCAACCTCATCTAGTTTTTAAAACATGATTGACATGTGAAAGTGTTTGTACAAATAAAATCCTACTTCCTACTAATATTATAAATGCGAAAGTTTGTGAGGATGGATGGATGGATGGATGGATGGATGGATGTTTGTTTCACGCAAAGACTGCTGAACGGATTTGGATAAAATTTGGCACACAGATATATTATAACCAGGATTAACACGTAAGGTACTTTTATCCCGATATTCCCACCGGACCGAAACTTATGCGGGTGAAACCGCGGGGCGCAGCTAGTCATTTATAATTTATCAATGAATCCGTAAGCAAGACGTTGACTATATCCAAGATTACTCTCCGTATAATTTAATTCTCTTCAGCCTCAACTTCATCCGAACTGACAAGTTTACTCGTAAACTGTTTACAACTGAAACCTGACGCGTGTGCACTACAACAGTATGAGAATTGCTTAAGTTTATACCTGCTTCAAGTTTACGTAAAGGCTTGAAAATGGGCTTTAAAGTTTCACAAGGATTGCTCGTGGAATATCGTTGTTAGAATCGTGAAGTAGAGTGCTTGGAAATATAAAATTGCTCGGTTCATATTTTTGAGAAGAACTATGATAAGCTTTGTATTGACAGAAGAAAAGGGAGGCCTATTATTTGCCCAGTAGTGGGGGATTCTGGACTGATGAAATTAATGAATGAAATGACGATGATGTGTGTATGCGTAGCTTAGAACCACTGTATTTACGAAATTTAATCGTCCATCACCATATAGATATATTTAGTCCTACTTGTCTCTTGTTTTTGGCCTATACTTTTACAGGCATGAGGAACAGGGTGTAAAGTTCACTCATCCTCAATAGAAAAGGGAGGATCATCCGTCCATCTGGACGGAGGTGTTGTGTCTGGCGGGCAAGTGCCCGATGATTCATGTCGGGCCGTTGTATCTATGCTATTTGCGCGGTAAACTCTCCTTGCGAGATGCAGGATTTTTTGCGTGACGTCGTGGCGTTGTAGATAATGCTACATACTGTCCCACTGCTGGCCAACAGCCTCCCCCAAATCCTTGTAGGAGCCATTTTCCCGCGCCACTCTCGTCTTCTAACTGTAAATAATTATTTTGAAAAATTATTATTCTGTATAATTCTCTGTGGTCGGTTATTTCATTTTTTTTACTTCGTATGTATGGAAGAGTTATTCACCTTTACGCCAAATATCAAACTCGTATGTTATTATTTTAGCCGTTATTACCCCACTGCTGGGCAAAGGCCTCCCTACTCTCTTTCCACCTCTCTCTGTCCAGAACTGACAAGGACCAATCTTTATCAAAGGAGTTCAGCTCATCCCGCCATTTCTGTCTGGGCCTGCCGTGATGTCCTTTGTCCTGGGTCGTAAGTTTGGCCCACTGATCATAATTATGTACCCGAAGACATTTCACCTTTACGCCAAATCCAATCACTCTTACACCGTAACTGAGTTACAAACACATTACGTGCGTCTTAACACTGACATTAAATTTTATGAAATTACTAAAATCACCTCCCTCTCTGCTTACCCAGTAACATTATAAACAATACATTACTTATGCACAAGCAGGCGCCATGTACGTGCTGACTTTTAATTATTAGTTAGGAGTGAGAACTACCCCTTACAAAGTAAGAAGGAGCGTAAGTGTTTTAAACTCGCTCGGGAGCAGGAACTTCCTGTGGTAAGGGACCAAAAAAATGAGCCCAGCGTTTATGAAATGCTAATCAGAGTAGTTCAGAAAATGTTGTTATTTATTATAATATTTAGATCATATGGAGTTTTTTAAATGTTAGATAATTAATATATCCGAAGCCAAAACTGTAATTGAATATTAAAAAAAAAACGTCTTTTTTAACGGACAAAAATTCTAAAAACAAAACGGTAACGGTAATATTGTTTTTAGAATGTTTGTACATTTCTTTCGTATGTTCTGGATTGGCGCAAAAATGGTTGAACGGATTTGAATGAAATTTGGCACGCAGGTAGTTTATAACCTGAATTAACACAATGGGTACTATTAATCCCGATAATACGTTCCTGTGGTATATTTTTGGACATCCACGTGGGTGAAACCACGGGCAAAAGGTAGTTCTTAATAAAAACATTATAATAATATGATTTTGTTTTTGATAAGTCCCGTACCAGCCTTTCTGTGGACTACTTTGCAAAGCTGCCAATGAAATAAGAGGCACAGGAAACTATTAAATGAGTCTTAAGATTAGAATATGTACCTAAAGCCCATAAGCACATGACTTCTCAGAGATTTTTTTTAGTAGAATGTCTAAATGTTTTATAATCATAAAAAAGAGAGAGAGTGGGCCATAATCCACCACGCCCGAGGGGTCTTGAATGTTATATGTCTTCGGATTTTTGGTTCTAATACATGCTGATTTCCTCACGGTGATTGCAATTTCGACGTTTGACAATTTTAAATCAAAAATAAAATAATTCAGACTCGTAACCACATTAAACCTTGAAAACTTAGAGTGAACACTGACACAATTCATACAATAATTACAGCAAATAGACATCCCGTGTCAACTCACGCGCACCAGGCTATTCCATCCATAAAATTTATTTAGGCCACGTTTCACTTACAAAGATAAGATTAATTGAAAAGTTAGCGGAGACGAGAAACACTTTATAATGTTGAAGGGTGACTCACAAACGCATGGATGTAATGTTTTAAACCAGAAAAGTTATGCCATACGAAATGTTGGTTTACTTTCATATTTCTTTATGCCACATTATTATTATTCTGGTACAAACCCCTGACAATATTATCGAACCATCTGAGTGCCTTCCACCCGGGCACGCGTTACCGTGGCCGACTTGGGAATATCTAGATAGACTTCGAATTGGGTTTTAAGTTTAGTTAAAGACAATTTCGATAGATGGGGGAACGGGTTCAGATCTCAAATGCGTATGCGGTACCTGCCCATAGACGTGCCCACCTTTCATCCGTTTGTAAGTAAGACACCTAATAGTTTCGTAATTGTCTTGTATTTTTTTAAATTTATTTTTTACTTTTAATTATGGTGTTCTATTAAACTTTTCTATACTTTTGGCAATTATTCCTGATATGGAAAATCCTGCCAATGTTACTCACGGTGTTAAAACACTACCTGTAGAACTAAATCCAATATTTTTTTCTGAAATCATCAGATAATTTAGAATTCAGAGTCTTTGAAAATATAACTTTTTATTGGTACCTTCTTTTAAATTGAGGACAAAACACAATGAGGAAGTAATCAATTATCTTTCCTGTACGTCTGAACAACAAACCCAACAGCTCAAAGGACCAATAATTCATACCCTAAAAAAAACTAAAAAGGACTCGAAGGACCAAAAATTTAACATCGCTAAAATAAACAGAGAACATATTCAAAACTCCAATTTGTATGAATATCCTGTACTTGTGAGTCAGAACAACCATAGACGTGAATAATAAACGGGCATTATTGCTATGCGTTGCGTGGAACAGGAATATTAATCCGTTCGTCTGGAGTTGGCGCTTACAGACTGAGTTAATCCTTTCTGTGGAGATAGTTATGAGTGGGTGAACTATAAATGAGTTTGAATCTTGTTTGGCAATGAAACGTGCGCTTAGAGAGTTCTTACGTTAACTTAGCATCATTTACTTTTCTTGTGACCATGGTTAACCGCAAAGCTAAGGTGAAAACGGGAACAGTAGCAACCAAACCAGTGCATTGCAGTGCATGTATTATTTAAATATCGTAGCAACATGCTGAGATAGGAGCCTTTTGGCCTCGTCCAGAAATTTCTGTGTTTTTTGCAACAAAGTTCTTTTACGGAGGTTGCTGTAGGAGTAAACTTGGAGAAATCCTCACGTTATGCCCCCTCCATGCGACTTTTTATAATACAATAAAATAGAGAGAGTAAGAGAGAGATAGTTTTCCAGGTTTTAGAGGGCGCTGAAGCCGATAGTGAGGTCAAAATTAAAAACTTCGTTCCTGCCGGGGATCCCCCGACCCCACACGATTTTTTTATATAATTATGATTTAATTAAGATTTATTTTATTTATGATTGTGTTTAGTTTAGTTTGTGATCGTCATGTACGAGTCACAATAAATACTTTTTCTTTCTTTCACAAAACCACAACCCAAGAACCAAATAGGACCATTATGACGTCACAACATGTACAAGTGATTGCACTTTTATTGCAGAGCAGGATACTGTCCAAAGCCTTGACAAAAATCCCTGATAAAAGCAACTCACGAAAATATCACGAAAAATATTTCTGCATCCAAATACATTTCCTTTTCAGCAAACGAGTTCAACGTGCAACAATAACATGCATATACAGGGTCCATCCATAAAGTACGGTTTATAAACAAATTTCCTTACATACCTATTGCACATGGTAGAAGTAAAGAAAGCGGGCTCAATACAACTAGCGAGAACGCACGCACACATAGATATACGCTTCACGTACGGCGAGTGCAAACGTACTCACGACGGCCATTCGTTTGAAATCGCCGCACGTACGCGTCTATGTGTGCGTGCGTCAGTTTTCGCTCGTTGTATAAAGCCGGCCTTCTGTACTTTCATGTCCCTATTGTGTGGGAGGGAGACAATGTTATCTTAATACGAGTTGGAGAACTCCACACGAACGGTGTTTATCTAAGATCGTAGATAGAAAGTTCTGGAAGTAATATCAGATTGCATAAATGTAATAAGAGCTTATACGTCTGTGTTGACCTCGACGTTTGTTAGTTATTGGATAAGTAGTGACTTCATAATGTTTTGGGTGTAAACAAAAAAGTGGCCCGCTAATACAAAACATGTGTATGTATCGATCTGTTAAGTAGGTTTAATAATATCCTTTTAAATGATTCAGATTGTGATTAATGGTTCAGTGCGCAAGGCTTGTGGCTAATTAATAAAGTTTCGAAATGCGTATTACCTTTTAAATAGACACCAAAATCCTTTCGTCCATCTTTTTACAAGCTTTTATTTTTCTACTTTATCCTGCGACTGTGAACAAAAGACCGCAATAATTTCAGTTAACATATTTGGTGCCCTTAATTCAGGAACAGTTTCTCACACATTTTATTTCCTCGTGTCTAACATGTAAAAGTCTTTGTACTAGAAGTGTCACTTGTGTCAATAGAACGCGAAGGTCAATAACATGTCGGATTGAAGTTCCATATTCTATGTATTGTATAACATACAGAATGTTACTGTTACTTCGATATTGCCAGTAGCATGTCTGTGTGAAACATTTTTGTTTGACAAGGATTTTCGTAAAACTATCATAGGTTGTTCTAGCGGGCCGGCATGGCACCAGCCGGGGATCGTGGAAAGCGTACAAGTTCCCATGATCCCCGATGATCAAAAAAGTGGTAGTGCTAAGTCTGAGGTCAATCAAACAACTAAGCCTATCGCAGTCCCCTGCTGGGACACAGTCCTCGTCTCTGTGAGAGGCAGCGGGCTGTAATCTATCGCGCGGGCCGTGTGCGGGTTGGTAGATGTTGTATGTCTTCGAATTTTTAGTTCTATGACATGACAGTTTCCTCACGATGTTTTCCTTCACAGAGCAGACCAGTGGTGATGAAATTATTTGCACAAAGTAAAACGACCCATGACCTACTCGTATAATTACAACTGGGCCAACACTGCTCTCTTACGGTTGATGCATAACTTGAATATAACTGGCAAAATGTCGGTGTACTTAATAGTCCAAAAAAGTCCAAGAGCCCCAAACCCCCCTCTTCCCCCTCCTCCCTCAACCAAACCCAACCCCAAACCACCTTGGGAGTCTCCAAAGAGTTAGCCAGATGTATACCATTAGGAACAACTCTGGCTACAGATTATAAGAGTGATATTATTACGTGAGTAGGTTGATTGACCTACAGTTTTACGGTAAAACATCGCAAGTAAATCCAGAAGTCTTCATAGTGTAGCCTACCCCAAAAAGACAGATTACTTAGTATTCCACGAGCGTTCCCGTCAAATTTCCCGAGTTTGCAACATGCCGCGAGTCGCCGAACTTACGCATCGTTTCAGCTATCAACCATTTTGTTTTGTATGTGTTGCTGTACTGCATGGGGGCTATGCGATGTAGGTGAACGTTGTGGTGGAGAATTTTGGCAACGTTCTATTGTCGGTTTTTCTTTGGTCTTTTTTTTCCGAAATGTTGAAAAATCGTGCTGACAGATACTAGGATCTCTATTTTATCAAGAGAAAGCTTCTGTCGCCACTCATCCTGTCGCATCGCATCGCCCGCGCTATTATATTACTTTGAATTTTTGATTTTGATCGGCTCCTAATACCTTTCTCAAGAATCGGGCTCCGATATGCAATAGGAATTTTTCAAATTTGACGTAGTCGCCCACTCGCCCTCACTCGTCGTCGTCGTCGTAGATAAGCCAATTCTTGAGGAAGGCTAAACACGCTAACATCATGCTAGTACCTTAACCTTTTGACCGCCACTGTCATGTATAGATGACAAACCAAAATGTGCCCAGCACGCCATGATTCGACTACATGACAGATTTTGCCGCCGAGGAGGGCACGTTTTTGATTTATCGACGTGTAGCGGTCAAAAGGCTAAGGAACTGAGCAAAACGAAACAAATGAAAGAACGCTAAGCGAAAATTAATTAATAGTCGGAGAACAAGAAAATTCACGCGGACTTAGTCTAGTGCCTAAATAAAATCGTGCTGTAGGATTTTCAACTTTCAGAAATTAGCTGAGCGTAGAAAATGATTAGGCATTCGTTTTCAAACCTACTCCGTACTTTTAAGAATATACTGTCAGTAATAAACATAATTTCATTCAACAAACCTACTTTTAAACAAAAATAGCAAACGGGAAAGGTGACGTAATTTTTAAACAAACTCCGCAAACTTTAATAAAAGTCCAGAGGAAAAAAACGACGGTTGCTCTGCGAGTTCTTTTAAGATAAAGGATTAACTTTTAGCCTAATAGAGTTGGTAGCCATAGCTACTTTATAAGGATAAAATGTGGAACACTTATAAAGTTTTATTAAACTAGTAGGTTTATGTTTTATTTACATAACTTTTACAATTTTTTATGCAACTATACTCCGACTTTTAATTAGCTGCAGTTAAATGACACTTCATAATAACTCATTTCGGACTGCGTTTAGAGATATGATGTCAAATAAGTTTCGTTTGTAACACCATGCACCATTCTGTACTAGAAAAACAAGATTTGGTTGATGGCCGCAAAAAAACAAAAAGACGCCAGTCGTTTAAGTAACACATAAGCTGTCATTTTACTGCAGCTAATTAAAAGATAAAGATATATTTATTGCATAACTGTGTACATTAAGTTCTTATACAATACACGAATAGCAGTCATAAGTCCGACTATAGGTACTAAATGAAATGACTAACAATACATCCCGATACACTCCCTCCCGCATAAGTAGGATTCGCCGACCAAGGCATACCCTCACTATCACCGACAACGCCACTACCCTCCTCCAGGAGAGCAGTAAGGCCACAAGTACTGTTAGACGACAGTACAAGCCCCGACATCCGTCCTTCCGAACTCGCCGTCGAGGCCCGTCGCGACGCCCCGCACGATCACAGTGCCCGCCCCGACCCTCGCTCGAGCCAGCCCGCGCAGCTGAGCCTGTAGTTTTAAATTCGCCAAAAATAAAAATACCGATCCAGCCTGTCCCTTGCTGTCCTCTTCCAGCGACGCCCTGAGCCGAGGTCGAAACCCCGTGGGGGGGTGCCCTTAGCGCTGTCGCTTAGTTTTTAAGTTATTGTTTTGCCCTGGCTGGAGGCCTTAATTCGAGGCATCCACAGGAAAGTCCGGTTAAGCAGTAGCCCAACTCATACAGGATGAACTGCGAGATGCCATTGTTAAAAAAAAAAAAAAAACTAACAATACAAATAATTAAAAATCAGTAAGTACTTGTGAGTAGTAATAATACAATACAGGCTAAAGAAAACTCAAAAAAAAAATAGGTGAGAAAGGAAAGCACGTTAAGCCGTTGGTCCCGGCTGTCATTTGACAGTCGTTTCACAACCCAGGTACTGGGTAATACGATACCCCTTGATAAGACTGGTTGTCAGACTTTCGGGCTTCGGACTACCCGTAACGACTGTCAAAGATCCACGAATGACAGCCGGGCCGGGGCTTAACGTGCTTTCCGAGGCACGGATAGGTCACGGCATGTAACGATGGTCACCCATCCACAGACCAACCATCCAAACAGACAACCTGTGAGGCTGTTATTAATTTTTTAGGTGTCAGCCTGGAGATCTGTCATACAGGTCCCGCACCCAGAATAAACTCGCTCCCACAAATGATTAGGATAATTTTTTTTAAATTATGAATATATGTCCGCTAGTGGGCGCCATATTCAAATTAATGTGACGATACATAGCATAAAACCAGCGGACAATCAAAACACTTCCAGTGATACCTCATTTGTCTAATTATGGCAAGAAGTTTAGAAGTTATGAGGGAACAGATGAACATATATCAAAATCATAAAACTCCTTTTTGCTTCTCCGTAGTCGGGTTAAAATTTAACTTGATCCTATGAATCAAAATTGTACCTTTTTGAGAGAAATAAAATTACTACTATTATTGTCTCCTAATCCGCACTGGGCTCACGTGGTGGATTACGGTCAACTGATCTCACAGAAAGGAGGCTTGAGTCCCAGCAGTGGGAACATTATAGACTGATTAGCCCACTAATACCGTGCCGCCCACTAATATAATCAGAAAACCTGAAAACCTAGGGGTTTTCTGATGTTATCCTTCACTGGCAGTAATTGTATAAAATAATACTGACCCAAAAACATTATTATCTTTCCAAAAAAGTTCATAATGGTCCTTATTACCCATAGCGTCCTCTATACCCCAGAAGGCCGTGTTCAAATATGAATTCCTCTGTAAAATATTCAACCCGGACTTTGTAACCTTTTTAACGGTAACAATTAATTATTTTCACTTCAAAGCTTCCTACTTATCGTTAGCGAAAAAGCTTGGTATAAGGCCCCTCGCCCACGGCGACTTTTTGTAGCGATGCTGTCGTGCGTTCGCGTCGATACTGTAGTCGCGATGCGGTGGCTAGCTGTTTGCCCTCACCCACACCACGATTCTCTGTCGCGATGCAAACGCGATTCAGTAACGGCACAAAGATGCCACAGTCGATGGACTCCGTTGAGGCAACATTAGTCACGCGGTCGCGCGTTTGCATCGATACAGTCGCGTTGCTGTAGCGCGTTAGTAGCGCGTTGGCATCACTTCTGTAGCGCGTTGCAAATGCGACTAACACGCGTTAGTAGAGATGCTGACACGCGTTTACGAAACGCGCGACATTGCTACAAAAAGTCGCCGTGGGCGAGGTGCCTTAAGCTGTGTTTATATCGGCGTTTGTGTCGTGCATTTTTTTTATGTTGTTGTACTATTTTATCAATTAATAATCTAAGTGTATCTATTTCAATACATAGCATACTACTGGGACACAGTCCTACTCTCTGTGAGAGAGAGTGGGCCATAATCCACACCACGCAGGCTCAGCGCGGGTTGGTGGATATTACATGTCTTCTTTCATTGTAACACATTTCTTAAGATATTTTCCTTGGGAACCCACGACCTACGACACGTAAGTCAGGGCCGTTAAGACTGGGCCACTACTGCTCACTGGATATTTATGTCCATAGACAACATAAAGCAAAATCGCTTTTCGTTTGTGTTCGTATGACCGCGCAGTTCTTCTAAACTTTAAGATGACTTTTGATGAAGATTTCACCATCATTTACAGCAATTATTCTGGTAGTTTCATTTATAGAAAAGATTCATATTGAAATTATATAGCACTGAATACTTGATGTTTCGTGTAAAACAGAGGCGCGTCGCTAGCTCTCTTTAAATCCATCTTAAACGAGAAAGGCTACATTTTCCTTTAGCTATTTTCTACAAAAACTTTCTTATCCTAATCCAGTCTGATGGTTTCAATGAATAGAGGCGTCGTTAGTTCAAGTTGAATGGAAAACTATATCATAAAATGTTATCAGACACGTCATTCATTTTCAAGCAATTAATGCAAGCAATTTTCGATTTTATTTTAATATTCACTAGTATGATTGTGTTTTCTAAGGACTTGTCTTAACAAACAAAATCCGAATAAATAATGGCAGAAATCACGTATTTGCTCGACGATTGTGCATATTAAGAGGTGGCAAAGTGTTATTGGGTTTTTCCATAATAAACTTCTCAGTAACAGCCCGGAGTTTGGTAGTTGGCTATGTGATACCCCCGTGCCTCGTGGTCCTGCATCTGGTTTCTCTCCGGTCGTGTTGGATTGCCGTCCCATCGGACAATGAGAGTAAGGCTGAGGGAGGAGTTAGTGCAACTGTCTCTGCGCACACACTTGTGTGTGCACAATCTCTCGCGTACATGGCTAGTCTCCGTTCAGATTAGCTGCTATGAGCGGAATTCAGTTTGTTTGTTATTACTGTTAGAAGACGGCCTTATTACGCCTAAGGTCAGAAAAATCGACACTCGTTTGCAACGCAACAAAATCACAAGAATTTCACTCACAAAACGCAGGTCTATGAGTTCTTGAGATTCTCCGCAGATCAGTTTTTAAGCCGTCTGTAACGAGGCTTTTAAGGCATTAGCAAAAGAGAGTGGTGACTAAAACAAAGATGAAAATACGAGTAGCCAACTGAGCAATGTTTTTGGCATGTTATCTAAGATAGATAGATAGATAGATTCGTTATTATCTCACCTCAAATCGCTACGGGTAGTCAGCAGTCTGACAGCCAGTCTTACCAAGGAGAAGGAACCCAAGAACTCACAAGCATTTGTCTCCCGGGTGTGATCTGGAGTGGCCTATATGGAAAGCTCTAAATCGATTGCGCACCCAAGTCGACCGCTACAGACACAATTTTTCCAAGTGGGGGAACACTGCTGACGCATCTAACACCCAGTGCAAGTGCGGTGCTTCTGATCAGACCATGCCCTATGCTGGAGTGTCTCCTAACTGCCCTTTCACCAGCAACTCGGATGACCTAAAGAATGCCACTGATGCCGCAATCAAAATGGCCACCTACTGGGTTCAAACCTTATTATAATAAACTAGCGGCCCGCCCCAGCTTCACAGGGGTGCAATTTTTTTTTTTATTTTCGAAATTTTCTTTCATACAAAAAATTATTATTCAATTTGGTGCAGTCATTCGGAAGTTATTCGCGGACATTTTGGCGACTTTTATTCTGTGTATGGATAAAAAACAACGAGGAAGAGTACCATCAACACGAAAAGAACAAGAAGAAGAAGTCCAAAGTCTGGGTATCGTATTACCCAGTAAATAGGTTGTGGAGTTCTGATAGGTAGTCGCTACATGTATACTTGTATTCAACTGCAACCGGTTAGACTGGAAGCCAACCCCAACATTATTGGGAAAAGGCTAGGTAGAAGGTGAAGAAACTTATTGAAGCCATGTTTAGTAAAATTGATTAAGTTACAAGACTTGTAAACAAGCATGTGCTTTTGGAAAAGTAACTTTAAGACTTACAAATAAAGTTCAGTTTCAGCTACAACTTCATTATTTGAATTTTTCAATAGAACAACTCATTTTGAAATTTATTCACACTATTATAAAGTTGATAATTGTTGAAGTGGAAATAACATTAATTACTGGGAGCGAGCTTCACACGGTATCCTCAACTTTAGAAGAACCGGCTATCTTACCTCTAACTGCCGAAACACAGCAATGCTGTTAACATTGTTATTATGATGACAGATTTAGATTAGAAGCTGGCCAGGCGGACTTAGAACAAGCCCAACCACCAACCAAACCGAGCAGAAATTTTTTCTACCTCAGGGTCAGAGACAGGTGGGTCATTAGACTGCAAAAGCGCCGCTTGAAATAGTAATGATTATTTCCCAGTCGCGAGTGTGTAATCTGCCTAAAATACTTAAGCCTCGTATCCACTAGGCAACAATTGACGCGCGAACATGCAGTGGAGCATCAAATGTTGACGAGTGGAGACGTGACGCGCAGAAAAATCCGTGTGGGAACGAATGCTCATTGGGATAAAATTCGTAAAAGATCCATCAACCACATGGAGATTACTGAATACATTTACTTTTTTTTTTTGGGTGTAATTTCTAATCAACCGACGTGGTTTTTTTCTTTTTGATGCATTTTTCCAAACACCGCCGCTGAAATAACACTAGTTCCTCTGGCGACATATTGTCGACGTCTGAGCATGCATAGACAGACAACGTTGCTAAACAAAAGTTCCGCGCTAACTTTCAACATGTTGAGCAACATGTCGCGCGCCAAATGTTACCTAGTGAAGACGAAGCTTTACTGGCTTGCTGACTTTCCTAACTTAACCAGTTAAGTATAATGTTTTACATTAATATTTAGATTAAAATTCATAGAACTTGATAAATATGATCTGAATGATTAAGTAATGCTGGCGGAGTGGAAGCCATGGAAGGGTGTGAATAATTTTGAATGGGAGCCGCTCAGAGATTCAGAAATGTCTTCTGCTTCACTTAATTTTACGCTATTGTACAAATTCATCTATTATTATGTTGGTCAAAGAAATAATATGGCGCCCAGAAGACGTTGGACAATTTGTTCGCGACAATAGAACTTAAGAAAATTCTAGCATTCCATTTGTCCTTCGTGTACGTTATTATAGAAATTTCAATATGTTCTATCGTTGATCAGCACGGAGTTTGAAAATTGGCGGTGTGATACTCCCGTGCCTCAGAAAGTACGTTAAGTCATTGGCCTGATCTCTCTAGTGTCCAGTCGTGTCGGATTGCCATACCATAGGACTATAAGAGTGAGGGAAGAGTGTACCGGTGTCTTGCACATGTTGTGGACTATAATATCTGCAGAGCCGAAAGCTGGTGTCCGCTGGAATGGTCGCGATTAGCGAAATTCGGTCTGGAGAAATTTATCGTTGCGGACAACTTGTCCATCGTCTGCTTAGCCTAAAAGTAAGTTATGTTCCATACGTGGAAGCGTAGAAGGTATCTTTAAAAATACTATCTAAGGATTTTACTAGAAAACAAAATACTAAAAACATTCATCTTCAAATCAGCATAGAAAACCAATGTTAATCCCATATAACTTTATCAGACAAAACCACAATAGTACTCAGTTCAAATCGCTAATTTCTATGCAAAACTATGATGAATCGTAATTGTTTTGCATATACGTGTCTATTTTATTTGCATAAAACTAAAATTTACGGATTTTTTTTTGCATTTGACGAACGATTACCTAGATATTATTTGCATATTTCGAGCATACAGAAACCCCAGAATACTTATTACAGAAGGTCGGCTTCATACAAATGAACTGAAGGTCGGCTTCTTAGAGACTGACAAATGCGTGCACTGATTGGACACAGGAGAGGTCCACTCAATCTCTTGGTCCTTTCCTCAAAATACCATTTCAGACACCACGGTCTTCACATGATGTGACCAAGATTTATGTTTGGACTTTAAAAGAGACTGTTACCTCTGAGCTCATTAACAACGAGCGAAAATGCACGCACACAGATGCGCTTCACGTACAGCGAGTGCTCGCGCACTCGCGACTGTCATTTGTTTGAGACCGCCGCTATCCCCCCGCGTCTATTTGTGCGTGCGACTGTTTTCACTCGTAGGATGGAGCCGGCCTTCTGTATTTTGTGCAGAAACATACGTGTCTCGGAGGGCACATTGGGTTGTCAAACTGGAAAAACTGTTGAAACTGGAAAGTTCTGACAACTGACTTTTGTTTTCTAACATTGCTGGAACTGTGACACTGTAGTTGCTGTAGCAATTTTATAATTAATTTATTCCGGAAAGCTATATATAAATTAATATTTAACCCACATTTCATCTGCCTAGCCTTTTCCTAACTATGGTGGGGTCGGCTTCCAGTCTAACCGGATGCAGCTGAACACCAGTATTTTACATGGAGCGACTGCTTATCTGACCTCCACAACCCCTGGAGAACCCCTTGGTAAGACTTTCGAGCTGCTCACAACACTTAAAGACTGTCAAAGATCCACGAATAACAGCCGGAACCAACGGCATAACGTGCTTTCCGAGGCACGGATGGGACTCGGTGTGTAAAGATGGTCACCCATCCACGGACCAATCGCGGCAAACGTAGCTTAACCCGATCGATCGACGAGTCCCTCAATACCTATTTAACCTTTACTTAACTCAATATCCATACTAATACTAATATACTAATAATATATACTAATACTAATTATACTAATATAATTGTAAATTCGAAAGTAACTCTGTCT
The DNA here is from genome assembly GCA_963669345.1 of Gortyna flavago. Taxonomy (NCBI): domain Eukaryota; kingdom Metazoa; phylum Arthropoda; class Insecta; order Lepidoptera; family Noctuidae; genus Gortyna; species Gortyna flavago. The sequence continues at coordinate 11,889,925 of OY770149.1, forward strand.
GTCTGTATGTTACCTTTTCACGCCTAAACCACTTAACAGATTTCGATAAAATTTGGCAGAGACATAGATTACATCCCGGGGAAAGACATAGGATAGTTTTTATCTCGGGGGCGAAGCCGCGGGCGGAAGCTAGTTTATTTATATATTTAACCCACTTAATATAAATACATCTCTATGTATTGTCAAGCCGTAAAAACTATGCTCTCCAAGTCCGTCAACGAAGATACGGGCCCGTTCGAAAGTACTCGTTCCGTCAAATTACTCAACAAACGATATCGTCAACAGGCTGTTATCAAAGAATCCACTTCAAAACGACCCAAGAATTGATACCTTTTCAACAGTAATCCTTTCTTGTGCTCACAATTTAAGAAAATAAGTAGATACCTAAGCTCCGGAATCCGACACTTGGGCCATTTGTCCACTCTATGATGGATGATGACGTATTGATGACGTAAAAGGACCAGCCTATGTAGTCTGAAACTCCTTTCATATTGAGGTCCTGTAAATAGCTATTCGAAGCTTTTAGGGAGTTGGTAAATAAAAGTATTGAGGAGATCAACCATTTTGTTCGGCGACTTGGGATAAAAAATAAAAAGTCGGCGGCCAGGAATGAATTACATTTTATTTAAAGGGTCGCAGTAGTAGAAACATTTATTTGTATGGCGGCAACGCTGTAATGAATTTGAAAACAAAGATATACCTACAACGATCTTATCTTTCGATCCGCCTAGAGTGAAATATACATAGGTACTTACAAGGTGATTTTTTTACAGTCTCGATTTTTTTTTTAATTTTTTTATTGTTTTCTACTCATGAATATGAACAACTTTCGCTATGGGACCAACTCTGAAATCACGAAAACAAAATCAGCTGTTTGTTTGAATAATGAGTTATATTTTTACTTTAAAAATATGTAATTAATAATGACGGTAGCAAAAAAAAAAAAAAAACTCAGAATGTGATGTCCTTTACGTGGGTTTATTTTTTGGTCCTTTGAGTCGTAGAGTGGAAAAGTCCGATGTAATTTTATACACAACTAGTACTTGTATATTATGTATGTAAGTGGCATAGAACAGAGCGTTTTGTGTCCGTCTGTGTGACAACGTCTATGTTCTCAACTACGCAACAGATAGGTATGCACGTATCTAAACTAATATTATCATAGGAATTTAGGAGCCCCCAAAAATATTTATGTTATTATGTATTTAGTATCTGTTGTTATAGTGGTAACAGAAATACACATTCTGTGAAAATTTCAACTGTATAGCTATCACGGTTCATGAGATACAGCCTGGTGACAGACGGACAGCGGCGTCTTAGTAATAGGTTTCCGGTGTGTGTGTTATGAATAAAATTTCGAGTGTGTGTGCGACTTCGTGTCTATTGCTTTTTCTGAACTGCATGAGTACTGTATGGGCAAATCCGCCAGCAAAAGCTAGTATAAAATAAATACGTTATAACATTATCCAATTGAAATTGTATAGATGTTTCCACATTTGTAACGCTACCATGCCATCCAAAGATTTAATAAGTGTTGATTAAAGATTGAATAACTGTGTTGGCATATATGTACTAATGAAACTAAAACTAAAGCTACATTTGATATAATCATGCATAAACTTCTTTATCCCGTGTTCACAATTAAGTTAGTACCTAAAATATGTAAAATAGTATATGTTTTTGGAAAAGTAACTTCATGACCCACAGGAAAAGTTCACTTTCCGTTACAACTTTTAAAATTTACATTTTCAACAGAACTACTCATTTTGAAATTAATTTATGCCATTATAAAGTTGATATTCGTTTATGTGGAAATAACGTCAATTGAAAATAAGGATGTAAATAGACTCTTCATGAAAAGTCGACGACAAAATAATAATCTTGTACAAAGAGAATTAAACCAAGGTTGGATAGTAATTGAATACGTGAACGGTAGGAACGAGTTCTTGGATTTCCAAGAACTAGTTCCTACCGGATCGTATCCTTGTGTACTATAATTCACATCAATTTATCTCCTATTACTTTCCATGTTTTATTTTTCTTGCCTGCCTGTTTTTAGGGTTCCGTAACCAAAGGGTAAAAACGGGACCCTATTACTAAGACTCCACTGTCCGTCTGTCTGTCTGTCACCAGGCTATATCTCATGAACCATGACAGTTGAAATTTTCACAGATTGTGTATTTCTGTTGCCGCTTTAGCAACAAATACTAAAAACAGAATAAAATAAATATTTAAAGGGGGCTCCCATACCGTCTCTTGCCCTTATATTATATGTAGTGTTAAATATTGTATGGTGGTACGGAACCCTTCGTGTGCGAGTCCAACTCGCACTTGTCTGGTTTTTTTCTTTCGTGACTGCCTTGTCGGTCTAGTGGTAGCAAGCGCTAATGCTGAGTATAAAGTCCTGGGTTCGATTCCCAGGTCAGGCAGTTTAATTGGGTTTTTCTTTCTGGAATTTCTAAGTTGCAGCCCGGAGCCTGGAGTTGTGCCCAGTTGATGGCAATAGGCTCGCCCCGCAGATATAGATAGTATCACGATCTGTATGAAAACCAAGCCTGCCATTTTTTGACTAATTGGTGATGAGAAAATCGCTAAAGTGCGGCAGCCGTCTCGCCCCACCCCCGGGGCCTAGCGCCAGCGCTCACGCTCACCCAGCCAGCAGTACACAGGACTGAGCGCGAAAGTGGCGGCTTACGATTTTTGTACGTAAGCTGGTGCGATTTTTGGCACGCGAAGTAGTTGCTCTTGCGTTATCTAGTTGTATCTATATCTGTGGCTCGTCCTCTATTACTTGGGGCTTAAACATCATGTAAAGCGAGGGTAGATTGTTGAATCCATGGGAACCCAACTCACGGATTCCCCAAACCTTAGAACCCTCTCCGCATCTGAAACCTATTGGTATTTAGGTATGTCGGAAGTGATACGGGGTGTACTATAATTATGTAAACCACTGCCAAACCCTTCGAGGAAATAATGCGTGATGTTATGTTAGTATATAAAAATAATATTTCAACCAACAATAGTGTGTGCTTCACGGCTGTGCCAAAAAGGTTTATAATGACAGACAGATGCTGTCTGACGCTGGTTTTCTAATGAACCCTTATGGACAAGTGACGGGGAGCATTTATTACGTTTCGGTATTGTTAGCTTTGTTTGATAAACTGATGTAAAGATACATAATCAGCCTATAACGTTTCCACTGCTGGGACACAGGCCTTCTCTCTGTGAGAGAGAGTGGGCCATAATCCAACACGTGGGGCCCAGTGCGGGTTGGCAGATGTCACATGTATTCGAATTTTTGATTCTAGGACATGCCGGTTTCCTCACGATGTTTTCCTTCACCGTTTTGAGAGCGATCGTGGTGAAATAATTTACACAAAGTAAAGTGCTTACTTGGGTTGGACCCACGACTTACAAACACGCTTCACTGCTCTCTGCAAGTGAAGTGAGAGTAAAGATAGCGTAAGTTTTATTACGGTAAATGGTGTTATCCAATGTACATATTTGAGACAAAATTATTTTCTACTCATATTAAAATAATTCCCTAACACCATTTCCTTCGACGCAAATCAAGATACATTCAACAACCAATATGAAACAATAAAACCATTAACACCACCTAATGAGGGGAAATTATATAATAATGATCCTATTTTTTTTGCAGCTAGTATTTGTCATGGGTTCTCCTAAACACAACTTAATGTTCCACGAAAATCAGCAGTATAGTTAGATGTTTTTTCTTAAAATATCTACTTTGACCGTATGTAAACCCGTCTAGATTGAAAGCTATTGCACTAAATCGAATCAAATTTAGTGAGTAAGTACTAAAGACATGTAGTTAAGATATGAATGATTCAGATGATCTAGACACAAAACATTTTAGGACCTCTTCAAACTATTTCAGAAAGTACACATCTACGCATGGTTCGTACAGCATCAGTTCTCGGACATCAAGTGTTTCCACGTCATAAAGTTTATGAGCAGAATTATTTTGGGCTAGAATAATTTAGATTAAAACGTTGCTCGGTCACAGATTTTAGGCGCTGGCAAAGTTCCAAAGGACTGACGCGGACTGAAGGACCAAAAATCACTTATTGACAGTGATTTTTCAACCTTAAGGTAAAAAACTTAGGGTGTAATTTTCAGTGAGGTCATGTGCCAGTTTGTGATTCAGAAATTAAAACTCAGTAGGCTTAAACCATTCATTTATTTTCAAGGTGCGTGTATTAAAAATGTAGGAATTTTCAAGTGTTGCTCGCATAATGACTGGTTTTTAAGCGGTTTCGGTATAAATGATTTGCACGTTGCGAAGTGTTTATTTTTCATTTATGTACGTTTTAATAATTTAGTGGGTACGACTACGTTGGTAGGTATTTTAGTCGGGAATAATTAAGAGATTCTTACGTTGCGATTAATCGCAGAGCTACTCTAAAAATACGATTTTAATTACTTCGGCTGATCTGAAGCAGTCCTATTTATATGATACTGTGCCAATCTATGATTCCTAACTAATGTTATAAATGCGGAAGTGAGTTTTTGTTTATTTTTTTGTTTGTTTTTAAACAGATGAACGGATCTGGATGTAATTTGGTATCTGGATTAGGATATAAGATACTTTTAATCCCGATATACCCTTGGGATCGAGACTTTTGCGGGTGAAACCGCGGGTCGCAACTAGTATACTACAAGTGTGAAACACTATGTCTGTCTGTTACCTTTTAGAAGCCTTAATTAACCTTTGTTTAGATTGTGATAATTAGGTGGCGGATTAATTTCGTGGTAATTAATGCTCTGGTCTTTTGATACGTTTTAAATTAGTTTTTCGTAGATTTAATGATTAAGCAACATTTAAGAATTGTAGTTAAGAGCGTTTACGCATGTGGCATTTCATACAAACTTTCAAGTTCTGTTTTTTGAAACTTCATACGCATAAGCAGGATACAAAGGTCTAAAAAGTTACTTTAGAACATTCTCGAAATGTCTTATTTAAAAAAGGATAACTGGAAACCTCTGTTTTGTATGGAAACTTTAAAATCGGTCTAATTTGGCTGTAACACTATTTTTCGAAAATGTTCTTGACTAACTTTTTAGACCTTTGTATCCTGCTTATGCGTTAGGAACAACGAAAAAAGTTTCACGTGGATCAAAGTTGCAGGCAGAAGCTACCATGTACATAGTGAATGCAAATATTAGCTGACTTGATCTTCGTAATCTTTTATGCATGTAAGGTTAAATGACCGGCGATGAATAATCACAACGGAAATGTCTGCTTACTTATCAGAGGGACTGTGGCACATTTCTCGAGCCTGTATTCCATAATGAGGTATGGCTATAACAGACCCACATTTCACAATTAACGTGTAATTCTACGATTTTATGTGTTTATGACTTTCGTAGAGTATCTGGTAGCAACTGGATGAGAGTGGCCGAGAATCATCACAATGTGGGTCATTTTATAATAATTTTTTTGTTTAATTTTTATTATTCTCTTTGTTCTGTTAGATTTTTTTCTAGTTCTGGCAGTTTGAGTAATTTATGTGGTCTAACCAAATGTCCTTTCTTTGGTATTGTTCGTCGAATCGTTGAGCTCCTTAAGTTTTGAGTTGAGCTGCACGATTTCTGACAAATGCGTGCACTCACTGACTGGACAGGTCCTCTCAATCTGTGTGGTTCTTTCCTCAAAAGACCATCTCAGACATCGATCTACATGGTCTTCATATAACCTGACCAAGATTATGTCTGGACTTTAAAAGAGACTGTGACCTCTGAGTTTGTTTCGGCCTTTCTTCTCAGAGTAGTCAGATAGGAAACGCCGACCTCATCTAGTTTTATAAAAAATATGATTGACGTATAAAAGTGTTTGTGCAAACCTACTTACAAAAATAAAAATCATTTATCATCATTTATCAATCATCATTTATCATTTATCAACTTCAATTGCATATGATTGCAGATGCCTATGTATGTTCACCAGTGGACTGCAGTAGGCTGAAAATGATGTGCAAACCCATATAATAATAAATAATAATGTATTCGCTATTATTTACCACACAAATTTATTTTTTACAGGTATGATCCAAAACAAAAATGTAGTCAAGATTGTAATATGGGTAAAGTTTATTGCAATTCATCAGAAATTTTTAACTACGGGCTGTTACTGGTGATTTTCTTATCGTATAAACCCAATAACATTGGCCGACCTCGGGATTGAACCCATAGACCACCCGAGGTAGTCCGGTAAACTTCGCAGATAAATATCACAAGCAGGAATTAGGACGCAGCTACCTCCTGACGTTACGGTTTCTTAAGACTACGTCGGTCACCACATAGCGTCCGCAATTTACCGCAGAATGACGTCACTGCAACGTTATTTATGAAAGTAAGTTGTTTTAAGCTAGAGAGCGTTTTTGACACGGTCATGTCAAAACTTTACTAAACGATTGCCTATATGATGGCACCCCGGGGTTTGCCCCGATGCCATCTTTTCATGACGACCGTGACTGCGGCTGCAAGCTTAAGTCATATTTTCCAAACCCCAGGTGAAGAGGAACATGAATAATCTTTATATAATATATAAAACAAATAAAATCAATGCGAAGACTTCAATGTTTTCTTTTAGCTGTTCCAATGCTGTACGTACAGCTATTAAATAGCTATAAAAGAGTTGTGTGCTATTCGTACTGGCGATGCTTTGAAGAGGTCATTGTGTAGGGTCCAACCTATATATCGTCATATTTATCCCCATATTATCGTCTGCAATTGAAAATAAACATATTTTTAAAACAAGAACTAAAATATTTATGGGAAAATAAAACATAATGTCTAAGCAATAAGGTTGAAAAAACTATATTCCGAAATATTTGTGGTCTAATATTTCCGGCCGGTCTTGATGCGCTCATCGGTAATCTAGTACCATTGTTGATAGAAGCCTACATATCGATTATTCCCTCTTTTTAACATGTTTCACTTCTAACTAACAAACAGTAAAATAAAATCTTAGAAGTAAATTTTAACCTACTTCTAATTGTCCTATAGAAATGAAACTGTTTAATATATACGTAATTTGAATGGCAAAATTATAATTTGGTATCTTGGAGCTGATCTGATGATGGAGCCAGGAGGTGCAGAGTGGAACTCTTCCGTGGCTACTAGTTAACCCTTCAAGTTTGGGTTCATTTGATTTTTTTTTTTGACGAGTCCATAAGCGAATTGTTGAGTTTCTTTATAGTAAATATTTTTTCTTCAGCTTGAAAGTTACCCAAAACAAAATTATCGTTTCCATAACGTTTCAGTACCGTTTCTAGAGCTCCAGTACCAATGTTCACTCCTTTTTATGGCTTACAACGGGCATGAATTTTTACGATATCCGACAGGCCGACATAAAATACGACTGGATTGTACAACTACATGCTCTAGTACCGCGATAAGTACATTGAGTTTATTTTTTTAATTCATGCATCGCCGTCGAGGTAGAACAAGGCGCAGGTGGTGAGACGATCTAATATCATTTGCTGCATACCTACCACGAGCTCTTAACGCGATCCACTTTAGGACCTAAACTGAACTGTTCTACTAATTCGTACCATGACGTCAGTTTAACGATTCAATTTAGGCCGTGCCATCTGGATACCTACCACCTAGCTCTTAAAGCTCATTCACTTTCAACGATCCAAATGCCGCTGAGCGTATTGGACGTCATGGTACGACTGTGAACGATGCAGTTTAAGAACCTAAACTGAAATGTCCTGCTTTTGAATCGTTTTTAAATAGATCATGGTAGGCCTCCTGGGCCAACATGGCCAGAGATTGCACAAGACAGAGAGGTTTGGAAGAAAAAAGGGGAGGCTTTTAACCAGCAGTGGGCCACAAAACTGCTAACAAAAAATTTTTTTTTTTCCTACACTTTTTTTTTGTGTTTTTTTTTTGTTTCTATCGGGTATTTGTATAGACCAGTAGAGGGAATATGACTATGTATGTCATGGCAACTTTTAACATTTTAATGTTAACATTTTAAATCATGTACTTGGTAATAGTATACTATCCATGGTAATAGAACAAAAGAAAAGAAAATAAATTTATTTATCACAGACTAGAAGGCACACAATACACATAATACATACACCAGATAAAAACAAAAAATAAAGATCAAATAAAAAGTGTAAAGTTCGATGTAAGAAAATAGAAGGAAAATGTGCCTCACGGCTGCACTAAAAAGGCCCAGTTCAGCAAAAATGCCAGACAACTAGTGCCTGACGCTGGTTTTCAACTGGATCTGATGTGTGAGGTGACGGATGTCAGTAAATAACTCTGTCTTATACTGCAACGTGACGTGTGTATAGGTACTTAAATAAAATAAATAGTAACGAATTATGTTACATAGTGTGAGTTGTAAAACATTGCAAAAATTATTGTGTTATTGTGTGTTATTATTGCATTTCCAGTGCAAATAAAATTCTTCGTTCAATAATAAACGTAACCACATCGACACGAAGAAGCTGAAACGGAAATATCGAGGCTTTCGTCAAGTGTCTTATTTGTGTAAAAGTTAAATGAGTTTCGTTCCCTTTTTTGTTACATTTATTGAATTTTTAGGATTCTATTGATCAGACAAGATTTTATAAACTTAATTTTCAGTATCCTTCACCAGCAACAACTTCGAGCAGTGATGGCGTAGTGGAATTGGTGTGTACTGTGGTATTTGCGAGTTGTAGGTCATTTACCTGATTACGATGACCTGATGACTCACCTGGGCACCAGGATACCGCAACTGTGGAATGGCTACGAGTGAAGTCATTGTCACCAGGTAAAATGAACAGTAATTGCTGCGACACATCTAATACTTGTTGCTATTCAAGGGTTCCCTTGACTGACGACCTTGTGAAGGCCGCAGGAACCCGTTGGATGCGAGAAGCACAGAACCGGTCGAAGTGGAGGTGCTTTGGGGAGGCCTATGTCCAGCAGTGGACGTCTTTCGGCTGAAATGATGGTAATGATGATTCAAGGGTTCCATTATTTAGCGTATAACTCGCTCAATAACTCGATAGTAGCATGTCATTGTATTATCATCAGAATGATAACATTTGAAAATATCCAAACTTAAGATCACTAGAAGTGATTAACTATGGAAGGGTTCCATTATTTAGCGTCCAGGTCATTCCTACGAAACATCGCCATAACTTTTTTCACACAGTGATTTGAAATGAGCCGCTATAGTAGTTATTGTATAATAATAAAATACCTATCTAATGACATATGTGTAGTTGTTATTGGTGCCAGATACATTTTTGCCGATTCTCCTTTAGTAAAATAATCTCAAAAAAAACACTACAAACGCAACGTTGCCAGCCCGCGCGGGATGAACGCTCTTAATAAAGTTATAAACAGGGAAGCATCAAAGATCGAGGCAAAATTCAAATTTACAATTTTCTTGAGAAACAATTTTCTCTCTTATCGATAAAATAATAACTGACGACAGTTTTCAAGGAGCTGAAAAAGCAAATTTTCTAAAAGACATATTTAGAAATTTGCGCCTGAAATTGCTCTTAAGAACTGAAGAGTTTTATTGTATTTTGGAGATCTTGAGAGGAAATTAGTGACTGGATTAAAACAATTCATGACAATTGAAGATTTTCAGAGGGGCAATTCTCGTAATTTTAAGGACGTTCCCAGTCTGATCTCAGTATCAACCTGACAAAAATTCTTGTAATTTCCCTACATTTTTGACATTGATTTTCGCTGAGATGAGATTGCGATTAGATTTTGAATGTTTTTAATTACGAAAACTGGCCTTCTGGTGGAAGAACACTTGTGCTACTAAAATCACCCTGACTATAACGACATAAAGGCGCTGTTAATGTAAAATTTGTTACTATATGAGAGGTTGACTGTTCCAATATAGTTTCTTGTAAATTAATTACCAAGGGGAAGTACCTGATTTCCCATACTTAAATAAAAAAGGGGGAAGTACCTGCTATCATTACTACTATTACAAACGCGATATGCTCACAACTACGCCGTAGCACGTCGTAGCAAATCTGCTACGGCGTAGCGTTTAAACATTGCGTAGCCATTCTGCAAATATTTTTGATATGTCATGCTATTTTAATAGCATTTACGCTTTAATACGTTACAAACACGACTAAATGTGTTCACGGTTTAACTATATAGACAACCTACGTTACGTCATACTTATTTTACTTATAGGTAGGCTTTTGTTTTAATCTGCAACGAACAAAATATTTATAATCCAAACAAACACCGCAAATATAAAAAAAAAAAAAAAAAACCAAAGGACTTAAAAAGATAAACGTTCGATACAAACAGGCTAATCCTTTAAACCCCTAAGAGGGCGATAAAAATAAGGTTAAATTGATAAATCAGACCGGCCTAAGTCCAACATGAAATTTTTGAAGAATTAATTTGAAAGATTTACGTGATAAAATCATTTCCTTACACTTTCTACTGTCGCGACAAATCCCACCTTTTTCCTGGGATTGTCATGGATTAGGTGTGACTTTCATCTGAGTCCCTTCAGTGAAGCCTGTTCAGGGAAAATAAATTCAGATTTTGAAATTATTTCGGATGAAAGTTATTTTTGGGTTGTTTTCAACAGTAGGTTCTGTTGAGAGACATTTAAAGTTCATTCCTTGAGATTTTCATGATTTTATTGTTTTTTTTTTTATGAGCATTGGTAGCCCGATGGCATCATTGCAGACAGGCACTCTACTTAATGTATTTAATTTCATCACCACTGCTCTCAAAACGGTGAAGGAAAACATCTTGAAGAAACCGGCATGTCCTAGAATAAAAAAATCGAAGACATGTGACTTCCATCAACCCGTACTGGGCCCGCATGGTGATGGCCCACTCCCTCTCACATAGAGGATGTGTCCCAGCTGTGGAAATATTACTTGGCTGAATATGTCTTAATCTATCGTGCATAATGTTGGTATGATTAACTTAAGTAGTAGTATTTTTTTTTTTTAAGTCAGCGACAGTGATCAGTGTTTATGTTAGTTGTTATACTTAAAAACTATGTTAGTAACCAACTATTAAAATACATACCACAATATTAATATAATAACTTAATTAAATAATTGGTACTTACTTAAAAAAATTGTAAAATTAATGCCTAAGTTAATTCGAAATTATGTTTAAAATCTTTAAAATTATTTAAATCTTTAAAATAATTCAAATTAATATCAATTAAAATAAAGTAGTTCATTAAGATCATACAATAAATAAATAAAAAGACAAAGAGCGTGCAAAATATTATTAGGCGTTAGATTCGGCTGACAAGCCTATGGAAAAAAATGTAAAATATGTAGAATGATTTTTAGGAATAATTATTGAACATAGACATGATAAACCGTGGTTTTATTGATTCATCCCGGTACCTTGACAGCTCGTAAAGAGCTTCACAAACAGTATTTCTCCATCAAACTTTCTATGCATAAAACCACTACCTCAAATGTGACCAAGGAGCCGAACTCTTCAAAAAATACATAATTTTACGAATCTCCATAACGCTGCTCACAACTTTTTATAATGGTACACAAATTTACTTGACTGCCCTATATTTAAAACACAGATGGGGACAAATAAATAACAGTTAATTTTTTCATTAAAGAAGCATTTACTAGTTGTTAAAGAAAAAACCAAAAACTAAAAAAAAAAACGATTTGAAAACAAAATGCAGTTTTCAAACAAAAGCGTGTTTCACCCTCCTTTTTTTCTCTCCTGATGTTAAAATGAATGACGCAAAATAATAAACCCATAAAAAAACTTTTTTCACATCTTTATTTTCACATTGAGTCCAATGAAATGAACTAAAAATCTTCGCAATAATGGAGATTTGAAACCAATAAAATATGTACTAAGACACTTTGACCATTTCAAAACCTAACAAGTGTTCGGAACATTATCATTATTATTACAAACAAAACAAAACATAACTGTGCATACTAAAACAAACAAGTGCGAGTTGGACTTGCACACGAAGCGTTCCGTAACACCATACAACATTTAACACTACATATAAAATAACGGCAAAGAATCACGTTTGTTGTATGGGAGCCGCCCTTTAATATTAATTTTATTCTGTTCTAAGTACTTGTTGTTATAGCAACAGAAATACACATTCTGTGAAAAATTTCAACTAGCTAGCTATTACGGTTCCTGAGATACAGCCTGATGACAGACGGACGGACGGACGGACACTTAGTAATAGAGTCCTGTTTTCTCTTTGGGTACGGAACCCAAATTGGTGCTCTCCTGGAAAATTAAATTTGATATGGCATCTTTAGATTGGCTATGGAATTTTCCATTCACAAAAACAGTAAGCCTACAGCTGACAAGAAGGATAAATATATATCTCCTGAAACCACTTACTCTACAAGTATCATAAATATCTACCTAACTCTGATAGCAAGGTGTGACATCTGGTGACCCGCCAACTATCGGCTGGCGAAACAAACTTGTAAATAAGACTAATTGATTCCAAACTTCGGGAGGAAGGATCTTTGATGTCAAATATTTAAGGCGACCCCGACATATTTGGGGGACTGAGGTCAGAATGTATATTAATTTTCGATTTATGGGTAACATAGTTTTGATAGTTTCGTGTGGAAAGGATAGGCTTTAGGAAAGCCGATCACCGAACAAAAAAAACTTTATTAATTGTTAAGAGCGTTTACGCCATACGGAATTTCATACAAACTTTCAAGCCCTTATTTTTTGAAATGAATGAACCGATTTTGATGAAACTTCATGCGCATAAGCAGGATACAAAGGTCTAAAAAGTTACTTAAGAACATTTTCGAAATGCCTAATTTAAAAAAAAGGTAACTGGAAATCTCTGTTTCTATGGAAACTTTAAAATCGTTCTAATTTGTTTGGAAATGTCGCCATTGCATTGTTAGACAATCAAAATCAATCAAGCCTATCGCAATCCACTGCTGGCCATAGGCCTCTCCTAGTCTGCGCCACAACACCCTGACTTCCATCTTCCTCATCCAGTCTGTCCCACACACTTACTTAAGGTCGTCGCTCCATCTAACTGGAGGGCGCCAGTTCAATTTGTTTACTCTGCAAGCTATGTCGGTAACTCCGGTTCCTTTCCGGATAATTTCATCCTTCTGTTTTTATCCTTCAAAGAAGCTCTGAGTATAGCCGGCCATTGTTAAAAGATATTCTTAGACGCTTAGCTCAAAATGAACTACATAATGAGACAGTTCTAAGATTACCAAAATTTATTCATGAAACAGTTCATCTTCATTTGAAAGGTTCCCGAATAATGAAACAGTCAGTCACGACAAATTCTAAAAGGGTCTGAAACAATTCCGAAGTTTTGAATTTTAGTCATTTGTAGAAGTGTATTTCTGTCTATACGGATTAGATAACCAGTTTCCTTTTAGAGGTTTGTAGGTTAACTCGCTTTGTAAGCACGATTTTGTAAGTTCACATGTTGGCAAGTACTTAAGTATTTTTAGAATCTAAGTCCAACATGTAGAACGGGGCTATTCGGATTTTCAGGAGTTATTTGGTATTTGTAATATTTGAATTGAAAAAATCAGAAGGAGTTAAATTAAGATTATAATTGGCACACCAGTTGTAATTGTCACAGTAAATAAATATTAATTAAAAGAAACTTAAAATAATATTTTTCTTTGCCTGATGTTTTCGTCAATAATCTAACATCACCATAACAAGCACATACAGATTTAAATGTAAATTAATAAAGTATGGCAATAGTATGTATCCTACAGGTTTTATACTCCATTTACCTTATTTAGGTACCTTATTTTTGTCCAGAGGGTAAAAAAGTCAGCCGGAATACCACATTCCTTTGGAATAGAAGGTTATTGTAATTAGAAAATCCAATATCCTACAGTACAAAAATTTATTCCAAAACGTGCCCATCCGCAAACCGATATTACTCTTTCAACTTTTTCCTCAACGTCGAACCGAAATAAACGGAACTCCAATAAAAACCGGACAGCAGCCGGGTAAAAAAACCGCGAAAAACCAGCCTACACAAAATACAACCCGGGCGTTTTTCCCGGTCCAAAAGGTATCTTAACCGGTTCAACGCTTGTCGATATCCAGATTATCCGAATTTAAGGGTTGACACTAACAAGGGTTAGATTTTCTACGCCGTCAAGGGTGGAAATGGCTAAGGGTTAATTGAACACATTCACTCAATATTCCAGACGCAGCACTGGACGGTTAATGGAGTTTCAAGTCTCGATAACCGGACGATATATCCGGATTTTTGGACCGTGTTAAGACTGGTTTTGGGTAAAGAATTTGGTGGATAAAGAGCACTATTTAGACGCTACTCAAACGTAGGACCCGTACAACCGTAAAACGCTCAGTATTTTGTCACACGGTTAGGCTCTTTTTTATATAATTACAAGCCAGAAAAAAATTCAGTTATTATTCAGTTAAACAAATTCACTTATTTAAAAATATTTCATTAAAATAAAATAGTATCTATCATGATAAATCAGAGCTATCATATTAATATGTACAGAGGCCAGCACATCAAGGTACCCCAATCTGTCAAATTTTCCCAATTGAATATGAACCTTATTCCTTTGCAATAAAGTTGAAAATCTATCAAAGAAATTTGACACATTGGGGTAGCTTGATGTGCTGGCCTCTGTACTATTGACAGCTTAGTGAGCGATACCGGAATACTGTAGTATTTGGTAAAGTACTTCGGCTTTCAAGATTCTGTCTTGTAGGTGACCCAAAATGGTGGGGCTTGTGGCTAAGTAATAACAGCCGTACAGGTCGATCGATCAGGTTAAGCAACACTTACAGCAGTTGGTAAGTGGATTGATGACCATCTTTACATAATATCAAGACCCCTCTGTGCCTCGGAAAGCACGTTAGGCTGTTGGTCCCGGCTGTCATACGTGGGTCTTTGACAGTCGTTACAGGTCGTCAGAAGCCCGAAAGTCTGACAACCAGTCTTTCCAAGGGGTATCGTATTACCCAGTAACAGGATTGTGGAGCACAGACATATAGGCAATCGCTCCATGTGAAATACTGTTTTTCAGCAGCATCCGGTTAGACTGGAAGCCGACCCCAACATAGTTGGGAAAAGACTAAGCAGATGATGATGAGGTGACTGATGCTAGTAGGTCAACGTGGTTTTTTGATTTATTTAGAGAAAATTTTCTCGAAAAAACCCTTAACTGGAAAACATGATATGATTAGGGTACAGCATGTTATAGGGATGAGTCCTGGAGCAGAGAACGCTTATCGGTTTAAGTGTAGTGTGGGACGCCTCCCCAGTTAGCTGGACAGACGACCTCAGAAAAGTGGCTGGAAAAGACTGAATGCGGAAGGCGGAGGACAGGGTGTTGTAGCGCAGCATAGGAGAGGCCTATATCCAGCAGTGAAAAAAAGAAAGAAGGAAAAATAGGTTTGGTTTGGTTTTGGTTTTTGACTGGTTTATTGGTTTTTTGGTTAGTGGACTGCGATAAGCTATGTTGACTGATGTAATAGGGGGTGATCCTATTTTGGCATCAACGGCAATAATATTCAACTAATAGTGCTTGTTTGCAAAAAGATTTCTACACACTTGGTGAAGTACATACCCTCCTACCCACATCCCAAAAAAGAAACAAAACACAATCATCCAAAAAAAATTCAAAACAAATAAAAGTTGTGGCGAAAATTTTTTACTGAACCCGATATAACCACTTTTATCTGACGCAAACTAGTTCTAACTGGTATATTTGCGTAATATTCGTACCAAATGGGGTTAGTGAAAACTTTTCCGGTTACCGGGCTATTGGTATTGAATAAAGGTCGGTTTTAGTGTTTGATATCCGACTCGGTGGTTTGTCGTACGATGCGTAATCGTTTTTTTTTTGCGTAATTTTGGCGTTATGTTCCTATTCTTCTGGGAAGTATATAATCTAATTCCGGTTTTTGATTGATCAATGATAACTATAATGAGTAGGTTTTCGACAAACTGTTGTAGTGTTTTGACGTGAATACGTCTTTAAAATTGCTCTATGGAAGAAATTTTCTATGTGGCCTAGCCTATTATAAGCAAGCGAATGCGTGAGTATCTTGCGCAACGTTGAGACGAAACCGATCGGAGCGCGCGGTGAGGCGGAGATAGCCGATGATACACGATCTCGCTTCGTAGTGTGGCGGATGCCGCTAAAAAATAAATAAAATTACGGTTAACCATAAATTTAATAGCTGATTCTACACTCTTTTATTTAATTAAGGGCTGATTTTTCAATTATCTGAAGCAGTTACAAAAACTATAAAGAACTATGTATATACAGGATGTGGCGTAAACAGTGGTCCACCGTTAAGGATTCGATATACCAGATAGGTAATTTACTTTAACATATTACAGTTTTAACCATTTTAGTAGTACATTTTTTTTTATAAAAATCGCTCTTGATTTTGCACAAATATGTTAAAATTAGGTTTAAAATAGAGAAGAACTAAGTTTTTCTTCAAAAGCTCTAAATTTACATAAAAAAACATAATTTTACACGATAGCTCTAGTATTCAGCAGTAATTAACAGAAATCAAAATGAAAAAACTATGGTTTTTGTTGAAACTACAACCAAATTTGTAACAAAAGGTAGAAACATCGTAAATAAAAAACAAAAAAGTATATATTTTCGAAACCCTTGGGTAAAAATGGTCAAGATTGTAATATCTTATTGTAAATTATCTGATATATCGAATCCTTAACGGTGGACCACTACTTACGCCACACCCTGCATAACTATATACTGGAAGCCGACTCCAACATAGTTGGGAAAAGGCTAGGTAGATAATGATGTGGCTGCAGAAGATCGTAATTTTAGAAATATGTTTCGATAATAATTATTGTGACAATGTCACTTCAAAATTTGCAAGACTATAAAGTCGAATATAGTGAAACCAATGTCACTTTACCAAGAACGTACCTATATTCTGGCAAATAAAGCATTCATTCATTCATTCACTCAGCCCAGCTGAATTCTTCTGTTAACCCTTCTCAGAGTTGTTCTTACTAAAGTGTCTAAAGTCTATTCAAACATAAGTTTTAAATTAATATTATTTTAAGTTAAACAAATATCAACTTTGTTTTAATGAAAATTAAGTTGATTTAGGTATAAAAATATTTGAAGTTGTAGCGCAAACTGAACTTTATGATGTAGGATTTAAAGTTATTTTTCCATAAACTCATATTTGTTTGTATTTTTGACTAATAAATCGCGAATGCAGATTAGATTGTTAATAGAAATCTTTCATGAATGTCAAAGGATTAAGATAAGAAACAAATTCCCACGTTTAAAGTCACACAACAGAGGGGCAATTCTCGTAATTTTAAGAACGTCCACAGTCTGATCTCAGTCTCAATCTGTCAAAAATACCTCTAATTTCCCTACATTTTGACAAGTTTTTTACATTTGTTTGTCGCTGAGATGAGACTGCGACTAGATTTGAACGTTTTGAATAACGAGAATTGGTCTTCAGTTAAAAGAAAGTGATGTTTTCAATAGGAAACAAATGACTCGCGACAAGTCTCTCTAGAGACTTAACCAAATGTACAAATGATCAAAAGTTTTAGTTTCACAATAGAAAAAACAAGTGGTTACGCCGGGGGACCTCCGTCATTAACGAACATCCTCACGCAATACTCGCGTGCACACACTCGTATATAATAGAAAGAGACAGACAGAGAGAGAAAGTGTAAAGGGGTTTGAAGATTTTTTGACCGTTAATATTAATTTCAAAAACGTGAATCGTTTCGTCTTATTTTGTTTTCTATTAGCATTGATGTCACAGCTATCGCTTTATATAGGACTCGTGTGGCCGCCATTTTTAAAATGGCGCGGCAGTAGGTATATGAAACGGTTCTTCAAAGCCAATTTTTTTTTGTCTATATTTGTGTCCCACTGCTGGGCAAAGGGCTCCACTTTTTCCTTCCCAAGTGATCACTCAAGACAGGGATGTATTGAGTGACCTCTGGCCATTTTGGCCCTGCAAACCTCCTTGAATCGTCACTCCACCTTCGCCGTGGTCTACCTCGAAGGCGATGTCCTCCTTCAGGCGTTCAGTGAGTAACGATCTTTGCCCATTTATCCAAGCCTTTTAATACACGTTTTTAATACAGAGCCATCTACCCAGTATATAAGTTTTAAAAGCTCTTATAAAGTTACAGATCCACCAATCCACACTTCGAGGGCGTGATGGATTACAGCCCACACCCTCTCAGAGAAAGTAGGCCTGTGTCCCTGAAGATTCATCTGCTTAGCTTTTTCCTATTATGTTAGAGACGGCTTCCAGTCGAACCGAATGCAGTTGAATACAAGTAATTTACAAGGAGCGACTACCTATCTGACATCCACAACCCAGTTACTGGATGATAAGATTTTTTGTCAGACTTTTGCGCTTCTGGCGACCTGTAACGACTTTCCGAGGTGCGAGGGGTCACGGTATGTAAAGTTGGTCACGCATCCACTGATTGATCGCGGCAAGAGGTCTGTTCGATCGTTAAAATTATATGCAAATAATTCTACATTCAATTTCTTCTATATACTTAGTGCACTTGAAAACACTTACTACATCAAGTCGAAACATGACTATGTTAACACCAAATATACGAATCATGTTAGTACTTGATCCAATGTACGTCTTATCAATCCACAACACCGGGATTAAATCATTGTACGAGGAACACAGCCTAACCGAATCCTAATGACATGAAACTGCCAATCAGCGTTGGATCATCAATCGAGATGTCAACTGTAGTGACTATTACATTATCTCTGTACCGCTGTATCGATCCGTCACCCGACATCGAGTGGAACTGTATAGTCATCGTTATTGCGTTGCCATGGAGAAAAGATAGGGATCACTTAAGAAAGAAACCCAGAACCCCATGCTCAGCAGTCACGCTTGCGACCACGGGACCAACAGGACAGTTAATCTGATATACATATAGGTGTTATACTAGCGACCCGCCCTATCTATTCATTACTTATCGAGACCCCACCATGCCTCAGAAAGCACATTAAGCCGTTGGTCCCAGCTGTCATTCGTACTTTGAATCGAACGAATCATTTGGTCTGACTTGGTTTCCATAAGTCCTTTTCGGGAAACCACTGAAAGTCAGCGCTGTGCTGTGGGTCCCCTATAGCACAGCATCATGCTGAGTGGAAGTCTTCTTGCCACAGTCATGACGTGCGGCCGTCGACTATTTCTGCTTTGTGCTCGTGATAATAGATTTAAAAAAAAAAACCCTATTATATGAATTGTCATTCTTGAGGGGTTGGCGCTCGCAGTATATTTTATTTTTGTATGCACATCGCCGTCTTCGGCGAATAAAAAGGTAATTGAAAAACTATTTTTTTCTGGAAAAATAATAAAACAGTTTTTCGTGAATATCTCAATAACTAACATACGAGTACATAGAGGGATTGTTCAAAGGACAATTATTATCATGTTCTACGTGTCCTATCAGCTGCACGTTACAGGAACTGACTCTAGTGATAGTGCCAAACACGTAACCGAATTCTGGGCGAGTTCCACTTAGATTACCACCGACTCGTTCGAGAAGATAGGTATCTTAACAGCGAAATTATTATTATCACGAAAAAGAAAGATAAAAATTCTAATATATAAAATTCTCGTGTCACAATGTTAGTTACCATATTCCTCCGAAACGACTTGACCGATTTTTATGAAATTTTATTTGCATATTCAGTAGGTCTGAGAATGCGAACGGAATGAGAACGCGGGTAAAACCGCGGCACGCAGCTAGTAACATTATAAAATTTGTTTAGGCAGTCATGTGGTAACTAATTAAAGCCAACAAGTTTATATTAAATACCACTAAACATGTTAATATTATGCATATATATGTCGCAGCCAACTGGTTAAATTAGCCGTTCAGTTAACTGCCTGGCCTTTAGAAGTAGTGCTCGCCTCGCTTCCTCCCTCGGCTCGCACGCGGTTGATCACAGTTCTAGCCTAACCTAACCCACTTGGACGTGGTGCAATGCCTTAATTACTGAGACCAATTCGGCTCGCGCGTGATTGGTTACAGACTTCCAACCTAAACTGTAATTGAATATCATTCAGGCCGTTAGTTGAACGGCCGCCGTTTAGTTGAAAGGCTAGGCGGTTAACTGAACGGCTAATTTAACCAGTTGGCTGCGACATATATAAGTTAATAACAAAATGAAACGTTAATTAATTAAAAGAACTTAAATAGTTTGGTAAACATGCTTGATAGATAAATAGGCGGTTGTGGTTTTGGTTCGAGTAATTAGAATTCAGCGATTTTGAATGTGGGCAAAATAGGGGCGGCTTTGCAAAATAAATTAACACGCAATACATAAAACATATAATACACTTAATATACACACCCTCACACACACAGATATACATATAATAATATATTCATGTAATGCTGAGATGTAATCCGATGAGATTTATGGTATAATTATACATAATTTATGAATTAATTTGTACTTTTCTCTAACATCATACTTGTGTCGACATCTTTACTGCTAAAGGAACTACATTGACGAGTTATTCACGTGATTTACATATAATTGGTTTAATAACCATCAGGCAGTAGCCAACCAGACTTACTCGTATCACACTTTGCTATGGAGGTTGAAGGATTTTCCAACCTGTTCCTCATATCTCTAGAAACTGAGGAGCTGTTAAAAAATACTTCTTTAGGGTTTCAAGTGCAAAGGGAAGAAAGAATTGATTATGCCAGAGTCGCGGGCGCATCACCAATTGATTTGTATTGTCAAAGTCAAATGTCAACCTCAAATTGTCAATGTCAAATTAATGTGTGTTGTCTTTGGTCCCTGGTGCTGACATCAAGCAATGGACAAAACTTTCAACATTTTCTAAAATAGATACGAGGCTTTTGACTACGCTGTATGTGTATATTTTATGTCTTCTTTAATTTTTTTTTTTTTAAATTTGTAATGTGCGTTTTGTTTGTGCAGAATAAACAATTTTTCTTTCTTTTCTTTCTTTCTTTTACCTAACTATCTGGTGGGACCTACCAATAATGCAAAAAACCTGCGAGCTATACACGTTCACCTAAGCCAGGAGAGGGAGAAATAGGCAGGAGGCAGTTGAAGGAACACTCACCATTCTCTTGTTTTTATTATCTTAAGAACTAGGGGGATCGAGGAGGGGAGAGAGGGTAGAGGGGGGGGGGGGGGGGGCAAATGGGATCAGACCAGAATAAATCATTTATTTGGGGTCGGCGCCGCATGTCTTCTTTTTCCATATTTCTATACATGTGACATCAACCAATTTGCACTGAGAACGCGTGGTGGACTACAGTCAACTCCCTCTTGGAGAGAGAGGCTCGTGTCCCAGCAGTACATTATAGCCAAACGTAACCAATTTAAGTTTTAAATTGGCAGTTCAAACGCTGGGAGGGGCCCGTGGCTAAATAATAACAGCTGCACAAGTCCATCGATCAGGTTAAGCTACGCTTGCCGCGGTTGATCTATGGATGGGTGACCATTTTACATGCCCAGACCCCTGCATGCCTTGCCGTTGGTCCCGGCTGTTATTCGCGGATCTTTGAGAGTCGTTATGGGTAGTCAGAAGCCCGAAAGTCTGACAACCAGTCTTACCAAGGGGTATCGTATTACCCAGTAACTGGGTTGTGGAGGTAAGATAGGCAGTTGCTCCTTGTAAATTACTGGTATTCAGCTTCCAGTCTAACCGGATGGTTAGACTGGAAGCCGACCCCAACATAGTTGGGAAAAGGCTAGGCAGATGATGATTGGCAGTTCAAACGCTCTTTCCTCTCCCTTAAGCCTATCCAGTCTAACTTTTAATTGTGTTTACAGAATCAGTGTTGACAATAAGGATTATAACAGTCGCCAGCCGATGAGGGTCTTCTGTTCTCATGAATTTTGTATCAAACGGGAATATTCCGTAGATGTTAAATTGTTTTATTTGTCCTTGGTATTCTTGGGTCTATTTAACTTAATCAGCTGTTGCAAATGGCGATATTGATCAGAATAAGTACCTCCTATCACATTTCTAGTAATTCATCTACTGCCTATCTGACCTCCACATCCCAGTAACAGAGTAATACGATATTCCTTGGTAAGACTGGTTGTCAGACTTTCGGGCTACACCGTTTCGAGAGCAGTGGAGATAAAGTTAAATAAAAAAAAAACACTGCAACGACTGCAACCTTAAACTAAAACTCACTGAAAAGCTAAAAACAAGCCCATATTAAATTAAATAAAAGTTGGAAGCATTCGGGAGCCGAGCATGTCGAGCATTTGAGTTTGAAAGTATAATACCTAATGGAATGGGTCCCGTCTGCTTCCAGCTTTTATTTAATTTAAAATGGGCTTGTTTTTAGCTTTTCAGTTACTTTGCAGTCGGGTTTTTACGTTTTTATAATCACTTTTTTATTTCCAGCTTTTTAGTTTACAAATGTGAAAGATTTCGCAGACGATTTAGTTGTTGGTGTGTGTATATATAAGTGGTACCTATATATTGTTGTAATCACCTTTTAAAAACCTTTATTTCGATACCCGACTCAAAAGGTTTTGAAAAAATAAAAAAATTATGAAGACATAATATAGTGCGCGTATTATTACTCGCCACTATTATACCTCGTAGCAATAGCGCAATCCATTCGAAACATTAATTTTAGGCTCGAAATATTTAAATTTAAATCCACTTTAAGTTTTAATCATTTCTTATCAGGAAAGCAATTTAAACTTCGGCGCACTCTTGGGTAACGATCGGCGCCTTCTGATAAAGCCCTGTATGCTTTACGCTTATAAATTGGCTGTGTTAGGCAGAGAGATATGTTGTGCCTTGAATTTTCTTATGAAGTTTATTTTACAGCTGGTTGATGTTTTCTTTGTTGTCTGTTTTTAGATGCATTGCTTATCCTTCCCACTTAATCACACTAACATTTTAAAGGCGAAAGGTGGTGAAAGTATGTGAGTCTGTGTGTTTATATGTTTGTTACGTCACGCTCAAACGACTACACATATTTTGATAAAATTTTGTGTGCAGGTAGCCGATACTCTGGATTAACATATAGGCTACTTTTTATCCCAATATTCCCACGGGATCGATAGTTACGCGGGTGAAACCATGAGGCGCAGCTAGTAATATTATAAACGAGAAAGTTTGTGAGGATGGATGGATGGGTGGATGTTTGTTACTCTTTCACGCAAAAACTAAAAAACGTATTTTAATGACACTACAGTAATATAGCTTATACATCATAAAAAGCCTACCTAATCTCTTTCCATCTCTCTCTGTCTAGAGCTGCCAAGGACCAATCTTTATCAAAGGAGTCCAGCTCATCCCGCCATCTCCGTGTGGGCCTGCCGCGATGTCGTTTGCCATTAAGCGGGACTCACTGGATAAATGTGCTTATACTAATTTAATATTTTATACTAATTCTAAACAATGAATTCCTTGTGAATTCACTCAGGAATGTAGTGCTGATCTGTCCATCAGACAAACCCCTGGATAGCTTATTCCGTCCAGGGAAAAATTTATAAATGTACCTATAATCTTTTGGACCACGCGCCACGGTACTATTTCGTAGCCAAACAATATAAAAACCACAACAGAAATTGCCAGTTATTTAAACATAACAGAAACCAAACATTCCTCTTTACACACAAAACATCGAAACTGCAAACTTCGAGCATTTTAAGTACCTCATTACTGTTCCCAAGTGTTTCTCTTCAACAAATACCTACATTGACTTAAGACTTCGTAAGGCACGATACTGCATTCAAAACTTAGTTTATCGGAGATAATCCTTCGGTATTGGAAAACTCAATGGTATATTAACGATGAGTCGCGGAAGAATTTTATTACAAAAGGTTTTTTTTTTTTCGTAAGAATCGGAATAGTTGAATAGTGGTTTGGATTGCTTGAACTTTTTTTAAATGTTTTTCCTATTTTGCCGATCTATCCAAAAAAATTAAACAAAGTGAGGTTTAAGGCGCGGGCCCACCGCGGCGCATGTTGTGCACGGGCACACGGCGCATTTTAGCTGCGTGTGTTAATTTGTTTGACAGGTCCAGTTGAAAACCAGCGTCAGGCAGTGTGGGAATATTGTCTGGCATTTTTGCTGAGCTGGGCCTTTTTGGCGCAGCCGTGAGACATACCTTTTATTGTTTTGCAAATTTCTTTTATTGTTTTTTTATTTTTTATCTGATGTATGTATCTAGTGTATTGTGTGTCTTTTAGTCTGTGCTAAATAAATGTATTTTCTTTCTTTCTGACAACGTGGGTCTACGCTTCCACACAAGACCGACGACTATGTATAGCGTGGCATGGCGCACGGAGAGGCTATAACGCACGTGATACTGCAATCCACGGACACGGGCTTCACTGCGGGAGGTGGAACGGGCCGGGAAACTGTGCTGCGATAAGTGAGCTGTTCATAGTCGTGGGTCATATTCGTGTACTCCAGTGGAAACGTACACCCACATCGACAGCGTTGAGCTATGTAACCGCCTATTCGAGCAAGTCACGCATGTATCAATGACGTCAATTCATGCGTAGCCTCTCCGTGGGTTGCAGTGGACACAACCACACACATTTCCTTACAAAGCCAAGCTTGATACACGTGCGTAGCCTCTCCGTGCACTGCGGTGGACCCGCACCTTTAAATGAGCTGTCAAAAGTGTCAGTACCTACCATCACGTGGAATAACATCCAATATATTCTATAAAAAACTCACCGAAAAAACTTACGTGAAGTGAGCTTGATGTAAGCTGTCGATAGTGCCAATCTCTGGCATCAGATATAATGACAGCTCACTTCATCTATGTTTACACGAAGAGATTTTAACAGTACTTAATTTTCATGAAATTGTAAACGTATATTGTTCTTCATGCACTCTGAAACAGAGAGAGTAGTTTGGCGTCATTTTGTATAGAGAGATACTTTAAAACCATTCGTATATATTTTTAACGTAGATCTACGCGAGACACAATGGCTTTTAATTATGTCTGTAATTACGGCATTTAACCGGTTAAGGGACGAAGAGTGACACTGCTTCCTTTATCTCAAAAATAAATAACTAGCACTAAAAATTATAAAATAATTAAATTGAATTCACAAAGCGCAGCTCAAATTCCAAAATGCACTCATTTGTATTAAATTAAAGTAAATTAAACCCCAAACTCGAGCGGTTTACTAGTAATTACTAAAGAGTTCCACTATCCATCTCCTGACTTTATCACCAGATCCTCGTTACCAAGCCCAATCTATTACACTCGTTTAAAACCATAGATATATTAACATTTCTTTGTATAAATGTTATGTAATTTAATGTGTGTTTTAATTTTAATTTTGGTTTTAATTTTATTTTGTTTAGTTTTTATTTATTTTGTTGCTATTTCGTTTTTGTTTTTAATAAATTTTATTTAAATTTTTGAGCTTAATTTTGATTTTAATTTTATAAGTTTGCGATTTTATTTTGATTTATTTTGTTTTTTTTTTTATTTCTATATTGATTATTGACTTTATTTATATGGATATTTATCTGAAATAAATGATTTGATTTAATAAAACAAATCATATGAGCCCAAACTCAAAAGGTTTCTAATAGCCAGTGAAGAATCCCGCTATCTATCTCCTGGCTCCTTCATCAGATCAGCTCCAAGATAGGTACCATATTATAGTTTTGTCATTCGAACTACGTATAACAAAGTTTCATTTCAATACAACAATTTATAAATAGGTTAAAATTGACTTTTTTTTTTGTTTGTTATAAGTGAAGCTAATAAAAGCGTGTTAAAAAGTCACGTTTTCTATGGTAATATTCATGCAGGTGAAATCGCTGTGTGTAGGTTATGCCTAAATTTTATTATTTTTTCGCGACAGTAAGTATTTCATTTACCACGCCACTTAATGCGAATTCTGATTTAAGGCATGGTCCACACAGTGTACAAACATCGTGTCGCGCGTAGCAATTCGACCTAATAACAACAATCCCAAGTCCCTTCACAAGTTTGTTATTGAAGCGGTATTAACGGGGCTAAACCGAATCAGAGTTGGAACCATAGTTACTCGTACGTCACGGAAAAAACGTTTATTTATATCATACTAGCTGCGCCCCGCGGTTTCACCCGCGTAAGTTTCGATTTAGGGGGATGAAAAATAGATGTTGGCCGATTCTCATAGATACCGGATAAGCACAAAAATTTTCATCAAAATCGGTCAAGCCGTTTCTGAGGAGTATGGTAACTAACATTGTGACACGAGAATTTTATATATTAGATAAACATGAAATATGTTGAAAGCAGATATAGGTACATGAAATATGTTGAAAGCGTTAAATGATGATAAACGATGTTTTATTGGTTTTAACAAATACGTTTATAAGTCAAAAAGAAATATCGCAAGTATTTTAAAACTAGATGAGGTCGATGTTGCCTAACCAACTGATAACAAAAAACTTTCGAGTTATTTTGATTATGTTAAACATAACCAGCCGGTATGCCGCAGCATCTCGAAGTGTGGCGGCGGCTACTGGCGGCATCGCAAATCATCAGTGTTTGCTGTGCGGCGGCAAATCCTCCTCAATGCTATCCCTTGCCGTCTACCAGTGTCCGCTGGTCTTAATTCAACACGCTGCATGTTTAATTTAGATTAAAGTTCCTTTCAACTTGAAATCTTCTTCTTCAGACTTTAACAACATTCTACAAACTCATTTCGCAATAGTTCACTTAACTACAATTATTTCTAATGTACACAAACCAAAGTTTAATTCTCAAGAAACTTGATTTACGTCAAGCATAACTCGTGCACGCAGCATCAGTTCAACCACTAAAGAGATAAGAACAGAAGGTCGCGCGTTGCAACTAAAAAGGGCGCACGCAAACGTAGACTCGTATAATCAGCCTATAATGTTCCCACTGCTGGGACACAGGCCTCTTCTCTGAGAGAGGGAGTGGGCTATAATCTACCACGTGGCCCCAGCAGCGTGGCGGGTTGGTAGATGTCACATGTCTTCGAATTATTGGTTCTAGAACATGCCGGTTTCCTCGCGATGGTTTTCTTCACCGTTTTGAGAGCATTAATGATGAAATTTACACAAAGTAAAGCGACTGCCTGGGTTCGAACCAACGACCTAAACCTCGTAAGTCGGTCCTGTTGCCACTGGGCCACCACTGTTGCTGGACATAGACTCGTATGGTCTGTTCAAAAAGTATCTGATTAAAATGTAAACAAATTGATCAGAAAATGTACAGACATCAGCACAGCAAGCTACCCGAAACTGTAACATTTTCCCAATCAACTTTGAACCTTACGCTTTTGCGATAGAGTAAAATAAATTAACAGATTTTAGAAGCTTGACGTGCTGGCGTCTGTACCTGTGGATGCCAATAATTGTAGAGCCACTTACTAAAGTTGCGTGCTATAATTATTTGGAAATTGATTTGATAATTATTGAGGTTAATTTTTCAATGACAATTAAATTATATAATGTTATTCAATCAGTAATGGTTGGAAAAATAATTATATATCATGTTAAAATCTTCTCAAAAAACATGAAAATGTTACTAATTCCCAGTAGTTATTGATTGCGTAAGAATTTAACCTAAACAGGGTTTGTTTACACTTTCATCAAATAGGTACTTTTGGAGCACACATTGCGTATTTCGGTCACAAACAAATGCCGGTCGCGAGTGCGCTTGCACTCGCTGTACGTGAAGAGTGTCTATGTGTACGTGCGTTTACGTTAGTTGTATGGATCTAACCTTCTGTGGCTATCCGTTTTGTAATTGAACTTCGTGTAACAGCCTCTATAATTCAATTAAACCAAAACTTTGGAAGCTGTTATTTGTACAATGAAGCTATATAATAATTATTTCAGCATACATTATTCACCTTATAATAATACCTTTGGTCTAGCTGTAGTTAATTTTGTGTATTTAAAAGCTTTACTGCAATCGAGTTATTTAATTAAAATTGTAACATTTCAATTTAATAATTTTTAAATGTGAAAGGGTTTTGAGTTAATTATTGTACTTTTAGGGTTCCATACTTCAAAAGGAAAAACGGAACCCTTATAAGATCATTTCGTTGTCCGTCTGTCTGTCCGTCAGTCACGACCATTTTTCTCAGGAACGTGTGGAGTTTATGTTCCGAAATAAAAACCTATAGGGTATGTACTTCCTTTTGACCTAGAATCATGGGCAAGAAGCAATGTCATGTAGCACAAGTAAAGGAAAAAATTAAAAAAACCGTAAATTTGTAGTTACATTACAAAAATAATAATTTTAAAACTATTTACATACCTACAAATTTGTACGGAGCCCTCGGTGCGCGAGTCCATCTCGCACTTGAACGGTTTTTTTTTATTTATTTCGGCCCTATGAAAAATAATGAACGTTT
Source organism: Gortyna flavago (assembly GCA_963669345.1). Taxonomy (NCBI): domain Eukaryota; kingdom Metazoa; phylum Arthropoda; class Insecta; order Lepidoptera; family Noctuidae; genus Gortyna; species Gortyna flavago. The sequence continues at coordinate 11,918,344 of OY770149.1, forward strand.
TTAACGCCTCTCAAAGTGGAGTCTACGAAATTACTTTGCATTAGATTTTGCGATATTTACTTAATTCGTCCTGTGGCAGGTATTATCATATTTCATCATCACCATCATTCCAGCCAAAAGACGTCCACTGCTGGACATGACTCCCGAAGCACCACCACTTCACTTCGACCGGTTCTGTGCTTCTCGATCCAGTGAATTCCGATTCAGTGGTAGCCATCAATCGACGCAAATTGAGTTGAGTTATTTTTTACAAAATCGAGCAAAATGTGAGTTTGTCCCTCGACTTATTTTAAGCGACTTACATTACGCTCGTCTGCTCCATGGCTCCGAGGCCATCTACATTGTCAAAAACTCTTACATCTGTTAAGAAACGAAAATTAATGAACGGGTGTTGGCGATTTGTTCGAATTTAAAATTCAATATAAAACGTTTCAGCACCACTTTAGTTTTAATTTAATCAGACCAATCCATCAAGGCGATTGGTGATTTTTTGTTTAATTTAATTTGAATTAGTAGTAAAAAGCTGACGGGGCTTATAAAATAACTCCGATGTAAATTTTCACATTTCAGCAGAAATTCAGATTTTCAGTTTAATTGTTTGGCATAAAAATTGTTGGCAAATTGTTACTGATTTAAAAATGGGTTCTTCGGTTTTGAACCTTAGCAATTTAGTTTTTAATAGGCTTTATATTTTAGAAGTTATATTGACAAAGTCAAGTTACGAATTGTAGGTCGAAGGTTCGAACCCAGACAGGTGCTTTACTTTGTGTAAATTATTTAATCACCACTGCTCTCAAAACGTTGAAGGAAAACATCAAGAGGAAACCGGCATGTCCTAGAGCCAAAAAATTCGAAGGCGTGTGGCATCCGCCAACCCACACTCGGCCTGCGTGGTAGATTACGGCCCACTCCCTCTCATTGAGAGGAGGCCCGTGTCCCAGCAGTGGGAACATTATAGGCTGATTATGTATGATGTTATGAATAACTTTTACTATGGGACCAAACCTGAAATCGCTAATTCAAAATCAGCTGTTGCTTACTTTTTGAAGAGTTATGTGAACATAAATGTTGGGAACTGCTGCTTGTATTTTTTTTTCGCGATTTCATGTTTTAAGTTGTTGTTAATGATGAGTACAATGACTCTTTTAGATATTCCGTGTATGAATAGTTAGACCTTATATACAATAAAAACAAACATACATAAAACATTTACTTATAGTTAAAAATAAATAATTAATTGTTGTATAACTGTCGTCTCCACCTTATTACAATAACAATCATAAAACAAGTGCAAAGAATATAAAAGTTACGTTTAAGGTGTTTTAAACCATTTATTATGTAACAAAAACCTTCTTTGCAGCCGGAATAAACTTAGGTAGGTACAATTATTTCAGCTGACAGTACATCCATATCGACTGCTGACCAGAGGCCTTCCTATCTGCCAATTCCAACATTACATAACAGAAAATCAATGGCCCGACACATGAAACATTCCGCCCTTGACCCTCCAACTCTGGCAGGCCTCCAGAATAACTAGGATTAGGAAAAATAATGGTTATTGTTATCTATTTTTATCTAGTTAGCTGGAGAAATTAGGAGGACAGTTTGTTCCTTATGTTGATCCAAGCTGATAATATTTGGGAGAATTTTGTATAATAGAGATAGGAAAGTGTTTGTTTGTAAGTCCCCTACTGCTGCATAATTAAATTCTTCACTGGCTTATTATAGGGCAACCACTTAAATGAGACGTTACCTAAGGTAGCAGCGCGGTGCGGGAGGGGTGTGGTGAAGTGATGCGAGAGCTCAATGACTCGTCAACTTGTGACAACTATCACCCCTCCCGCACCTCGCAGCTACCTCAGGCAACGTCTTAGTTATGCGGTTGACCTATAGTCGATTCGCATGAATTCACTCGCCTCTCTCTGTGCGCTAGGGTAATTTTTTCTATACTTTATTACATAAAATTAAAAAAATTAAATTCAAAATGTGCCAATTCGTGTGAGTTGCCTATAGAAAAAATAAAATTTATTATAATTTTTTTATATAAAACTACCTAAAATAAATAAATAATTTGATTTTGATTTGATTTGATTTTAAAAGTGACGATTCGCTCTTTTTTGGGCCGTGTTAATTCGTGCGAATCGAATAATAACCCCTTCAGTCCGGTGAATTCCCTTTATAGAAAATGGTTCTGGATTTAAATAAATAAAAAATAATAATACAACGTGGCAATGCTGCCAGCCTTTTGGGCACTGTTCCTGTTGACAGCGATGCGGACGAATTTTTTGATGCCCTGTGATTCTTTTGCTTATTTTTTCATATCACACATGTACATAATTATTATTTTAAATGTTAGCTTATGTTATGTAAACCTTACCTTTTTTTCTAAAAAATGAAGTTACAATATAAACCGAACAATCTCTCATTTATTTGATTACATCACGCCTTTTCCCCCAAAGGGTCAAGCAGGGGTGTACCCTTAGTACATCCACTAACCGATTTTATTGTGACGACGGTTTTGCTCTCTTTTATTTTTGTACTTTTAATTATGTTAAGCGATGTATATAATGGAGTTTTGATGTCTAGTTTAGGTTCATCAATAAACTTTCCTTGAGTAAACACGATTCATATAGAAAAAATCCCGATATTTCAGCAAGCAAACCCGCCTTTCCAAACTAGTATAATATAAACGGCAGCTGAGACCCCATTTGCTAGTCGCCCATCACATTTCTGCTGTATCATCGTACCATACGAGTTACAAAACGGATAGCGGGTTCTGCCAAAGAACAAGGAATCTTATTCTCGTAGAAGCGAAACTCATGTACAGGCGCCAGCACATCAAGCTACACGAAACTGTAAAATTTTCCCAATCAACTTTGAACCTTATGCTTATGCGATAAAGTTGAAAATTTATTAAAGAAATTTGACAGATTGCAGTAGCTTGATGTACTGGCCTGTACATCCTTCTCCCTTAATACATCCAAAGCATCATCATCTGCCTAGCCTTTTCCTAACTTTGTTGGGGTCGGCTTCAAGCTTAACCGGATGCAGCTGAATACCAGAATGTTACATGGAGCGACTGCCTATCTGACCTCCAAGACCTAGTTCCTAGGTAATACGATACCTCTTGGTAAGATTGGTTAACGTGCTTTCTGAGGCACGGAGGGGTCTTGGTATATGAAGGTGATCACCCATCCACGGACCAAATGCGGCAAGCGTAGCTTAACCTGATCGATCGACCCGAAACTGTAGGTACTTTAAATTCGTTTGTACCTTCTATAGATTTCTATTCTTTGGCTATACCCAAATATGTTATCCTCCATGAGTAACGGATGGGTTCTATAAGGTCATTTTGCATTAGATTTGGGTAAGTGGGACCGAGCTTAGCTCTGGCATTTTCGGTTTTGAAATATTTGTTTATCTTAATATATATAAATTACGTGTCACGATGTTTGTCCGCGCTGGACTCCTAAACTACTTAACCGATTTTAATCAAATTTGTACACCGTGTGCAGTTTGATCGAACTTGAAAGATATTATAGAAAAAAAAAATGACAAAAACGTTAGCCACAGCGACGCGTGGCCGGGTCAGCTAGTATTGTATATTATAATATTTGTATAAATATATCGACGGGTCCTATGTTGCATGCATGACATGCTTGAAAACATGATTTGATAAACATGATGAGTTTCACAAACATAAGTTCAAGCATGTAAAAAATATATCAAATTGAAACTTTGAGAGCCTCTAATGAAAAGTTTTCAATTTGCACATTGCCATTATACATAGGACCCATCGATATTACGTTGGTGCCATTTATTTATTTAAATATAATTTATTGTACACCACAAAAATACATAACAAAAAAAAAAAAATCGATCACTAAAAAATACAATAATAACACTCAATAACAGTATAATTTTTGCAATGTTACACAACTCACACTTTGTAATTTAATTCGTTACTATTTATTTTATATAGGTATGTATGCGTAGACACGTCACGTTGCAGTATAAAACTGATTTACCTACATCCGTTACCTCACACATCAGATCCAGTTGAAAACCAGCGTCAGGAACTAGTTGTCTGGCATTTTTGCTGAACTGGGCCTTTTTGGCGCAGCCGTGAGGCACACTTTCCTTCTAATTTCTTACATCGGACTTTACACTTTCAATTTGATTTTTATTTGTTGCTATGTGATATACGTATCTGGTATTGTGTGACTTTTAGTCTGTGCTAAATAAATGTATATTCTTTTTTATTTCTTTCTTTAAATGAAAAAAAAACACAATAACACTATTACAGAGTCATTAGAAAAGCAGCGTAAGACAACATCTGTCTGGCATTAATGCTGAACTGTGCCTTTTTGGCGCAGTACTTTAACTTAACTTTTACTTTAACTTTTAATTTATGTGATTTGTATTTTGTTTTGCACGAACTGTGTGAAAATTAACTTTATTCTTTATTTTTTTCTAACACTTTTCCCAACCTTGACAACTAGCCCAGAACCCCTCACTCACTATGATAACACTGAGGATCTTCTGCTGGGTATACAATGATAAGGAACTATATAAATTTTTATCTAGCCGTACACGGATGTGTACTGACTACACCCCATTCTTTCTCACTACACTCACCCTACTCCTACTCATTACATGACATACACACACACATATCCTACACTTACTCACTAGACACACTCACACTCTCAAACCCTACATTAATTTACCACACCACACAGTTAAACGTCTTTCATTTGTGTTTCCTTTACATAATCTATATCCAGTTTACTTTTACACCATTTGCTTATTGTTGAAATGCGTCCCGTTTTAGTATAATACGGCTTTGTTTGTAACGAAGAATCACTGACTCCTAAGACACAGGCACCTACACCTAGTTTAGGAGTCAGAGTATTAAAAAGTACTGTGACATAGATATAAGCCTTTAAGCTCTCAGTTTTGGGTTTTGTAATGATATGGCTTTTGGTGAAATAAAGAATGTATTTATTTTATTTATAGCAGCGGTGAGTAGTGGTGACCCAGTGGTAACGGCCGCGACTTACGAGTTGTAAGTCGTAGGTTCGAACCCAGACAGGCGCTTTACTTTGTGTAAATTATTTCATCACCATTGCTTTCCAAACGGTAAAGGAAAACATCATGAGGAAACCGGCATATCCTAGAACCAAAAAATCGAAGACATGTGACATCCACCAACCTGCATTGGGCCCGCGTGGTGGATTACGGCCCACTCCCTCTCACAGAGAGGATGCCTGTGTCCCAGCAGTGGGAACATTATGGGCTGATTATGTTATGTAATTATAGTAGTCGTGTTTGCAACCATTAGACTTAAGATGCATAAGTTTTGTGCTTCCATTTCTCATACCTATAGATCTGTAAAGTGTACCACCTACCTATATCCTACTTAACTGTAAGTACTTCCGTACTAACGCGTAAGATGAGTGCTGTAATCAAGTCGTTTATGTAATGGAGTGCGATCCTCCTGTAAAATGGATGCCGTTAGTCTGTATGAGTCTATTATTGTGGGACCAGTGAGGGGTGAAAGGTGAGCGATTTCTCTATTTTTATGCGTTGTTATAATCGGAACATTTTCTCAGACTTAAGACTATTGGATGAAATTGAAAACTTGCCCCAACTCGAAATAGGAGGTATACTGATAGGATATTTTTGCACTGCCACGCCCAAAAAAGTAAAACTGATAACTACGAAAACTGGATTTACAAAAATAACAGTACTTTAAACTTCATCATATGCCTAGCCTTTTGCCAATTATGCTGGGGTCGGCGTGCAGTCTAACCGGCTGCAGCTGAATACCAGTATTAACCGGGCAAGCCCCGCGCGTACCCTATGCAGTACAAAACAATAGAACATCAATTGTGTCTCAACAGCGGGGCTCAAGCGATTAACTAATACTGATAAACTTTTAATAAAGAATCAAATGAATCATGACATAACGAAAACAATACCTGAGTAAGTCCTAACTAAAGCTAATACTTTGGTCCTGTCCTAATTACTTTCTTGAGTACTACTTCGGCCTTCACTAATACATCCATTAATCCATTAGTACAAGAAAACTCAATTACAATCAGACGAAAAAGTTATTCGTATGCCATTTATACGGCGGTAGTGATACAAGTTAAGTTTAAAAAGTCAGGCACCCTAATAACATAAATAAAATAGCCATGAAACAGCTATAAAGGTCTTTTCTTGTATCTCTTAGCGAATGACAATAGACAGAGAGAATGCAGAAAAATAATTATAATACATATTAACAAATACGTGTAGTTTTATCAAATTCTAAGTGCTTGGCCAGACTGGCAGCGTAGAGCGGGGAGTGGCGCGGGTGCGGGAACGCGCGATGTACCTGTCCGTAGTCGAGCGCGGCTTTGTTCAAATTCATTTATTCACATTTAAATAGAGTAAATACAATCGGTGGTTCCACATGTTACATTATTTGGTCTTGTATTCTATTAAGCCTTGGTATGGCATGTGAAGCCATTAAAGAAAATAATGTTCTGAGTGTTGTCGTGTCCAGTGTTAGTATCTAATATGGAAGAAGACTTATTTTTACTAGAAAAAAGCTCAAACTAGTTTGAGAACCCCGGTCCACGCGCGGGCCGACCGCGCACTCACTGCGGCCACTTGTATGAACGAGCTATGGCGTGAGTTGCCCGCGCGCTCCCCGCGCCAAGCAGCCCGGGCCGCTCACCGCGCCCGTGTACCCAGTATGGACGCTCAAATGAAGTTCTTATGTTTGAGTACGCCGCACCACGCCCGCCCCGTGCCCGAGTTTGCAGTCTGGCCAAGCACTAATGAAATATAGAAAAGAAAAAAAAAATGTTTATCCAGCACAAAAAAGGTAAATTTTGAAAAACTAATCCAAAGTAGCCAAAAGCCTATTATTCGACATTTAAAATAAATAAAACTCAAACTCAAACTCAAAGCATTTATTTCAATTAAACCATTTACAGGCACTTTTGAATTGTCAAGAAGTCGGTCAGTCAGAAAATATGAAGCTGTGAAGTTGCCCATTCCAAAGCGTAGGTACCTATGGAGAAGAACGGGCAAGAAACTCCATGGACACTCTTTTAAATTATATTTTTACAAAAATATTAGTTACATCATTAATGTTGAATTTATAATTATATGTGAGAACGATGTACATCACATCATACATCTGCCTAGCCTTTTCCCAACTATGTTGGGGTCGGCTTCCAGTCTAACCGGTATGTGAGAACGATGTAATAAAATAAAAAAGACGGAGCGTCCAGAGTACAGCAAATAGTACTTAACAAAACAACAACCCAAAAAAAAAAAAAAATTAAAGTAAGCCGAGGCAGCCCATTGATGACCAGCCCCAACTGACGGCGTCCGTTCATATATCACAATAAATATTTACCTATATTGGTATACAGTAACACTTCATCGAATTAAAAATTCTCCTACATAACATCGGTCATTAGAGGCCTACCGTTCCGCACCGCGATTCGGAATCCCGATGCGGTTTGCGGCGTGAATTCTTCGTGTGCACCACGCTTAAGTGTAAAGCCGAAATTTAGGCAATGCCTGCTATTACTGGGGTTTAAGTGCCTTTGGCTTATCGTGTATGTGGAACCGTGTTACAACTAGTACAACATACAATAGTGGATTAGTGTTTGTCGGTCAAAAATATCCACATATCTCGCGTTCAGATAATAATAGTTTTCGAGTGAAGTTTATTGGTCCCCCGGTCCACCCCGTCGCATCTCATCGCCTGGCTGCGCTATTACTTCGTGTTTTGTTAGCGTTATTTCTGACTTTTTTATATTTACTACCGTGATATTAAATAGCCTATAGCCTTTCTCAAGAATTGGGCTGTAAAATGCAAAAATATTTTTTCTAATCGGGCTGGCAGTTCCAGAGCAGAGAGAGAAAAGCGATCTTCTGGTTTTGTACTGTGCAAGTGTGCAGTTGTTTTTTTTTGAAAGAAAATACATTTATTAGCACTGACTAAAAGACACACAATACACCAGATACATACAACAGATAAAAAACAAAAGATCAAATAAAAAGGTCCGATGTAAGAAATTTGCAGGAAAGTGGGCCTCACGGCTGCGCTAAAAAGGCCCAGTTCAGCAAAAATGCCAGACAACTAGTGCCTGACGCTGGTTTTCAACTGGATCTGAAGTCCTTTTTAAGTCGGGCTTTTTTTTTTTCTTTTAATTACAGCTTTAAGCTTACATGCGACTCCACAGCACACTTAATAGGACTGATTCGGTACGCAAAGTCCTGGTGTAAGACTTCTGTCTTCCCTGCTTAGGTACTATCCGCCCGGTCGCAATAGAAAACGGGTCACGCGCTACTGTAATGACTTTCTCATTAAATGGTCTTAAGGACGCAATCATTTGTCCGTACCTGCCGCTAATGTATAGTATAGTAGTATATATGTATATATATATATATGTATATATATATGTAGTATATATGTATATATATATATTGTACCCGAGAGGACGGCGCGCCTTTAAGGACCGTGGAGATTTTTGAGAGATACCCTTTTTACCCGATTTTCGTGACCGCAAGACAGGGTTTTGTTTTAGAAATGGTTTATGCAATATTTAGGGTTCCGTACCTAAAAAAGGAAAAACGGAACCCTTATAAGATCACTTCGCTGTCCGTCTGGATGTTCGTCAGTCAAGACCCTTTTTCGTGCGCGAGTCCGACTTGCACTTGACCGGTTTATTTTTTTCATATTTCATGTTTCATGGGATGAGGGAAGGCAAAAAAAAATCACATAAACCTACATTGGCACTTATGAATAACGTATAATCTTGTGGAGCACAACGTAACATGCTTGTTTCTGCATTTTCATTCTAAAATAAAAGAAATAACCAAACAAACGATGAGGGCGCCACTGCGCGGTCGGTGTCATCTTAATGAGTAACACGATACCCCTCGGTAAGACTGGTTGTCAGATTTACGGGTTTCTTAGCAACTGCACCTGGGTTCCCAACCGACGGCCTAACGTGCTTTCCGAGGCACGAGGATCATAGTATGAAACGGATGGTCGCCCATCCACGGATTGACCTTGCTAAACGACCGTTTTGCGGAGGGCACCTGGGTTCCCAACCGACGGCCTAAGGTATTTTCCGAGGCACGAGAATCATTATATGAAATGGATGGTAGCCCATCCACGGATTGACCTTGCCAAGCGTAGCTTAACGGCTGTTACTTAGCCACGACCCCTTGACAATGACTTTCTCATTAAATGGTCTTAAGGACGCAAAAAAATGTCCGTACCTGCCGCTAATATAATTATAGTAATTGTACCCCGAGGGGACTGAGCGCCTTTTAGGATACCACTTCTGTTTGAGAGAGCGGAAGTTTTTGATAGATACCATTTTAAAGTGGTTTATAAGTATTTTCTCTTCGTTTTTTCGTTTAATTGCTGGCAGACCATTATCATCGGATATAGCTGAATAGCTACTAGTATTATACTTACAGCTACTGCCTATCTGGGCAACACAACCCAGTTACTGGGTAACAAGATACCCATATGTTACAAAGTTTTGGTCTGTTAAACTGCAAAGCAATAGTTGGTCGGCAGTTGCAGTGAGGCCTCGGTAAGACTGCTTGTCAGGTTTTCGGGTTTCTTACTACGCCTGAAAAACATGCATGGTTGATAATTGACCGTTATTTTTTCTCAACTGATCATAATTAACTTCCTAATGATTATTAAATAACAGTTGTTAAAATGATTACCAATAGTCGCATTTTTTTTTTCCTTTATTTTCACACTATTGCATAAATGGCCTAAGCATCAGATAGCCAGTTCATTCAATGTTGTATTAGACGCATTGGCTGAATATCAGTTGAACGGCGCCTGTATGGCTCAGAGGTAGCCAGTTAGTTACAGTCCAGTTGTTGGATGTGAGTTGACGAAAACCACAGACTTCACGATAGTTTAGTTTATTCGCAAAGATTACACGAAAGTTCCGTTGGATGCTAATCCGCGGTTATAGCGCTACGGCAGCTATTGGTCAACTAACTAATTATAATTATAAAAGTAAATAAAACGAGTAGCGCAAAGTAGGTCGCGGCGTTAGCAATTAATTTGCCTGTACGTGAACCGTACATTTACATAGTTTAGTTAAAAGGCTAGGCAGTTAACTGAAAGGCTAATTAAGCTAGATGACTGCGACGTAACTAAAATATAAGGTCATATCTTTTACTTGCAAATAAAACTGACAACTCTAATTTTCCAGTTGAAGCAGAACTTCTAAACAGGTTTTAACGACGGCGACGTCTCTGAACAGACCGCTTAAGCGCGCTGAAGTTTTATATACCCACAAGCTGTTAAAACTGTAAACCTTTTATTGTATGTCTCTTTATTATAAACACGTTTTGAAGTTGAGTGGGAAAATAATCCACTCAACTTCATAACTACAGTTTTCTTCTTGAAAGCAATAATACCTATCTTGTTTCATCAATTTTTATAATCATATTTTTATAACAAGAGTTTTAAGCATAACATAAGAAAATACCAACTTTTAATTGAATTTAACATCCTAAACATGTTTTAACCATAAACTTGCTATTAAAATAATTATGATTTTTAGCATTTTCATTATTAGTAAAAAACGGACTAAGTACGAGTTGGACTCGCACACGAAGGGTTCCGTACCACCATACAATATTTAACGCTACATATAAAATAACGGCAACAAAGCACGTTTGTTGTATGGGGGCCCCTCTTAAATATTTATTTTATTCTGTTTTTAATATTTTTTGTTATAGCGGCAACAGAAATACACATTCTGTGAAAATTTCAACTGTCTAGCTATCACGGTTCATGAGATACAGCCTGGTGACAGACAGACAGACGGACAGTGGAGTCTTAGTGATAGGGTCCCGTTTTTACCCTTTGGGTACGGAACCCTAAAAATGCTCAAAAGGTCATTTCCCATAAGAAAGCAGTGCTTTATTTTCTGGCCGGCACTTTAATTTTTGGTTACCAAGTGAATGATGTGAATGAATTTACTAAAATTCAGCAACACGGATAGCATTCCTGACGCAAAAGTTCTGTCAACTTATCTGGCAGAAAATGCATCCTTGATTCCTTAACACACTTTAAATTACAATTCGAAAGATTTTAAAGGAAATGGCTTACCCATTGCTTCAAATGTTCGAAAAATTCGTAAACTCAACCATCCATACTAATATTATAAATTCGAATGTAACTCTGTCTGTCTGTATGTTGCCTTTTCACGCCTAAACCACTGAACGGATTTCGATAAAATTAGGCAGGAAAGGACATAGGATAGTTTTTATCGACATACCTGGCGGGCGAAGCCGCGGGCGAAAGCTAGTCTAAAATAACGCAATGAATGTTGTTGAAGTGCAGTCCACTGCTGGACACAAAACTCTCTCAAGCTGCGCCACAACACCCTTTCCACCGTCTTCCACATGCAGTCGGTCCCAGCCACCTTTTTTAAATCGTCAGTCCGTCTAGCCAGGATGCGTCCCACACTACGCTTGCCGATAGGTACGCCGTCTCCACTGCAAGACTCGTCTGCTCCACCGGCCATCGATCCTTCAACAAACATGGCCAGCCCACCGCCACTTCAGTTTGCTAACTCTGCAAGCTGTGTTGATAACTCCGGTTCTTTTCCAGATAACTTCGTTTTTGATTTTAAATTCCTTAAATTAATACAAAACAAATATTATGAAGATACAGACAAAGCCGCGCAATAAAAAAAGTGCAAAAATAAATCAAAATGAAAACGAACATAATAACTACACGCTATAAAATTAAGTTATTATCTACAAGATTAATAATTCCATAACATTTTCTGTATAATGACAACGGCATATGTGTAATTAAGGACTGACAAATCTATAAAAGGTATCACAATTAACACTAAGGTAGAAAGTGATAATACGATGGTATTATTTAATTGTAATGAAAAGGGATGGGACATCACACTATTGATTGCGTTATCGATAAAAATGTAATCTTATTATCACCTCTTAGTAGCACCTAGTCCAAACTAACCTAGTCTACTACTGCTAGCTAAGTGAACAACAGTGACAAGTAGTTTTATAATGTCATCAACATACACAAAGTGTATTATCAACCCCATTTTTTTATATCCACGCAATCACTCTCCATTCCAAGGTTGCCTGGAAGAGATCGCAGAAAGCGATAAGGCCGCCCATTGTATGTTTTGTATTAATAATCGTATTTTTTGTTATGTATTTTCTGGTGTACAATAAAGTATATATATAAATAAATAAATATTATTGAAACTTAATAAAATTCATATGTCAAATGAATAAAGAATTTTCAAAATCGGTCTATTATTGATGAACATATCGATGAACATGAACATAACAAGAACAGGATCTCTTTAGTTTTTGTCAAACTCAATCATAAATAATATAATTTATTTCAATAAACCATTTATCAGCATTTGTACGTAATTTTCAAATTTAGTACCTAAATAGTATTTTCTGACGCGTCCTGTACAGACACCAGCACATAAAGCTACCCGAAACTGTCAAATTTTCCCAACCAACTTTGAACCTTATTCTTTAGTGTAAAAATTGAAAATCTAATAAAGAAATTTGACAGATTGTAGTAGCTTGATGTGTATACATAATAAAAAGTACGTTCTCGCAATAAAATTGTTCGTCAATTTTAAAGTAACGAGTCAAAAAGTCAGTAATTTCCAAACTTCTAAACTTATATAATAAAGAGAAAAGATTTGGTTTTTTGTATGGTTGTTTGTTACGCTTTCACGCTACAACGGCTGAACGGATTTGGATGACATTTGGCACACGGGTGAAAGCGCGGGGTGCAGCTAGTTAAAAATATTTTACACAAGCTACGCTTCGTGGTTTCACCCGCATAAATATCGATTCCGTGAGAATATCGGAATTAAAAGTATTCAGTGTTCTTTTAAAGGTCATGTTCTACCCATGTGTAAAATTTCATCCAAATCCGTATAGGAGTTTTAGCGTGAAAACCTAACAAAAAAAGCACAAAAAATCTAATCTTTTCTTTTAATAAAGTTTCGAAAAAACAAAAGGCCTTGTTCTCTTTGAAAAGATGAAAACCAATTATCATGATTAAAACTTTGCATTCAAAACATAAAAATTTTTATCTCAAAAAAACCCTGAAATATTTTAATTACAGACGAAAAGTAAGGATTTATAGCTCAAGCAATAAATTACACTCAGATATAACCAGCGATAAAGGAAACTTTCGGATTTAAGTATTTTTAGGTTTAATATGAAAAATAACTTTGTTGAAGACTAAGCATCCATCATCTGGGTTTGTCTAGATTATACAATTTATTGTAAGCAGACCTTAGGCCCAGATTGATAAGCGTAATTTATTTAAATCTTAGCCAACTAAGATTTGTTTCCCCTGTCTTGTGGCTAAGTAATAACAGCTACACGGGTCGATCCAGGCGATTAAAATACGCTTGCCGCGTTTGATCCGTGGATGGATGACCATCTTTACTGTATATCAAAACCCGTGCTGGTCCCGGCTGTCATTCGTGGATCTTTGACAATCGTTACGGATCGTCAGAAGCCCGAAAGTCTGACAATCAGTCTTACCAAGGGATATCGTATTACCCAGTAACTGGGTTGTGGAGGTTAAATAGGCAGTTGCTCCATTCAAAACTACTGGTATTCAGCTGCATCCAGTTAGAATGGAAGACACCGACATAGTTAGAAAAAGGCTGGCCAGATTGTTTTGTTTCTCCTCTCTATCTTGCTTTTACAGTTTGAAAGGTGTGTGACAGTAACAGAAATAGAATACTCTTTATTATGTACATCATATAAATTACAGATATAAATGTAGAAACTTTACAAAAGGTGACGCAATGGGCGTTCTTATCGCTAAGAGCGATCTTTTAAAGGACACCCTTTGGATGGATTAAAAAGGGGAAGGAGAGGCAACCATTTACATAATACAATGAGTACATTCATAAAGCATACACCAATCTATATAAATATATATACATAATAATAATCATAAAACATTAGGAAAGTAAATATAATGAGAAAATGTAAATGATGTTTAAGGAAGTGTTTTTTTAACATAATTTTAAAACTAGACAAAGCTCGAACTTTGTCTAGTTTATTAGAAAAAAAATACACAGGTACATTATTAGATAAGTACTAAAATAAACCCAATTTTAGGGTAAAAAGAAGTATTTTTAACCGACTTCATAGGTTAACTTATGTTGTAGATACAAAAAGTTTTAAATACAATATACAAGCGTTTTTATACAAATTATGCGCGAAGAAAAATACATATATTAAAAAAAAACCAGCCAATTGCGACTTGGACTCACACACGAAAGGGTTCCCTACCACCATAGAATATTCAACACTACATATAAAATCACGTTTGTTGTATGGCCCCCCTGCAATATTTAATTTATTCTGTTTTTAGTATTTGTTGTTAAAGCGGCAACAGAAATAAATACCTACACATTCTGTGAAAATTTCAACTGTCTAGCTATCACGGTTCCTGAGATACAGCCTGATGACAGACAGACAGACGGACAGTGGAGTCTTAGTAACAGGGTCCCGTTTTTACCCTTTGGGTACGGAGCCCTAAAAAAGGGAGAATCTCGTTTGGCAATAAAAAATTCTTCCGCATTGCTGTCAATGGGATAAGTCCCCAAAACGCTGTCAGCATTACCACTTTGGACGGCGATGCTGATTCTTTGGGCAAAAAATGTGCTAGCCCTCTGGACTTGTGAACAGTCGACCAACCGTTTGGCGATGTCCCGAAATACTTCAGTGGTGATAGTTATGTCTTGCGATCATCCTTACTGATATTATAAATTCGGAAGTAACTCTGTCTGTCTGTCTGTCTGTCTGTCTGTCTGTCTGTCTGTCTGTCTGTATGTTACCTTTTCACGCCTAAACCACTGAACGGATTTCGATAAAATTTAGCAGAGAGATAGATTGCATCCCGGGGAAGGACATAGGATAGTTTTTATCGACATTCCTCGCGGGCGAAGCCGCGGGCGGTAGCTAGTAACACTATAAATAGAATCCTAAGCTAGCAGTTTAATCTCAGATATGTTCTGATTTATATTATATTTTCGCGTGAATATTTGAAGCGTACCTACAAAAAGCTCTTCCATTTTACGGCAACGCGAATGGATTTGGTATAAAAACTTGAGAGTTTCTCCTAAGTTCCAAACTTTCCTAAGATCTCGGTGAAATATTCATCTCAGGAATATTGTTTTATCAAGATTTCAGTGAAATAGTATTACAAAATTGTCATATCAAAAACTTTTGACACAATTAATCAGCGAATGCTATGTGCGAACAAAATCATTTTTATTTCACTAGGAAATATCACTTATTCACAAACTGACAGATGGACAGGTTGTCGGAAATTCATCTCTGTACTGAATTAAAATTCGTATTTTATAACAAAAATGCAACTGCAATACACTGAGTTGGTTTATTAAACGCTTAAATTAGATATTTTCATTATTGTTATCTTTAATTTTTTTATGATTATAAGCCAGCTTTGTGTATTAATGTGTTCTCTATGGCTGATTATATTGAACGAGCTTTTGTTATTAAATAGACTATTTGATAATTCGGATTCAAGAATACCTACTATAGAAGCTCATCACTACGAAAATCATTTTAATACTTTAATTCGATTATGGTAAGCCATAATCGAATTAAAGTATTAAAATGATTTTTTTTAAACTAGTAGGTACAACAAAAATCTCGATATTCATAGCGGCACCTAATGTCCCAACCCTAGTTCTCGAAATCACGTAATTATCTTCGTCTTTGGAATCGTGTAATAAGGGATCGAATCATTATTCCAATCTGCTTCATCAAGTCGATCTGATAAGATGTTAAAGAATATTTTCCAGAAATTGGAAAACCCTAAAAGGCCGTTACTAGGGCCAAATGTGAGGGCATTACAATTTTGGGGACTCTTGCTCCCCAAAAATATATTGATGAAATATTTCTACCTCGTTATGCATATTTTGGTGACCATTTTCACTGCGACCGAGTACATCGATGTCTGGTTCGTGAAATCAGACATGAATTTGCTCCTAAACAATTTAAAGATTACAATGCTGGCAACAATGAGTGTGATAAAAGTGACAACCTTTTTAAGCTGGCAAAAGTATTGGATCAGCATTATCGAATACGTCACAAAGGCGGACTTAAATCAGCGAATAACAACCGACAAGAAAAAACTGGAGCTTCTGTCCACATTTACGAAATACTGCAGAAAGATAACTTATCTGTACTGGTCGTTAATGTATACTACTGTTATCATAGTCATGGTCCAGCCGATCTTCAAATATATATCCTCGGAGACTTATAGAGAGCACGTAAGAAATGGGACGGATACTTACTTGCAAGTTGTCAGTTCTTGGGTACCTTGGGATAAGAACACTTTAGTCGGATATTTAGCAGCCTCTGTATATCAAAGTTATGCGGCTATTTATGGTGGAGGTTGGATCACCTCTTTTGATTCTAATTCCATGGTTATAATGGTGTTCTTTAGAGCTGAACTGGAGTTGTTGAGAATTGATTCTATGAATATTTTTGGATCGCAGTCGGCGCCAGTCGAACATAGTGTAGCTATAAAGAGGTTGAAGGATTGTCATACGAGGCATGTTGAGTTGGTCAAGTAAGTAACTAATTACTTGTCTTTGTGTTTTTTTAATGATTATTGTGTTTCTACAATAAATTGTAAATATTAAATTAAATCTGTAAAATTATTTCGCTATTCCCAGTCGACATGTTTTGAATTCAATACGCTATTATAATTAATACGAGTTTTCAAGATATTTTCCTGATCAAAACTTTTGACACATTCAAATTCACGATGGAGAGATGGATCAGAGGACTTAGATAAGTGGTAATCCCTTCAAATCGTATCGTATTTCAACGCCATTCTATACAATTGGGATTAGCTTTTCGGTAGTTTATGTAAATTCAACACATTTTTGACAAAACAGAAAGTCTAAAAACTCTCCTAAGATAAAATTGCCATTCCGCATTGTTAAGTACAACATCCAAATTAACCTTGGCGAAGTCAATCTAACTTGTACAGTTAAATGTGAACGATACATTCAGAAACTTTGTTTACCGGTTTACACATTAACACGGGGAGTTGAAATTACTTCGAATATGTAGGTACTCGCAGTTTAAAGGATATTTGTAAATTGTTTCTGATTTCAGACTGATAAAACAGACATTACTTATGTCGATCAAAAGTACAACTTCTAACTTTCTTCCATGTTTTGGACTTACCAACTGAATTTCGACAAACCGTACTACGGCAAGATTTTATTTCGACAATACGGAACTCCGACACGTCTTTATTTCGACAATACTTTAGTTCGAAATACCTTAAGTCCGACACTACTGTAATCCGATAAAGCGTTTCTTCGACATGACTTAACTAGGAAACGATGCGACTTCGACGACATGCTTCTTCGACAGCAATGGTAGTCCGACATTAGTCAATTTCGACGTACTCTACTCCGGCATGCTGTACTTCGACAATAGCTTACTTCGACGTGATATGTCTGAGACACGATGCTACTTCGAAATTATTCTGCGATATTAAGGAACAACTAAACTTGTGAAAGATGATATGGCATATATGATATTTTTGTTTAAAGAAATCCGACGGGTACCTAGTGCCAGATATTAGCGCGTCCAAACAAACAAACTCTTCAGCTTTATTATTAACACATAGTATGTAGTAGCCCTCGTGGTGGATTACGGCTCACTCCCTCTCGCAGAGAGAAGGCATTTGTCCCAGCAGTGGGTACATTATAATCTGATTATGATTATATGACTATGTAGTAGGTACCTAACACATAGGTGGCTCCACTTCTGCACTAAATTGAGAGAAAAACTTTGATTGACAATCTGTATTAAGAGCATTTACATCATTTTTTTTAATTAACTGAAGTTGTTTAGTTTACACATCACAGTGTTTTTGTCACCTTTTTTGTGTTATTTTTTTTTCGTTATATTTAAATTAGGTATCTATTCAGTCATTTATGCTTACGTATAGCATAGGATCCGTTCTTTTAAAATACCAACAAGTTTTTATTTATATCTTATCATAATTCTCTTACCCATAATTATTATCCCAATTAATTTGAGGTCAGCGCAACATGTTTTTTCTTCCATACATCTCTATTAGTCGTCATCTCGGTAGTCACTCCCTTTCTAGCCGTATTATCTTTCACAAGTTTAGGTGTTCCCTAGTGTTGCAGAATAATTTCGAAGTAGCATCGTGTCTCAGGTAAATCACGTCGAAGTAGGCTATTGTCGAAGTACAGCATGCCGGAGTAGAGTAAGTCGAAATTGACTCATGTCGGACTACCGTTGTCGAAATAAAGACGTGTCGGAGTTCCGTATTGTCGAAATAAAATGTTATATACTTGCATGCATTTAGTAAAAAGCCGTTATTTTGGCATTACAAACAGACACTTCAATATTAATACAAAAAAAAAATACATTCAATTTTATGTGTACGAGTATCACACTAATGAAAGCGAAACTTTGTGAGTGTGTGTATTTATATGTTTGTTACTTCTTCACGCTCAAACGACTGAACAGATTTAGATGAAATTTGGCATGGAGGAAGCTGACACCCTGGATTAACATAACAGGATACTTTTTATCCCAATATATTTTATATTTTTATCTTTTTATCGTGAGGAAACCGGCATGTCCTATAACCGAAAAATTCGAAGACATGTGACATCTAACAACCCGAACTGGGCCCTCGTGGTGGATTACGGCCTACTCCCTCTCACAGAGAGGAGGCCTGTGTCCCAGCAGTGGGAACATTATAGGCTGATTATGTCTCGTCCGCGATCCGTAATTTTGAACACGGATCGTTATCAAGCCCTTTAAAATTTAATTTATTTCTGAGCTTGCTATATTCTTTACAGGTTTGCTCGTCTGTTCGACTCATGTCTATCACCAATAATGTTGTTATACATGTTCGTCTGCTCAGTAATGCTCTGTGTCACAGCTTATCAAATCACTGTGAGTATTTTGACAGCGTTCAGCTTATGTTAAACTTGAGATTTTGCATGTCATGAATGAGGGATTTGGTCAAGCATTCAGAAGTCGGTTTCATGTACTGGGGCAGAATTTCGCCACATCACATTATTATACTGGAGGTTTTTTTTACCGTCTCGAAATTTTTACAGGCTGTTCTACCAATGAATATGAACAACTTTCACTAAAATGGACCTGGGACCAACTCTGAAATCACAAAATAATATCAGCTGTTTCATACATGTTAGTCAAGTAGGTATTCAACTTTTGTATTAAACAGCAGAATTTTTTTCGTTATTTCGGTGTTGGTCCCATAGATAAAGTTGTTCATATTCACCCTGTAAAAATTTCGAGACGGTAAAAAAAAACATCCAGTATATCATGTCAAAGACCTATAAGATACAATTTAGTAAAATAATTATTAGAATTAAATTTGGAATTATGCAAATTTTGCTAACACGCAATGAGAGGAGTGGTGGTCCTGTGGTAACGGCCCCACTTGGTTGTAGATCGTGGGCTTGAACTAAGGTAGACGCTTTACTTTGGGCTGTGTGAACTTGGCACCCGACTTTGGAAAAAGTAGTTTGTTGAAGGGTTTTTCGGAAGATTTCGGTTAGTAGTGGATAGTAGTGAACCTATTTTCGTTAGTAGTAAAACCAAAAAAAAAAAAAAAAAAATTAAAAAATGTCATCCCCCGAAATTCGAAAAATCCGTTTTTTTCGATTGATTCTTATAGGCAAACGTTAGTAGTGGATTGTAGTGAAATTTTTTTCGTTTGTAGTAAAACAGAAAAAATAAAAAATATAAAAAATATTTTCGAGTATTTTTTCAAAACGATCTTATGACTTATATTCTGCTCTGAAAGCTTCTACGATTACTACAAACGCTAGAATTGACTGAGGAAGGTTCGTAGATGTTTGTAGTAAAAAAAAATGTGATAGTAGTTGAAAAAAAAGTTGATTGAAAGTGATAAATTGAAGAGAAACTCGTTTTAACGTCTTTATAACTGAATATTTCTCGTTCAAAAAGATATACGATTACTACAAACGCCTAAATTGACTGAGGAAGGTCAGTAGAGGTTTGTAGTGACAAAAGTTTTGATAGTAGTTGTAAAAAAAATTGATTAGGAGTGATTTATCAAAAAAAAACTAGTTTGAGCGTAATTTTGATTGAATATTTCTCGTTCAAAAAGATATACGATTACTACAAACGCTACAATTGACTGAGGAAGGTCCGTAGAGGTTTGTAGTGAAAAAAGTTTTGAAAGTAGTTGAAAAAAAAGTTGATTAAAAGGGATAAACTGAAGAAAAACTCGTTTTAACGTCTTTATTAGGGAATATTTCTCGTTCAAAAAGATATACGATTACTACAAACGCTACAATTGACTGAGGAAGGTCCGTAGAGGTTTGTAGTGAAAAAAGTTTTGATTGTAGTTGAAAAAAAAGTTGATTAAAAGTGATAAATTGAAGAAAAACTCGTTTGAACGTCATTATTATTGAATAATTCTCATTCAAAAAGATAAACGATTACTACAAACGCTACAATTGACTGAGGAAGGTCCGTAGAGGTTTGTAGTGAAAAAATTTTTGATAGTAGTTGAAAAAAAAGTTGATTAAAAGTGATAAATTGAAGAAAAACTCGTTTTAACGTCTTTATTACTGAATATTTCTCGTTCAAAAAGATATACGATTACTACAAACGCTACAATTGACTGAGGAAGGTCCGTAGAGGTTTGTAGTGAAAAAAGTTTTGATTGTAGTTGAAAAAAAGTTGATTAAAAGTGATAAATTGAAGAAAAACTCGTTTTAACGTCTTTATTACTGAATCTTTCTCGTTCAAAAAGATATACGATTACTACAAACGCCTCAATTGATTGAGGAAGGTCCGTAGAGGTTTGTAGTGAAAAAAGTTATGATAGTAGTTGAAAAAAAGTTGATTAAAAGTGATAAATTGAAGAAAAACTCGTTTGAACGTCATTATTATTGAATAATTCTCATTCAAAAAGATAAGCGATTACTACAAACGCTACAATTGACTGAGGAAGGTCCGTAGAGGTTTGTAGTGAAAAAAGTTTTGAAAGTAGTTGAAAAAAAAGTTGATTAAAAGGGATAAACTGAAGAAAAACTCGTTTTAACGTCTTTATTAGGGAATATTTCTCGTTCAAAAAGATATACGATTACTACAAACGCTACAATTGACTGAGGAAGGTCCGTAGAGGTTTGTAGTGAAAAAAGTTTTGATTGTAGTTGAAAAAAAAGTTGATTAAAAGTGATAAATTGAAGAAAAACTCGTTTGAACGTCATTATTATTGAATAATTCTCATTCAAAAAGATAAACGATTACTACAAACGCTACAATTGACTGAGGAAGGTCCGTAGAGGTTTGTAGTGAAAAAATTTTTGATAGTAGTTGAAAAAAAAGTTGATTAAAAGTGATAAATTGAAGAAAAACTCGTTTTAACGTCTTTATTACTGAATATTTCTCGTTCAAAAAGATATACGATTACTACAAACGCTACAATTGACTGAGGAAGGTCCGTAGAGGTTTGTAGTGAAAAAAGTTTTGATTGTAGTTGAAAAAAAGTTGATTAAAAGTGATAAATTGAAGAAAAACTCGTTTTAACGTCTTTATTACTGAATCTTTCTCGTTCAAAAAGATATACGATTACTACAAACGCCTCAATTGATTGAGGAAGGTCCGTAGAGGTTTGTAGTGAAAAAAGTTATGATAGTAGTTGAAAAAAAAGTTGATTAAAAGGGATAAACTGAAGAAAAACTCGTTTTAACGTCTTTATTAGGGAATATTTCTCGTTCAAAAAGATATACGATTACTACAAACGCTACAATTGACTGAGGAAGGTCCGTAGAGGTTTGTAGTGAAAAAAGTTTTGATTGTAGTTGAAAAAAAGTTGATTAAAAGTGATAAATTGAAGAAAAACTCGTTTTAACGTCTTTATTACTGAATCTTTCTCGTTCAAAAAGATATACGATTACTACAAACGCCTCAATTGATTGAGGAAGGTCCGTAGAGGTTTGTAGTGAAAAAAGTTATGATAGTAGTTGAAAAAAAAGTTGATTAAAAGGGATAAACTGAAGAAAAACTCGTTTTAACGTCTTTATTAGGGAATATTTCTCGTTCTAAAAGATATACGATTACTACAAACGCTACAATTGACTGAGGAAGGTCCGTAGAGGTTTGTAGTGAAAAAAGTTTTGATTGTAGTTGAAAAAAAAGTTGATTAAAAGTGATAAATTGAAGAAAAACTCGTTTGAACGTCATTATTATTGAATAATTCTCATTCAAAAAGATAAACGATTACTACAAACGCTACAATTGATTGAGGAAGGTCCGTAGAGGTTTGTAGTGAAAAAATTTTTGATAGTAGTTGAAAAAAAAGTTGATTAAAAGTGATAAATTGAAGAAAAACTCGTTTTAACGTCTTTATTACTGAATATTTCTCGTTCAAAAAGATATACGATTACTACAAACGCTACAATTGACTGAGGAAGGTTTGTAGAGGTTTGTAGTGAAAAAAGTTTTGATTGTAGTTGAAAAAAAAGTTGATTAAAAGTGATAAATTGAAGAAAAACTCGTTTGAACGTCATTATTATTGAATAATTTTCATTGAAAAAGATAAACGATTACTACAAACGCTACAATTGACTGAGGAAGGTCCGTAGAGGTTTGTAGTGAAAAAATTTTTGATAGTAGTTGAAAAAAAGTTGATTAAAAGTGATAAATTGAAGAAAAACTCGTTTTAACGTCTTTATTACTGAATCTTTCTCGTTCAAAAAGATATACGATTACTACAAACGCCTCAATTGACTGAGGAAGGTCCGTAGAGGTTTGTAGTGAAAAAAGTTTTGATTGTAGTTGAAAAAAAAAGTTGATTAAAAGTGATAAATTGAAGAAAAACTCGTTTGAACGTCATTATTATTGAATAATTCTCATTCAAAAAGATAAACGATTACTACAAACGCTACAATTGACTGAGGAAGGTCCGTAGAGGTTTGTAGTGAAAAAAGTTTTGAAAGTAGTTGAAAAAAAAGTTGATTAAAAGTGATAAATTGAAGAAAAACTCGTTTTAACGTCTTTATTACTGAATATTTCTCGTTCAAAAAGATATACGATTACTACAAACGCTACAATTGACTGAGGAAGGTTTGTAGAGGTTTGTAGTGAAAAAATTTTTGATAGTAGTTGAAAAAAAGTTGATTAAAAGTGATAAATTGAAGAAAAACTCGTTTTAACGTCTTTATTACTGAATCTTTCTCGTTCAAAAAGATATACGATTACTACAAACGCCTCAATTGACTGAGGAAGGTCCGTAGAGGTTTGTAGTGAAAAAAGTTTTGATTGTAGTTGAAAAAAAAAGTTGATTAAAAGTGATAAATTGAAGAAAAACTCGTTTGAACGTCATTATTATTGAATAATTCTCATTCAAAAAGATAAACGATTACTACAAACGCTACAATTGACTGAGGAAGGTCCGTAGAGGTTTGTAGTGAAAAATTTTTTGATAGCAGTTGAAAAAAAAGTTGATTAAAAGTGATAAATTGAAGAAAAACTCGTTTGAAAGTCATTATTATTGAATAATTCTCATTCAAAAAGATAAACGATTACTACAAACGCTACAATTGACTGAGGAAGGTCCGTAGAGGTTTGTAGTGAAAAAAGTTTTGATTGTGGTTGAAAAAAAAGTTGATTAAAAGTGATAAATTGAAGAAAAACTCGTTTGAGCGTAATTTTTATTGAATATTTCTCGTTCAAAAAGATAAACGATTACTACAAACGCTACAATTGACTGAGGAAGGTCCGTAGAGGTTTGATTCCGGCGGGTGGAGCGCAGGACTTGCTCCCAGCCCGGTGATCAGCCGGCTTGCCAGCAGCCGCACATGCAAAGCAGTGCAGCGCGGCGCTGCACGAGCCTCTAGAAACTTTTTTCACTACAAACCTCTACGGACCTTCCTCAGTCAATTAAGGCGTTTGTAGTAAACGTACATCTTTTTGAAAGAGAAATATTCCCTAATAAAGACGTTAAAACGAGTTTTTCTTCAGTTTATCCCTTTTAATCAACTTTTGTTTCAACTACTATCAAAAATTTTTTCACTACAAACCTCTACGGACCTTCCTCAGTCAATTGTAGCGTTTGTAGTAATCGTTTATCTTTTTCAATGAAAATTATTCAATAATAATGACGTTCAAACGAGTTTTTCTTCAATTTATCACTTTTAATCAACTTTTTTTTCAACTACAATCAAAACTTTTTTCACTACAAACCTCTACGGACCTTCCTCAGTCAATTGTAACGTTTGTCTTAATCGTATATCTTTTTGAACGAGAAATATTCAGTTATAAAGACGTTAAAACGAGTTTTTCTTCAATTTATCACTTTTAATCAACTTTTTTTTCAACTACTATAAAAATTTTTTCACTACAAACCTCTACGGACCTTCCTCAGTCAATTGTAGCGTTTGTAGTAATCGTTTATCTTTTTGAATGAGAATTATTCAATAATAATGACGTTCAAACGAGTTTTTCTTCAATTTATCACTTTTAATCAACTTTTTTTTACAACTACTATCAAAACTTTTTTCACTACAAACCTCTACGGACCTTCCTCAGTCAATTGAGGCGTTTGTAGTAATCGTATATCTTTTTGAACGAGAAAGATTCACTAATAAAGACGTTAAAACGAGTTTTTCTTCAATTTATCACTTTTAATCAACTTTTTTTCAACAACTATCAAAAATTTTTTCACTACAAACCTCTACGGACCTTCCTCAGTCAATTGTAGCGTTTGTAGTAATCGTTTATCTTTTTGAACGAGAAATATTCAATAAAAATTACGCTCAAACGAGTTTTTCTTCAATTTATCACTTTTAATCAACTTTTTTTTCAACCACAATCAAAACTTTTTTCACTACAAACCTCTACGGACCTTCCTCAGTCAATTGTAGCGTTTGTAGTAATCGTTTATCTTTTTGAATGAGAATTATTCAATAATAATGACTTTCAAACGAGTTTTTCTTCAATTTATCACTTTTAATCAACTTTTTTTTCAACTGCTATCAAAAAATTTTTCACTACAAACCTCTACGGACCTTCCTCAGTCAATTGTAGCGTTTGTAGTAATCGTTTATCTTTTTGAATGAGAATTATTCAATAATAATGACGTTCAAACGAGTTTTTCTTCAATTTATCACTTTTAATCAACTTTTTTTTTCAACTACAATCAAAACTTTTTTCACTACAAACCTCTACGGACCTTCCTCAGTCAATTGAGGCGTTTGTAGTAATCGTATATCTTTTTGAACGAGAAAGATTCAGTAATAAAGACGTTAAAACGAGTTTTTCTTCAATTTATCACTTTTAATCAACTTTTTTTCAACTACTATCAAAAATTTTTTCACTACAAACCTCTACGGACCTTCCTCAGTCAATTGTAGCGTTTGTAGTAATCGTTTATCTTTTTCAATGAAAATTATTCAATAATAATGACGTTCAAACGAGTTTTTCTTCAATTTATCACTTTTAATCAACTTTTTTTTCAACTACAATCAAAACTTTTTTCACTACAAACCTCTACAAACCTTCCTCAGTCAATTGTAGCGTTTGTAGTAATCGTATATCTTTTTGAACGAGAAATATTCAGTAATAAAGACGTTAAAACGAGTTTTTCTTCAATTTATCACTTTTAATCAACTTTTTTTTCAACTACTATCAAAAATTTTTTCACTACAAACCTCTACGGACCTTCCTCAATCAATTGTAGCGTTTGTAGTAATCGTTTATCTTTTTGAATGAGAATTATTCAATAATAATGACGTTCAAACGAGTTTTTCTTCAATTTATCACTTTTAATCAACTTTTTTTTCAACTACAATCAAAACTTTTTTCACTACAAACCTCTACGGACCTTCCTCAGTCAATTGTAGCGTTTGTAGTAATCGTATATCTTTTAGAACGAGAAATATTCCCTAATAAAGACGTTAAAACGAGTTTTTCTTCAGTTTATCCCTTTTAATCAACTTTTTTTTCAACTACTATCATAACTTTTTTCACTACAAACCTCTACGGACCTTCCTCAATCAATTGAGGCGTTTGTAGTAATCGTATATCTTTTTGAACGAGAAAGATTCAGTAATAAAGACGTTAAAACGAGTTTTTCTTCAATTTATCACTTTTAATCAACTTTTTTTCAACTACAATCAAAACTTTTTTCACTACAAACCTCTACGGACCTTCCTCAGTCAATTGTAGCGTTTGTAGTAATCGTATATCTTTTTGAACGAGAAATATTCAGTAATAAAGACGTTAAAACGAGTTTTTCTTCAATTTATCACTTTTAATCAACTTTTTTTTCAACCACAATCAAAACTTTTTTCACTACAAACCTCTACGGACCTTCCTCAGTCAATTGTAGCGTTTGTAGTAATCGTTTATCTTTTTGAATGAGAATTATTCAATAATAATGACTTTCAAACGAGTTTTTCTTCAATTTATCACTTTTAATCAACTTTTTTTTCAACTGCTATCAAAAAATTTTTCACTACAAACCTCTACGGACCTTCCTCAGTCAATTGTAGCGTTTGTAGTAATCGTTTATCTTTTTGAATGAGAATTATTCAATAATAATGACGTTCAAACGAGTTTTTCTTCAATTTATCACTTTTAATCAACTTTTTTTTTCAACTACAATCAAAACTTTTTTCACTACAAACCTCTACGGACCTTCCTCAGTCAATTGAGGCGTTTGTAGTAATCGTATATCTTTTTGAACGAGAAAGATTCAGTAATAAAGACGTTAAAACGAGTTTTTCTTCAATTTATCACTTTTAATCAACTTTTTTTCAACTACTATCAAAAATTTTTTCACTACAAACCTCTACGGACCTTCCTCAGTCAATTGTAGCGTTTGTAGTAATCGTTTATCTTTTTCAATGAAAATTATTCAATAATAATGACGTTCAAACGAGTTTTTCTTCAATTTATCACTTTTAATCAACTTTTTTTTCAACTACAATCAAAACTTTTTTCACTACAAACCTCTACAAACCTTCCTCAGTCAATTGTAGCGTTTGTAGTAATCGTATATCTTTTTGAACGAGAAATATTCAGTAATAAAGACGTTAAAACGAGTTTTTCTTCAATTTATCACTTTTAATCAACTTTTTTTTCAACTACTATCAAAAATTTTTTCACTACAAACCTCTACGGACCTTCCTCAATCAATTGTAGCGTTTGTAGTAATCGTTTATCTTTTTGAATGAGAATTATTCAATAATAATGACGTTCAAACGAGTTTTTCTTCAATTTATCACTTTTAATCAACTTTTTTTTCAACTACAATCAAAACTTTTTTCACTACAAACCTCTACGGACCTTCCTCAGTCAATTGTAGCGTTTGTAGTAATCGTATATCTTTTAGAACGAGAAATATTCCCTAATAAAGACGTTAAAACGAGTTTTTCTTCAGTTTATCCCTTTTAATCAACTTTTTTTTCAACTACTATCATAACTTTTTTCACTACAAACCTCTACGGACCTTCCTCAATCAATTGAGGCGTTTGTAGTAATCGTATATCTTTTTGAACGAGAAAGATTCAGTAATAAAGACGTTAAAACGAGTTTTTCTTCAATTTATCACTTTTAATCAACTTTTTTTCAACTACAATCAAAACTTTTTTCACTACAAACCTCTACGGACCTTCCTCAGTCAATTGTAGCGTTTGTAGTAATCGTATATCTTTTTGAACGAGAAATATTCCCTAATAAAGACGTTAAAACGAGTTTTTCTTCAGTTTATCCCTTTTAATCAACTTTTTTTTCAACTACTTTCAAAACTTTTTTCACTACAAACCTCTACGGACCTTCCTCAGTCAATTGTAGCGTTTGTAGTAATCGTATATCTTTTTGAACGAGAAATATTCAATCAAAATTACGCTCAAACTAGTTTTTTTTTGATAAATCACTCCTAATCAATTTTTTTTACAACTACTATCAAAACTTTTGTCACTACAAACCTCTACTGACCTTCCTCAGTCAATTTAGGCGTTTGTAGTAATCGTATATCTTTTTGAACGAGAAATATTCAGTTATAAAGACGTTAAAACGAGTTTCTCTTCAATTTATCACTTTCAATCAACTTTTTTTTCAACTACTATCACATTTTTTTTTACTACAAACATCTACGAACCTTCCTCAGTCAATTCTAGCGTTTGTAGTAATCGTAGAAGCTTTCAGAGCAGAATATAAGTCATAAGATCGTTTTGAAAAAATACTCGAAAATATTTTTTATATTTTTTATTTTTTCTGTTTTACTACAAACGAAAAAAATTTCACTACAATCCACTACTAACGTTTGCCTATAAGAATCAATCGAAAAAAACGGATTTTTCGAATTTCGGGGGATGACATTTTTTAATTTTTTTTTTTTTTTTTTTGGTTTTACTACTAACGAAAATAGGTTCACTACTATCCACTACTAACCGAAATCTTCCGAAAAACCCTTCAACAAACTACTTTTTCCAAAGTCGTTTGCCAAGTTCACACAGCCTTTACTTTGTGTAATTATTTTGATCACCTCTGCTCTCAAAAATGGTGAAGGAAAACATCGTGAGGAAACCGGCATGTCCTAGAAAAAAAGAAAACCGGCCAAGTACGTGTCGGACCACGCACAATGAAGGGTTCCGTAGTTGGAATGAATTTATCCCAAGAACAAACTTAACATTGTAGTTGAAAAACATGTTCTCCCATACATTCCAACTGAAAATGTAAGTTTGTACGCACAATATTGAGAAATTTACCATGTTGTTTCAAGATCATAGACTTCTTATTAATTTTCCTGTAATCTATAGGTATAGAACTATTTTTTGTATTTTTTTCAAAATTTTAGGCTCAGTAGTTTCGGAGATAAGGGGGGGGGGGGGGAATGGCAAATTTCCGTCTATTGCCTTAAATAACTTTAAAACAATTCACTTTAAAATTATGAAAAAAATATATTTGAGATCCTCACGGTAAGCCCTTTCATTTGATATGTCACACGGTACAGATTGTGAAACTTTTTTTTTAATTGTCTATTTACCCCTCAAAAATGACTCCCATTTTCAAAACTCATTTATTTACGTTACACGTCTGTGTTTGGGTCACAGAGATTCATATGTGTACCAAATTTCAACTTAATCGGTCCATAAGATTCGGAGCAAATTGGCTGTGACAGACGGACAGACAGACAGACAGACAGACACACGAGTGATCCTATAAGGGTTCCGTTTTTTCTTTTTGATTTACGGAACCCTAAAAAAACAGCCCGCCTTGTAAATTAAAGAAGAGAGGAGGCCAGTGTCCCAGCAGTGGGAACTTTATAGGCTTATGTAAGTTTACATTCTGTTGCAGATTGAAACCAGCCCAATGCAAAGATTCTTGACAACGGAATATTTAGTATTTGGAGTTGCGCAGTTATTTATTTACTGCTGGCATAGCAATGACGTTTTATTTGCGGTTAGTGTGAATCTTCTTGATTTCTCTTCATCATCATCATCTGCCTAACCTTTTCCCAACTACACACATCAAAAGTGTCTAGGGATCAAGCATTTTTATGCGGATTTCTTGAGATTGAGATGTGGCTTTGTAATAAATTTATGATTTTATAAATTTATATGGATCCTTTTTGGTGCATTTCATAATTTGAATCAGGAACTGTGAATCAAATTCGAGTAAAAGATGAAAATCATGCTGTCAATATTTTCCTTATAAAAACATACAACGCATTGAAGACATTATTAGTGCTACTGTTTCCCTACTACTGATTAAAACCAACGTTATTATGGAGCGGCGACGTCATTTAAGCAGGGAAGAAATGCTCAGAGCCGTGGGAATGATAGAAGCTGGTTCCCGGCAACGTACTGTGGCTTTAGCTTTGAATACAAGTCAGAGTGTTATCAGTCGACTTTGGACACGTTACCGAAGCACTGGTACCGTGGCTGAGCGCCATGGAGGACGGTATCGCTGCACCACACGGAGACAAGACCGATACATTCAAATCTTAACTCGAAGAGCTCCAACAATAACCGCCATGATGTTAGCCGTGAGGCTTCATCACTCTTCAGGGAACTTAATTAGCGACCAAACAGTCAGAAACCGCTTGCATGAAGTGAACCTTCATTCCCGAAGACCGCTACGGGTACCACCTATAGCAATGCACAATCGTAGGATTCGATATCAATGGGCTCTTGAACACAGAAATTGGGCAGAAGAACAATGGCGTTTCGTGTGCTTTTCTGATGAGTCTCGTTTTGGTATGAGACCGGATACAAGACGTATACGACACTGGAGAACCCCTGGACGCCAACAACGATTAAAATCCTGCCAGGAAGTCCATCCTTATAGTGGTGGAACCATCATGGTATGGGCGGGTATTTAGATCGGCGGAAGAACTGAGTTGATTTGGATCAGAGGCAACCTCAACGCTCAAATTTATGCTGAGACGATTGTATCAGACGTCATCGTTCCTCTACAAGTGCAAATCGGTCCCTTATTTCAGTTAATGCATGATAATGCACGACCGCACACCGCAAGAGTTGTAAGACAGACTCTCGCCGCAGCTAACATCAATGTCCTGCCCTGGTCTGCTTAGTCGCCAGACTTGAACCCGATTGAGCATGCATGGGATATGCTACAGAGAAGAGCTCTGCCGAATATGGAGGGTATCCAGTCGCAAGAAGACCTTTTTTTGTTGTTGCAACGAACATGGGCGGCCATTCCACAGCGTGATTTGGATGAACTCATTTTGAGTATGCCAAACCGATGTTCTTGTGTTGTTAGTGTTCGCGGTAGAAACACGGATTATTAATTGTTTAAGTTACCCAATAAAATTTTAAAGAAAACTGTTATTTCAGTCTTTTTTTCGAACTTTTGTGTTAGTGGTTCAAATGTCAAAAATCCCTTTATTAGGAAAATGGCAAATTTCTTTATTAATGCAAAGGTGACTTGGTTTATCGTTACTGTGACAAACGAAAACACTTTATTTGATGAATCCTTAAAGAAAATTTTAATTAATATCAATCAGGAGAAAAGTTATTGCAAAAATATATGTTGATCCCTAGACACTTTTGATGTGTGTATGTTGGGGTCGGCTTGCAGTCTAACCGGATGCAGCTGAATACAAGTATTTTAATTGCTCAACATAACCTGACACTGACCTCCAAATTGCAAAGAACGTAAAAATATTTTACGGGCGGGCCACAATAGCGCTTTTCTCTTAATACAGAATGAATTATTCGTCTCTCTGCATTGTGTTTCATATAACAATGTAAGTGAAAATATCTGATTATATCGAGTTTCAGTGTTCGATTTCTCTTTTATATCAAAACAGGATAGTTTTTCAAAGGGTTCACAACGTGCGTAACATGAAACAGAACGTATTTTTTTGTTCAATATATTTTTCTCTTTGAAGCTAAAGTAAAATAATCGCCATTTTGATTCTAGTTATCTGACTACGACAGAATTAAAAGGAATGGATCCATTGGCTACATTTTTCTAACAGTATAACAGTCTGTTGTGCTGTCGTTTGATTTTGTAGTCATAAGCATCACAGAAAATTCAGAATGGCGGAGGCTAGAAGTCATAATTATAATTATTGTTGTAGTTTTTAGTTTGTTGTTGAAGTTCTTTTTTGTGCCCTGTTGAAAATAAGTTATAAGTATTATGAAAACTCTACAAACAAACTTTTAACTATTGTTTTCATATCGATTAAGTCTGAGAATTGTTATTAATTATTCCTATACACTGTTGCACGATTTTATTAGTATTAAATATTGAACTATAGAATCATTTTTTATTTTTTCCAGAGCGCAGATTTAATGCGAGGACCTTATGAAAGCATTTGGTGGACAAAGAGTGTGAAGTACCGCAAGGATCTGTACCTTTTGGCAGCACAGTTCAATAAGATTGTCGTTTTCTCAGCTGGGCCTTTTACTAAGCTCACTGTGGCTACATTTATAAGTGTAAGATGATCTTTTATACTTATATATTCTTTTCTTTTTGACGTGACCCTCC
This sequence comes from Gortyna flavago, assembly GCA_963669345.1. Lineage (NCBI taxonomy): Eukaryota > Metazoa > Arthropoda > Insecta > Lepidoptera > Noctuidae > Gortyna > Gortyna flavago. The sequence goes on from OY770149.1 coordinate 11,950,504, forward strand.
TCCTCAAGTCGTACTCCTCATTACTGAGGGTCATGATCCTCCCTTGAAAACACCTTTTCCCTGACGATGTTACGCCATCTCTGTCTATCCTTGGCCAAGTGAAGCGCATCATAAAACTTCGTGTGAAGTGAAGAGCCTATCTGGTCGGACCACCGCAAAGGGCTGCGACCTCTTGGTCATTTACCATCCACCTTGCCGGTAACCATCAGTTGTTCGAGGTTATTGCCATCTTTCCTCTCTATATGGCCGAAACATTCCAAAACTCTGCGGAGACAGGTTGTAGAGAGTCTGGTCTTTATTCCGAGCTCGCGTAGGATGGATTCATTGGTGGTTTTGACGTGATAACGTCTTATAAATCGATGAACATGAGTCATTGTCACGTTCACGTTCAGCCTGAGCCGAGCGTGCAATCGAGAGCGCGGTACAAGCGATAGAGAGGCACGATCGGCTTAAACATTCGGCTTGTGACGCATCTATCTCTTATGCCTTAAATTTTTTGGTTCTAGGACATGCCGGTTTCCTCACGATGTTTTCTTTCACCGTTTTTGAGAGCAGCGGGGTAATTGCATAACATACTATCAGTAGCAATGGGTTTCAATTTGACAGTTCAAAAACATTCATTGCGTTATTTACGTTGTTGAGCAGACACATTTTTCGAACATATGAAGCAATGATAATTCATTGCTCATTGATCATTTTGATGGATATTGCTAATGCAATATCCATCAAAATGATCCAGATTGCAATTGACAGTGTGACGCAATTAGGGTGCAATGGTGGTGAAATAAATTACACAAAGTAAAGTGCCTGACTGGGTTTGAACTCGCGACCTTACAACTCGTAAGTCGGGGTCGTCACCACTGAGCCTGTGCTGCTCAAATTTATATTACCTGAGGGGCAATTCTGGTAATTTTAAGAACGTTCACAGTCTGATCTCAGTCTCAATCTGTCAAAAATGCCTCAAATTTCAGTACATTTTGACAAGTTTTTGACATTTGTTTGTCGCTGAGATGAGACTGCGACTAGATTTTGAACGTTTTAAATTACGAGAATTGGCCTACAGAAATGTACTAAAACCTTGATTCATAATGTTCTCATTTTTATTTTCTCATTCATAATAATTATGTCTTGCAGATCCTGAAAGGTGCCTACAGTTATTATACGCTTTTAAGCCAGTCGCAGATGAAAAAATAAATATAATGACTATTTTGGCAATTTATTTTTGTTTCGATATTCGTGTAATTTCTTCAGCGTTTTCAGTGACTTACATACAGGGTCAAATTAAATTAGCTAGCGGAACTCTGCAGCCGTAATGGTTATCGATATCTAAACACGAAAACATAAAATAAAAAAATATTTGATTGTCAACGAACGCTGGTAGTGTTGTTCCTTCAAGTATGAGTTGAGAAAGTCTGTTTTCTTTTGTTTTATTTTATTTAAATACATCGATATCCACCACGTCTGCGGAATTTCGTTATCTTATTTAATTTCACTTAGTAGAGCGATCCTATTATTTCTAGGTTTCAAATATCGTCGGCGTCGAAAAAATCCTGTTCATCGCTGTGTTAACTTATTTTTGATGAACTTTCATTATCCCAAAAAAATATAACTAAGCCAGGCACACAATTTATCGCGGTAACGGACCACATCGCAATGAATTGTATATTAAAAAGTGCGGTGCGGCCCGCCCTAGTCTGCTTAAGCCTTTAGCAGTTTAAAAAAAACCGGCCAAGTGCGAGTGGGACTCACACACGAAGGGTTCCGTACTTACCACCATACAATATTGAACACTACATATAATAAAATGGCAAAAAAATCACGTTAGTTGTGTGGCCCCCTTTAAACATTTACTTTATTCTGTTTTTAGTATTTGTTGTTATAGCGGCAACAGAAGCACACGTTCTGTAAAAATTTCAAACGTCTAGCTATCACGGTTGATAAGATACAGCCTGGTGACAGACGGATAGACGGACAGTGGACTCTTAGTAGGTGCCGTTTTTACCCTTTGGGTAGGGAACCCTAACAAATGGAATTTTAGCAGCGATGAGAAGTAAATGGAACCACAGCAAGATACTGTTGACATAAAAACCACTTGACAGGCCTACATTGTCCTTCCATACCTGGTAACACTGTTATGTAAAAACATTGTAAAGCGAATTATTTTTAAACTAGCTGCTGCCCGCGACGTCGTCTGCGTGAAGGCTCTACAGCACCAAAAATACCTAAGATGCCAGTGTCGCTATAGCATTATAAGTAAACAACTTTTAAGGTAGCATTAAAATATAAGTTTTTTTTGCAAGCGAAGGAACCGTACGCCTAGCTTCTGACGTTTCATAAGTGCCCATGTAGGTTTATCTAATATATGAAATTCTAGTGTCACAATGTTAGTTACCATACTCCTCCGAAACTGCTTGACCGATTTTTATGAAATTTTATATGCATATTCAGTAGGTCTGGGCTACTATCTATTTTTCATACCTTTAAATCGAAACTTACGAGGGTGAAACCGCGAGGCGCAGCTAGTTTGAAATAAAATAATTTTAAATTTTGGTTTTTTGACATGTACCACCCTTTTACGAACTATTTGACAGTTTTAAAACTGTAAGATTTATCTGTATTAGCCAATAGATTACTTAAAAGTTTCTGCACGATTTCTGATACATCCTGTACGTAGCCAAAGTATTTGTTTTTGAGGTCTCGCTTTTGTTTTTTTCCTTTTATAATGAAGTAATCATTGATAAAGGTTAAAATAAATGTAGAATCAAAGATGTTACTGTTTTATTTCGTTCACCATAAAATTCCGCAAATAGTAAATGTATTTTTGCCATGGAGAAAGTTTTTATTTTATCTGGAATGAAATTTCGTGCAACAGCTTGTACTTATATATCATCACGCCTGTGTGCCCTGAAGTGTTAAGTTGAGATGTCACTATGATCCGCCTATGACGTTCCCACTGCTGGGACACAGCCCTACTCTATGTGAGAGGGAGTGGGCTGAAATCCATCACTCGGGCCCAGTGCTAGAGCCACACCAGAGCCCAGTTGGTAGATATCAGATGTGTTCGAATTTTTGGTTCTATGACGTGGCGGTTTCCTCACGATGAGTTCCTTTGAAGGAATGATAAAGTTTATAGTGGATTAGACAGAGATTAAAACAGAAGAACTAGCAAGGGATCGACGGGGGGGTGGAGGGGGGCCTCAAGGGATCAGACCGGAATAACTCCAAAAAAAAATCAATACTCGTTTTACCAATCTGAACTATTTTACAACAACACGAATACATATTAACCTCTGACGGGGAACGGGTAAAATTTCGAGCATCAGATTATGTAAATACAAGGTTCGCTCGTAAAGTTCTGCGATATTGTTTTTTGTATTGTCATTTTTCAGGTGTGAAGGTATTTTCAGGATCGTGGGTACGAAAATAAGAATGTGTTTGTGTTTTTGATTGAATAGTAATGTTTTTAGGATGTTGAAGATTTTTATAATGAGCCTGGCAAATAAGTTTTATACCTATAGTTTGCATGCCTAGCCGCCATTTTGAAAAACAAAAAACAAAATGACGGGCAGTATGTATGCCACGGATCTTCAAAGCCCTGTGTCCCAGCAGTGGAAACATTTTAGACTGATTATGCTAATGCGTTGCCTTTAATTTAACTAGTCACAAAAACCTACGGACTGCTACTAAAACTTTTCTATAGTTCTATAGTAGTATAGTAGCGATTACTTGCTACGACGCTGTAGCTGGCGTAGCACTGAGTGCTGTCTACGCTTCAGCTACGCCGTAGCAATCTCGTAGCCCAATATAAACAGTACATATTTTTATTTTCTCTGCTTTTTCTAATAAAATAACATCTGAATATTTTTTGTTATATCACTATACCAACAAATATTATTGCCGTCAGTACGTACTGCATTTTACTAACACTCTCCACGCAAAAATTAATTTCAATTACTACTTTATGTTCCCCATTTAGGACCATAATCGCATATTTACGTTGTCATGTACGCGCAACGAAAAAAAAAAAACATTAATGACTCCGAAATCCTTCATTTTTATTATAATTACTGTTTGTTGGTCATAAAAATTCGTATTGGCGGAGGGCGAGAGGGATTAATCCGTTTTGAGTATTCACATCAGGGAGAATGCACGATTCTATGAATATGGTATTATTTTTTGAGCAAATTTTTTTATATTATACTGATGAACAAAGTTTATTAGGTTCAAATTAGTGTGTATTTGTTTTGATTAGAATATAAATAAAAAAAGTAAATAAAATTACTTATAATAAATGTTTATTTTACCGTCTCGAAATTTTTACAGATTGTTCTACAATGAATTTAAACAACTTTCATTATGGGACCAACTGCGACATCACGAAAAAAATATTTGCTATTTCATACATTTGGTCTAGTAGGTAATTTTTGTATTAAACTTTTGTATTAAACAGCAGATTTTTTTTCATAAAAATTTTCTCTAAAAATTTCAAGACGGTAAAGAAAATCATCTAGTATATTTATTAGTTTATATCTAGTTATTAACCTATACAGTCCCAGCAATGGATCAGTAGTGTTATTCTGTAAAACAATCTCACCGTGATAACTCGCGTGAAGTGAGCTGTCATTAGTGTCAATCCTTAGCATTAGATGAAATGACAGCTCACTTCACCTAACTTGTCACGGTGAGAATCTAACAGAATCGACCGGCTGCAGGATTATAATATAATATATTATCGTTAGTACGTCCTAAACGCTCTTAAAAACAATTGACTACTACGAAATCAATGTTTCCCCTTTAAACCTTTGACCATGGACACGCCCACACGTTCCCATAAGAATATTTACGATCCCATAAATTTTTATACTTTATTTTTTCATACGCCCAAAATGTTATGACCTGTAATTCGGATGTTTTAATTTGAACGCTGTTTCCTGGGTTTGGATATTTTTTATTTTGTGAGAGGGTAAATTGGATAGGAGTGCTGTAATGATTTACTTTTTTATTTTTATTTACTGTTGAGTTTACACAGGTGTATGTATGGTTTCAGATGAAATTCATTTTAGAATTCGGTGAAAAATTTGTTTATGAATATGCTCTAACCGTCAAATGTGAGTAAAACTAAAAATCAACAATATTTTTTTTGTAAAAGAAGTGGACTCTACTTACAGAGAAGATAATATTGCTATAATAATTATAACGCACCAAGCTCGGTGGATGCTTGCAAAGATAAAAAAAAAAAACCATTTACTTTAGAACTTTACAGTTATTAATTTACCTCTGACAGCAGCAACCTTATTGTAGTCAGTGGCAGCAACCCAACAACAACCTCCAACGAAAATGTATCCTCCGTACACTTCCTACATGTAACAGTGGCCGACTCGTCTAGGGATTATTACAAGCCGAAGATGCCTCACTGCGGTACCTCGTGGTCGCGGTTTGGCTCGCTACCTCTACGTCACCTCAATGTAGAACAAATGTATGCTAATAGACACGCACGCACATGCCGAAGGATACCTCACTGCGATACATCGAGTGGTACTTGGAGATTCACCTCGATGCCTGAGGCATGTGCGTACGTGTCTATCATACATTTGTTTTACATGGAAGTGATCGCGAGGTATTGTTGTGAGGTATCTTCGGCAAATAATTACTCTAAGTCTTATAAGCAAACCGTAATGAAGCCGTTCGTCCACAAGACATTTTATATAAAGAAAAAAGACGAAAAAATATACGTTTATTTGCGGCAAACATGACATCAAAAAGAACAAAATAACAATTTGAGCAGTCTACAATAACTTTCCAATTTATACTCCCTAACTTCTGGTACAAGTTATTTTTATTAACACTTATAGCATTATTTCTCAAAATTAAATGGCTGTTTGATCCACTGAAATTAAATTGTTGATTTTCATTCAGCAAATAGAAAAGAACTGGAGTTTTGTTTTTTCTTTTGTTCAAAGATTGTCGTTTCTATAGGAAATTTATTGGAATGTAAGTAGGTATAAGAGACTTATTTTGTCAAGGGTTAAATTATTTTCTGTTTTTTTTTTCTGCCGGTAGGTATTAGGCTGTTTGAACTGGGTTTTACTTGGGCATTGTTCATATTTTTTTAAATGTTGTAATTGAAAAACCATTTCGAGGAATAGTTAATAATAAAAATTACTAATCATTATGGACTAATTAATTTACGAAAAATATTAATATTTATTGATAAAATACGATTGACCTTCTGTGCCCTTCAAATTACGTTACCTGCGGCCGTACAGTTTAGTATCGTTACCTCAAAACTAAAATAAAAAGTAAGTGGCAAGTATTGTCTACAATCCGTCAGTGTCAAGTGTAAAATTATAATATGTCAAAAATATATTAAATTTAAACATTCCGACTTGCCTCTTATTCATCTCGTTTATAAATCTGATTACATTGTTTCAACAATCGACAATATTTAATATATCGGAAGAGCTATGGAATACAAAAAAAATGGAAGGAAATGCTATGGAATGAAAAATTTTAATAGATTGATACTTTGACACTTTGATAGGTGTGGATGACGTTGTGTTGACAGATTGAATTTTTTTTTATTTCTGTTCTAGTGAGGCAACAGCACTTAATCTTTAGTGCCACTGATGACGTAACCTACCTTGAAAATTTTAAATATTTAAATGTTTATAAAAAAATAACTATTGAGCCAACCATCAAAATATTCAAATTAGTTTCTCAAAATGCTCTAAATTTTCAAAAAATAAAATAATAGCTAATGGTTAGAAATTTTGGACAATCCCCATTGTCAAAGATCCAAATAGCAGGGACCAACGGCTTAACGTGCTTTTCGATGCACGAGGGGGTCTAGTTATGTAAAGATGGTCATCCATCCACGGGCCGACCGTGGCAAGCGTAGCTTAACCTGATCGATGGACCCGTGCGGCTGTTATTACTTAGCCACAAGCCCCTCTTACATCATAATTATAAGGGGATCATGCTGCTGCAAAAGCTACTGGTCCATGAAGTTGCTGAGAAAGGGTGACCTACCTTTATCTCTGAACCTCGAACTCATCGACATGTGCATCCTGCCCATCCTTACCTACTTACTGTCCTGGGTTCGGTATTTTTAAGTATCACCACTCAGAACCAAAAAATTCGTAGACATGTGACATCCGCCAACCCGCACTGGGCCCGCGTGGTGGATACGGCCCACTCCCTCACATAGAGAGAGATGCCTGTGTCACAGCAGTGGGAACATTATAGGCTGATTATGCTACTTACGGATGCTGTTTAAAATAATATTGTTTTTAGTTAAATATTCTCACTTCAAGCCAAACATTGTACCTCAACTTCGATACCTACTTCTCCATTGTTGAATCTCTTAACAAAAGATGATGAGTTTATGACAAAATTTAACATAAATTATGTAAAACAGCATTATGTTAATAACATTGTAAATGCTTAGGATTTTGATGAATAAACATTTAGTTGAGAGTTTCGTGTTACGTGGGTTTTATGATGGCATGTTTACAGTGTATTGACTGCCTCGTTGGTCTCGTGGTCGCAAGCGCCACCGCTGAGCGGGGGTTCTGGGTTCGATTCCCAGATCGGGCAGTTTTATTGGGTTTTTCATTATGAATTTCTTAGTAACAGTTGAGATGCGGTCTGGAGCACCATTATTATTTAAAAGAAAGAAAATACGTTTATTTGCGGCAAACATGACGCATCAAAAGAAAAAACATTACAAAAAGAAAACTATTTGGGAGAAAACATGCGTCACATCCACGCAAAACGGCCATCGCTCAGCATAATGCTATTACCCTGTACGAGACAGAGCCCCAGCGCTGGTTTTCAGCGACAGCCGCCGTTGACGTGATGACGTCAGCCAGTGCAGCATACAATTAAATAAGTATAAATAAAAAATAAAAAACTTTAATCAAAATAAGAAAACATTACAAAAATAATAATTTGACCAAGATTATGTCTGGACTTTAAAAGAGACTGTGACCTCTGAGTTTTTTTCGGTTTTTCTGCTCAGAGTAGTCAGATAGGAAACGCCGACCTCATCTAATTTTTAACAATATGATTGAAGTGTAAAAACTTTTTAGAAATAAAATAATTTATCATTTACTCGTAATGTAGGTAATTCAAAGGACCGTTTTCAATATGTAAGCTCACAAAAGATAATTCCGTTATATTTTCAGAAACTGTAAGTTAATGAACTGTTTGAAATACACGTGCCACTTTTATCTAAAACTAGCTGATGTCCGCGGCGGCGGACTGCATGGATGTCGAAAAGGATCGTGTTACCGGGACAAAGAGTAGCATTTATTTTTTTTAAAGATGGGAAATCATCATATGACCCCTCCCGCTCTGGGTGGAGCGGAAGGGAGTGTCAGATTCTTACTGACTAAAACCCATCCGTGTTCCTTCCTTAGCCCTTTATGTACCGCGGTGGCGGTAACCCTTTCGGACAATCCCGCTGCACAAAGAGTAGCCTATGTTACTCCTTATAACATCAGCTATCTGCTAGTGGAAATCAAAGATTAGCCGGAACAAACACAAAGATAGACAAAAACGTAAAAAAAAAAAAAAAATATGTATCGTAATAAAACGTTCATTATTTACGTACGTACGTTATTTTGACATCACAAACAGACACTTCAATTTTATGTATTTGTATAGATATAGCTATTTACATTATTTGTATAAATTAGTCTAAATTTGTTGTTACTCCTTGAATAAAAACAGTCTTTGATTAGGAATTCAAGGTTTGTTGAATAACGTGAAAGCCAAATAAGTGTGTCTAATTAACGCTCAGCCCCTTTGTAGTTGGCTATTGATGTTGATTTCAAATTGTTAGCGATTTATAGTCTAGAATCCCGGCACGTGTTATACTAGGTTATTTTATATTGGCTAGCTACACTCCACAGACGCGATGGGTATCACCAAAACAAGATAAAAAAAACCGGTCGAGTGCGAGTCGGACTCGCGCACTGAGATAAATTTGTAGGTTTGTAACTACAAATTTACGGTTCTCGGATTTCTTCCTTTACTGTGCTACATGAAATATTGCTTCTGGTGCATTTTTTTTTTCGCGGCCCTCATGCAAACTTTATTAATTTGATGGAGAATAATATGACGAACAAAAGTTAAGAGCAGGTATCAACCAAAATAGCCTAACTTCAATATGATTTTTCATGAAATTGATGAGACTTAGGTATAAAATAAAAATAACACGAATAACTACATGATATTTCCAAACTTATTGTGGCAACAAATCACAAAATAGTAAAATTTTCTGTAATAAAAAACATCACGAAGTTACCTCCAATTTTCACGACTTTTCGATTTGTACTTAATATGCTAATGACTACTAGAATGAAAATTTGATGATTAATTTATTAATATAAAGCGACTTAGATTGTGGAAGGATTTTATTTTATTACTTTTATTTGTGGTTTTATTACGACGATAAGCTTATAGCACTTACGACGTTCTTAGTTCGTGGAAGAAATCATCTTCCGTCGCACGTTGCGGGAACTTCAAACATATATATGTTTCACAAATCAGTCGCCCCCGCTCTGTTGAGACGAGAGGACTGCGCTCAAATTTTTGGCTGCGCTGCTATTATTTAATTTACGTAAACAATATTTTCGTAATTTATCACTTTGTAGGAAAGACACTGTGAAAGAGAAAACATGGAAAAATAACTAAAACCACTCCCGAAACGATTATTAAAAACAATAAGACTTGATAAACTAAACAAATACCGAGGCAAAACTATAAAATAAAAATATTGAAATAATTCAATGTTGATATTTAAAAAGTCAAGATGACATACATTTTATTTGACAGATTTTTGACTGGTATAGTACCACTAGCGCCATTGTTCTGCATTTCGGTTCATTTTCTTGCGGAGAAAATTTGCAACATAGCCAACTAGCGTTCATTTGAAAGTTCGTGCTGGAGATTTTAGACCTTACGGTGATTAACTCAAAATCCAAATTCGTTTTCTTCCACTTTTCTTGACAAACTCCGTATAAGGTTTTAGTAAGTACTATTCCCTAAATCAAGTTGAAACTCGAAATTCAGCGTAAAGGGTATATTATTATTGGAGCATACAAAAGAAATATCGGAAATTAAATACGTAATGAGTTTATTGTGGACAAAAGTACGAAACGGCACATGAAATATTTCATACAGATAGTGTTCTCATGACTAGCCTTCTTTTTATGGTGAGGATGAGTAAAGGTTGTGACGGATCAACATGTTTGGGATTGTCGGCTTCGCCGATAAAAGAGTTAAGCTCTGAATGGGTGCTAAGTTCTATAGAGTTGAGAGAAAGTCTACAGTTCATATTATAACTTGGCAAGTTGGAAACTTGGAAAGTTTCAACAGTTACAAAAGAGGAACCTAATGAACTTTAGACTTTGGAACCCATTTACATAGATGCCATATTGGTAAATCCGACAAACATGTACTTCTTTTGTTCCGAACTTAGCGTCGTTTTCCACAAATGTTTTCGGTGGGGATTTTTTCCTACTCGCACTTCGCGCAGGAAAGGCTTTTATGACACATGCCGTTTGACGTTGCATAATACAGTGCAAAATCCACCATACGAATATCATTTTTTATTTGGGTATCACTGTTGCTAATTTATTGACTTTGCACGATCCTGCAAAGAAAAATCCACGATATACAAATATAATTTTTTTCTTGGTCAACACTGTTTTTCATCAAGATGTGGTGACGTCCAACTTGTAGGTCCTAAACAAAATTTGGTTACATTGGAATTTGAACTTTGTCACATCAACATTGAGTTTCTAGTTCCAAAAAAATACTAAGACATGATTCTTAGATTCTGAATTCAAACTTAGCGTATAGTAAGTATATGCAAAATAAACGGATGTTTTTACTTACTAAAGAATTGCATTGAAAATAAAGGGAATGAACAATGATCATATTTCGATATTGTAATTTGAGAAACCAATACGAGAAAATTAAATAGGGTTGCTCATCACTGCGGTGCGACAAGTTTTCTAAGATTTTTGATAGATATTTTCAATCATCTTTGTCCTTAATATGACCATTACAACGTCGTCATTCTAAAAAGGCTTGATTATATAACTCAAAATAAAAAATCATAAGATAAGCGATGTGATTACATTGGCCTTTATATTGTTAAAAAAACAAATTAGTTGAGTTTGTTTTCATCATGATTTATGATTAGGAGTATGTAATATAATACTTTGATGGAAGTGCTTTTGCTTTTTAGGGTTCCGTACCTCAAAAGGAAAAATCTAAAACCTTAGATACAGGATAACTTCGTTGTCCATCCGTCTGTCCCTTTTTCTCAGGAATACGTATCAAGTTGAAATTGATATCAAATACTTAGATCTACGGTTTCTTGGAGCTGTAGAAATATCAAGCCTCAAAGACGCTGACTTAGAAGCTAGCATAAATTGCCATTCATGTCGCGTGTTTTGAAATTTAAATCCTTGGGTGTACCTTATACGTTTTAATTATTCCCGTTGACCTATAATAATGAAAATTGGCAAGAAGCAAGGTCTCACAGCATAAATAGGTACAGGAAAATATCCAAAAATCGTTAATTTGTAATTTCATTCGGAATCGAAAATGTATAGGCATTCAACTCGGTTTGCTCTCTAATACAAGATTTTTTTTTTACTGTATAGTAAAGTTAGTCCTTCAATCCAGAATTGGAAATTCATAGATAGGCTGTATTACATGTATGTCCGTGAATCTGTTACCAGCATCGGAACAGATTCAGGGACATACAATAATATTGCCCTATCAAGATATCTACTTGCACAGCCTGCTATAATACTTAGGTACATTGAATAGAGCCGTTTCATCTGATTATTTTGCATATACTTATTACAGAAGATGGAAATTCAAACACAAATATATATGATTTATACCGATCTGTTCCCATGAGAACCCCCCCCCCCTCCCCCCTCGATCCCCTGCTAGTTATTCTTCTGATTTAATCTCTGGTTTACTTGGCCGGGCGAAAAGTTTCTGCTGGCGGGAAGGGATTGTGTTTTGTTTTTGTCGTGTTTGATGAGAGGGGTAGGCAAGGAAGCGCGGGTGAAATTTGATTTTTTTCTGGCTTTATGCATCCCCTTAATATGCGGTAACACAACCTAACATCAGTCTGAACCGAGTTGTTTAGTTTTTTTTTTTTAATTGAATCGCTAAATGTGTTGCTAAGCGCAAATCTCAAGAGCAGCTGAACCGATTTCGCTAATTCTTTTTTCGTTGTGTTCGGTATTGTCAGGACAAGGTTTGTAGGAAAAAAAAAAGTTCAAAAAAAAAATTGCACCCTGGTGAATTGAAGATGGGGAGGGCCGCTAGTAGAAAAAAAAATTACTTATTTCAATTCTAGGTTGTGACATAAGCTCTAAGGAGCTTATGTCTCAACCTAGGATTTTTTATCTGTGCCTGGCCTGAGCCATTGCGAGTCGCGGTTTTTTTTTCGTTCAAACACTCTCTGCTTCTCTCTTGTTGGTTGTGTACCACACGTGTGTTTATCTAGATGACTTCATTATTTCTTACATAAAAATTTAAGTTCAAATATATCATCTCGGACTGCATTTGTAGAAAAATCGTTTATCAATTCTTTTTTGGGATAGGCTTATCATATACAGACTAAACTCTCAACGATGGCCGCGGTAAAAAAAATGCACCACTTCCCATAGTGATTTGGTCATTGTCTTTTCATGAGTCTAGGTCAACGGGAAGTACCCTATAGGTTTTGATTCCCTTGCGAGTGTCAAAATATACGGCGTAATAACATATAAACATAAACGCCCGTATCTTTTGATTCATTGACTTAGAAGATTGATTTAGTCACTGCATCAAGTGATTTGAACTTGATAATTCCACGCGTTCAGACGGACAGACAGACAGACAGCGATGTGATCTTATAAGGGTTCCGTTTTTCCTTTTGAGGTAAATAAGAATTGATGTTTATTTTTTAACGACTGCTTTTAGTGTTGTTACTTGAATTATGAGTTGAGGAAAATTGTTTTTTTTAATGTGATTATTTACATATTACGAGTGAAGTTTAAAAATAATCAGATTTTTTAAACTGATATTTCATGGGAGTACAATTAACGAAGGTCGACGACCCCACAAAAAAAAAATCATCAGATTGATTTCAAACACTATATTAGTATCTCAACATGATAAAACACACAACAGTTTTTTATCAAATCTTCCTATTTATTTATTTTATCGTGTTTAGATATCGATCCTCATCGCGCCTGCTGAGTTTAGCTAGCTAATTTTATTTAACCCTGTATGTTTTGTATTTCCTATTTAGGAAATTAATTTATTTTATTTTATTTTCTTGTATTTCACCAAACTTTTATACCTAGAATAACTCTTATCCAGCGAATACATTTTGAATCTCCTTAAATACAGCTGTCTATTTGGTAAATTATCTCAAGAGGGTTATAAACTACTTAATTAGCAGTGGCACATAAAATACCATACTTAAAATTAATAGTACAGACGCCAGCACATCAACCTACCCGAAACTGTAAAATTTTCCCAATCAACTATGAACCTTATTCTTTAGCGATAAAGTTGAAAATCTGTCAAAGAAGTTTGACAGATTGTAGTAACTTGATGTGTTGGCGTCTGTACAATATGTTAAAATTTAATATCCTAATTAGTCATTTTGCTAATTAAAGGCGAACGAATTGCCACGTGAATGACTAGACTAACAAATTATAACAAGCAATCAGTAGGCCAATTCTCGTAATTTAAAACGTTCAAAATTTAGTCGCAGTCTCATCTCAGCGACAAACAAATGTCAAAAACTTGTCAAAATGTACTGAAATTTGAGGCATTTTTGACAGATTGAGACTGAGATCAGACTGTGAACGTTCTTAAAATTACCAGAATTGCCCCTCTGTTTGCCTTGATTAATATTTGTAGTCTGGCTACTGCTTAAGGGGGGGCATAAAGCCAGAAAAAAATCAAATTTCACCCGCGCTTCCTTGCCTACCCCTCTCATCAAACACGACAAAAACAAAACACAATCCCTTCCCGCCAGCAGAAACTTTTCGCCCGGCCAAGTAAACCAGAGATTAAATCAGAAGAATAACTAGCAGGGGATCGAGGGGGGAGGGGGGGGGGGGGTTCTCATGGGAACAGATCGGTATAAATCATATATATTTGTGTTTGAATTTCCATCTTCTGTAATAAGTATATGCAAAATAATCAGATGAAACGGCTCTATTCAATGTACCTAAGTATTATAGCAGGCTGTGCAAGTAGATATCTTGATAGGGCAATATTATTGTATGTCCCTGAATCTGTTCCGATGCTGGTAACAGATTCACGGACATACATGTAATACAGCCTATCTATGAATTTCCAATTCTGGATTGAAGGACTAACTTTACTATACAGTAAAAAAAAAAATCTTATATTAGAGAGCAAACCGAGTTGAATGCCTATACATTTTCGATTCCGAATGAAATTACAAATTAACGATTTTTGGATATTTTCCTGTACCTATTTATGCTGTGAGACCTTGCTTCTTGCCAATTTTCATTATTATAGGTCAACGGGAATAATTAAAACGTATAAGGTACACCCAAGGATTTAAATTTCAAAACACGCGACATGAATGGCAATTTATGCTAGCTTCTAAGTCAGCGTCTTTGAGGCTTGATATTTCTACAGCTCCAAGAAACCGTAGATCTAAGTATTTGATATCAATTTCAACTTGATACGTATTCCTGAGAAAAAGGGACAGACGGATGGACAACGAAGTTATCCTGTATCTAAGGTTTTAGATTTTTCCTTTTGAGGTACGGAACCCTAAAAAGCAAAAGCACTTCCATCAAAGTATTATATTACATACTCCTAATCATAAATCATGATGAAAACAAACTCAACTAATTTGTTTTTTTAACAATATAAAGGCCAATGTAATCACATCGCTTATCTTATGATTTTTTATTTTGAGTTATATAATCAAGCCTTTTTAGAATGACGACGTTGTAATGGTCATATTAAGGACAAAGATGATTGAAAATATCTATCAAAAATCTTAGAAAACTTGTCGCACCGCAGTGATGAGCAACCCTATTTAATTTTCTCGTATTGGTTTCTCAAATTACAATATCGAAATATGATCATTGTTCATTCCCTTTATTTTCAATGCAATTCTTTAGTAAGTAAAAACATCCGTTTATTTTGCATATACTTACTATACGCTAAGTTTGAATTCAGAATCTAAGAATCATGTCTTAGTATTTTTTTGGAACTAGAAACTCAATGTTGATGTGACAAAGTTCAAATTCCAATGTAACCAAATTTTGTTTAGGACCTACAAGTTGGACGTCACCACATCTTGATGAAAAACAGTGTTGACCAAGAAAAAAATTATATTTGTATATCGTGGATTTTTCTTTGCAGGATCGTGCAAAGTCAATAAATTAGCAACAGTGATACCCAAATAAAAAATGATATTCGTATGGTGGATTTTGCACTGTATTATGCAACGTCAAACGGCATGTGTCATAAAAGCCTTTCCTGCGCGAAGTGCGAGTAGGAAAAAATCCCCACCGAAAACATTTGTGGAAAACGAGGCTAAGTTCGGAACAAAAGAAGTACATGTTTGTCGGATTTACCAATATGGCATCTATGTAAATGGGTTCCAAAGTCTAAAGTTCATTAGGTTCCTCTTTTGTAACTGTTGAAACTTTCCAAGTTTCCAACTTGCCAAGTTATAATATGAACTGTAGACTTTCTCTCAACTCTATAGAACTTAGCACCCATTCAGAGCTTAACTCTTTTATCGGCGAAGCCGACAATCCCAAACATGTTGATCCGTCACAACCTTTACTCATCCTCACCATAAAAAGAAGGCTAGTCATGAGAACACTATCTGTATGAAATATTTCATGTGCCGTTTCGTACTTTTGTCCACAATAAACTCATTACGTATTTAATTTCCGATATTTCTTTTGTATGCTCCAATAATAATATACCCTTTACGCTGAATTTCGAGTTTCAACTTGATTTAGGGAATAGTACTTACTAAAACCTTATACGGAGTTTGTCAAGAAAAGTGGAAGAAAACGAATTTGGATTTTGAGTTAATCACCGTAAGGTCTAAAATCTCCAGCACGAACTTTCAAATGAACGCTAGTTGGCTATGTTGCAAATTTTCTCCGCAAGAAAATGAACCGAAATGCAGAACAATGGCGCTAGTGGTACTATACCAGTCAAAAATCTGTCAAATAAAATGTATGTCATCTTGACTTTTCAAATATCAACATTGAATTATTTCAATATTTTTATTTTATAGTTTTGCCTCGGTATTTGTTTAGTTTATCAAGTCTTGTTGTTTTTAATAATCGTTTCGGGAGTGGTTTTAGTTATTTTTCCATGTTTTCTCTTTCACAGTGTCTTTCCTACAAAGTGATAAATTACGAAAATATTGTTTACGTAAATTAAATAATAGCAGCGCAGCCGAAAATTTGAGCGCAGTCCTCTCGTCTCAACAGAGCGGGGGCGACTGATTTGTGAAACATATATATGTTTGAAGTTCCCGCAACGTGCGACGGAAGATGATTTCTTCCACGAATTAAGAACGTCGTAAGTGCTATAAGCTTATCGTCGTAATAAAACCACAAATAAAAGTAATAAAATAAAATCCTTCCACAATCTAAGTCGCTTTATATTAATAAATTAATCATCAAATTTTCATTCTAGTAGTCATTAGCATATTAAGTACAAATCGAAAAGTCGTGAAAATTGGAGGTAACTTCGTGATGTTTTTTATTACAGAAAATTTTACTATTTTGTGATTTGTTGCCACAATAAGTTTGGAAATATCATGTAGTTATTCGTGTTATTTTTATTTTATACCTAAGTCTCATCAATTTCATGAAAAATCATATTGAAGTTAGGCTATTTTGGTTGATACCTGCTCTTAATTTGAATTATTTTGTTTCAATTACCTAATAATATTATGAAGGTAGAAGGTCCACTCCACAAATTTCTTTATACGGAAAACTGGTCTTTTTATACAGAAAATTTAACGAAAATTATAAACTCCTCTTCACCTGTAAATACTAGCTGCGCCCCGCGGTTTCATCCGCATAAGTGTCGATCCCGTGGGAATATCGGAATAAAAGTATCCCATATGTTTGATCCTGGTTATAAAATATCTGTGTGCCAATTTTCATCCAAATACGTTCAGCCGTTTGTGCGTGAAGAAGTAACAAACATACAAAGACACTCATAAACTTTCGGCTTTATAATAGTAGTGTGATTGCCATTTGCATCATGCTGAGATAGAAGCCTTTTGGCCTCGCATAGGACTTTCAGTTTCATTTTTTTTTCCTTTAGTTACTTTTTTTTATATAATTTGTTTTAATTTGTACTGTTTATTTTGGTTAGCGATCCTCCTGTACGAGTTGCAATAAATACTTTTTCTTTCTTTTCTTTCTTTATTTCAATTCATAAGCTATGATAGTACCATAACTAGAGATTATTAATTTCAAACTAAACTTGCTAATATCTTGTTTAGCAAGTTTAGTTTGGTCCTATTATGTTTTCTGTTTGCATTGATGTCGGCTGTCGATTTATCTAAGATTAATGCGTGGCCATCATTTTGAAAATTAAAATAAAATGTGGACAGGTAGGTACGGCCAGACTACATACAAAAATCTTCAGTTTCCTTATTACAAGTTAAAAAATCTTAAAATATATACATCCGAAAAAAATTTCAACTTCATCTTCAATATATCGCAATGTGTTTTAATGTACTGCGTTCAGTAATAAAGATTTGATTTGTTTTTTTTTTTACATTTCTGTTAATAAATCACATACTAACGGCCTTGCCAATTAAGTATCTGCTAACATTCTGTCACAATCAAATAAAAAACCAGTGTAAACCATACAAAGATATAAACATTTAAGTACACTCAGGAATTTGAGAGAGAGGGAAAACCCGTCTCCCCTAAAAAATACCTTTATGTAAAAGATACTTATATTAAAGCAACAGTTTACTTTTCATTTCTTTGTTTGTCTCCCGAACGGTGAGCAAAGAAGGCTTTCAAAATAATTGTTGTTTTCCTCTCAGGTAGGTAAACGTATGTATAAGCGATGAAGTTTTTTTTTATGAAAGGAGCTATTAAGTACTATCGGGAAAATAGATTTGTTTGCAGGTACGAGTAGTTAAGTACCTAAGGTGGACGTAAATGTGGTGCTGTTCCACAAATGATGGGACACCTATTATCGTACCCTAGCTGCACGTTGTAGGAACCGATGGACGCTACACACCTACGGACCTACCTAGTGATAATCATCTGCCTAGCCTTTTCCCAACTATGTTGGGGTCGGCTTCCAGTCTAACCGGATGCAGCTGAATACCAGTATTTTACATGGAGCGACTGCCTATCTGACCTCCACAACCCAGTTACTGGGTAATACGATACCCCTTGGTAAGACTGGTTGTCAGACTTTCTGGCTTCTGACTACCCGTAACGACTGTCGTAGATCCACGAATGACAGCCGGGACCAACGGCTTAACGT
Source organism: Gortyna flavago (assembly GCA_963669345.1). NCBI lineage: Eukaryota > Metazoa > Arthropoda > Insecta > Lepidoptera > Noctuidae > Gortyna > Gortyna flavago. The sequence continues at coordinate 11,969,077 of OY770149.1, forward strand.
GCTTTCCGAAGCACGGAGGGGTCTCGGTATGTAAAGATGGTCACCCATCTACAGACCAACCGTGGCAAGCGTAGCTTAACCTAATCGATCGACCTGTGCGGCTGTTATTATTTAGCCACGGGCCCCTCCTACCTAGTGATAATATTATGTTCAAAACGTTAATAAAAGAGCCAAAAGATCCTTTGTACTTGCATAGTGCAAAGATGTAAATTCCTAAACTGCATGGCATACATACTCTTTAGTTGTGGGTACACAGAGATAGTTACAAAGCCTCTTGTAGTCAACAAGGGAATAATTTCTAGACTTTCAGACTAATACTTTTTTTCTTACAGGTGATAATAGGTTGTTTTTCTGTTAATAAACTCCTCCTTATTAAATACTAGCAGCGCCCCGCGGTTTCACCCGCATAAGTTTCCCGTGAGAATATCGGGATAAAAACTATCCTATATCCTTTCCCGGGACTCAACCTATCTCTATACCACATTTCACCTAAATCGGTTCAGCGGTTTTAAGCCTGAACAAGTAACACACAGACGGACACACTTTCGCATTTAATAATATTAGTATGGATTCCTTCCAGAAGAGTAATTGTAAAAAAAAAAAAACAAATTCAAATAATGTATTTGCTTGAATATGGGTACACAATACACTAAAAGTTGCAGCATCATGAAAAAACATACATTTCAATCTTGAAAACACGAGATACATGACAATGAAAGTAGCATAAATGTAATATTATGTCTTGAAAAAAAAGGAAACAACCAGTCATGTTAATTTTTTCACTTTTAGGGCTTTTGTACTCAAAGCATTGCTTTGTTCTGGTTTTAAAAGTATGGGTACAGGGAAAATTACTATTCCTTGCTAAACTACATAAATATAATGACTGTGCAAGCTATTATGGTACGGGTCCAGAAGGCTTAGACAAAATGACATCCTAGGTAACGATACTGGAAAACTCAAAAATGTATCGGATTGACATAAAAAAATATGAAATATTTCTATTTTAAAATATTAAAATGTTGAATAAATGATAATTATTCAACAACTTTTATAAGAGTTATTATTTTTAAATATGTAACAGTTGAGCAGTAGTGGCCCAGTGGTAACGAAGGTCGTAGGTTCGAACCAAGAGAGGCGCTTTACCTTGTGTAATTATTTCATCACCATTTCTCTCCAAACGGTGAAGGAAAACATCGTGAGGAAAAACATGTCCTAGAACCAAAAATTCGAAAACATGTGACATCTAGCAACCCGCACTGGGCCCGCGTGGTGGATTACGGCCCACTCTCTCTCACCGAGAGGAGGCCTTTGTCCCAGCAGTGGGAACATTATAGGCTGATTATGTTATGTGTATGTAACATTTATAATTGTTTCTATTTTTTATTAAAATTTGTTGACTTTGCCAATTTAATTTGTAAGTAATAATAAAATTGTGTTGTGGAGGGGGGACTCAGGGGATCAGACCGGAATAAATCGTTTTGTCTCGTTTTTATTTATTTTTCTAATTTTTATTTTTTATTTTGAATGTACCTAATGCTATTATCTGATCCAACTGTTGATTGAAATAAAGGAATTGAATTGTATTGAATAAGCTTCCAAAAAAGCAAATGTCAATACTGTTGAAAGTCGTTGTAGAAATACGACAGCGATTGCTACTTGTCTTTATAGCTCTCATGTTTCATTGGTCAAGCTAAACCAGTCTTTAATGTTTATATACCGATCGGTACATTGTATGATCCCACCAAACTGCATTCCACTTTACCAGATTCGAAATTCTCACTCCACATTCAAGATTTATATACGAAAAGTTTATAATCAAGTGTTGTACTGTTTTTCAATTCGATAAAAAACATAATTTGTCTGTAGTCGCAGCTGTTTCAGAAACGGTGCAAAAACTAGATACAAAGTGAATTTTAAGTAGCTTTTCATTGTGTGTGTGTACTAAGTTAGATTTAAGGTGTAAATGTAAGTACTGTTGCTGGAGTTGGAAGGTCATTGGCTTATGTTCTTAGGGGTTTGGCTCACGCACGAAGCAATTTTTTATGCTACAGATATTTATTATAGGCTTTTGCGATTGTATGTCCTTTTTTATAAGCACACACGCGATATGAGAGAAAATTCCTGATGTCAGTTGTCGTTTTCAAAAAAAGAAGTCTAACTTAGTCTAATGCCACTTTTAAAAGAAAATGACTGTAATTCCGTCTCAGAAGATGTGTACTCCAGTAACTATAAGCTCCTTGTTTAAAATATTCCTTTGAATCATAAAGCCTCATCTATTTATAATATAAAAATGAATCGTTAAATGTGTTGCTAAGCTCAAATCTCGAGAGCAGCAAAACCGATTTCGCTAATTCTTTTTTTGTTGTGTTCGGTATTGTCAGGACAAGGTTTGTATGAAAGAAAAAAAAATTGTTCGAAAAAAAAATTGCACCCGTGCGAAGCTGGGGCGGGCCGCTAGTTTCTTATATTTATATACTTGCTTGTAACCAATTACGACCACTTCAATCTTAAAGACAATTAACCTGATAAAAAAAAAACTATTTAATTGGATCCATAATATGAAAGAACTCTAAGGCATAGGTATTTAAATAGCTCAACAACAACGATTCAACTCTTTGTAGGGTTCCGTATTCTATTTAAAATAAATCAGTTTGTCGGTCTGTCTATCCGTCTGCCACATACGTAGTTGTTTCTAAGTATTCTTCTTCTTAGCGTATCAAATAATCGATGGCAAAAAGTTCAAACATTTTTAACTTAACCAAAATTCAACTGCGCGAACTCCGCTCACTGACGCAGTCATAAGATCATAAACTGCACATATGACCGCCACATGCGGCGCAGGATGCAAGGTGGGCCATTGTCTGTGGGGAGCTTTTACATAATTATGCGCATGGGATCTATATGTAAATATCCATGTCGTTCTAAGTATTAAAACTGAGAGCAGTGGTGGCCCAGTGGTAACGGTCGCGACTTACGAGTTGTAGGTCGCAGGTTCGAACCCAGACAGGCGCTTTACTTTGTGTAAATTATTTTATCACCATTGCTCTCCAAACGGTGAAGGAAAACATCGTGAGGAAACCGGCATGTCCTAGAACCGAAAATTCGAAGACATGTGACATCTACCAACCCGCACTGGGCCCGCGTGGTGTATTACGGCTCAATCTCACAGAGAGGAGGCCTGTGTCCCAGCAGTGGGAACATTATAGGCTGATTATGTATGTTATGTAAGTATTAAAACTTATTAAGTATTGAAACGTAATCTAAGTTACATTTTTCTTTATTGCAAAATGGACCAGCCCTTGACCTAGATCTCGCCTGGTGGAAAGTGATGGATGAGAAAGCCCAGAAGATGCCTGTTAACTAATTAAAATTAACAATTATGTTTATTACAAAAATAAGAATCAATCAGAAAACTATCAGAGAACAGATTAAATTATATATTATATGCTCTATTATTAAAACCAGTTACTCCTCTCATCACGACAATCGTATTATGACCATTGTTATGCATCAATTATTCCTCAGATTAATTTATAGGTCTTTATTCTGTGTAGTTGAGCGCCACGATCAGTCTAGGTAATTGTTTCGTGTTTTTTTTTTTTGTTCTGCCATTCGTGGTTCAGAAAATTTATTAATTAACAAACAGTAATTGTGCCTCTTTCATTTAACTGAGTATTCTGTATTTTTCTTTTTAATTGAGAATTCCATTTTTAAAGGATGTCGATTATTGGATTCTGAAAAAAAGGGTAAAGTGCGAGCCTGTCTCACAAACTAAGGGTTCCGTACCACCAACATTTTAAAGGTATTTTTCGTTTTATTTGGCATGATAATTATGGTAACACATAGTGCATTTTGTTAAAATTTAAACTTTATACCTATTATGGCTAATACCGGGGCCGCACCAACGGGAAATGCCGTTGATTATCGCGATGTTGGGCGTTAACCGTAGGTGTAGCTGCAACTTATCGTGATAATTTTACAACGGCATTCACATTGCCGATTATTGACGTTAGGCGATAAATAGGGTCGGATCAGATCGGGTTACATACGGCCCTGTGATATTAGCTCAACTATGGCTAATGAGACAGAATTGAATTCCTATTGTTATATATAAATCAAATTTTGATTTTTCAACAACAACAACAAATAGACGGATACACAAGCAGATGGTAGGCTTGTACCTATGACATTTAAAATACTTTTAATGAAAAACATGCAAATATGTGAAGAATGAAGAACGAAGAAAAATAAATGATGAAATCATGATTAATGAAAATACATTGACGTTACATTTTATATAAACAGAAGACGCCTAACCACGCGACCAAGATCTACACGCTCAAACATTGCGACAGCGACGGCAGAGAAAAAAACAAATGGAACAACAGTTGTTTAGAGCATGCGACGAGTCACCGCGACGCGATGCGTGGAGTTTCGAACTGAAGCACGTGACGAGCGCTTGTGTTGCTTGACGCAAGTCGCATAGCTCGAGGCCGTGAACGGAGTCATAGGTTGAAACATATGAGTACGGAACCCTAAAAAATAGTCCACAAACCACTTCATATTCCGCCACATTCCGCCAAACACATGCATCTAAAACTGTAGGTGCAGACAAAATCTCTGGAATTGGATTCGTTCCAGGGCTTTAATTAATTCCACACTAGGCTTGCGATGAGCTATGAACGAAAACTTTAATTGGAGGAGCGTTCGTAATTTGTTGCGAATGAAGTGGGTAGCCGTTATGGTGGGGAAAAAATATTGAGGGTTGAAGGCGTTGGGTAAAGTGAGTGGCGTGTTTAAGGGTTTCGGAAGTAATTGATTCCTTTCACTGTGTTACTAAAATATTGGAGAATTTGAATTTGTTTTGGAACCCAGCTACCTGTATACCTACCTATGCAATATTAAAGCAAAATTTGGAGAAGTCAAGTTGTGAAATTAATGGCTTTTTAGTTGATATCGGAACTTTTTGAAGAATTTTGTTGAGTTTTTTGTTAGATACTTCTCTTGTTATCTAGACTAGAGTCAACTCGGTATATTTTGTTATTTACCCACTTTGGTGTTCTTTTTTTCCTTCACTTAACAAATATAATAAAAAAATTGTACCTACTAAACAAAATTGAAAAAATTTGGAACCTCCAAAAGTGCACGACTCCCAATGCTCATTTGATCGTATAAAAAATCATAGATATATGATATTAGTTAGTTTTTTATTCATTATAATTAAACTACTTTTAATAAAAGAACCATTTTCAATAGGGTTCCTTCTATGGGTGAAAATAATCTATTAAAAAAAAAACTCAATTAGTTAATTTTGTCGCAAGCTATACAATGTTGTCAGGTTTCATACTTGATCGAAGGGATTTTTTTTTAAAATATTTTAATGTTTTTTTCGTTTCTACTGCATTAAATAATTTTTTGAAAACACACAATTAGTCTCCATTAAATTATCTATACAATGGTATAAATTAAGTAGGTTCTGTGTACTACCAGGAGTATAATAATAGAAACAGTTGCAGAAAGGAGGCAGAAAAAAAAATCGATCGTAAAGCATTCTCTAATGCTTCGCATTATGAATCGTGCAATATAATAACTAACGTCATTACAAGTTGCAGGTCGTAGGTTCGAACCCAGAGAGGCGCTTTACATTTTGTAAATTATTTCATCATCATTGCACTTCAAACGGTGAAGGAAATCATCGTGAGGAAATCGGCATGTCCTAGAACCAAAAATTCGAAGACATATGACATCTACCAACCCGCACTGGGCCCGCGTGGTGGATTACGGCCCACTCCCTCTCACAGAGAGAAGGCCTGTGTCTCAGCAGTGGGAACATTATAGGCTGATTATGTATGTATGTTATTACACAAGAACTACACAACTAGACTTTTTGAGAAATACAACTTATTATACGCCAAACAACACAATAGCCGGTTTTAAAAGACACACCACACTAAATCCAACTAATTCCCAAACTTACATTGAGCAATGCACTAAAACCGCCCTCTAAAAATCAACCCAGCATTCGCAAAAGCGATCATTACTCCCTCCAAAGCTTACTACATACGTTTCCACGTCTTAATTTGCTAATGCCTCGCCTCAAGTTACTAATTCTTCGAGCTACGTCGTCGACTTAAATGGCCAAGCGGATTTAGTTGTTCGAGATTTTATCGTGTCAGAAGTGAGGGTTTTTGCTCGGATTTGTGATATTATTTTCGTTGTGTAGATTTTTTAAAGGATCGTTGGTTACCCTTTATACAAAGTAAACTGGATTTAATTAAATTAATTACTCTTTCTTATAATTAAATTTAAAAAATATTGTCGGTTTCACTTTAACTCCAGCAATACTCATTACATTGTGTAAATAATTTCATCACCAATGGTCTCAAAACGGTGAAGGAAAACTTCATGAGGAAACCGGCATGTCCCAGAAACAAATAAATTAAGACATGTGACGTCTACCAACCCGCACCGGGCAGGCGTGATAGATTACAGCCCACTCACTGTGTCTCAGCACTGGAAACATTATAGGCTGATAATGCTACCTTATCTCCTATATCATATACACAATGGCCTTTTACTGTCCCACCGTAGGGCAAAACCTTCTCATACATATACAAAGAGACGAACTTTGATACAAACATTTAAGTGATAATTTTTTTCACGATTACAATATTGGTCTCATGGAGACAGCTGTCTAGTTTGATGGCCCTGTATCACATCTTTAAATATGTCCATACTTTTGTGATACATACTGGTGGCGCCTTACACCAAATACTTGGGCGGAAATTTCAATTGTTTGCGTTTATCCCAGACGCAGGGAGCTGGTTTGATTGAATAGTGGACTGTATTATTGCGGGGGTTGAAAAGGTACGTAGGTAGGTCTGACTTTGCAAATGCGACACGAATTTGGACGACGAACCTGTGAATATGGACAAAGGAATTAGGCAGGTAACATGCAGCACCACTGACCTGTAGATTCGCCGTCTTCAATATCAATCCTCCGCGTCGGTCGGCAGAGGGTTCGAGTCCTTGCTGGATTCAGGGCAGCACACGACGCACAGACGCCTTCACCACATAAACACGCACTTTCCGTAGTGCTTCAGACAATAGTTCATAAATGCACTCGCGGCAATTCGCAACCGTTTAGTAATAAATTAATAAGGTAATATGTTCTTAGTAACGCTACTCTTGTTCAAGACCCAGGTTCAAGTGAGCGAGAATTTTCACACAGTCACCGTCGGCGGTGACAAGGACAGCGATAGTCCAGGTGTGCATGTGGGAAAAGGATGGGACACGATAGGATAGTGACGCATTCAAGTCATTTTTACTTCTACCCTACACTGAAAATTATGAACGAATATGAAATCCAACACATACTGTATACAAATACAATGTGGAGACAACAATACTGACAATGTTTAAGAGTATTTTGAAACTATCAAAAAAATCTTATAATCGAAATTGAAAACCCATCCACGAAGACGCGCCCCACTCTTCTTCCAAATCGCTTACAGTACAAGTGTGCAACATTCCGCAAGTTTTTTAGTTTTGTCGATACACAGTAACTACTTATTAGTGGGGAATTAGTGTGTATCAAAAAAACTAAAACACTAGCGGAATTAACTAGCGATTAGTAAGAAGAGTGGGGCGCGTCTTCGTGGATGGCACTATCTATAGTGATGAGCCGACTATAAGTTTTGCCAATCTTTGATCAGCTATAGTGGCTAAACTATAAATTGGAAATATTGCATTCAGTTCTAGTATGAAAACTGGAAACGTCATTATATATACGCAGTTTTATTTATTTCTATATTGCCGTCTCCGTTTTGTATAGCTTAATCTAGCCAATCCAATCGTGAAAGTCCTCCTTCAACATTACGGGTGGCTGAAATTACATTACAATCTCTTCTCAACTAAGATCCACAATTTGTTGGAGTTTTAATTCTTCTATTACCGGAACTAACAAGCTCTTCTCCTACTTTCACTTCCAAAATTAATCGCTAAAAGTTTCAAAAACACCCAAATCTCGATACAATGTTAACGGCCTAACAACAAAATGTAGCAGCCGCAATTTATTCTAAAATCCTCTTTCATCCAATTATAAGTTTCGTTCAAACTCTCGACTTGGTCGTTAAACTGATTTGTCGGTCGGTCGGCTCTAGTTGAGGTCTCGTTCGGTTAAATGCGCAATAACAAGCAATTGTTGCACTGTAACTTGTTCGGAGTAACAACGTCATATGTATGTAAGGACCGGAAGGGTAAGAATGGCTTTCATTTTGACAGTTTAACAACAATCATTACGTTGGTCTCGAGCAGACACATTATTCGAAAATATTGTTGCGCGCCATAATTGATATTCGTTACCACTAGCGCCATCTAGTATCGATTAGAAGAACTAGTGTCAAGAACCTTCTAGAAGTTTCGATGATAGAACTTTCTAGAACTATCGATATCTGGTCAGTTGGGGCCGGATTGTACTCGAACATTCTAGATGTTTCTACAGTAGAAGGTTTTAGAACAATGGAGACCTATATAAGGCGGGAATGCTCCGCGAGCCGACACAGTCTTGGATAAGCGATACAAGCGAAAACATCGGAAGCGATCTTCAAGTGCGACTTATAAGTGATCAGTAGTGCAATTGTGTTTTGTAATTAGTGTGTTAAAGTAGTAATTGGTGTTTTTAATAAAAGTGTCTAATTTTTGGTTATTAAATCGGCGTTTTTAATTGTCACGAACCCCAAGCTCGTAACAATATGAAGCAATGGATAGTGTGTTAAGCAGTTAAGGTGCACCTGAACGATTCCTTGACTACCATGTCGTGGTCGGTCTGAGGATGGGTTACCATCTTTACATACAAGACCTCCTCCGTGTCTCGGAAAGCACGTTAAGCCGTTGGTCCCGGCTGCCATTCGTGGATCTTTGACAGTCCTTACGGGGCACCGTATTACCCAGTAACTGGGTTGCGGAGGTCAGATAGGCAACGACCGCTATTCTTCCGACAGCTGTATACTGTCGCAACCAAGGCAAATCTGAATATACGTACACTATATAAATTACAGACATAAATATAGAATTTTCGTGATTCAATGGGCAGTCTTATCGCTAAGAGCGATATTTTAAATACAACCTTTGGATGGATTAAATAAAAAGGGGAAGGAGAGACAATACTGTAGGTAGTCTGTGGTGTACCATTTACATAATACAATAAATACATACATAAAGTTTACTATACTAATCTAAATAAATATAAATACAATATATGTATATTTAATAATAAACATGAAACAGGAGCAAAGGAAATATAACGACGATGTTTAAAGAGAAAGGATGTGCTTTTTTAATCAGGTTATTGAAATGTACCATTTTCGATATGATAGCCTGTCGGACGGTTGTGAATAGCTATAGAGGTCTCCATATTATATTATGCTTTGAACTTGCAACAGCGAGGCTTTGAGCGATCATTATGTAACTGTAACTACAAACAAATAACATAATTTCCTGTATACCATTACAACTCTAGCCGGTATTACAGAACAATATTTTGTCGGAAAATGTGATCAATTTGTAGTCCCAGCTTCGCCAAATTCAGTTCCTCGTTATTTAATTTCTCGTCTTATTGGCAGACCAATTTGCTTGTTTTGACAAGCAAATTGAATAGGATATCGAGTTTCGTTATTGAACACTTTAATATACTACACAAAACACAACATCATGCCGATATGCCACGACGGGTTAGGCAGAGATGCATCTATGGTACACCCACATTTTGCCAGTTATGTTTAAGTTATGTTTAACCAATTCATGGCCAATGACGCCTAAGTAAACATCTTGGGTGGCACATGACGCGCGTGGTGCGTCATTTTTAAATTAATTTAAAACAAGCTTAAAAATTATGAGATTACGAAAACCACCATTTTTTATTCTACATTGAACATTAAAGTAGTTAGTGCGCCTGGCAATTAAGTTTTCATCCTTTAAAAAGGCCCATGATTCACCTGGCGCGTCATAGACAAAACGTATGGGGTCTGGCTAATGTGTTGGTGAAAATGAAGGTGGCAATGAATCGGTTAATCCCCTTCGCAGCGCAGTGATAAATTATTTCATCACTGCTGCTCTTAAAACGGTGAAGGAAAACATCGTGAGAAAAACCGACATTTTCTAGAACCAAAAAAAATATCGATGACTTGTGATACGAGTATCTACCAAACCGCACTGGGCCCGCGTGGTGGATTATAGCCCACTCCTTCTCACAGAGAAGAGGCCTGTGTTCTAGCAATGCGATTATATATATATTATTAAATATTATGCTGATTGTTATGCAATGCCATAATTTTTGCAGTGATAGAGGCACAGAGCTATATGTACAGACGCCAGCACATCAAGCTACCCGAAACTGTCAAATTTTCCCAATCAACTTTGAACCTTACGCTTTAGCGATAAAGTTGAAAATCTATAAAATAAATTTGACAGATTGTAGTAGCTTGATGTGCTGGCGTCTGTACATGACCGATCCACCATAACTTTCTCGCACCGCAATAATGATTTTCAATTGTCTTTAAAAACAAAAAACAATCCAGCAATCCAAACCAATTGTTTTACAAAATATCATCACGAAACAATAATCCCTTTTCAATAGCAAATCTAAATAAAAATTCATCACAATAAACGGGCAAATCCGCGACACATAGGCTGGTCATTCACATCAATGGCCCAGTTTTTATCTCGTGAGCGCAGCGCCCATTCATTGCATTGTAACCAGTCGGATTTCTACCATAATAAGCCATTGGCCGTAATTGACTTTCACGATTCAGGGTGTATTGAGGTTTATCTTTTGAGTTCGGATTAATGGATGAGGATGTAATGGATTTATTTATGTTTTTTTTCTGTACCGTTTTCTATTTAGAAGTCGTCTCTTAGCTGACCTTTGCAGCGCCTATTTGTATGTGACAGCTATAAAATTAATGGATAATTTCTAACTTTTTTAAATAGCATAGGTACCTGTTGCCAGCGGGGTTGTCCGTAACACACTAACAATAGCAATGGCTTTTATTTTGACAGTAAAGAAAGAAAGAAAAAAAGTTTATTTGGACACAGTTCGTGAAACAAAAAATACAAAAAAACATATTTTTTTTCGTACAACAACATTCATTGCGTTATTTACGTTGGTGTACAGACAAAGTTTTCGGACTTGTGAAGCAATGTATTAGATATATCCTGAAAAATTAATCAGATTGTGATTGAAAGTGCATACAAAACAAAACGACAGGTCATCATGATCAGCCCATAATGTATCCACTGCTGGGACACAGGCCTCCTCTCGATGAGAGGGCGTGGGCCGTAATCCATCACGCGGGCCCAGTGCGGGTTGGTAGATGTCACATGATTTCGAATATTTGGTTCTAAGACATGCCGGTTTCCTCACGATGTTTTCCTTCACCGTTTTGAGAGCAGTCATGGTGATGAAATTAAATACACAAAGTAAAATGCCTGCCAGGGTTCGAACTCACACTCGTTAGTCCTGGCCGATACCATTGGGGCACCACTGCTCTCAAACAGTAAACGACAGGTAACAGGCGACAATCCGATAATCCTAATTATCATGAAAATGTGCCAATAATTATAACAGTCCTCCAAATCGTATTACAGCCATGGAGGCCAATCTCAACGGAGGCCTAGCCTTCGGCGCGGGAGATATTTTAGTGCTCAAGTGTGTGCGCAGAAACAGGTGCAATCTCTCTTCCGTCACTCTCATAGTCCGATGGGATGGCAATCCGACACGACCGGAGAGAGGTCAGACGCTGGGCCAACGGCGGCAGTCTTATTCATATAGGAAGTCAAGGAACCCCAGGATTGTAGTATTAGTATGCTCTTTGAAGCATAGAGGATACTACAGTCAATTAGAAAGAGAGAAGACATAAAATACATATACAGGTTGTCCCTCGAAGTATGGATCAAATCGAATAGGGACGTGGGCAAGGTCATTTCCAAACTTTTTGACCCTGAGAATGTTGGTGAATTTTTTTACGGTCATAACTTTTGAACCGTAAAAAAATTCACCGACCTTCTCAGGGTTAAACAGTTTAGAAATAACCTTGCCCACGTCACTATTCTATTTGATCCATACTTCGAGGGACACCCTGTATTTAGCACATACTAAAAAGTACACAGGCACTTAAGTCATTTCAATTCTGAATGATCCTATCCATGGTCTGAAATTAGGCTGTTAGTACCTACTATGCCCCGTGGCTAAGTATCAGGTTAAGCTACGCTTACCGCGGCCGGTCCGTGGATGGGTGATCATCACATACCGAGACCCCTCCGTGCCTCGTAAATCATTTGTGGGTCTTTTAGAGTTATTACGGGTCGTCAGAAACCCTAAAGCCTGACAAACAGTCTTACCAAGGGGTATCGTGTTACCCAGTAACTGGGTTGTGGAGATCAGATAGGCAGTCGCTCCGTGTTAAATATTGGTATTTAGCTGCATTCGGTTAGACTGGAAGCCGATCCAACATAGTTGGGAAAGCAAGATAGATGATGATGGTGACTGTTAGTACTTTGCGTTCGCGATTTATTTGTCAAAATAAATCGCGAACGCAGACTAAGTGTATAATGTAAACAAACATGAATTAATGGAAAAAATACTTTAATTCCTACACAATAAAGTTCATTTTACGGTACAACTTCAAACATTTTTAAAGTTTTCAATAGTACTAGTCACTCTGAAACAAACTTAATTTCCCTTGAAATAAAGTTGATATTTGTTTAACTTGAAATAGGATGGAGGTGTGCAGCACTGCGCACTTTTACTATACTTTTATTCTTAAACCTCGCAGATCAATAAAATTGTTCTACAAGATTGATTTTTAACCACAACCTTTTTTATTTGCCCTGAAAGTATGCCCCCCCATTACTGGCCGCTAAGACGAACGATCGTAGTTCTAACATTATTTTCGCTCCCAACTTTCCAACTTTTACCACAGAGGGTCTATTATTATGTGTAAACTATACGGATTACTCCCAAGTGACCTATCCTTAATCCCAGCTTTGTACAGATCATGTCTTACGGAGTTACTAAAACTTATACTTGAAAGTAAAGTACGTTTTCACTAAGGTCAAGCTCAGCAACGTCTTGTTAGGTAATGTCTAATGTTTAGGCCTCCAGACCGAATTTTGGCCAAGGCGGCTAATCTCATCGGAGATTAGCTATGGACGCAGTGGTGGCCTAGTTGTATCGGCCCTGACTTATGAGTTGTAGCGCTTTTTGAATTAATTATAAGTGCGCTCCACGCTTTTAGAATTCGTTATTCAAGGAAGTTTTTTTTTTTTTGTTGGCCTATTTCTGAATTAAATCCTTCCACGAACTCTTTTCCCGCGCCATCTTGAAAATGTACTACATATTTTTATTTATAGCTTTTGACTTCTTTGTATATTCTTCATTACGTCAATAGGTATAAAGTCAACGTAGTTACCACGATACTACTAGCAAACTCCAGGGGCTTACAAGTAGCCCCTAAAGAGTCCCACTATAGATCTCCTGGCTCCATCATCAGATCAGCTCCAAGATACCAAATTATAGTTTTGTCTTCCGAACTGCATACATATACAAAGTTTCATTTCGATTCGATAACTAAAAGTAGGTTAAAATTGACTTCTAAGATTTTGTTACATTGTTAGTTACAAGAGAAGCTGATAAAAGCGTGTTAAAAACCGTAACCCTACTATGGCAAAAGAAAATAAAACGAAAAGAAACCTGAATAATGTTTCATTAAGTAATGAATAAAGGCATGGATTTAAAGCGGCAGTTGTATATTGTAAATTTGGCAAATAAAAAATTATAAAATGCACGTTTCCAAATTAGCAGCCGTTTCAGCGTGGAAAAGTAACAAACAGACTCACTTTGTCACACTTCATACTCAGACTTCGTCCGCGTGTAATTTCTTAATCCCCTAACCCACCCCGTCGCATCGCATCACCTGCCCGCGCTTTCACGTAATTTTAGCTTAGCGATGTTCCTGACTGTTTTCTTTCTGCTCGTCTCCTAAGGGTCATAGCGTGATATTAAACGTTAGCCTATAGCCTTCATCGAGAATTGGGCTATCGAATGCATAAAGAGTTTCTCAAATCCAACTGACAGTTCAAGAGATTAGCACGATCAAACAAACATACAAACTCTTCAGCGTTATTTTTAATAAGTATAAACTATTTACTTCAATACGCTCTTATACGACACTATTTTCTATATAATATATCCCACACACTACCCATTTATTGCACAGTAAACTGTATACAACAGTCCGGTTCATTGCGAGTAAAATATAAAAAGCTACCTAGTGTTTTATTTCGAACATGTCGTATTTAAATAGTAACGAAGCGGGTACATTGATTCTTTTTATGGAGTTTGTTTTTGTTACCTGGTGATATATTTGTTGGCGTTCTAGTGCTATACCAGAACCTGGTTTATTTGGTTTATTGTTGTCAATTGTTTTTATTTTGTTGCTACATAGAACAGACCACACAGACTTAGTAAGTTCATAGAGTTTAGAAAATAGTACTAATAACATTTCAAGTGTCAGATAGGCAGTCGCTCCATGTAAAATACTGGTATTCAGCTGCATCCGGTTAGACTGGAAGCCGACCCCAACATAGTTGGGAAAAGGCTAGGTAGATGATGATGAACATTTCTAGTACCATGTTTCCCCATAGCTATATCCTGGGAGTCTTCAAGTCTTGAAGGAATAGGCTTCTATCGACTCGCCCTCTAACAGCTACTCTGTCCTGCCAATCCAATACACAGTAACTTTTGAAGAACACTAAGTTGAGTTACAGCCTTTTGGATTGGCACGGCAGTACTGGTACTGTTACTGCCAGTCTGCATCATCCCACGGTTAGGTCTCTCCCCATGACTTCCAGCCTTCCAGCCTTCCTTTCTTTCGGAGACACTACTTTGCCCTGCTACTATTGCTTGCTTACTTGTCATATATTCACTAAAACCTCAAATGCATAAGGTATTGTCGCTCTATACAAATCCACAAGACTATTCCCCAATTCTATTTATAAAAATAGGAAACACAGAAAGCAATCTCTTCTCATACATAATAACTATCTTCATAATAAGTTATTACTTAACTAATGCTCTACTAACTATTATAAGATATATGGAAACTAATTTTCCGTCGGTAAACGAGATATCTTAATAATGACTAGTGAAGTTAATTTCTTCGGAAGGCATTTGGCATAGAATAAGAATCGCAGAAGGGCAACTCTTTGGTCAAACGCTTTCTGTATTCCATATTCAAATCCGTTTTGATATTATTTCGACTTGAGCGTGTGGGCCCTGATCAACACGTGGACCCAGTGCGTTGAGTGTGACAAATGTCTTTGAATTTTTATTTTAAAGAAATGCCGGTTCCCTTAGATTTCTTCCTGTGTTCTCCTAAATTTTTATATTATTAAAATAGTGGCGATGAAAAATTACAAAATAAAGTCTTAGTCTAAGCTTATGTTCGAATTCAAAACATGCAACTGCCTGAGCTACCTTTGCTCAACAATATAGAGCCATGTTTTGGCATGGACAACTGCGGTCGTTATGGTAAAAGTACGGCTTTAGAGAGCGTCTTTTCTGTACCTATTATAAAGAAATGAATTTTTCTTGCCAACACTTTTTAATCGGACAACTGTACTCTTTCACAATCCAACAACGATTGGCTCTGCTCTAGATTTTACAATTTAATAAAATGACAGTTGCCCCACCCAATAACAACGTTCATATCATAATAAATTAATACCGCCGACCTCATCTATTTTTTTTTTTTAAATGATTGGCATGTGTTGCCGCAGTCGGTATTATAACATGTCCAATATTATTGCATTCTAAGAGGTAACATCTTTTTGAAGCCGATGCAGTATCCTATATTTTGGCGTTCCTTGTATCATCAGATAGTTTTGGTGTTTGTTCGATATCACATATTTGTGCTGCCGCTTATAATTTTCCCACTGCTGGGACACAGGCCTCCTTTCTGTGAGAGGGACTGAGCCGAAATCCACCACGCGGGCCCAGTGCGGGTTGGTAGATGTCACATGTCTTCGAATTTTTGGTTCTAGGACATGCCGGTTTCCTCACGATATTTTCCTTCACCGTTTGGAGAGCAATGGTGATGAAATAATTTACATAAAGTAAAGCGCCTGTCTGGGTTCGAACCTACGACCTATAACTCGTGAGTCACGGCGTTACCACTGGGCCACCACTGGTGCCACTTGTATATCTGCAAACAATGATTAATAATAATAATAATGTTTATTTTCCTTAAGTAATGTACAGAGTAGGCATGCGCAGCATTTACAGTGTAGGACTTACAAGTACACAGAGATTTGAACAATGACCCCCATGCTAGGTGGAACCCGTGTTACAGGCGTCATACATCCGTCCATTATATGGATTACAGGTAAGTAAGTAGTACCTACGCATTATTTAGGGGAGCAATTATGTACTTATATTTACTGTGAAAAAGGTGTGGTGAGTACGTGTGTAACTGTGTGTGCGAGGGTGTGTATGTAGGGTGTGAGGGTGTGTATGTAGGGTGTGAGTGTATATAGTGGTCATTGTATTGGTTATGTATATTGCGATTTTAGTAGGTCTTCAGTTTTACTGTAATCAAGAGTTAAAAGATATTCTTTCATTTTAGATTTACAATTAAATGTGTTAAGGGAATGTATATTCAAAAGTGAGAGCGCTTAGGAATGGGTAGTGTCGTTTAGCAAAAGTCGTGTGCGTGCTTTTTGTAGGACATGGAGGTTCTGGTCTTCTTCTTGATGTGGAAGGATTACTGGAAACTAATGGCAAGTTTGAGTGTTTGCGGATTAGTGCGCGGTAAACAAATTTAAGATTACATAACATTTACCGTCATCTTGACGACATATATAGGTAAAGTGGCGATTAGGTTCACATTAAATATTAGTGCAGTAATTGCGGTTATTACAAGTTGTTAAAATAACCAACTTGACTAAAAATAGAAAACTGATTTTTTCAAACAAAATAAATAACGTAAAAATGGTAGTAATTCATCAACTCGTCCTACATGTCTACGGCCCATTTAGGACTAGGACTTGCAGAAAATAAAAATAAATAATAGTGTCATTCTGCTACTCGTCGTTTTTGTGTGGAACTTTAAACTTTATTGGGACGACAAAAACCACCCTTGATATAAGGCAATGTTATCAAAAATTCAACACAATTTTTATGGTATTGTTACCAAATAATCAGAAATGAAGTTTAATGTTGTAAAGTACTAAAACAAATAAGGTCCCACACTCCCACAGCTAGAATGTTCATTGTTTAAAATACGTATATTTATGGATGAATCTTGAAACCAGAAGGCCAATTCTCGTAATTTAAAACGTTCAAAATCTAGTCGCAGTCTCATCTCAGCGACAAACAAATGTCAAACACTTGTCAAAATGTATGGAAATTAGAGGTATTTTTGGCAGATTGAGACTGAGATCAGACTGTGAACGTTCTTAAAATTACGAGAATTGCCCCTCAGATATTATTGCCCACCTGTGCCACAGCTAACTGTACTAACAAAAGTAAACACATGAGTTTCGCATCTACACGTGTTTATTACCTACTCTATGCATCGGGAAAGGCCTCATGTTAAAGGGAGCCATTCACTTTTATGTGATAGTTTTATTGTATGAGTGTTTTTGTGAAAGGAAATTGGAGGTAGTAATACTCTTTATCTACCTTGCCTTTTCCCGGCTATGGCGTAGTTGGCCTTCGTTTAAACCAGATGGGACTGAATTGCCGTATTTTGTATTGTATAGGCTTAAATTCTTAGGTAAAACCATATTAGAGTAAAAGTGCGCAGTGCTGCACGCCCCTATTTCAAGTTAAACAAATATCAACTTTATTTCAATGATTATTAAGTTGATTTCAGAATGACTAGCACTATTGAAAAAGTTATAAAATTGTTTGAAATTGTAGCGTAAACTGAACTTTATTGTGTAGGAATTAAATTTATTTTTCCATTAATTAATATTTGTTTACATTTATGGAAAATAAATCGCGAACGCAGTTTATGTAATTTTCAATCGGATATTTAGAGTGGCGGGACATCGACACACAACCTATTTTTCGTCTGTTATAAAAAAAAACTGCTCTTCCATACATTTTGACCGCGTAGGTAAGTATTGCAATTTTCTATGAAAAAGCTGTTTTTTTTTTTTCGAATTTTAAGCTACTCTTGGTGCGGTCAGTTCGTTGATGGATGAGCATTAATTACATCCATACTAATATTATAAATTCGAAAATAACTCTGTCTGTCTGTTTGTATGTTACCTTTTCACGCCTAAACCACTAAACGAATTTCGAAAAAAATTTGCAGAGAGATAGATTGCATCCCGGGAAAGGACATAGGATAGTTTTTATCGACATACCTTGCGGGCGAAGCCGCGGGCGGAAGCTAGTATCATATGAAACACAAAACGTTAAAATAAATTATTTGCCATAAATGTCAGCTAATTAAAACTACTCAAGCAAAAATAAAAACGTTAACAGAACTTAAAAGCCTTCCAGATAGTAACTTAAGGGGATATGTTGAAAAAATTTTGGTTTTTCTATTTCGTGTAACTTGATAAGTATGTGGAATAGGAATTTAATATTTTGGTATCTGTTTTTTGACTCCTTTGGTCTAGACCAAAGAGTCAAAAAACATGATACTAGTATCATGTAAAAGGAAAACACGATTCAATGAATATTTTTCTCGATACAAAAAAATTGCAAAGTTATATCAATTTTTTTAACTTATTTCGACATCACGGCATAACGCTTAAGAATTATTCAATGGAATTTACTTTAAAACAGAGAATTATTATATCAAAGTTTACTCAAAGTAGTTTTAAATTTAATTCATTTATTTTGTAAAAAAAAAAGTTAATTCGTTTTGGCACATACGTCGTTTTATTCCGAACGCACGCACATTATAGCCATCTCTCTTCTTTTGCGTTACAAAAGTAATTGCATCACTTTCGCTCGCCTATTAAGTTTTGGAGTTGGACTTAATATTGACCAATCAGGATATCCTAAGAGTAGGTACATCTGGACTGTAATTAGAGCAATCACCAATCTGACATCCTAATCTGTTAGTAGAACATAATTGCTTCCAATCAAATCAAACAGAATTTGAACGTAATTTGGTAAAGCCAAGTAAATTGGGCGATGCGAGAGGCCTATCTTCAGAGGTGGATTGTTGAAGGCTGTTGATGCTTCCACACAAATTAAATCAAACAGATATTTGGACGTAATTTGGTAAAGGTAAGTAAGATGGCTTGTCATTCTTGGGAGGGGTGGGGGGCGGGGGGTGCTTTAATCGCCACGACTTTGTGTGATGCGAGAAGCACAGAACAGGTTGAAGTGGAGGTGGTTGGTTAGGCCTGCCTATGTTCAGCAGTGGACGATTTTCAGGTGAAATTATGGTGATGAAGTAAGATGGTGCTCAGTCTGTTACTTTGAGACATTATTCGTTAGTCAAGTGGTCCCAAGTACGACATCTTCGGGGTATTTGCTTAACACACTATCAGTACAGATAGCGCCATCCACGAAGACGCGCCCCACTCTTCTTCCTAATCGCTTACAGTACAAGTGTGCAACATTCCGCTAGTGTTTTAGTTTTGTCGATACACAGTAATTACTTATCACTGGGTAAATGATAAATGACTTTTATTTTGTAAGTAGGTTTGCACAAACACTTTTACACGTCAATCATATTTTTTATAAAACTAGATGAGGTCGGCGTTTCCTATCTGATTACTCTGAGAAGAAAGGCCGAAACAAACTCAGAGGTCACAGTCTCTTTTAAAGTCCAGACATAATCTTGGTCAGGTTATATGAAGACCATGTAGATCGATGTCTGAGATGGTCGTTTGAGGAAAGAACCACACAGATTGAGAGGACCTGTCCAGTCAGTGCACGCATTTGTCAGAAATCGTGCAGCTCAACTCAAAACTCAACGATTCGACGAACAATACCAAAGAAAGGACATTTGGGTAGGCCACATAAATTACTCAAACTGCCAGACCCAGAAAAAAACTAACAGAACAAATAGAATAATAAAAATTAAACAAAAAAATGACCCAAATTGTCTTCACATGCACAATTATTAAAATAATATTATAATACTTTACAAAGTAAGTAAATGTCAACGTTTATATAAAATTCATTAATGTCAATGTGTATGGGTATAGAAAAAAATAAAAACATTCAAAATGTAAAATTGGAAGCAGCTCAATCCCAAGCCTTTTTGTCCTCAATATAATCCTTAACAGTATAAAAGGCTTTCTGGCACAACTGGTAATTAGTGTGTATCAAAAAACTAAAACACTAGCGGAATTAACTAGCGAATAGTAATAAGAAGAGTGGGGCGCGTCTTCGCGGATGTTACTATCTATAGTTATGGCTTAATTTTGACAGTTCGACAATACATACATTGCGTTATTCACGTTGTTGAACAGACACAATTTTCGAACAATTTATGAAGCAATGGATTAGCAATATACCTCAAAATGATTCTGACTAGGTAAGGTTGATAGTTAAGTAAGTAGGGTGCTGATTATTGGGTACTAGGCTTAATCCAAAGGTCGGGCAAATAATTTCCCAACTAGGTTTTGGTGACGGACACAAAATCCTATCATCTTCTTCTTAATATATATAAATTACGTGTCACGATGTTTGTCCGCCATGGATTCCTAAACTACTTAACCGATTTTAATCAAATTTGTACACCGTGTGCAGTTTGATCCAACTTGAAAGATAGGATAGAAAAAAAATATATGACAAAAACGTTAGCCACAGCAACGCGTAGCCGGGTCAGCTAGTAAATTATGTTTTTTTTTATAAGTAACAGCTCGGAGTTTGTTATGATGCTCGGTTAATGGCAATAGACTCGCCTTCTATTACATGTGACCTCAACATAAAAGGGGGTTTACTATAAATAGATACATCTCTACCTAACCTTGAAGGGATTAAAGGCGTGAAGTTATGATATGTATAATCTTTAATAAATCTCATTTCTCTTATCGTCATAGTCGTAAAGGGAAACTCCTGGATGAGGGGCGCATGGAACTGAGGAGTATGTCAGAAAAAATTAGCCCTAAGCCAAGCAGTTGGCAATTCCGGCTGCAAATATAATTAATGAGAGACTGGGTAATTACATTTGTTTATGATTCCAACACAATGTGAATTGTTCATGAATAAAATTTAATTGAATTGAATGACGCTGATGACGAGGAAATCTCACCAAAGTGAAAAAACAACTCGCACATTATTTTTATTCTCAACTCATTTAGGTAAAACCATTCAAATCTATCTATATATCTATCTATTTATATAAAAAAAAGTCGGGTTAGATATACCAACAACGGCAATACAACAACAACAACTAACTCAAGAACGGCTGGACCGATTTTTATGATCTTTGATTTGTTGGATTTGTCTCCGCCCGGAATAGCAGAATAACTATTAAAACATGGAAAAAAAATCACGAAATGTTTCTCATACATTTTGTATGGAGCAGCTTTTTTGATAAATACAAAACATAATAATAGTTTCTGAGGCGGTATGAACGGCGCGGCGGCTGTTTGATGACGGAGAAGGTAGGTTTTGTCTCGTTATTGTCAGGCATATTTTAGGGGGCCCGTGGCTAAAAAAGAACAGCCGCACAGGTCGATCGGTCAGGTTAAGCTACGCTTGCCGCGGTTGGTCTGTGGATGGGTGACCATCTTTACATACCGAGACCCCTCCGTGCCTCGGAAAGCACGTTAAGCCGTTGGTCCCGGCTGTCATTCGTGAATCTTTGACAGTCGTTACGGGTAGTCAGAAGCCCGAAAGTCTGACAACCAGTCTTACCAAGGGGTATCGTATTACCCAGTAACTGGGTTGTGGAGGTCAGATAGGCAGTCGCTCCATGTAAAATACTGGTATTCAGCTGCATCCGGTTAGACTGGAAGCCGACCCCAACTTAGTTGGGAAAAGGCTAGGCAGATGATGATGTCAGGCATATTTTAATTACTGTATGGGTGTTGTGTGGTTAGTGTTGGTTTATGTGCAATAGAAAAACGGTTTGTAGTTCAAAACAGATTTTAATTTCATAAACTATTAATCAGACTAGCAAATCACACACTGTAGGTACAGAGGCCAGCACATCAAGTTACCCCAATCTGTCAATTTTTTTTGATAGATTTTCAACTTTATTACAAAGGAATAAGGTTCATATTAAGTTGGGAAAATTAAACAGATTTGGGTAGGTTAATGTGCTGGCCTCTGTACATGACACAACTAGATACACAGTAAAACAATTATGTACAGTAACAAAGTAATTGCGAACAAATCGTAGGATCGATTACTGTTCGTATAGTGACAGAGTCACCCAAATATAGCGTACCTATTTAGAATACAGGTATGCAATTCCAACAGAAAGGCTGAACATTAGTAAACCGACAGGTTTCCCGGGAGCTAGTGCTCTGTCAGGAGTCGCCAGGTCAGTTAGTATATCATATTTTTGTTTTGTCCCTGAATTATTAAACAAAATAAAAAGGCCAAAGAAAACTCCTTACCTACCTACATAGTTCTCTGTCACAAAACTTTTACCTATAACTCTAGTAACAGTTAGTAAGTAGCAGTAAGGGTGCCCGCTACTTACCTGACTCATATTTTGGACCTTATTAACGTCAGTTGATATTTTACGAACTCCTAGTGATGTGGCGTGAAGTTTTGTATGGTATACCCATGGGAATGTTATAAAGTTTTGAAGGACGATTGGATCTGTCGAAGATGATGAGGGTTGCGTTTCAATGTTATGAAGAATTAATATTATAACCATAAACATTACGTCTGTCTTAGAAAGAGAAGGTGCAGAACTGTTTGCCGCATGTTTAATGTTTAATGATGTTTGCAAGAAGAAGCGGGTTCCTGGTAAAGAAAAGTTGGTGCCGATCGGTGCGGGTGAAATAGTCCCACATTAACTTATGCGGTATGTTTTACCTTTTTGTTTATGTGTGAGCACACATAAAGAAATAGGTAAAACATATAACAGTTACGTCACAAAATACAGAGAGTACAGAAGTCAATCTACATACAAAGTGCGCTCGAGCAACGCACACATAGGCACCGCTCACGGATTCGATATCTCGGATCGGTTGGGATCAGTGCGAGCGTAAGTGTCATCCACTTGAGACCCAATTATTACATAAGTTGAAAACATGATTTTTTCATTATGTAGATATTGTGTTATTTTTTGTTTTATTTGATAGGTTAGGTCTAAAACGGATAGGGCCACATAAATTCTATAAATAGGGTAATCCGTTTAGAAGTTATCAGGGATTTTTGATAGTGAAAATTGACAAATGTAAAATCTCATGTTCTTGTTCTGTAAACTTTAACAACTCTACAATAATAAATCAAACAACTAGATACGAGTGCCACTACCATGATAGCTTTTTGTGCATAAGCCAAAGTTGACAACCCTAGCACGACCGCCGAGCGTAGACCTATGAAAAGTGAAGTACATACATGTGATTGACTTCTGTACCTTTCTGTTTTACGGTTACGTCGTCCGCTATGTCGGTTACTCCTGATTCTTGGCAAATGTGTAATTATTATCTAGACTGCTAGGTTATAGTGCAACTACCTTCTTTTTCTTAGCGTGGGCAAAAAGTTTAAACATTTTTGGTCCAGAATTCAGCTGCACGAACTCGCTCACTGACGCAGCCATAAGATAAAATCATCAAGTGGACAGATGAGAGGTAGAGGACAGATGAGAGGTAGAGGTAGAGGACAGAGATACGTAGCTGGATGGAAGGCGGGTCATTGTCTTTGGGAGGTGCAGCATACGTACTTAAGATCTGAGCCTTCTGTGAATCCCCATTTGTGGAGATTGTCTTTGCTCCGGCAGACTTGGTTTCGAAGCCATTTAGGGATTTCCAAATCGGTCACGTAATGTGTGCAACTACCTGTGACCGCTATGGTTAGAAAACCGAGGTCTGAACTAGGTTTATTTATTTACAACCTGTTCGCAAACAAACTTCAACCCGTCGTTGACAAGTTTGAGCTAAGGTGGAGTTTCGAAAAATACTTTCTTGGTGTAAACTTTACACCCTCTTAGAAACATACTTCAAAACATGATTCTGTCTCAAGGGGCTTAGTAAGTTTTGATTTACTTCTGTTTAATCAGAACTAAAGTTTTTAATTATATAATACCATCTAGACTAAAATAAGCAATTTAACTATGAATTATATTACCTCCATCCTATATTGTTGGATGAGTACCTATGAGATTGTCAGCTAAGTGACGAAATATATCGCTCATTTGGAGAAAAAAATGCTTAGCAAAACTTGTCATGAAGGCGTTACTTAGGTACTTGTAAAAAATTAATCTAAATAATTTAATATGTTTGAAATAAAGTAATGTATTTTGTCCCCCAATCAATATCGACTGCCATTGAAATAAAGGTACTACTCATTGGTGATTTCAGTATGTAACACAATACTTTTGAGCAGCATTGTGGACGATAGGCCTTATTTTTCATTTCGGCATGCGAGAAAACACAAAGTTTAAGGAGCAGCCTGGTGACCTACTGATAACAGCCTTGACTTACGACTTTGTATAAATTATTTCATCACCATTGCTCTTATAACGGTGAAGGAAAACGTCGTGAGGAAATTGGCATGTCCTAGAATCAATACGAAGACATGTAACCTACTAAGCCGCACTGGACCCGCGTGGTGGATTACGGCCCAATCCCTCGGCTCTCAGAGAAGAGGCATGTGTCCCAGCAGTGGGAACATTATAGGCTGATTATGTTATGCGAGAAAAACCATATAAATATACCGCGTGGCGACGAGCTTCAGTGCTTGGCCAGACTGCAAACGCGAGCGCAGGGCGGGCGCGGCGCGGCGTACTCAAACATACTCGTAAGAACTTCATTTGAGCGTTTATAGTAGGCACGTAAGCGCGGTGAACGGCGCGGGCTGCATGGTGTCGGGAGCGCGCGGGCAACTCACGCCACAGCTCGTTCACGCAAGTGGCCGCAGTGAGTGCGCGGGCGGCCCGCGCGGGCCAGGGTTCTCAAACTAATTCGTCCTTTTTTCTAGTAAAAATAAGTCTTCTTCATCCATATTATATTTTGACAAACACTGGACACGACAACACTCAGAACGAAGCCGTGCTCGACTGCGGACAGGCAGATCGCGCGCGTTCCCGCACCCGCGCTGCTCCCCGCCCCGCGCTGTCAGTCTGGCCAAGCACTTACGCTCAAGCGTCACGCGTCTTGTGACAGCGACTGTAGAGAAAACAAATGACAGAAGTCGTATAGAGCATGCCACGACGCGACTCGTGCAGCGACGGACGGAATTAGGAGACGCGCATATCGGGCCCTTAATAATATTTCCATCAACCACTTCATAAATCACTCGGGAATATTATTTAAAACCCACGCCTATTATTTTATCCTATCAACATAATTAAGCCCTCGAAAAGGAAAATTCGAACTCCGACAAAAGTAAACAAAGAAGTTCAAACACAAGGAAAGTCTGGGCACAAACATCAAGTTATTTAAATCTAGTTCGTCATATTCCTCATTGTCTCTTAAGTTTGTGCGAAATCTTTACAGACTAAGTTTAAGTTAAACAGACTTGAGTTCTGTCATTGTTTCAGGCAGACTTCGAGTTTGGAGAACTTTGGGCGATGCATGATGTAAAAGGCGGTTGTGAAGAAAGTTTATATTAGGTATCTAAGTGTGTCGGGGGGATTTCGGTATACATACATGTATACAAATAAATAATTGAAATCGTTTTTCGTTCGTTTATCATTCAAATAAATAAAATCAAAGAGTGTCTGTTTGTAATGTCAAAATAACAACTTTTTACCAAGTTTATATGAAAGCATAATACGCTACTTATAACAACAAAAACTTTTTTTTTCTCATTTTTGTCTGTCTGTCTGTTTGTTCCGGCTAATCTCTGAAACGGTTAGACCGATTTTGACGGGACTTTCACTGGCAATTAGCTGATGTTATGGAGTAACGTATAAGACCAAGCGGGCGAAGCCGCGAGCAGAAGCTAGTAATATAGTATAATAAGCCTATAATGTTCCCACGCTGGGACACAGGCCTCCTCTCTTTGAGAGGAACTGGGGAGGTTGGGCTGTAATCTACCACGCGGGCCCAGTGCACGTTGGTAGATGTCACATGTCTTCGATTATTTGGTTCTAGGACATGTTTATTGCTTCTTGAGTAGTTCAATAGTTAAACCTAACTTAGTCATTACATTACTTGACCGTAACTTTATTATTTTGTTCTGGGTACAGTCAACAACAAAATTGTGTTTATTGTTGTTAACACATTATTTTTTTCAAAACTTTTTATTTTGTTTCTATTACTGAATGCATACACATTAGTTGCACCTGTATTTAATTACAGCTACACAGCTAGCTATTACAGCAATTATGCTGACGATTCGCACGTTTCGGGCTAGTAAATTCGTGAGAATCTACTAATAAGCCAAATGATTTAATCAATTAACAATCAACCTTCTTCAATTCCCCACGTATCACATAACCCCACTGAAACTTTTCCGCTACAGTTCCTGGAAATCGTTGACCTGATGCACGTTGCACTATTTCCCATTATTAACACTACTTATACTCGATCGATCGTCTTCGAAGAATCGGAATAAAAATGAAACTTTGATTTCATAATTTAATGGTTGGTTAGGTTGCAACGTGGGTTTGGTTGGTGGAAGTCTGCAGTTTTGATAAGTTGATGGGATAGTAAGTATCTTAATTGAGTTCTTCATCATCTACAAATTCAAAAATTTTGATGGCCCAAAACTTCGCCAGTTCTAAGGCGTTATCGATGGCAGCGCAGAGGTCACTTTGGCTGCATGTTTTGGGGCACAGAGGGCAGGATAAGAGGTGGAGCATAGTTGTGGCACAGCTCCACATCCACTAATCGAGTTGATTGTAGAGAGAAATAAAGAAAAATAGGTTTATGTGTCACAGAAACACGTGAATTCTAATAATAAGGAAAAATAAATAAATAAAAACAAAATATAAATACTATCTATAATAACAAGCACAAAGCAGGATAGTCGACGACTGCACATCATGACTGTGACAGAAAGGCTTCCACTTAGCATGATGTAGCTAAGAGTTTTGAGTAAGGATCCCGACCTGGAGGACTACTAAATATGTCAGTATATTTATTAGTCCTCCAGGCCGAATTTCTGCCGCAGCGGCCATTCTCAACAGACACTAGCCTTCGGCGGCGGCGAAGGTTTTTTTTTTTGCTGATTAGGCTCGCTCTTGATCTCGATCACGCCTGATGGAAAGCAGTGGATGAAGTCTATGATGGAACGAGCGTACCCAGAAGATGCCTAAGGCACTGAAACTCCCACGCATCGACGAAACACAGCAGGCTGCTTGACGCCGGACTCCGGTGGGAGTGTGGTCGCAAACCAGGCGGACGTTATCCCTACTACCGCAAGGGAATAATTGGCCACTCAAATTCGGTGTTGGGTTTGACTTTCCAGGATGCGCCGAGCGCTCGATTCAGTTGAGTAATTGGCGGAACAAACTGCGCTACACGAGGAGTCTTCTCCATGCATCCTAAAAATTATAGAGCACAAGGTGTGTATCGCGGCACTGAACATTTCCAGCCTCATATCCCTGGAATAACGCTTGTACTGGAGACACCTCAGGCATAGTATGGCAACGCCATTTTTGTTCATCGGCTGCAACTGTTTTCTTCGCTATCTGCACTCTAATCGCGTAACACATTATCAATCACAATTTGAATCATTTTGAAGGATATACGAGTAGCTAATCCATTCTTTCATATGTTCGAAAAATTTGTCTACTCAACAATGCAACGAATTTTGTTGAACTGTCAAAATTTTGCATTGCTACTGTAAGCGTGTTACGCAATCAACCCGCTGGGGTAATGAAAATTTCATAGAAATCCTCACAGTGGAAGTAGGTGCTTTCAAAATTAATGAATACTCTGCATTTTTTGCCTCCTATCTCCTCTGAGTTTACTTTGTCACACCAATGTTTGCTGTATTTTCAGTAAATAATTACCAAGTCCTCCAGACCGAGTTTTGACCACGGCGACCCAATCAGTGGAAACCAGCCTTCGGCGCGGAATATATTATGTATACTGCACGAGTGTATGCGCAGACACCGGTGCACTATCTCTTCCCTCACTCTCATTGTCCGATCCAACCGCTGTAAACGTAGCTTAACCCGATCGATCGAACTGTGTGGCTGTTATTATTTAGTCACGGGTCCATGCTTGGCCATGTACCTACATATTATTATTTTAAAATCAAAATCAAAAGTCATTTATACAAACTAGGCTGAGAATCAGCACTTTTCGAACCTCAAAATTACAAAAGACAGTCCCCCAAAACGCCCGCCCTTCACAAAGTAAATATTGTTATGGAAATATAATTAATTTGTAGTTAATGTCTATTAGTACTGTGCCTTTCGATGCGTTAAATGGACGGAACAAAATTCTTAGAAATTGTCATTTGCTCAAAATCTAGTAAACTGTCTTATTGTGAGCTTCAGCCATCTTGAAATCATAATTTTGAACATTTACAGATTCCCTTTTAAGTCGTCACCATTAGTAACAGAGTCCTAATTTACAGGAATTTCAATACTGAGGTAAATAATACAACAAGATATTTGCTTTTCAATCAGCAAGTTATTACCAAGCCCTCAAGGTCTTCTTACGAAGTACTTAAACACTTCACACATCAGGAGTTTCTTAATAAAAACATCCTTAATAACTATACTATAATGTAAAGTTTGTATGTATGAGGTAATCTTCGGAACTACTGCCCCGGTTCCAAAATAAATTTCACTAATGGGAAGCTACAATAGGTATTGCCGGGTGTCATAGGATCTACACGCGGATGAAGTCGCGGGCAGAAGCTAATATATGAATGTAACTCTATCAATCTGCCCGTTACTGATTAACTGTTAATGATTGTACTATATTGAGTAAGGGGCCCGTGACTAAATAATAACAGCCGCACAGGTCGATCGATCAGGTTAAGCAACGCTTGCCGCGGTTGATCTATGGATGGGTGACCATCTTTACATACCGAGAACCCTCCGAGCCTCGGAAAGCACGTTAAGCCGTTGGTCCCGGCTGTTGTTCGTGGATCTTTCACAGTCGTTACGGGTAGTCAGAAGCCCACAAATCTGACAACCAGCTTATCAAGGGGTATAGTGTTACCCAGCAACTGGGTTGTGGAGGTCAGATAAGAGGTCGCTCCATATAAAATACTGGTATTCAGTTGCATCTGGTTAGACTGGAAGCCCATCTCAACATAATTGGTTAGAGGCTAGGCAGATTGCAATTGAATGATTGAACTATATCAGTGCTATTTTTTCTATTACGAGTTTTCTCATGAAGTTTATACAAATATTGTAAATGCGAAAGTAACTCTGTCACCTTTTCACGTCTTAACGGCTGATTTCGATAACATTTGGCATACAGGTGGACCTTTCAGAAAATTTCATAACACACTCACCGTAGCAAAGGCTTTCATATTGACAGTTAATCAACATTAATTGCGTTATATGCGTTGTTGAGCAGAAAATTTTTCAAACATATGAAGCAATGGATTTGTAATATCCTTCGAAATTGTTCAGATTGTGACTGAAAGTGTGTTATGGAATTAGGTTGCAGGATAAGGATATAGGACACATATTATCCCAGTAGTACATTACTGTAGGATATTTTTCGACATTCAGCCGGGCGAAACCGCAGGCACAACCTAGTTTATCATAATTATGGTTTCCAATAGTCCCTTTTTCCACGAATTTCAATAGATACTCAGGTAAATGGAACAAAATATTTCCTTAATCCAAGAAAGCAATATGTAAGCCAATATTAAGCCTACAAGGTCTTCTTACAATCTAGTTAACGATTATAGATTTCTTTGAAAGTAACTGTAGACATTATTATATGATCAAACGAACTTCCAAGTGAAGTTCGATCATTATTATGAAGAGTTGCTTCATTTGAAGATATGATTATAACAATGTAGTTTCCCTACTTACTTGGTAACTTCGCACGTATTTTAAAGATTTTTAAAACTAATTGACGTAATTCCGGTCTGACTGTACCTCGGTTGACACTGTGACGGTTAGCTCATTTTTTAGAGTCCTGTAACTTTATGAGTATGATATAAAACTTTCTCTATATCTGGGAATCTTCAAGCGTCGGGGAGGGAGGGTGATCATATCTTCAAATGAAGCAACTCATCATAATAATGATCGAACTTCACTTGGAAGTTCGTTTGATCATATATTATAACTCGTTGCTTCATTTTTCAGATATGATTATAACAATGTAGATGTTAAGAGTCAGAAAGTTTTGAAATGGAAAATAAACAATAAGGTTTTAAACATTATGGTTTTATTTAAAGACAAATCAGCTTTATAGTAATACTTATGTTTCCGTAACGGTACGTTACATTTACTTATTTCGAATTAACTTCAACGAATTAAACGTAAAGATCTTATCGATAACATGAACACATAAATAAACATTTCTGTAGTGTAATTGTATAATCTTATAATTAATTAATAGGAATTAATAATCAGTCTGGATGTCTGAGCGTAGGTAGGCAAACAGATCTGGCAAATTCGCCTTAAAACGAGCAAATGAGTTAGATGAACTAGTCCACCCTACGGTTTTGCGAATGGTTTCTATATTAACTCCTGCTAAGTTTGCGGCCGAGGTTGACGCGTGCCGTGTACTGTGTGCGGCGAATACACTGGTGTCAATGCCGCTTTCTGAAAATACTTGTTTGATCCATCTACTGATGGTTTGCGTGGTGGCAGGTTTGTGTGGCCGTTTATACGTCAACAACAGATTATTTGTATTCTCAGGTCTTATGTTTTTAGTTATAAAAATATAATCTGAGAGCACCGTAGCTGGACATATACGCGTATTTTCCCTGAAGTATGGCAGGAACAATATTGGCTGGTCTCTGCCAGGTGCGGATGTCTTTATGATGTCTGTTATGACGATTTTGATGCCACTATCAGAGAAAAGTATGTTCTCGAGTTTAATTAAAGACAGCGTCTGTACCCTGTGAGCTGTGCAAATTGCAAGTAGGATCACCAATTTTTTTTTTTTGTAATTTTTTCGAATGTTAGTTCGCTATTAGGGAACCATGTTGAAACATGGTTTAAAACCAATTGGGGATTCCAAGTGGTGGAATACTTGGGTTTTATGGGTCTCAATTTATACGCCCCTTTAAGGAGCCGTTATATAGATTCATTTGAACCAATATTATTGCCTACAAAGGTTGACAGGGCAGAACGATGAGAATTTAGACTGCCATATGCACACCCGTTATTAAATTGTGACGCTAAGAATGACATTAAAGCAGATTTCGAAGGGTCAAATACATTCATGCTGTTGATTGTACAACATTGCCACCACAGCTTAAGTGAGGTATTGTGCAAAGGGTGGTACTCCCTGAAATGAGATTGCAAGAGGTTTTTATTGGGGTTTAAGTAAACGACGTCGGAAACTATAAGATCTTGCAATAGTGGAAACCATGGCTGTGATGGCCAGTTGGGATAAACTAATATGCCGTGTGCATTGTCATCGATAATTTTTCTAAGACATTTTAATACCAAAGAAAATGGAGGAAAAGCGTAGAAGAAATATCTTTGCCAGTCTACCGTAAATGCGTCTACGGATACTGCGTCAGGGTCTTGTTTCCATGAGATGAATGTGGCTTACTTCGCATTATCGCGAGACGCGAATAAGTCTACTTCAGGTTGACCAAAATATTTTATAATGTCTTGGAATGCTTCATCGGAAAGTGACCATTCAGTATCCGGATTGACTACTCTAGACGCGGCGTCTGCTCGGTTTTCTTTGGTATTTACGTATGATGCATAAACCCAAAGGTTGCGCTGTTCACACCATTTCCAAAGGGACCTAGCCAAGTCGTTTAAGTGGGGGTATTGAATACTCCCCATACGATTTACATAACTGATCGCAGTGGTGTTGTCCATGCGCAGTAATATTGTGCAGTTGGTTGCATTACTGGCGAAGGACTTCAAACCAAGAAAGCTGCCATCAGCTCTAAGTAATTGATATGACGATCATTTTCTGAAGACTTCCATTTGCCATGTACTTGAGCGTTGTTGCAAACAGAACCCCAGCCTGACCTCGACGCATCGGTTTAGATTTCAATATCAAAATTTGGCTGCCGCATAAAGTTGCGAGCTGTATTAACGGTTGCTAGCCACCAGTTTAGATCCTCTAATATAATATTAGGTAGTTTAATTTTAGCTTCGTAATTATTGTTATGCTTAAGTAACGCTAGAAACTTCTGACGGTCTAAAATCTTAGTGTATACCCAAGCGTACTTAACGGCTGGGCTAGCGGCGACTAGAATACCGATAAAGCGAGCTAATTCACGGATGGAACATGACTGTAGTTTAGTAAATTTTATAACTAATTCGATAATGCTACGTCGCTTATCGGCTGGCAATTCTATACTGAGACTCCTGGTATCGTAACAAAATCCTAAATACTTGCAGAATTGTCACGGTTTTAACATACTTTTATCGTAATTGACAACAAACCCTAGAAACTCGAGTACTTTCAAAGTTTCATTTACATTATTAAGACAATTTTCGTAAGTATTTCCAATACATAAAATATCATCTAAATAACAAACTGACTGATAACCGCGATGTCTGAGGTAAGCTATGACTTCCTTCATAACCTTAGTGAATACCCGTGGGGCAACGCATAATCCAAACGGCATGCAATTAAAGCCATATGTGTGAGTCTTTGCGTGCTGTTCGGTAGTCCTCTATTTTAAAATGTTCGCTCTTGATTAGCTTGTTTAAGGTTTTAGGTTTAATATAAAGCGGCTTTCGCCATTAGGTTTTAGTGTGAGGAATATTTTAGAAATAAATTGATCTTTAGTCACATTGCACTCTGAGATAGCCCCTAAAGATTTGAGTTTCATAATGGTTTTCATCATATCTGATTTCTCAGTATATGATAGGTTGTTTTTAGGTATTATTGATTGTTTTACATGTGTATGAAAAGGTATTGGATAACCATTTTTTAACCAATCAAGAACAACATTGTTATTTGTTATTTTTAGCCATCGGTCATAAAAGTGGGTAAGTCTACCCGCATGTACCTGCGTTAACGGTGACTGAGCGGGAGCCCGAGGTTTGTCCTGCGAGGCCGGGCGTTGTGACGGCTGTGCTGACGTCGTGTATGGACGGCGATTCCCCGTCGTCGTTGGCCTTCTGTATGCACCCCGCCCCCCCCCCCCTGTTCGCCGGGTATCGAGGAGGCGGGTTCCAGTTTCCCTGGTAGGACAGACGGGTACTAGGGAGTTGAGGCGGTTTCGAAACCTTTGCCGTCTTTTTTATGGAAAGACCTTGCTTTTCAATGGCCTTGGCGGCTTTAATTTTTTCTGATAAGGACGAGCCAAACGGTGATTCATCCCGTTCCGACTCGATGATGTTTATGAATGCCTTGTCCAAGCTAGGAGTGATTAATTTCACTCGAGCCTGCGTTGCCAAGTAGTGCGAGTCGCAAAGTAAACGGCAACCATTGCTCAAGTGTTTCATAGCTTGAACCTTGTTTTCACTTTTTAGCACACATGCCTCTGTTGATGGCAGTGATTCCCGTACCTAACTGTTGTTGATACGCTGTGAGTGTCATGTCGCGGTTGCGAACCATGTCCGGTACTGCTGCCGAGATTTCAGCATTCAACTTGGGCGCTTGAAGGAGCCTACAATTGTCTGGTACAAGGTACTCTTTCAGTACCTTGTCCTTGTTTTCTTTAGGCATTCCTTTTCTTAGCAAAGGAAGCCACAATTGCGATAGATTATCGTGAATGTTATCGCCGTAGTCAGGCGAGTCTGACGAGGATTCACCGAGTGCCGACAGTAGATCAGGGTCTAACTCAGGTTCCGTGCTGATAGTGGTTTCCTCGAGGGGGCAGGGTTCCGCCTGGCCATAGTGTTGGTCAGCATTGTAGCCAGATTCCGGTACCGCGTCTTGTGGTATATCGGTTGGCACGGGTACTGGCTCCATAATGGCTTCATTATCATTGCCTGGGACCACCTCAGGATCTTCGCTACCTAAAATTACAATTTGTAATCAAGGTTGTGAAGATAACAATTTTGAGGGTAGTGTAAAAATATAATTAATTGATTTTGCACGTTAACGTTACATCTGTTTTAGATTGTACGTATTTTGTGCTTGTTTGTCATCGTTAAAGACTCGCAGTCAATCCCGATGCAATTAGATATAAAAATATAATTAATT
The DNA here is from genome assembly GCA_963669345.1 of Gortyna flavago. NCBI lineage: Eukaryota > Metazoa > Arthropoda > Insecta > Lepidoptera > Noctuidae > Gortyna > Gortyna flavago. The sequence goes on from OY770149.1 coordinate 12,003,463, forward strand.
GATTTTGCACGTTAACGTTACATCTGTTTTAGATTGTACGTATTTTGTGCTTGTTTGTCATCGTTAAAGACTCGCAGTCAATCCCGATGCAATATTGAAGTTTAAGTTTTATAATTTAGTTTTGAACAATGTCAAAGTTATTGACTCGCAGTCAATCCCAGAGCATTAACAAAACTGATATTTTCACTATTCACTTCTAGATCACCAACGAATTAAATATACCTTTGCTTACCTTCATCATCCGATGACGATTGTAACGGTCTTATTATTCGTCTTCGTCTTTCTTTCTCTTCAATTTTTCTAATTTTCTTGGCGTAGTGATCAATTTTTGATTGCGCGCTTCTTTTTGGCATGTTTGCTGAAAGGGCGCGTGCGATAGCTACCGCGCACGAAAAAGGAATGAGCTAACCGTCACAGTGTCAACCGAGGTACAGTCAGACCGGAATTACGTCAATTAGTTTTAAAAATCTTTAAAATACGTGCGAAGTTACCAAGTAAGTAGGGAAACTACATTGTTATAATCATATCTGAAAAATGAAGCAACGAGTTATAATAGAACTCAATCGAATGATTGAAGTAAATCACAAGTATGATTATACTTCTATCTATTATTACCATTTAACATGAAGTCATTATTTATAGTACCTACACTCGCGGTTGCCCGCGAATTCGTCAGCATGTATTCTACATTTCAGCTATCGTTTATACAAATGTACTGGTTAAAAAGTAGCCAATATCCAGGTCCTCGGTTACCTATATATCTGTCAAATTCCATAATGAGCGTAACAGACAGACAGAGATAATTTTGCATTTATAATATTAGTTTGAATATAAAGGATGGATGATTGACGATTTATCTGATTTTTGAATTCTACCCGAGTCACATTTATAAAACTACTAGCTGATCCGACAGACGTTGTCCAACAAAATTAAAAAAGTTGACCATAATAAAAATTTATACAAAAATCCCATACAAAAAAGCATTTTCATTTTTCCCGAAAATGTTTAATTTTTTCATTCCCAAAAACTTAGTTCGGAATATTACGCATATTTAAAAAAAGAAGCCAAATCAGTCCAACCGTTCTCAAGTGATGCGCTTCCCAACGAACAGAATTTTATTTTTATGTAGATGCTATTTATATTTACATAGTTTTACAACAACAAAAAGACTAAAAGCGTTACTTACCCTTCGAAAAATAAAGGTTACGACAAAAATAATACCATTGCTGCATCAAAAAGTTTTTTTTAACTAAGGCAATGACCCTTACTGCTTTTCCTCTTCAAAATACGATTAATAAAACGTCACTCCTAACTTAACTAAATGAGAATATCCATTGTCGACGCTCGACAAAAAAAAATTTTTTTATTAAGATACACAACAAACTACTATCGATTTAAGATTATATCCTGGAGACCCAACTTAGAATTAACACACCACGAAATTACCACCCACTCTTATGGCCAAAAAAATAACGTTCTCATTCGCGTGGCTTTCAATTCAGTGGTGGTAAAAAAGGATGTAACAGCATTTTCCCTAGCCAGAAGGGATTTTTTCAGACAGTTTATGATCGTTTAAGATATCTCTCGAGCGTTTTCTTGCACGATGTCATCTATTCGATATAGATAATATTGTTTGAACAATATTTTTGGTAATCTGTGCGTGTACGACTCAATTTGTTTGGGATAGAAAAGAAGCAGTATGTTTTTTTGGCATGCGTAGTTTCAAAGGTGGAAAACGTGTTAGATTTCAGGGTTTTAACTGGGCATAAGTCAGAAATTAGTTGATATCCCGGCCGGTCGTACTCAGTGCTTCTCACAGACAAAGTGTGGAACTCTCTACCAGCGTCTATGTTCCCTTTCATTCAACCCGTCAGCCTTCAAAGCAAGAGTGAACAGGCATCTTCTGGGTACGCTCGTTCCATCATAGGCCTCATCCATCGCTTTACATCAGGCGTGGTCGAGGTCATTAGCAGGCCCATTCCACAATTAAAAAGAAAATCTTTGGTCGTATTCAAGGGTGCGGTATAGACCACGAAACTATTTCTCAATGGGACCAACCTTTTAATTACGAAAAAATTATTACAGGGACAATTCTCGTAATTTTATGAAGTTTATTTTAAGAATGTTCACAGTCTGATCTCAGTCTCAATCTGTCAAAAATATCACTAATTTCGCTACATTTTGACATTTTTCTTTGTCACCGAGATGAGACTGCGACTAGATTTTGAACATTTTAAATTACGAGAATTGGCCTTCAGATGTCCCATACAAAACTTAAATACCTACTCGACCCAAATGTATGGGACGGCTGATTGTACATTCACTTTATAAGGATTCTAAAATAATATCTACTTGGTGTGTTGACATAAGACTGATAAGCATAATTATCTAATTCTTAGGTCAGTCTTACCAATGGATATCGTGTTACCCAGTAACTGGGTTGCGGAGGCCCGATAGGGAGTCTTGGTAAGACTGTTTTTCAGACTTTCGGGCTTCTGACTACCCGTAACGACTGTCAAAGATCTACGAATGACAGCCGGGACCAACGGCTTAACGTGCTTTCCGAGGCACAGAGGGGTCTCGGTATGTAAAGATGGTCACCCATCCACAGACCAACCGCGGCAAGCGTAGCTTAACCTGATCGATCGACCTGTGCGGCTGTTATTATTTAGACAAGCAGTCGTTCCATGTTAAATACTGGTATTCTGCAACCGGTTAGACTGGAAGCCAACCTCAACATATTTGGAAAAAGAGTAGTCGGATGTTGATGATGTATCATGTAATTCTTAGGCCACTTCCTCACTGAAAGCACGGTCACGCGAGCACACGATCGTTGCGCCCGTTTATATTGTTTCTATGATTATGACATACTCCCGCGATTAATCAAGTCGTTTACGTCATCAATCAGGTAAACTATCGCGTAATCGCGTATTTGCGCGACAATCACTTTCGGTTAGGACGCAAATTCACGTAAATAGTCCATCAATTGGATTAAAACTGACGACTGACCTTGATAGAACAACATTTATCATTATGTAAACGCTTAGGAGTATGGTGATTAATAGGTTTCGAGAAAAAAAAAATCAAATACAAGAGTTTAACCAAAAATCGTCAATCAAAAATCCTTCAGAGTTTTTTTTTAATCCTAACAATAATGCAATCGGACACCTCTATTCCATTCAAATTATTTTTTTTTAATCTGTATATTTTCAAATTTCAGTTGCCATCTCTACGTTAGCTGTAGCGCACGTTTTCCCGCAAAGCTGACACTATCGCCAAACTTACATACGATTAAAATATATTGGGGCTTCCAGCTAAATGGATATCGTGTAGGTCGACCGTAACGATGTTATATTTTGTGTTCAGGTTTTGCACCAGTTGTTCACTCTTGTTTGTCTTGTCAGAAACAGGCTCAACAAAACTGCCTAGCCTTTTCCCGAATACTTTTTCGGTTGGCTGCCAGTCTAACCGTATGCAGCAGAATTATCCAATTAGGTGCAGTCATTAGATTACATTTCGGCGATTCATTTTTATTTACATAGATTAAGATTATGTACTCCTAATGGTAACGGCCGCGACTTACGAGTTGTAGATCGTAGGTTCGAACCCAGACAGGCGCTTTACTTTGTATAAATTATTATTCCATCAACACTGCTTTCAAAACAGTGAAGGAAAACATCGCGAGGAAACCGGCATGTCTTAGAACCAAAGATTCGAAGATATGCGACATCTACCAACCCGCACTGGGTCGGCGAGGTTGATTTCGGCCCACTCCCTCTCACAGAGAGGAGGCCTATGTCCCAGCAGTGGGAACATTATAGGCTTTATTATGTTGTGTTATAAATTTATACTACTAAATTCAGATCTCACAACAGACTGCTTTAGTAACAAATCATGAACAAATTCCAATATCCGCACGCTTATAATTCAACTCACAATCGATGTTAAAACGCCAGTAAATATAAAGCGCGTCGTCCACCACACAAGTTATACGCTAGTGTTGTGATGTAAAGCGGACACTATATCCCGGACACGTTATGGTATCAAATAGTGAGGTGCAGTTATAGTCACTGCGGACTTTTATTTATTTCCGAGATTTTTTTTTCGTAGAGGTATAATATCAAAAATTGTTTATTAATAAATACTGTTTCGTTTTAGTAGTGGCTGTCGCAAACCTGACTGCTGGTGGTGGAGTCTTGGGTTTGATCCCCGGGTCGAGAGAGGGCTCGGCCTCTAAAGACTTACAGAATAACTTAGGGTGTTTATAAATATACGTTAGCCAACAACTTCGTAATTTCGGATTTAGTTCTCATAATATTTGATTATGTAAAAAAAATCATTATAGCACTCTGTAACCTAACCCATTTTCACACAGAAAAGTGTGATTTAAGTGCGGGTTTAGCTCACACGAGCTATAAAATAGTATACGATACGTGTGACTTACGCTTCACTAATTTCACGCAGTGCAATAATGGACTACTGAAGTTATACGTATCGTAATGTACTATTTGTTCAAAATTTTTTAAACCGCTTACAGAAAAACCTAACCCTACCGATGCAAATGTCCATAGTTTGAAAGTTGGCGTTATCTTTCAGTTCTGCAGAGATTTACGGGTTAACTTCTGTCTGGGGCCTTTTGTTAAATGTCTTGATGTCTTATTAAAAGTATAACAAAACACGAGTTTTGTGGTATTGTCTTCATTTTTATGCAGTTTGAGTTTATGGGTAAAAGTTTTTCTTTAAGTTTTAAGAAAGATTGGAACAGACGGAATAATTATAGTTGAAACAAAAATGACGTGTAAATTAAAGCATTAATAAAATTAACTTACAGGCAGAGGCGAAGAGACACAGATCGGTAGGACCAAAAATGTAGAAATACAGTGGTCTCCAAAAGCTAGTTGACATTTTTCTCCTTCAGCTGCAGGGGTGTCACAGCTGAAGGGGAAAAATGTCACAGTACGTTTTAAAATTCTAGTGAACCAAATGTTTGAACTGCTGTAACGTTTTTCTTGACTAATTCAACTACCTATGACTTATCATCACACTAATATTATAAAGGCGAAAGTTTGTGAGCGTGTGTGTGTGTTTTTTCGCGCTCAAACGGCTGGACCAATTTTGATAATGTGTGTGTGTGTGTTTATATGTTTGTTACTTTTCACGCTCAAACGGCTGGACCAATTTTGATAAAATTTTGTATGGAGGTAGCTGACACCCTGGATTAACATATAGGCTACTTTTTATCCCGATATTCCTACGGGATCGACACTAATGCGGGCGAATCCGCGGGTCAGAGCTAATAAAAAATAATCAAGTAATCGCTTAGGAGAGCTAGATTAAAAAAAAAAACCTAATTTGGCATCACAGCTTAAGTGGTAAAATTTCAACTAACTTTTGAAGGTGACTGCATATTTATAACTTGGCAAGCCAGCTCTACGTGACTATCAGATCGCTGTACTTCATATGTCTTTGTTCACAGTTTCTAAACTTTAACCCTCTAAACTATATACGTTGTTTAAAGTTAAAATATGTTTAAACGTAAAAAAAAAATTGGTTAACCAGACGCCAATCATCTTCTTAGCGTGTTGATAGCAATCTAAATGGACTCGGCCCAGAATTCAGCTACTTGTTTGGCACCATCACCAGCGTCCACCGGTTCCTGTAACGTGCAGCTGACAGGACACGCAGGACACGATGTTCAGTGACACATTTTTTGTAGAACAGCACCAAATTCATACTCCAAGGCGGAGTCATCTATGAATCTCAATCAACGCTAATCATTATTTAACTTTGAACAACGTTTATAATTACGGGTGAATTACGCCAATTTCTTTTAGAATTTCGTAGAATTTGCAAGAAATATTAAAACAGTTGCAATAATGATGACTCAAATAATAATGACGCTTTTTCAGAATATTATAGATAAATAGAATACTCTTTATTATGCACACCATATAAATTACAGAAATAAATATAGAAACTGTACAAAGGGTGACACAATGGGCACAGAATTTGGATGAATTTAGATTTTGATGAATTTGGATGGTGACAGAATTTGTGGTTTTGGAAAAAAAAAGTATTTGTTAACTAGCAGGCCTGGACAATAAAAGCCAAACAAAATAGATAAAAACGAAAAAAAAGCGTATTTAAAGATCATAATTGTGTATCACACTATCAATCTCAATCATTTTGAAGGATATTGCTAATCCATTGCTTCATATGTTCAAAAAAATTGTCTGCTCAACAACGTAAATCGCGTAATGAATATTATTGAAATGTCAATGTACAAAATTACCACGCAGTTCCAACGTCTCTAACAGTTCGCTATTTAAGTCATTTATCTGCCTTTATTGGAAGTTCACAAACCTTGAAACGCTAATCAATTCCATCCAATCCATCATGCTTGTAAATAAAGCTCAAAAACAAATTCCTAAGTGAAAATAAAACTCCAGATTTCACTCACTCCCTGTTCTTTACAGTATCAATTTACATTTCAATCCAGTCTATAGAAAATGTTTGTGGTCTCTGAAGCTAACTTAAATTCTCAGAGCTCGTCAACCTAAAGTAACACGTCCCTGCAATCACCACTTAACATCTTTTAACTAAAAAGGTTTCATTTTACAGGCAAAAACTAAGTCATTACACCATAAGGATCACTTTAACTTAATCACGACTCCCAAGTCCCACTCTCATTCAAGTCACGTCAAACCCGTCGACGAATCCCGGGAGTTATATCCCGGAATCCCGGTACTGCATCGCATTACTATTCGTCCAAGCGGGCGTTGCATTTTTGCTGCCAAATACAATTTTGGACAACACAGCAAGAATGAGGGAAAATTGCTGGTCGTTTTGCATTTTCGGACGCGAAATTTTTCTTTTTGAAGATTGCCCTCGTTTTGTATGAAACTGAGAGGGTACTTGGTTGGATTCTAATTTAAAACACGAGTGTTTTGTTTTTTGAGTGCAGTGTGTTCTGAATTGAATTAAATAAAATGAGGATGTTCGGTGGCTTCTACTGGGGGTTAGATAAGAGCGATGGATGGACCGGTTAGGAAACGGCAAACATTTCTGAATACTTTACATTACATAATGCTTGACTTGCAACATCAATCAGAGGTATAGAGGTATGAGGAACAGGGTGTAAAGTTCTCTCATCCTTCATAGAAAAGGGAGGATCCTCCGTCCAGATGCCTAAAATTTTTCAGTGGAATCTGCCCCACTAAATCGAAGTAGTGGGGCAGAGACTGGTCGACGGCCGACGGTTTTTGGAACGAAGAGAGCTTACAGTAGGAGAAGTTGTTACGTAAAGAAAAAGCGTTATGCCCCTCCATGCGACTTTTTATTACATAATAATAGAGAGAGTAAGAGAGAGATAGATTTTTTTGTAACGACTGTCAAAGATTCACGAATGACAGCCGGGACATGTGCTTTCCGAGGCGCGGAGGAGTTTTGGTATATAAATATGGTCACCCATCCACGGACCAACCGCGGCAAGCGTAGCTTAACCTGATCGATTGCCCGTGCGGCTGTTATTTCTTAGCCACAAGCCCCTCCCTCACAAACAAATAGGTACTCCAACTGCACTACAAACAACTTCCATTTACTTCGGGACACTAATTAGTAGCAATCTCCATACAAGTAGCAACGCGCTCATGCCAACTTGTTTGACAGAACAATAATGTCCCGTACGAGGGTTGCACGTGATTTACAGGTTGGAAACACAATTTGTTTGAGAGTTTTAACTAGTATTATGTTGGTTGCATTACAATTGCCTACACAGTCGCGTATACTTGAATGTAAGTCCAAAAGCTGGAGGCAAGCAGTCTCACTCGCGGAGTATATAATCAGCCTATAATGTTCCCACTGCTGGGTCACAGACCTCCTCTTCCTGAGAAGGAGCGGGCTGTAATTTACCAGCAGCTCCAGTGCGGGTTGGTAGATGTCATGTCTTAAAATTTTTGGTTCTAGGATATGCCAGTTTTCTCACGATGTTTTCTTTCATCGTTTGGAGAGTAATAGTTGTGAAATAAGTTACACAAAGTAAAGTGCTTGTCTGGGTTCGAACCCACGACCTTAAGGTGATTCGCACACTGCACCGCATCACGCAGCGGGGCGCAGGTAACGCAACCAGGCGCGTGTTTTTTTTTTACATATAAATTCAATGAAAACGCACTCACGCGCGTTGAAATTGGCTCCGTTTCACGCAATTCGCTACGTGATGCAGTGCAGTGTGGGCCTCCCCAAACTCGTGGGTCGATATTACTGGGCCACCACTTCTCCCTCCTTTTCTAAAGATAAAGACTAAAACACGGATCTGTAAACCTTCATGCAATCCGTGTAAAGTGTTTTTTCATTCATGTGCAATGTAAACAAAAAACTTCAACGCCAGATCTAGGCAAAAACATCCACACACTATTCACTGCAGCAACTTTAAAAAACACTAAAAGAAAGTGCTATCTTTTAAATCTGCACTTCTTCGAACAGTTTCATTAGGGAATGAGCTCTAAAGAAAGGGGAACAAGCGGTACATATATGGCTATTTTATATATTTTTCTTACTTTTATGTGGGGTGTAAAAGCGGAGTAATTCCTTTCATTGGAGGATTGTTTTGACGTTAAAACGCCTTTTCCTCGGTACTGGTGTTAGGTTCAACGTTTCTGACCTTGAAAATATTATAAGATTTCAATTCTTATTTAGCATAATCAGCCCATAATGGTTTCACTGCTGGGATACAGGCATGTATCTGCCTCTCGGTGAGAGGGGAGTAGGCCGTAATTCACCTTGCGGGCCCAGTGCGGGTTGGTAGATGTCACATGTCTTAGAATTTTTGATTCTAGGACGTGCTGGTTTCCTCATTGTTAATTTCTTTATCGTTTTGAGAGCAGAGGTGATGAAAATAAATGCACAAAGTAAAATGCCTGTCTGGGTTCCAACTCACGACCGTAACTTGGCCACCACTGCTCAATGTTGCAATGGTTATTTACTACGATTTAATGCTTGCACGTAATGGTTGAGCATGCACAAGATAGGATATGTATGTATGTAATTTCTGAGCAGATTTTATTTGCGAGTATGACGTCTCATCGCACGAGCAGGGCCATGTACTTACCCTATATTTCACAAAAACATTCCAAAATTCAAATGAGTACCTAAATTTAGTAATTGTAATTTGTAACAACGCTTTTTTTGGTTAGGGGTTTATTTATAAACTTTACTTATAGTAATGATTAGCGACTGGTTAACCATACATTTCTGACTTTTGAACGTCTCTCAGCGTTAAAAAACTTAAAGGGGCTTATCTCCAATTTTCGAATTTGGTGGACAAAACTGCTGGTCCGAAATGTTTTTGAAAAAAATTGCCTGTGACAGCCAGATCGACGAACAAACACCGAATTGATTTCAAAAATTATCCTTATTGTCATTTTTGGCACGAAACACTGGAAAGGTCTTGATAATGACCACTTTCCTTTTCAAACAACACTGAAAAAGAACAAAAAGACAATGTTGAAACTAAAATAAACCGCCTTTACCCTGTTTTTCACCCATTCCGGCAATACCATCAAATCTGTATAATATCTACTAAAATCTTATATTTATTTACGAATATTATTGTAAAGCAGTTTTACCCTTATTTTCCCCATAAAAGGGTACCTATAGAAATAAAATTTTATGAGTATCCGACTGTAGGATATGTGTACGTATCTATTAAATTATATATCCGGGCGTTCGGAGTTATGTTTAAGAGGGAATATGATTTTTTATAAATTCGGAGTGAGCGGTATCAGTCTGTATTGTTATTTATTGTATTTATGTATAGTCCATTTTAGAGTACTGTATTTTCTTATTGGGTTAACCCTTCTGGAATTTCTCAGAAGCAGCCCAGAGCCATGTTGTTGTAAAATATTTCAGATTGGTAAGACGAGAATTGATTTGTGTTTGTGCCCAGTTTATGGCAATAGGCTCGCCCCCTATTACATGAGTGAATATACTATAACTAGGTAGGTAAACTTCTGCCTAACCCTTCAATCAATGCAGGCGTGATGTTATGATATTATGAAGGCACTAAGATACTTTACAGTAAAATGTTGAGATCACACGTAAACATCCCACTGTTAAACTTACACTAAACTGTACCTGTTTTTAAACTGTACTAGTAAAATATCGTATCATTTAACGCCGTGTGAACGTAGGCAAACAATTTTGTAAGAAGTACTTAATACTTACTTTTGAGGTAATTGGGTACTTAATATTTCAATAATTTATATATTTTTTTTGTCACTGATGTACGGAGTCTGACAACCAGTATTATCAAGGGGTATCGTGTTACCCAGTAACTGGGTTGTGAAGGTCAGATAGGCAGTCGCTCCACTGTTATTGGTTAGACTGAAAGCCGACCCCAACACAGTTGAGAAAAGGCAAGGCAGATTGATTGACTTTTATTTAGTTAGGTACTAAAACTCTCTCAACTCATTTCAACATTATTGCTCTGAATGTCGCATCCATTGAACCACAAACCCTTGAGTCACTAGTAAAAATTGTGTCCCATAAATCATTCGCCGAGGTAAATTGGTGTAAACATAAACAGGTAGGCTTCAAGAGAGGGAATGCTGCTACATATCAATTTAAGAGCGTTGTGTTATCACTGTTGTTTCTGGGGAAGTGATTTGTTTTGTTGTTGTTAACAAACATTTTGGAGCTTTGGAAAGGATTCGCGTAAGGACTTTGTTTTGTTTCGATTTATATTTTACACGAGCAGCGCCCCGCTGTTCACCCACATAAGTTTCCCGTGGGAATATCGGGATAAAAACTGGAACTCTCTCGTACTTGGGCCGCTTGGTGGATTACAGCCCACTCCCTCTCAAAAAGAGGAGGCCTGTATCCCAGCAGTGAAAACATTAAGGGCTGATTATGCAAAATAAGAATTGAAATCTTATAATATTTTCAAGGTCAGAAACGTTGAACCTACCACCAGTACCGAGGAAAAGGCGTTTTAACGTCAAAAAAATCCTCCAATGAAAGGAATAACTCCAATGAAATAAAAATGAAAAAAATGAAAGGAATAAATAAGTGGGAACGTTACAGACTGATTATGATAATGCTAAGTTATTGAGTGAATGGCATCTGATATTCATAACTTGGTAATTGGTTAATATCCAATAACTTTTCTTTTCTCGTTTCAGCACCAATTGAAAGTTCTCATACTCATGTAGGCGGTGACCGTCGACACTCGTCGACGGTCACCGCCGACATGAGTATGCCGTCGACGGTGCACACTTATGAGAATAGCTTGGTATGCCGCATGCCGTGGTTAAAATATAAACCAGTCAATGAAGTACTGGCTGGCTATACCTACCCAACGCGCGTCGAGATTATTTATTAATTTACTAGCTGACCGGAGCTTCGTACTGGCTCAGAATAAAAGAGCCGATCCATACAAAATGTATGACAAAATCTTATACTTTTTTTTCTTTGTGAATTTGCCCCATGTTAGTTATAGTTATTCTGCTATTCGGGGCGGAGACAAATCCAACAAATTAAAGGTCATAAAATTTGGTAGCGTGGTGTAACTAACCCGACTTTCTTTTATATAAATAGATTTCGACCACGTGGCTAATTAGTACCAACCGCACGGGTCGGTCAAAGGTAAAACTTCGCTAGCTAAAGTCGTTCCGTGGATGAGTGACCATCATCCATCACATATCGAGACGCATCCGTGCCTCGGATAGCACTTTACAACGTTGATCCTAGCTGTAAATGTATCCAGTGAATGGGTTGTGGAGGTCAGATATATGCAGTCGCTCCATGTAAAATACCGCATCCGATAAGACTGGTAGCCAACCCGAATACCTACAGTTGGAAAGAGGCTGGAATGATGATAATTATATGGATATATACTTAGTTGCTTAACTTTGCCAGAATCAATCAATCTACAAATTAAATAATTATGACGAAAATCTTCACGGGTTCTTCGATCGAGATGATGGTGGCCGTCGAGATTTTAAATTCACCCTGTCAATGTAAATAAATAATAAAACCAGTGTAAAATAAAGTAATAGAAAACAGATTTATTTTAAATAATTTTTAACGTTTAAATCCGAAAACGGTTCTTTTCACGGCATTCCTATTGTAAAAAAGCGGTGTCCTTTTCTCTGAAGTGCTTTTCAACTAACAATAAAATGATGATTGATACATTTTATTTGAACATCAGCGAATAAATATAAAAGTATATTTTATCGCTTCCTCGTAATAAAAGGATTTGAACAACTATATTTATATACTTTTTACGACGAACTTTTTTATTAGGTACCTACTTATTTTCTTGGTCAATATTTTTTATTACTGAATTTACTGTACTGACAAATTATCGTAACTGAACAAAGGATTTAGTATTGTTCATTAAGTAAGTACAGACGCCAGCACATCAAACTACTACAATCTGTCAAATTTCTTTAATAGAGTTTTAACTTTATCGCTAAAGTATAACGTTCAAAGTTGATTGGGAAAATTTGCCAGTTTCGGGTAGCTAGATGTGCAGCTGGCGTGTGTACATAATTTAATCATCGTCCTCTGCCTAGCCTTTTCGCAACTACGTCAGATTCGGGTTCTAATCTAATCAGATGTAGCTGAATACTAGTATTTTACATGGAGCGACTGCCTATCTGACCTCCGCAACCCAGTTACAGGGTTATACACTTGGAAAGACTGTTAGTCAGACTCTTAATCTTGAGACGACTCATAACGGATGTCAAAGATAGGAATGATAGCCGGGATCGCGCTCCTACCGCGCCCCATCGGAGCGCACTAGATTGTCCGGTATGGACCCAGCTAAATATGAAATTCTACTTTTTTGTGGTTGTTTTATTTTTTTTGCTGAATGGGCCCGCTCTTGACTTAGATGATGGAAAGCGATGGATATGTCAGTGAACTTAGCAGATCATTGTCCAGCAGATCAAAAATAAAAATGAGTTCTTTTCGCATGCAGCTGAGTTCTACAGTTCCTGATACTTTTTAGAAATAGTTCTGGCGTTTTTACCAAAAAAATTCAATTGGCAAAATGATCTGCCAACTTCCCGTAGCAGATCATTTGCAGCAGATCAAAAACAAATGTGAGTTCTTCTCGCATGCGGCTGAGTTCTACAGTTCCTGATACTTTTCAGGAATAGTTCTGACGTTTTTACCTAAAAAAAAGTCCAAGGGCAAAATGATCTGCCAACTTCCCGTTGCAGATCATTTGCAAATGTGAGTTCTTCTCGCATACGGTTGAATACTACAGTTCCTGATGCTTTTCAGGAATAGTTCTGACTATTTTACCTCAAAGAAGTCAATAGGCAAAATGGTCTGCCAACTTGCCGTAGCAGATCATTCGAAACGTTAAAAAGTCGAAAAATACCATATTCATCGATTCTAATCATAGTGAAAGGCTAGAACTCTTTCATTTTTCACAGGTTCATATCAGAACTGCAATCTAGAAATCGATTATTGTCCAGAACTCACGTGTGAATGCCAGCAGATCATGCCAGAAGGTTAAAAAGTGGAAAAATACCAAGTTCATGGTTTCAAATAATAGTGAAAGGCTAGAACTCTTTTGTTTTTCACAGGCTCATATCAGAACTATAATCTAGAAATCGATTCGTGTCCAGTACTCACGTGCGAGTACCAGCAGATCATGTCAGAAGATTAAAAAGTGGAAAAATACCAAGTTCGTCGTTTCAAATAATAGTGAAAGGCTAGAATCGCTAGAACTCTTTCGTTTTTCACAGGTTCATATCAGACCTACAATCTAGAAATTGATTCGTGTCCAGAACTCATGTGCGAGTGCCAGCAGATCATGTCAGAAGGTTAAAAAGTGGAAAAATACCAAGTTCATCGTTTCAAATTATAGTGAAAGGCTAGAACTCTTGTTTTGCACAGGTTCATATCAGAACTACAATCTAGAAATCGATTCGTGTCAAGAACTCATGTGCGAGTGCCAGCAGATCATGCCAGAAGGTTAAAAAGTGGAAAAATACCAAGTTCATCGTTTCAAATTATAGTGAAAGGCTAGAATGGCTAGAACTCGTTCGTTTTTCACAGACTCATATCAGAACTGCAATCTAGAAATCGATTCGTGTCCAGAACTCACGTGTGAATGCCAGCAGATCATGCCAGAAGGTTAAAAAGTGGAAAAATACCAAGTTCAACGTTTCAAATAATAGTGAAAGGCTGGAATCGCTAGAACTCTTTTGTTTTGCACAGGTTCATATCAGACCTACAATCTAGAAATTGATTCGTGTCCGGACCTCACGTACGAGTGCCAGCAGATCACGTCAGCAGGTTAAAAAGTGGAAAAATACCAAGTTCATGGTTTCAAATTATAGTGAAAGGCTAGAACTCTTTTGTTTTGCACAGGTTCACATCAGAACTACAATCTAGAAATCGATTTGTGTCCAGAACTCACTTGTAAGTGCCAGCAGATCATGCCAGAAGGTTAAAAAGTGGAAAAATACAATTATTCATCGTTTCAAATTATAGTGAAAGGCTAGAATGGCTAGAACTCTTTGTTTTTCACAGGCTCATATCAGAACTATAATCTAGAAATCGATTCGTGCCCAGAACTCACGTGTGAATGCCAGCCGATCATGCCAGAAGGTTAAAAAGTGGAAAAATACCAAGTTCATCGTTTCAAATTATAGTGAAAGGCTAGAATGGCTAGAACTCTTTCGTTTTTTACAGATTCGAATCAGAACTGCAATCTAGAAATCGATTATTGTCCAGAACTCACGTGTGAGTGCCAGCAGATCATGCCAGAAGGTTAAAAAGTGGAAAAATACCAAGTTCATCGTTTCAAATTATAGTGAAAGGCTAGAACTCTTTTGTTTTGCACAGGTTCATATCAGAACTGTAATCTGGAAATCGATTCGTGTCCAGAACTCACGTGCGAGTGCCAGCAGATCATGTCAGAAGGTTAAAAAGTGGAAAAATACCAAGTTCATCGTTTCAAATAATAGTGAAAGGCTAGAATCGCTAGAACTCTTTTGTTTTGCACAGCTCTTTTGTTTTACAAAAGTGGAAAGGTTAAAATTTGAAACGATGAACTTGGTATTTTTCCACTTTTTAACCTTCTGGCATGATCTGCTGGCACTTACACGTGAGTTCTGGACACAAATCGATTTCTAGATTGTAGTTCTGATGTGAACCTGTGCAAAACAAAAGAGTTCTAGCCTTTCACTATAATCTGAAACCATGAACTTGGTATTTTACCACTTTTTTACCTTCTGGCATGATCTGCTGGTACTCGCACGTGAGTTCTGGAGACGAATCGATTTCTAGATTGCAGATCTGATATGAGTCTGTGAAAAACGAACGAGTTCTAGCCATTCTAGCCTTTCACTATAATTTGAAACGATGAACTTGATATTTTTCCACTTTTTAACCTTCTGGCATGATCTGCTGGCACTCGCACATGAGTTCTGGACACGAATCAATTTCTAGATTGTAGGTCTGATGTGAAACTGTGCAAAACAAAAGAGTTCTAGCGATTCTAGCCTTTCACTATTATTTGAAACGATGATCTTGGTATTTTTCCACTTTTTAACCTTCTGGCATGATCTGCTGGTACTCGCACGTGAGTTCTGGACACGAATCGATTTCTAGATTGCAGTTCTGATATGAGTCTGTGAAAAACGAACGAGTTCTAGCCATTCTAGCCTTTCACTATAATTTGAAACCATGAACTTGCTAATTTTCCACTTTTTAACCTTCTGACATGATCTGCTGGTACTCGCACGTGAGTTCTGGACACGAATCGATTTCTAGATTGCAGTTCTGATATGAGTCTGTGAAAAACGAACGAGTTCTAGCCATTCTAGCCTTTCACTATAATTTGAAACGATGAACTTGGTATTTTTCCACTTTTTAACCTTCTGGCATGATCTGCTGGCATTGACACGTGAGTTCTGGGCACGAATCGATTTCTAGATTGCAGTTCTGATATGAGCCTGTGAAAAGCGAAAGAGTTCTAGCCATTCTAGCCTTTCACTATAATTTGAAACGATGAACTTGGTATTTTTCCACTTTTTAACCTTCTGGCATGATCTGCTGGCACTTACAAATGAGTTCTGGACACAAATCGATTTCTAGATTATAGTTCTGATGTGAACCTGTGCAAAACAAAAGAGTTCTAGCCTTTCACTATAATTTGAAACGATGAACTTGGTATTTTTCCACTTTTTAACCTTCTGACATGATCTGCTGGCACTCGCACATGAGTTCTGGACACGAATCAATTTCTAGATTGTAGGTCTGATATGAACCTGTGAAAAACGAAAGAGTTCTAGCGATTCTAGCCTTTCACTATTATTTGAAACGACGAACTTGGTATTTTTCCACTTTTTAATCTTCTGACATGATCGGCTGGTACTCGCACGTGAGTACTGGACACGAATCGATTTCTAGATTATAGTTCTGATATGAGCCTGTGAAAAACAAAAGAGTTCTAGCCTTTCACTATTATTTGAAACCATGAACTTGGTATTTTTCCACTTTTTAACCTTCTGGCATGATCTGCTGGCATTCACACGTGAGTTCTGGACAATAATCGATTTCTAGATTGCAGTTCTGATATGAACCTGTGAAAAATGAAAGAGTTCTAGCCTTTCACTATGATTAGAATCGATGAATATGGTATTTTTCGACTTTTTAACGTTTCGAATGATCTGCTACGGCAAGTTGGCAGACCATTTTGCCTATTGACTTCTTTGAGGTAAAATAGTCAGAACTATTCCTGAAAAGCACCAGGAACTGTAGTATTCAACCGTATGCGAGAAGAACTCAGATTTGTTTTCGATCTGCTGCAAATGATCTGCTACGGGAAGTTGGCAGATCATTTTGCCAATTGAATTTTTTTGGTAAAAACGCCAGAACTATTTCTAAAAAGTATCAGGAACTGTAGAACTCAGCTGCATGCGAAAAGAACTCATTTTTATTTTTGATCTGCTGGACAATGATCTGCTCAGTTCACACACATGCGATGGATGAGGTCTTTGATGGAACGGGCGTACCCAGAAGATGCCTAAGGCACCGGAACTCCCACGCATCGACGAAATACAGCAGGCTGCGGACTCCAGTGGGGGGGTGATCGCAAACCAGGCGGGCGTCTACCACCACAAGGAAAGAATTGGCCAGTCAAATAAGGTGTTGGGTGTAACTGTCCAGGATGCACCGAGTGCTCGGTTCAGTTGAGTAACTGGCGAAACAAACTGCGCTACACGAGGAGTCTTCTTCATGCATCCCAAAAACTTTAAAACTTTAGTAAACTGGTAGTGCATAAAAACAATGCAAAAAAATACCATCAAAATGTAACATAGCATCACGCCTTCCTTCACCAAAGGGTTAGGCAGTAGTGTACCCCTGCCGGGGCAGCGGGATTGTCCGAAAGGGTTACCGCTGCCCCGGAACATAAAGGGCTAAGGAAGGAACACGGATGGGTTTTAGTCAGTAAGAGTCTGACACTCCCTTCTGCTCCACCCAGAGCGGGAGGGGTCATTTGATGATATCCCATCCATAAAAAAAAGGCAGTAGTGTATTAGTACCTAGTGCACCCAAATTTTGCTAGTTATGTTTGATCCGAAGAGTTTTCTATAAATAATTCTGTAAGTAACTACGTAGACCCTTTATAAATCTAACCTCTAAATAACAAGAGAAATACTGATAACATTACTCGTCTACCTATCCGTCTGTCTATCACGCGATTGACGCGTACAAATGAAAAAATTTGCCGCTGGCTGTCGGGTTTCGGAAATGTTATTTAGGAAAAGGTACTCTGCAAAAAACTTTGGAAGACCGCTGAGTATCAATCAGACAAGGTAATCAATTTGTCAACTTACAAGAATGGATAAAAAACACACAAAACGAAGTTAAAAACTAAAACCCAACTAAACGAATAATCCCGATCAGTTAAACCTTGTCGTGAACCAACACAGTTGACTATCCGGACAAAAAAGTTTCATTTGTCAACACTGTGAACGACTGGAGTATTACTGATCGGGAAAAATCGAAAAAAAAAACAAAAACGTCCCGTTCGTTCACACTGTGGACGAATAAAACTTTTTCTTTTTGATCGAGAATATTCGCGACAAAACTGTCAGCTGGCAAAAGGTAAACAAGACATCGATGTCGATTTTTGGTTTACGTGTAGCCGGAGTTACACGTTATTTAATAAAACCATGTCAACGTGACAAAGGTAACCCTTACCTTTGTAATTCTTGACCAGCAGCCTAATAACATAACACACTTTATATCAGAATCTGAACCATTTTGAAGGAAATTGCTAATCCATTGTTTGATTTGTTTGGAAAATTTGCCTGCTCAACAACGTAAATGAATGTTGTCGAACTGTCAAAATTAAAGCCATTGATACTGTATGTTAGTATGTTATTTTTTTTTTTAATTGAAATGGGTTTGCTCTTGACTCTAGTCTAGGTCAGAGGTGACAGAGACAGAGTCGACGATGGAGTGAGCTTACCCAGAAGAAGCCTATTACCTCTCACTTTGAAGAGATTCGGGTTGTATGCGGTCGGAAACACAGACACAGGTAGAGAGCTCCACTCTTTTGCTGTGCGCATCGAATAATGTTATATGTGTGTTGTTGACAATTACCCCGCGCTATTAAAGATCTACTAATCCCCTAGTTTGTCACCAACACATGCTTTTTACACCCTATTAGACTTCGTAAAAAATATGTAAAGTAGGTACCCTTGTCTTGTTAATAATCATAAAGTTGAAGGCACGCTGAGTGAAATATATTGACGTCCCGTAGGACTACCCTCATATTCCTGATTACCTACGTCATCCCGTGTAAGTGCCACGCATTAAAAATACACGTAAGTATATTAGAATAATATTTATTTTTAATCCTGAACATTTTTGGCATGAATTTTTGTGTTTTTGGGTTCGGTACTAAAAGGGTGCCAACGGACCCTATTACTAAGCCTCCGTCCGTCCATCTATCTGTCAGTGGGCTGTATCTCATGAACCGTAATAGGTGACGTAATACTGACGAAACAGCGCACGAGTTAAGAATGGTGGTTGTGCGTAAATGTCGATGCCGAACTAAGAAAATTCGTGATTAAAACCTGTCCAAAATAATATCATCGTCTGCCTGACCTTTTCCCAACTATGTAGGAGTCGGCTTCCAGTCTAACCGGATGCTGCTCAATTCCAGTATTTTAAATGTAGCGATTGCCTATCTGACCTCCACAACCCAGCTACTGGGTAATACGATACCCCTTCGTAAGACTGATTGTCAGATTTTCGGGCTTCTGACGACCCGTAACGAATGTCAAAGATCCACAAATGACAGCCGGGCCCAACGGCTTAACGTGCTTTCCTAGGCACGGAGGGGTCTTAGTATTTAAAGATGGTCACCTATCCACGGACCAACCGCGGCAAGCGTAGCTTAACCTGATCGATCAACCCACGCGGCTGTTATTATTTAGCCACAAATAACAAAGAAAATGTTGTCATGAAATCAAAAATGATTACACTGCAGTGCAAAAAACAGGGCAATATCAGGATTAATTATTCTTTTCTCAAGCCATAGTTATTATAATTATATTCTGTATAAAAGTAAAAACATCTTCATGACCACATCTGAACTTAATAGCCCGAAATAGCAAGCGTCATTAAATAAAATTCAAAATGGCGATTACACTGTAGTGCAACAAAAACAGGCTAATAACATTTAATCAGCTCTTTGTTTGCCATAAGTCCCAGATTATTGCGGTCATTAATTATCACGACTCCATTATAAACGAGGTGGAGATTTCTCCAAGATTTTCCTTGACCATTTGAGCCTTTGATAAATTACATAATAATTAATTTCTTTGTCATTATTATTGTACGCCTCGTCTACAAATCTTCTTAATTTTGTGGTTTTTTAATCCGAATAATAATTTATTATTAAAATAATTGTCTTGTCATGTTTTATTGTGGTTGTATTTTTTTGCTGGTTTCGTTTAGTGTTTGGTGTTAATTCATTGTTTATTTTATTTCCTTTGCAATTTTTTTTTCGGTTTTCAATTGTGATGGTTTCATTATAAATAGAAAAGTGTGAACGTAGATATCGTGATAGTAATTAAATACCAACTACTTTTATCTTGACATTAATTATACATACTTAACAGTTTCATGGGTGAACTGAACTTTAAATACAGTTTTATTATCGACAGTAGAGCGGCTTGTAAAATAGCTTTTCAGAAAAGCCACCATTTTTGTTAGTACCTAATTAATTTTTGTGAGTCAGCAATGCTATTACCTATCCTATAGATATGTAGAGGACATCGCGTTGCTGTAGGTATACAACATGATTCAGAAAGGTGTGGTACATACTATGAAACTGTACAACTTCTTCCACGGGACCAATGCAGTATGCAATGTCGTAATCGTGAAAAAAATATCTGACCCATGCATAATCAGCCTATAATGCTCCCATTGCTGGGTCACAGGCCTACTCTCTGTGAGAACGAGTGGACCATAAACCACCACGCGGGCCCAGTGCGGGTTGGTAAATGTCACATGTCTCCGAATTTTTGTTTCTGGGTCATGCCAATTTCTTCACGGCGTTTTCCTTCACTGTTTCGAGAACAATGCTAATGAAGTTTGTGTATTTAAAAAAAATACACAAAAAAGAAGTGCCTGTCTGGGTTACAATTCGTAAGTCAGGGCCGATATTACTGGGCCACCACTGCTCATAATTCACTGTTCCATACAATACTTCAATACCTACCCGGCCCAAATGTATGGAAAGGCTGATTATTTTTTCGCGATTACAATGCTGGCCCGCCTCATGGAGAAAGTTGTTCAGTTTGATTCTCTTTATTACACCAACCTTAAATATGACCATACCTTTCTGCATCCTAATTGCGTCACATGAATAATTTTGAAGGATATTGTTAATCCATTGCTTTATATGTTCGTAAAATTAGTCTGCTTAACAACGTAAAAACGCAATGAATGTTTTTTAACTGTCAAATTGAAAGCCATTCCTACAGCTATTAGTGTTTTACGCAATTACAAAGGTATTTAAAGGATTCAATTATTATTACAATTTGTAGCATAAAACAAGTTTCTATCACCAAAGTTATAAACTCAGGCACCCAGTTACATTTCTAAATGTCAACCATTTCATTACACTTTCGGACAAATTAATTAGTCTACTAAACTTTTCATGTAACACAATACAGACAAGTTCTACGTCAAACAATGAGCTACGATGCTTGCTGTAGTCTTTTGTTTGGCCGACAGTGTACCGACAGTTGTCATAAAACCCAAATAGTTTCTTTGCCGCCTTTTGTTGGGCGAGCAGAAATCGAAGCCGAAATTGATGCAGCAATGATTAGTGATCTGTCCGTAAAATAGTGCGGTATGTTTCTGTTTGTCAAGCTACACTATTTAACATCTACAGAATAGGGTTTGTTTCAGCCATTCTTATCAGTGAAGTCGGATAAAATACGTCGACCTCATCTAGTTTTTTAAACATGATTGACGTTTAAAAGTGTTTATACAAACATATTTACAGCAATAAAATCGTTTATTGTTTAACAATTTTATTAAAATGTTTATTGTAGTTACTAGTCGTCTCGTCTATTGATATAAAAATAACATTTTGTGATTTCTTAACATACAAATTCAATAAAAACGCGCTTCCGCACGGGGAATATGGCTCCGTTTCCCGCGCCCCGTCGCGTGGCGCGATTTAGTGTGTGATCTGCCTTACTTAGGCATTTATTTATTGTACCTATAATTATAGTTTCAAATTGTCTTCAATGATCACTCCTTCTCCAGGCAAGAGGTTATTAATTAACTATAATTATTAGCTACAAAACTGACGTCATATTCAGATGGCAATAATTAAAATTAAACTAACATTTAATTTTCAACACATCGTCTCCATTGGCTTAAATACCTGTTACTACACTGTCGGACAAACTAATTACACTGAACATTCGAGTTTCAATGTAGCTCGGCTAATACCTTTGTTTGCTCGCCAGTGTACGGCCACTGTTTTCCAAAGTTGTGGTTTCCGTTGTTTGGAATCATTTTACGACAAAGGATTATTTGCAGTCAGATATTAACACTATTTACAGTAAAACTAGATGTTGCTTTCTGTTTTTGATCGTACAAACTTCAATCCTTTGTTCCCATTATTTTCCAGGTAAGTATGTAATAATAGTCCTCAAGACTGAAATACGGGTGGCAACCAGTCTCAGCGGAGACTAGTCATTTGCGCGGGAGATATTACAGTGCACAAGTGTCTGCGCAGACACAGGTGCACTCACTCTTCTCATAGTTCGATGAGACGGCAATCTGACACGACCGGAGAGAGATCAGGCGCAGGACCAACGGCTGAAAGTGCTTTCCGAGGCACGGGGGGGTATCACACCGCCAATTTCCAAACTCCGGGCTGTTACTAAGAAATTTCTTATGAAAAATCCCAGTAACACTTTCCCCGACCCGGGATTTAAACTCAGGATCTCATGTTCAACAGTAGCACTTGCGACTATTAGACCAACAGGGTGGTCAGGCATTAATAGGTACAGTCGCCAACACATCAACCTACCCGAAACTGACAAATTTTCCCAATCAACTTTGAACCTTATGCTTTAGCGATAAAGTTGAAAATCTATCAAAGAAGTTTGACAGATTGTAGTAGCTTGATGTGCTGGCGTCTGTACCTACTTCCCATACACCAAACCATCCAAAATACGGATTAAAATCCCACCAAAGCCGTCATAAAAGCGTTTATCATATCCTAACTTCATAATCCTAACTATCTTTATATACCTACCTATCCTAACTAATATTATAAATGCGAAAGTTTGTTTGTTTGTTACCTTTTCACGCCTAAACCATTGAACCGATCATCGTCAATTTTTTTATACGTTGTCAGGTGTCAAAAAACGTGCTGTTACCGAGGAAAACAACAATAACGTTTATGATAATAGATGGCGCCACGTGTCTTTCGAGTCATGATTGATTATATTAGAAACTTTAGTATTTTTTATTTAAGCATAAAAAGTACATTTTGTGAGTCTAGAGTGTCGATAGACCGGTTTTTTTTCAGAGTTAAAGTAAAGTTAAATTAACGCGGGCGAAGCCGCGGGAAAACGTTAGGCATATATAATATTTTATTTATTAAAAGCGAAGCGAACAAAGAAGTTTCTCCGAAAACAGATTAATTCCTAACAGATAAACTCAAATATTAAGTTACTTAATGCAAAAGTTTCGGGGCTGAAGCATTGTTCTGAATTTTCAATGGATTTTGAATGAAAAGGTTAGCTAGAACAGTTGGATACTATTAATAGTCTGGCATAGCTTTATTAGGGCCAAGGTTTTTATACCAAAAATGAAGAAATGCATAAACTCCAACAGTCTCATTGAAAATACAGTGGTGGCAAACTGGTAATGGCTGCGACTTACGAGTTGCAGGTCATAGTTTCGAACCCAAAAAGGTGCTTTACTTCGTGTAAATATTATTTCTTCACCACTGCTCTCTGAGGAAACCGGCATGTCCTAGAACCAAAAATTCAAAGACATGTGACATCTAAGTACCAATCCGCACTGGGCTCGCGTGGTGGATTACGGCCCACTGCCTCATAGAGAGGAGGCCTGTGTCCCAGCAGTGGAAACATTATAGGCTGATTATGTGTAGTCTTGTTAGTGCCAAGTTTTTTTTTTTTTAGAATTTGAAGTTGTAGGTATAATCTGTTCAAAACAATTTGATGAAGTTGTAAATAAATGGATCAGAAAACGTACCTGTGTGAATGGAAAACTGTAGTGTCAATAACAAATGGTGTTCTGCTGGCGCTGCTGCTGCGGAAAACCTCAAGCAGCGTAAGTAGGTATAATAAATAACCTTATTTTAATTAAATTTTCGAGCCGTTTGCTGTTTCACCATCGGGCCGGCTCTTTAAGGCAATCTAGAAACGGCTGGTTGACAATTCGGCTGACCCAAAGGCTGGCGCTTACCTTGGCCAGATGCTAAGCATTGCCATACCATTTTATTATTTTTTGTATTTGTTCTTTTTTGCGTCATGTTCACCGCGAATAAACGTTTTTTCTTTCTTTCTTTCTTTCTATACAACGTGGTAATGCCGCCAGTCTCTTGGGTACATTACCAGGGGCTAGCGAAGCGGATGAACTTTTTGACGCTATATTTCGGTTTGTGAATACTTTTAGTTAAGTTAGGTTATCATTTTATTATTTATATTACTATATATTATATTATTATTTATATTTTTTGTTATTTTTGTTACTTAGACTTTCTTACAAATTCAGTTATTTGATTATTTGAATACTCACTTTTTACATTAAAGATGTTTATTATATCAAAATTTTACTAAGTTTATATTTATAACCCATTTTTATTACATTTCAGACCATTACATTATTTTTGATATAACTTAGATTCGGCTTAGTTTTGACAGTTTATAAATGGATTTCTGTTTTAGATAAATTAAAAGTTATTATGAAACAATTTGTATGATAATTAATCGGAACGTGAGGTCGTGAGACAGACTAAAATCTTCTGATCATTCTTAAGAGTCCTATTACAAATCGTAAATGTTCGCTTAGCGCGAACGCGCGCTTGTGTTCGTTTGCAATACACGAAGTTACGTTAGTGTGCGTTGGGAGTACAACTATAGTCCGCGAAACAATTTTGATACCAGTCTGAGTAGGATGATAGTTTTTTTTATTAATCCAGAGTCTGAACTGAACACTACTAGACAGGTAATCAGGGGTGAGTATAAATCAAAACACTCAAAAAGAGTCCACAAATTAAAAATGTACCTAATTATAAAGTTTGAGAAACAAAAATACAAAAAGATCTCTCGTAATGGCATTTAACGTGTTTTTTTTTTCTTTGAACAGAACAGAACTGGAAAGCATACATTTTTCTGATGCTGTAGAAGCCTCTTGGTTCAAAAAAAAAAATACGTAAGTAGTTACTGGTCATAAATCGAATGCATTAATCAACTAGTAATTATTAACATCTTCATGAATTACGTCACATAATCCCGACATAGAATACAGAAGACACACTCCTTTATAGTCATTAATAGAAAAGAAAAAAATATACCTACACAAAATGTTCACAATCAGAACGTAGAACAGGAGGTCTACCATGATCTATTTAAAAACGATTCAAATGCAAGACATTTCAGTTTAGGTTCTTAAACAGCATCGCTCACAGTCGTAGCATGACAACCAATACGCTCAGCGGCATTTGGATCGTTGAAAGTGAATGAGCGTTAATAGCTCGTGGTAGGTATCCAGATGGCACGGCCTAAATTGAATCGTTAAACTGACATCATGGTACGAATTAGAAGAACAGTTCAGTTTAGGTCCTAAAGTGGATCGCGTTAAGAGCTCGTGGTAGGTATCCAGTAGGCATTTCTTATAACTACTTCTTTTGTAATTTTTTATAGCGTTACTAAATAATTACAAATATCATTAAAACAAAACCTTTTTTTACGAAAATCTTTTCTATTACGAAAATAAATTACGATATTTTTGACCTTGAGCATAGAGTGGGCCCGGCTAGGTAATATACGGGTAGCTAGGTACCTACTTTAGCTGATCTAGAGTAGACGATTCTTTCACTGTTGGTTCTACTATCATATTTTTACTTTCTGTAGATGTTTCAGAATTATTATGGTTATGTGTCCTGGAAAAGAAAATACTGATTTATGTTTGTTTTAGTATAAAATGTATATTTTAGGTAGGAACTTAAGGTTTGTTTGTGGTTTGGTTTGTTCTGTAATACGGTTTAAATTAATAACATCGTGTTTGCATCTACCTTTTTAGTGACATTTTAACTTGTAATGCTGTCTGTAAGCGGGCATAATTGTGTCTCTTCCTTTTTTTATGCAGGCGTATAGTGGTGTTTTCCGACCCTTACCTACCATAAATAAAAGATAAAAATTAAAGTCTAATATGTACGTATGTACTAATATTGATTACCTTTAAGACGCACTCGTACTAAAACTTTTTTACAAAAATAAAAAAACAACAGAATCCAAAAAAAAAATTTTATGTTTCACTTTTTAGTTGTACCTATCTACCCCACACAAATTCATATAAAACTACTTGCTATATAAATATCAGTGACAGGAAGCTATTGAACACATCTGCCTACCCCTTTAAAGGGTACAGGCGTGATGTTATGTTGTGTGATTGCGTAAACAATGAATACATATGCGATAGCAGGAATCGCGGTTGATTTGCTGGAATTTATTGAAGAGTTACCTTGTCTGTCTACGTAACTCATGATCAGATCTGTACAAAATTTAAATGGGACTATTTCGGAATACACTTTTTCGAACAAAAAAAAATCATGTAAATCCGTCTAAATATAACGAAGTTATGCCCGAACATACATTTAAAAAAAATAATACATAAACATCCGAATTAAGAACCTCCTCCTTTTTAGAAGTCTGTTAAAAAATAATACATTTAATATTATGATGTGAAAAAAAATCTTATTGGATCAAATTATTTCGATCGGCGTACACGAGTCGATAATAATAGCGATCTCCGGACAATTGCGCGCGAAAATTTCATGTACAGGTCCTACCTCGATAAGCGCTCGCGCGAGACTGAGGAGCGCGC
The DNA here is from genome assembly GCA_963669345.1 of Gortyna flavago. NCBI lineage: Eukaryota > Metazoa > Arthropoda > Insecta > Lepidoptera > Noctuidae > Gortyna > Gortyna flavago. The sequence goes on from OY770149.1 coordinate 12,030,109, forward strand.
TTTTTTTTTTTTTTTTTTAACAATGGCATCTCGCAGTTCATCCTTTATGAGGATGGCTACTGCTTAACCGGACTTTCCTGTGGATGCCTCGAATTAAGGCCTCCAGCCAGGGCAAACAATAACTTAAAAACTAAGCGACAGCGCTAAGGGTAACCCCCTGCGGGGTTCGGACCTCGGCTCAGGGCGTCGCTGGAAGAGGACAGCAAGGGACAGGCTGGATCGGTATTATTATTGGTGTTTAGGGGCGAATTTAAAACTACAGGCTCAGCTGCGCGGGCTGGCTCGAGCAAGGGTCGGGGCGGGCACGGTGATGGTGCGGGACGTCGCGACGGGCCTCGGCGGCGAGGACGGAAGGACGGATGTCTGAGCTTGTGATTGTGTTGTCGTCTGAGAGTACTAGTGGCCTTACTGCTCTCCTGGAGGAGGGTAGTGGCGTCGTCGGGGACAGTGAGGGTATGCCTTGGTCGGCGAATCCTACTTATGCGGGAGGGAGTGTATCGGGAGGCCGCCGCAATCAGGGGATTGGGGTGCTTTATGGCAGAGTCAAAGAAGCGCTTGGAAAGGCGTTTCATGAACTGCTGGATGGTGGGGAGTCTGAGATCTAGATGCAGATTCACATTTCGGACATAGAAGGGGGCTCCCGTGACCTTTCGGAGGAAACGGTTCTGGAGGGTTTGCATTTTATGCAAAAATCGCGGCTTGGCGTGTGCGAAGACTACGCAAGCATAGGTCATGATGGGACGGATGACCGCGGTGTAGAGGCGCAATTTGCACTTGAGTGACAATTTGCTGCGGGCAGTTATCATAGAGTGGAGCCTACCGAGAGCGAAAGAGGCGCGCGAACGCGCCGTCTTTATGTGCTCGTTGAAGGTGAGGTTGTGGTCTAGGATGACACCTAAGTATTTGGCTCGCTTTCCCCAGGGGATCGGCTTGCCATACATAGAGATCGGGCGCGGGAGGGGGGGGGGTAGTTTGCGCGGTTTCGAGAAGATGATCGCCTGACTCTTATCGGGGTTGACCTCGATTCTCCATTTCCGGAACCAATCGCTCAAGGCGCTTGCGGAGGTTTGGAGGTTTCGAGCTATGGATGACTGGTTGGCACCCGAACAGTAAATGGCAGTGTCGTCGGCGAAGAGCGCCAACTGTGCCTTTTTACTGTTCGGGATGTCACTAGTGAACAGGGTGAAAATGAGGGGAGACAGAACGGAACCCTGGGGGACTCCGGCGCGGATGGGGTGAGGGGGAGAGAGAGCGCCCTCGATACGGTAGCGGAAAGTGCGGTCCGACAGAAAATCTCGTAAGATGAGCACGAGACGGTCTGGCACACCTAGCAGGTACAGCTTATATAATAAGCCATTGTGCCAGACCTTGTCGAACGCCTTCGCTATATCGAAGAACAGGACGCCTGTCGAAGCACCTCGCTGAAAAGCAGCGCTAATGTGCTCGACTATGCGGTGGAGCTGGTGGATGCACGAATGCTTCGTGCGAAAACCGAACTGTTCGGGGGGGATGAGGCTCTTTGCTTCGGCATAGTCTTTGAGGCGCTTATAAATAAGCCTCTCGTAGACTTTGCCGAAAACATTGAGCAGACTGATGGGGCGGTAGCTGGAGGGCTCAGACTTGGGCTTGCCTGGCTTAGGGATGCCTATGACTGTGGCTTCTTTCCACATTTGGGGGAAGATGTTGTTGCTCAGGGCGCCATTGAAGATGGCGGTCATGAGCAGTATGAGGGGGGCGGGGAGGAGTTTGTACACCCTATTGGTGATACCGTCCGATCCGGGGGCTTTGCGGGTTGCGAGCCCTTTTATGATGTCTTGCACTTCGTCGGGAGTGACGGGAGGCAGAGGATCATCAGGGTCTTCGACTGGCGGGAGGGAGGCTCTCCGTTCGACTTCAGCGTTCACCTCGTCGAGGTGCGCTCTGTCTACTGGTTGAGAGCTGGGAGTGCATTGAGCCTCTAGGCTGTCGGCTCGGCATTCGGCCTTTTCGAGGTTTTCGAAAGCGACCGTTTTGTCGGGGCGTGTGAGGGGAGGAACTGTGGCCTCTTCAGAGGAGCGGAGCTTCCTCTGGAGTTGCCAGAAGGCGTGGTGGGTGGGCTCGAGTTCGCCGATCAACTTATCCCATCCCTCGGAGCGCCACTCCCCTATGCGTTTCTTTACAGCACGCTGTAAATGGCGCATGTGGGATTTGTTCGCGTCGCAGGGAAAAGAGTCGTAGGCACGAATGGCAGCGTTCTTCTCGGTCACCAGTTCACGTACGTCATCGGGCAGTTGCCAGCGATGGTCTTCCATCACTGGAACTTCCCGTGAGCAATCCGTCAGTACGGATTGAACGTGCTCTGTGAACGAGTCGATCGCCCCAGTCGTGTCTGCGACTGAGATAATTTGCTCGGGGATGGAGTCTAGGTGGGGAGACGTGGTGGATTTCAGTCTTTCGCTTACTTTCCTCCAGTCGGTGACTGTTTTGGTCGGAGGGGGCTGGTTGGGGTCGTGCGGGGGGCCCGAATAGGGGGCCAGGTGCAAGATGACCGGGCGGTGGTCAGAGTTAAGCTCTTGTACCGTCTCGATAGACTGCAAACGGAGGTTTACATTCTTGAGAAGCGCTACATCGAGAACGTCAGGAAGTTGGGCGGGGTCGCCCGGGAAATGAGTGGGATACATCGGAGCGATGATATCGAAATTGAGGGAGTCGCCTAGTTTGAACACGATCCTACCTCTGGTAGAGGTCGTGCTGCTATTCCAAGCGGGATGTTTGGCATTGAGATCCCCCGCCATGATGACGGAGTCACTCATACCGAAGAGGGTAGTGAAATCGGTAGTGAGAGAGATGGGATCCTCCGCACCATTGGTGGGCGGGATATAGGCGGAGATGATGGTGATTGCGGGGTGACCGGTCATGCCGAGCCGACAGATAGAGATCTCTAGCTGAGAGATAAGGGCGGGCGGGTCTATCGGGATGCAATGGAGGGACTTCCTATAGTAGATGAGGGTACCGCCCTTGTGGCAGCGAGCCCTGTCATTGCGAACTATCTTGTAGTTGGCAATGTTCGGGTTCCGCAGATGGGGCTTCAGGAAGGTTTCCTGGACTAAGAGGACATCGAGCTGGTGATCGCGGAGGAACGCGGCGATCTCATCGCGTTGATTTTTAATGCCGTTTGCATTAAAAAACCCTAGTCTAAGGGATCGGGGTTTGGTAACGCTCATTCTTTGTAAAGCCATTGGAGCTTTTTAGAAGTTGAGGGTTTGCATGACTTGCGTAATCTGAGGATACGCATTGAAAATCTCGGCGATGCGCCGAGGATTGCCGTTACAGGCTTGGATTTCCGCTGCCATGGCATTTGCGGGGGCAATAAAAGCTGCGTAAGCACCGATTATTACCTCCATGCTGCTAGGCTGGGGGCGGGAGGCGGGGGTCGGGGGGGACCTACTGGGACCAGCGGGAGCCCTGGGCGCGGCGGCGGGAAGGGCTACCGGTGGGGCTACTGGGACCGAGGGGCCTACTGATGGCGCGGGGATGACAGTTGCCATCAGCGCTGGGATAGTCGGGGGTGGGGGGGGCACCGAAGCTGCGGGAGCTTTGAGGTGGTTGAGGTTCGCCCATGGGGAGGGCCTTTGGGGACTGAGCCTATCGGGCATCTGGGAACTGAGGAGCGCGCTGAATCGACGTAGAATATATAGTACTTTAATTTTATTTATTGTAATTTTTTATTATAATATTGACAAACGAAAACTAATAAAACGTATTCATTATAGATCGAAGTTTTATATCATATTAGTTTATTTGATAAAATTGTGTTTATTTGGAATATAATGGACGCTGTATCAAGACATTTATGGCTTAAATTAGGCTTTTCGATTTTTTTAGTGAAAACTCAAGGAATTTAAAGAAATTCTAGAATTCCAATAAACAAGTAAAACATTCAACTTATTTTTTAGTAATTTTAGCTTTTATAAGAATTGAATGTAACAATGTGAATTTGAGCGTCAAAGTTCCATCGCCGACGGTTTTTCTTGCAAACGGAGTTCGTAAAATATTTATAGTAAATTACACGAAAAGAAAAATTAAAATGTGTAACTCCAACTTACAAGAAAGAGAATGTTACTATCGTTATTCATAATCAAAAAATTTAAATATGTTACTGCTGCTGAAAATTACAGCGTCAAAAATCATGAATTTGCGTAAAAAATGTAATAGGACTCTTAAATAAGGTGAAGCGAAGGTATAATATTGGAACTATCTATTCATTTTACCTTACATTCATATGTATAAATACTCTCAAAAGTAAGGTAGATCGTAGTCAAATTTTATTAAGATAAAATGTTATTATAGCACATGTATTTTTTTTTTACCCAATGTCTCTCGTGTGTGAACACTTAAATAACCAAAGGCAAGCGACCAGAAAATTTTGAATAAACAAAACATACATTACAATTTGAATCGACTTCCTCACGTTTCCAAAGGTCAAGGTCAAACGTTGCTTTCTTTTGAGGCATGAAATCCTACAATTTTGTTTGTTCACAGAATTTTATTCCCACGCAAATACTGCAAAAGGTTATTGTGGTTTCGTACACGTCCTCATTACATATTTAATATGTGATGGTAAAGTAAAGAAGTCGCACTTTATATTGCTGTGTGTTTTAATAAAAACGTAGAGGAGGAAAAGGTTTTTTTTTTATGTTACTTTTAGGGTCTCTTCTAGAATACGAGTATTTTTTTCAATGTTTAATGAAATGCGTGGTTGTGCATGATTTGAACCTACTTGGCGCACGTTTTTATTTCGGTGCTGGCTTTAGTAATAAACTTACTCAACCAAAGACTTTAACCTTTTTTAAACGACGACGCTCAGCGGGGTAAAAGCGTAACACACCAACAGTAGCAATGGTTTTCATTTTGACAGTGTTGAGCCGATTTTTTTTCGAACATAGTTATGAAGCTATGGATTACCAATATTTTTAAAAATAATTCAGATTGGGATTAAGGCGGAGGTTTCTTGAAAATGCTCAAAAAGTTGGTTTTTAAAGCAGTGTATCTCTTAAACCGTAAATAATTTTGACCAAAAAAAACAATTGTCATATTTTCAACTCTTATTTTAAAACAGTGATGGAACTCAAATCACAATTAAACGTACATTAATGCATCAAAAAAATATTCAAATACACCTTTGACATTTCTTTAAAAGCAGTTTATCCCTTCATTAACAATTTTAATTATTATTAAAAATATACCATTAAATTGCTAATGCCAAACTGCATTCAGTGATGGATTATTTATTATTAAGTAGTTTGTAAATAGATGATTGCTTCATATTTTGCAATAAATTACCAGCGTTGTGTCATCGCGCTTCTCTTTCTTTTCTATGCAGTCCGATAGTGACCGCGCTTTTGGTCATGTAGTCGCCTTAATAGTGTGTTACGCATTACGAGTTATTATTTTTTATAGGTCCGTATACCTGAAGACGTAACGTTGGAAGGCCTCCCAGAAGGTGGACCGACGACCTTGTGAAGGCCGCAGGAATCCGCTGGATGCAAGATGCACAGAATCTGTCAAAGTGGCGGTGCTTGGAGGAGGCATATATCAAGTGGTGTACGTTTTTCGGCTGAAATTATGTTGATGATGTTTTAAGCTGAATGCGTTCAGCCGTTTATGAGAAGTAGAGGAACACGTCACAAACTTTCACATTAATAGTGTTCGTATAGAAAGTATACCTTGTGTAAATAATGTCCTTTTCTCCAGTCTTCCATTCCCGCAAATCATACGCCTCAGTTTCCACAGAATGTTTGTTTTTCATTATCTCAGTGAGCCTGAATGCACATTGAATGCAAAGGTAGGTATAACCACGGAATAATACAGAAGGCCGGCTCCACAACGAGCAAAACCGCACGCACACGTAGACACGGTTCACGTACAGCGATTGTCAGTGAACTCGCGACCGGCCATTTGTTTGAGATCGCCGCACGTATGTGTGCGCGCGCCTGTTTTTGCTCGATGTATGGAGCCGGCCTTCTCCCAACTATGTTGGTCGGCTACCAGTCAAATCGGATGCTGCCGAATACCAGTATTTTTCATGGAGCGCCTGCTTATCTGACCGCCACATCACAGTTACTGGGTAATTCCAAACCCCGTGATAAGACGGGTTGTCACACTTTCAGGCATCTGAATTCCAGTAACGACTGCCAAAGATCTACGAATGAGAGCCGAGACGAACGGCTTAACGTGCTTTCTGAGGCATGGACGGGTGTTGGTATGTAAAGATGGTCACCCACCGGCCGACCAGCCGGACTTCTGTACAATTACTATTCTGTGGCGTTACTGCGGATCGCATCTATCAAACTTTTAGTCTAACATCTATCATTATTATTGAAACTTTGATCGGCTAATTAAGCTGATGGTCAGTTATCACAGAGTTGAGAGGAAATTTTGGGCATAGAGTGTTTCATATGTGGATTGTGCGTTTGGTTATGCATTTGTGACAAAGTTTGGTATGGTTTTAAGTAGTATAAGCATAATCAGCTTAAAATGTTCCCACTGCTGGGACACAGGCCTCCTCTCTGTGAGAGGAAGTGGGCTGTAATGTACCACGCGGGCCCAGTACGGTTTTTTATTATATTATATTTTTATTATATTATATTTTTATTATATATTACTTTTAGAACATGCCGGTTTCCTCACGATGTTTTTCTTTATCGTTTTTAGAGCACTGGTGATGAAATTGTTTACACAAAGTAGCGCCTATCTGGGTTCGAACCCACGACCTACAACAGCTCGTTAGTCAGGGCCTTTACCACATAAAAATATGTTTGAGTACTTACGTATGTTCTTTACTCTCTTTTTAGACCTTTTTATCCTTCTTATGCGAACGAAGTTTCATTAAAATCGGTTCATTCATTTCGAAAAATAAGGGCTTTAAAGTTTGTATGAAATTCCGTTCCTACGTCGTAAACACTCTTTAGAAGACTTTCATTTCGTATCCAATAGCATTGCTGCCATCACTTTACTGATTATCAAATTGGAACGCGTCTAAACTCACTATCTAACACTCACATCCAATTCAAACCCGATTACGCTACAAAACAAATACGAAAAAATCAAACTTCCCAAGTGCATGACTCCTAATCCTCACAAAATTTCAAACTCACAACTGTTTAAACTTAAACTTCTGCTTACAAACTAAACGAACCGCCAATTACTGCAACCAATCCGTGCAAACATTGAAACTCAAGGTAAAGAGTAGTTAGGTACTTCTAGACGAGCCATTCTTGAACTACAATAAGTGGCTGCAATATTTTCAACAATGAACCGCGGTGTAATTTCGTAGGTACATACGTAAAATGGCATTCGACGGCAATGGCTTTCATTTTGGCGAATTTTTCAAACCTATGAACCGTAGGTATTTTCCTCTAAACCCTTGGTTTGTAATTGAAAGTGTTCCGTAATTAGGGTGCCGGTCATATATTTACTCTGCATTGGCATATTGTTATGGCTCAACCATAATGGCTGGGAAATGTGTTGTTCGGAAATAATATCTGCAAGATTATCGATGAGATGAAGCCATCTTTTGCATCTGTGCAACAATGTCTGGTAAACCCAGAGGGTAGGCAAACCCGAATGAATTAATATATGACAAACGTAAAGTGATGGCAGGAAAAATTGTTCATAATGGCATATTAACGGGAAACAGCAATAATTAATGACAGGCAGGTTTTTATTGGCGGAAAAATCACTGTCATCATAATGCTTCAGAAAAAAATAATAAGCTATATAATACATACATAATCAGCCTATAATGTTCCCACTGCTGGGACACAGGCCTCCTCTCTACGATAATATATAGTCTACCACGAGGGCCCAATGTGGGTTGCTAGATGTCACATGTCCCAATCCACAATACAATGTTTGTATACAATACATAACATATACATTATACTAGTGTATATTTACTACATTGTGCTATTATAGTTCCAGTGTCTTAGGCATCTTCTGGGCACGCTCGTTCCATCATAGATCTCATCTATCGCTTTCCATCAGGCGTGATCGAGGTCAAGAGCCATTCAACAATAAAAAACCAAAAGTTGCATAGAATGAGAGCTTATATTATAATTATAATAGAAATTAATAGAACCGAGAGGCGGCAGGCGACAATCTGACAATTTTATAAGTTTGTTTCATTGACTCGCATGGGATATTAGGCGAAATGTGGTTGTGCAGTAGATAATGCTTTTTCATAGTTTTAGTGATTTGTTAGCACCTGTCGTGAACATAATGACAATTTTGTTTTTTTTTGTCAAATATGTTGCAATGTTAGTTATTTTAAATACTAGCAGCGCCCCGCGGTTTCACCCGCATAAGTTTCGATCCCTTGGGAATATCGGGATAAAAAGTAGCCTATAAGTTCGTCCAGGGTGTCAGCTACCTCCATACAAAATTTGTCCAGCCGTTTGAGCATGAAGAAGTAACAAACATATTTAATAAACATACACACACTCACAAACTTTCGCCTTTTTAGTATTAGTGTGATTAGTACGTTACAAAATCATACTGAAATTATTGCTGGCAACGTAATGAAGCCACTCATTTGAAAAACGATGTGGCCCGTTTAGAAGCGCCTCTAGAAAGACGATTTGGCTTATACGTAGAATTTGTATAATAAGCCAGTTCGATTCAGCTGACTGAAAATTCCTGTGGAATTTAATGAATGGATTCCAAGCTGAAATACTATTGTCAAAGTTATGGTAGGATCTGATTTATATCAAAGAGTTTTAATCTTTTATAATAAGTTTACGTTGAAAACCAGTGAGGCCCATAATGTACACACACGTTTTTCTTGCCGTGAAAAACTACGGTTTATTCGCCGTGTACGCACGTGCATGGTCGTCAGTGTTGTATGAATCACTATGGAAGCCTGTTGATCGACACGTATTTTTTATGGCGCGGTTTATACGCCGTACCGTGAAGAAACCGTGCCGTGTACAAAGGGTCTTTTTTTTTTTGGATGGGAAATCATCAAATGACCCCTCCCGCTCTGGGTGGAGCGGAAGGGAGTGTCAGACTCTTACTGACTAAAACCCATCCGTGTTCCTTCCTTAGCCCTTCATGTTCCGGGGTAGCGGTAACCCTTTCGGACAATCCCGCTGCCCCGGCAGGCTTCGGCCCTAACGGGCCCCGCCTTTGATGCTGACATCTCTTTGTGGCGCGCGTGGAACACAGCTCGGCTCTCTCCCTCGCCCATCCCGCCTCCTCCTTCGCTAGCATGACTGCTTCGCAGAAGGAGGTGACTGCCTCCCACTCCCTCTCGCTCCGGACCATGGTTTGAACCAGGGCCGGGCGCGAGAGGTCGCCGCTGCTGCCGATCGCCTCTACGAGGACACGGCGGTGCTCCGTCCAAGCGGGGCAGACCACCGTATGCTCCACCGTGTCCTCTGGGCGATCCTTGCAGTGTTGACACCCGGGCGTTTCCTCCCGCCTGATGATGTGCAGGAACCTCCCGAAACAGACCGGTCTAAGACCTTACTTGTCAGAAGTATTAATCTTCAGATATCAAACTATCCATACTACTAATATTAATAATATTAGTATGGATAGTTTGATATCTGAATATCCGAATTTATATTATAAATTCGAAAGTAACTCTGCCTGTCTGTCTGTCTGTATGTTACCTTTTCACGCCTAAACCACTGAATGGATTTCGATAAAATTTGGCAGATATGTATTGCATCCCGGGGAAGGACATAGGATCGTTTTTATCGACATACCTCGCGGGCGAAGCCGCGGGCGGAAGCTAGTATTATATAAGCCAGTAATTGGCAGGGGACAAAACCTCTTTAAACCGTCTTCAAAAAAGTTAGTATTTTGTTTCTGTAATCGCATAATTTCGTAACAATTTCGGTCTTTCGGTAGGCGAGCGAATGATGGCGAATGTTAAAATCAAACATCGTTTTAAAATCAAAAATAATTTTTAGAGTCAAATGTGAAAAATGAATTCTTACATTATTGATTCACAAATGAATTAATTTTTCATTTTTGTCAAAATTTTTTTAAAGACTAAAATGAACAAAAAGCTTTGCGTCTTATACTCGTAGATATCATCCTGTATGTGGAATTGATCCATATTGGCTCAGGATCGAACTGAGTGGAAAAAAAAGGAAAGCGAGACTTTTCCCCTTAGTGGGACAATACAGACTTATTATTATTAATCCCAAACAGTCCACGTAATTAAATAAAAAGAACAGTCTCCTAAAATTAATTAATTATTTAAACATAAAACAGCGGACTCAATTAAAAGCCTTTTATTTTAGAAACAAGTTAATTATTTCTACGAAATTACTTTGACGTAGATACCTTACATCCCTTTTTGAAACAGACCTTGGGTCATGGATTTGGGTTTTGACCTTTATTATGTGGAAACACGAAGACTCATGATGTAGGTGTACATATTATTTGTATATTTTGAAAGTTTACTAAGGCCTGTCTCACTGTCGATGGGGAAGCGACAAGCTATCAACGATTTTCTCGCTCAAAAACGTACAAAACATTATACATACGTCCCGTGAAAGTAAAAGAGATAAAATTATTTAATTGTTGCTCGCTGACTGTTTGCACTGCCAGCAAGTTCTTGTTTGTCGCAGCGACAAGAGCTAATAAGAGCGTCGCTTAGCGAGTACTCTCTGTACTCGCTAAGCGACGCTCGCTTGGCGGACAAAATACTTGCGGAGAGACTCACGCTTGGTACTCATACGCGTAGCAGTGAGTAATCGCTCGTCACCGACACGCATTCACTGCTCGTCCCCATCGCGAACTCGCTACTCGTCGCTGTCATGCACTCGCTGCTCGTCAACTCTTTTTTAGTTTTCCAGCACTATTCGCTTCTCGTTGATCGCCGGCGGTGAGACCGGTGCCTAAGTATCGTGTTGCGTTAAATTGCTTAAAGAAACAGGATACTTTTCAATCACATTTTCAATCAATCAATCTTTTTTTCATTTGTTCTGGGTGTATCGTACGCCCCAAAGCGGTTGAGCTGTCTGATCATGATTGAATGTTGTAAAAGAAAAGGGTAAGTACAATATTTTAGATTGATTATTTATTATAGAAGAAATTAGCTAACGAATCGAAAGAAGTAATCCAAAGAAACGTTGGATAAATTGTGTGAAAGCTAGTTGGGCTTGAAAGGGAGACGCGATTCTTATTTCAGGTCTCGTTGGCCCAAAACTTCACCACTTCTACGGCGTGGTCGGTGCCAGCACAAAGGTCACTTTGACTGCATGTTTTGAGACACTGAGGGCAGTTAGGAGGCGAGGCATAGTTTCCGACATAGCTCCACATACACAACCTATTGCAGCTCCTACTTATACGATTATGATTTATCTATATGGGCACAAGAGGATCATAATGATTTTGCTTGAAATCCATTACAATTTAATTGTATTTTTATCCGCTGAAGCACAAAACATTAATCTATAAAATAACTCTGTCTGTCTGACTGTCTGTCTGTATGTTACCTTTTCACGCTTAAACCACAAATTTGGCAGAGAGATAGATTGCATCCCGGGGAAGGACATAGGATAGTTTTTATCGACATACCTCGCGGGCGAAGCCGCGGGCGGAAGCTAGTATATAATAAAATAACACAGTATAACATAGCTATCTGAATTAAATGAAGCAAATGTACAAAATCCTTTTAGGAATCTATTGCGTAGGCAGTCTGCGGGAAACTGGACTTATATCCGCAAAATCGCCTTAGGGGAGCTTGATCATTATGTCCGCCCAAAATGTTTATTGATCAAATATTCGGTAGTGGATTTATGCAGATGGGATGGTTTAAGAAGGATCGGTTACTGCCTATCCCTTAAATGTTTAATAGTTCAAAAATTTGTTGGAAAAATAATTATTATAGCTGTCGGAATGACAAGTTTAGTAAAGCTCATGTTTGCACTGCATAAATAAACTGCAGATTAATCGGACCGAGATGTGCAGTGTGTAGTAATCTATCTCATAATCTGCCGAGCCTTTTCCCAACTATGTTGAGGTCGGCTTCCTGTCTCACCGAATGCAGCTGAATACCAATATTTAACATGGAGCGACTGCCTATCTGACCTCCACGACCCAGTTAATGGGTATAAACAGAAGTCAAGGGTTTAAGCTGAAAAGCAGCGCTTAGCAACCCGCTAGGGAGACCCGAGCCTATTGCTAACGCTTAAATCCAATGCTTCCGGTATTTAATTATAGTTTTGTGTATGTACTTACTACTACTTAGCTGTAATACTGGAGACAAATAACGCACTTGGTTCTAGTCTCGACCTCCTAACGTAGAAATCGTTCGTTGGTTATCAAAAAAAAAATCATATAAAAGTGCAATACTTAGTGGTCAAAATGTATGGAACAACTATTTTTGAAGTGAAAACTTCTTTAGGCGCGTTGGGCATCTTTTGAGATGGGAAAAGCCATTGAACTCGCGACACCGTTACCGACATCGCGCTACATTCGGATGTGTTCGGCTGTCCTCGGGATTTACTCGGTTTTAATGTATATCCGATATGACAGTGAGTGATGGCAAAGTATTCTGTTTGTGTTTTGTTTTCATTTCTGTCTGCAGTCCCGGAGTGCCACAGTTTTTTTTTTTTTATAGCGTAGCGTTCACTAGCGTAGAAACTTTTTCTCGGATTTTTTGATTCGGTCTAGAATCACAATCATTATTCTGAATTCATGATTACAGTTTGCGTACTGCAAATGAAGGAAACAAGATATTTCTGTATTTACTTGCCTTTACTTCAGCCTTTAATAATACTCAATTTTCCATGAAAGACTTGAAGATCGGAATAAGGCACTCAACATTCATTAATATAAGTTTTGATTAAACTTTTTCAAGAATATTGTTTCTGGAATATTTTGGGCTGATGGAGGTCATTGAGCTTACAAATAAGTACTAGTTAAGCGAAGGCCTAAAAGTCCTCAATTGAGCCTTAACTGAACTTATTAGTGATGTTCTGCAGAAAGGTTGGTCAGGTAAGTAGTACTCCCAACCAACGTGTGTGTATGACCGTGTGTGTATGTATGCGATGTAAACGAAGCAAAAAGAGTATGTAGGTCTTAAAAAAAACAAACATTTTATTTCACTTATGAAGCGTCAGAAGCTAGGTGCACGGTTCCAATTGGTCGTTTCCTATGGAGAAGACCCGGAAAGAAACTTCACGGTTACCTATTCATTTAAAAATAATTAGCTTTTACAATGTTATCAAATTACAGTATTAGTCGGTGTGGAAGGACAGTGTAGGCCTGTCAACAAATACCAGGTACATAACAAAATAGAAAATGTTCTACAAATCTATAGTCTACAAGGCCCACAAGGTTCTTACATTCACAAAATATAAAAAAAATATTTAAGAAAGATAAATAAAATAATAATAATAAAAATCGATTTAAATCAAATAACATTATTGTTATTGCAACTTTAAGGATAGCTTCTGTAGTTTCTGTCTGTTTGTTCCAGCCCATGTAGAAAAGGCGTTAGTTTATAAGCATGTACGTTTGTACGGGCCTTTCCGTAGTATATAATTAGGAACTTTAATGAGAACCACTTTAAAAGTACGTAATGGTTAATTTAATAAAAAAAAAAACAATCGTGTTGATATGAATGAACTTAGGAATCAAGATTTCGCTGGTTGCTAAAACATTTTTCCACAATTAAAGGTACCTACATAAAACGTTCCCAGAACATCATCAAAATACTTAATTAAAACATAAAACACATAAAACAAATTGTCCACTTCACTAAAATCACCCAAATCGTTCCACAAACACCAAATCAAAATCAATCAACGCCAATATTTCAACTAGAAAATGAAAAAAAATACAAGTTTCCCCCCTGTCAAACGAGTTCTCTATCTAAATCTCTCGAACATTTTCTCGTCTACAGCTTACGATGTACCAAACGTCACTTCATTGTCCCTCAATGTCCCACAATGTCCCGCTATGTCCCGATATCATGTCATTTTCCACCCCGACGGCTATCCGACGACCAAACTGCGTGTCGACGTGAAAAATAACCTACCTTATCTCTTGGATAAGTATTTCTTTACAATCGACTTGTTTTTCGCAAATGATTAATAGATTGCTTTCTTTTTCGTGCCATACTAGCTGTATTCGTGACTTTTTCTGTCTGGTAAATCTGACCAAGATTATGTCTGGACTGTAAAAGAGACTGTGACCTCTGACATTGTTTCGGCTTTTCTTCTCAGAATAGTCAGATAGGAAACGCCGACCTCATCGAGCTTATTTTTTTAAAGAAAGTGATTCCGATATTCAATTTACAGAATCGAGAAACGATTTCATTTTATTTGATTTTTTTTTTCGGAGAAACAGTCATTTAATGAGACCAAGAGTGGTGTCAAGAGGGCTTAAACAAGTGACAGTTGCTTATGGTAGTTTATGTCAGTCCCATATATTTTTGATTTTCCTGTCATCTTTATGAGGAATTGCGGTCGGAGAGACTTTTGAAAAAGCCTAAGTAAAAAGTCATAATTCAAGGTTTGGCTCTCGCCTATTTTCGCCTCCAATATTAGACCAAAGATATTTCATAAAATGAATAAGAAGGATATTATACTGTGTTTTATTTTTTCATTAATATTTGTCAAATTTGTACACTAGGCCTCTGTTGACCGAGGATCGCCCAGAGGACACGGTGGAGCACACGGTGGAGGTCTGTCCCGCTTGGGCAGAGCACCGCCGTGTCCTCGTAGAGGCGATCGGCAGCGGCGGCGACCTCTCGCGCCCGGCCCTGGTCCAAGCCATGGTCCGGGGCGAGAGGGAGTGGGAGGCAGTCACCTCCTTCTGCGAAGCAGTCATGCTAGCGAAGGAAGTGGTGCGATTGGCGAGGGAGAGAGCCGAGAGGGCCGCCCGTCCCAGCCGCCGCGGTAGACGCCCCGGGCGTCGGGAGCCGCGTGACGACTCCCGGCCACCGTAGGCGCGGGCCTGCGGACGGCGAGTAATGGGTAGCTCGCCGTCCGATCAGGACCAGGCCCGTGCCGGACGGCGCGTATGTGTTCCACGCGCGCCTCAAAGAGATGTCAGCATTAAAGGAGGGGCCCGTTAGGGCCGAAGCCTGCCGGGGCAGCGGGATTGTCCGAAAGGGTTACCGCCACCCCGGAACACAAAGGGCTAAGGAAGGAAGACGGATGGGTTTTAGTCAGTAAGAGTCTGACCCTCCCTTCCGCTCCACCCAGAGCGGGAGGAGTCATTGGATGATTTCCCATCCTTAAAAAAAAAAAAAAGGCCTCTGTTGAAAAGGCCACTCGCATTTCCTCTTAACACTGGCAGAATGTTACTTTGTCTAGAGTTCTAGACCTTTGGCATTTAGCTCCGCTTACGTTACGCACGTTTACGTTATGTCGATAGAAACATTCTCATTCTAACCAAAAGAAAGGAAGAAAATAGGTATTATTAACGTGCTTTCCAAGGCAAGGGGGTATCTCACCGCCAACTTCCAAACTCCGTGCTGTGAGGAAGAAATCCATAATGGAAAAACACAATAACACTTTGCCCGACCCGGAAATCGAACCCAGGACCCCACCCTCAGCATTTACGACCACGACGCCAAAGGGGCAGTTTAAAATAAAATAAAAGAGTAATGAAAACATTGGATGAAGGTAATTATCCACGTGGAAACATAAAACAATACCGATGTTCCAATCGCGCTAGACATTGCTAATGGTTGACGTAATTTTTTACATTCCACCTCCATTCCATATCCAAAGGAGGCTCATTAAAATTTTACGCACCTTTTTGATAACAGCAGGGTAAGAACAGAAGGTTCAATATCAGTTCACCAACCCCAAATTGGTGAACTATCGTAGTACCTACTATCTATAACCAAGCCTATCACATCACTTTAATAACAGTTTTCCAGACCGCTTACCGGTCCTTCGGCGCAAGAGATAGTGCACAAGTGTGTGCGCATACACAGGTGCACTCTCTCTTCCCTCACTCTCATAGTCCGATGGAACTTGGGTCGTATTTATCACAAATGTCAATTTCAGATACACATAAAACACATTATCTTATAATTCATGAGTATATGATTCAAATTGAGAACATCCTCATTCCTTCTCGTCTTTTTGGGTTGGATTTTTAGGGTTCCGTACTCAAAATGTGCTAACGGAACCTTATTACAGCCTCCGCTCAGCGGGCTGTATCACATGAGCCGTAATAGATTGTCAATTGAAACTTTCTCAGAGTGTGTATTTCTATTGCAGCTATAACATCAAATAAAGTTATAATACAAATAAAATAAAGTTAAGAATTAAAGGGGGTATCCATACAAGAATGGTGTTATTTTCGGCGTTATTTGCTTTGTGTTACGGTACCCTTCGTGTGCCAGTTTTTAACACTAGATCACAAATCTGCACAAAGATTCAGACTCCCATGTAAGGCTATGAAGATAAATTGCTGTGTAAACTGCTACCTGCGGACTATGAGTAAATCGTGCAGCCACTGCACAAATACCCTTCAGGTGCAATAAACCAGCACGTCCCACTTAAATATTCGCTGTATCTTAAGCAGTCAGGTTGCCGTCGCCCTACCCTTGCCAAGCTATGCACCACGACCTGAAGGACAATTCTCGTAATTAAAAATGTTCTAAATCTAGTCGCAGTCACATCTCAGCGACAATCAATGTCCAACACTTTTCAAAAATGTTGGGAAATTAGATGTACTTTTGACAGACTGAGAACATTCTTAAAATTACGAGA
Organism: Gortyna flavago; assembly: GCA_963669345.1. Lineage (NCBI taxonomy): Eukaryota > Metazoa > Arthropoda > Insecta > Lepidoptera > Noctuidae > Gortyna > Gortyna flavago. Next base: position 12,046,845 of record OY770149.1, read on the forward strand.
ATTGCCCCTCTGATCTAGCATAATCAGCCTATAACTATGCTAGGACACAAACCTTCTCTCTTTGAGAGGGAGTTCGAGGGAGGCTCAGTGCGGGTTGGTGGATGTCACATGTCTTCGAATTTTTGGTTCTAGGACATGCCTGTTTCCTCACGATGTTTTCCTTCACCGTTTTGAGAGCAGTGGTGACGAAATTGTTTACACAATGTAAAGCGCCCTGCCTGGGTTCGAAGCCACGATTTACAACTTGTAAGTCGGGTCCGTTACCACTGGGCCACTACTGTTCTCTCGACTCTCTCTCGACCTCACCTATCCTCGTATACCTAATGCCAACACAAAAAGACAAGTCCTCAAAAAGGGAGTGATACTTCTGCCATTCTTTCACATACCCGTTTTTACAGAAATTAACATTTTTGCTATCGAAGTCACGTCTGGTTTGTGACGCCAGGTGGTATGCCCACATAATTACATGGGCTTTTATATCTTTCCATGTATTTCTGTTCGAGGTTTTTTGGTGATTTGATAATGAGGTATTGGGTTATGTAATGGGAAGAGTTTTTACTGTTAAAATGTTTTTGAACGGGGTGTTTCCTGATTTTGTGGTATTCAGTAAAATGTTTAGTTTTCGTAGGAAACATTCAACTTGGTTGCGGATCTAGATTTATGTACTGATCAATAGTAAAATTTGTGTCATCATTTTCATTAAATTAAAACAACTATGTAGGAGCATTTAAGAAGATGACTACTTATACATTAATGTTATTATTTATGATGATATTTATTTTAGAAGTATGTATTGGTAGTAGTATTGAAATATATTCTCATAATGTATGTTTATATTTAAATGTATAGAGATTTTTATTTTATTTTGCTGTACCTATTTTGTTTTCCCTTCTACTGTTATATACGTTTGTCTACATCTCTTTTTATGTACTCTCTTTGAAGGTGTGCTGGAAGAGATTTCTTTAGAAATAAATATCACCTTTGTATGTATTTTTCTGTACCTTTCTTCTCGTCTATTTATAATGTTTGTACACATCTAAATAGTTTAAATTATAAATGATAATGTTATATTTTCATTGGTAATATTATTTCCTTCGATAACTCATCTAAGATATTATCATTATTTATGTGGTTCTTTGGTGCTCAACAGGGCGAAAAATTAACCTTTTGAACGCCAGAGTATTAACGTATCGCCGTACCCCTGACGCCAGGGCACTTTTTCTGTCAAATGAACATCTACTTTTAAAACAACAAATTTCTCGATATTGGTGGTTTATTTATATTAGTTTCATGCAATACAATATTGACGGACAATTAAACTTTTAAATTATTATATAAATAAAAACACACAAAAGTAATGATTAAATTGTTTATTTCATAATATGGTGCGACGTGTATTCGCGTATTTTGTCATATATTTGTGACGTTGGCGTTCAGGGTAAGATTTCATTTGTCACATATATGTGACAATGGCGTTCAAAAGATTAAAACCGATTCCCAGGGATAACTTGAGTTTATATTTTCTTCTTACAACTTATATATATTGTCCTCCGTCACCCATAGATAAGAACTAAAAATCGTCCATCGACCTTACATTTTTTTTTAAAACCAACCATAGACAATTAACAAATTAAACTAACTTATTATAAATAACTTACAAATCACTCCAACATTTATTAGAAATCAGTTCACGATTTTCTTTTTTGTACCACCTACCTATATTCGATTATTTTCTAGGAAATGGTTACTCACGTGTTGGTCTCAACAAGATCCAGGGTACATACGAGTATGTATATCTTACCCAATATATTTTCGAAGGTGCTACAAAAAGCGATTAACGTTATATCGATTTAGGGTGAACTTCACCAATGCAATTGAAAGCGGTCGGCACAAAGAGATCGTTACACATTAACAGTAGCAATGGCTTTTCAACAACATTCATTGCGTTATTTACGTTGTTGAGCAGACACATTTTTCGAACATATGAAGCAATGGATTAGCAATATCGTTCAAGATAATTAAAATGAGGATGGAACATGTTTTACGCATTTAGGTTACTGCTGTCAGTGTCATAATTGTTGTGACAGCTCTTGAACGCGGTTTGGACTTGTGATCGCATTCAATTTAATTGGGGAAATACCACTGGAAATAAGTCCTTTTTTACATATAACATAACATCACGCATGTAATCCCCGACGGGTTAGGCAGACATGCACCCACATTAAATTTTCACCAGTTATGTTTGAGTCCAATATAATAGAGGGCGAGCCTATTGCCATTAACTGGGCACAACCCTAGACTCCAGTTTTTGTGATGCATGAAGAAGCCTCCTCGTGTTGCGCAGTTTGTTTTTCTCTTTTTCTCATTCTCCAAACAAAGTTATTTTAAAGAGACCAGAATAACAAAATCTTTAACTGACACTTCCAAACATTTGAATGTGTGCCCGAAGCCCATATTTTCTCGTTTCGCCTCGTAACTCCGTGCGATGATAAATATACCGCGAACCGGTTCAAACTCGATTGGACCAGTTACCAATGTCTCGTTTGTCATTGGATTTTGATTGTGTTTTGGGACTGGATTTTTATGGGCTCTTGTATAGCTGCGAACTGTGTGAGAACAGATCATGACGTGTTTGAAATATAAGCTGGTCAACAATGTAGTGCATTGGAAACCTAGTGATATCGGCCCCGAATAACGAGTTGCAGGTCGTGAGTTAGAATCCAGGCAAGCACTTTACTTTGTATCTCTAATTTCATCACCACTACTCTCAAAACGGTGAAGGAAAACATCGTGAGGAAACCGGCATGTCCTAGAACCAAAAATTCGAAGACAAATTGTGACATTTACCAACCCGCACTGGGCCTGCGTGGTGGATTACGGCCCACTCCCTCTCACAGAAAGGATACCTGTGTCCCAGCAGTGAGAACATTATAGGCTGATTATGCTAACAAGGTGTTTGTGAGGCTAATAGCCGAGGTTGTATTGGTGTGCAGACGCCAACACATCAAGTTACTACAATCTGCCAAATTTCTTTAATCGATTTTCAACTTAATCGCTGAAGCATAAGGTTTAAAGTTGATTGGGAAAATTTTAAAGTTTTGGGTAGGTTGATGTGCTGGCGTCTGTACAATATCACCACTCGTGAAAGCTATTTTAACACTGCTGTTCATTCTGTAAAAATGTCACTGTTGTCTCCAAAACAAATTCAGTATAATTATCAACACTAAAGTAAAAACTACAAAACAGCTCGTCCATTATGTAAAAAACTCACCGAAATAACTTAGGTGAAGTGAGCTGTTGATAGTGTTAATCACCAGGTAGAATGACAGCTCACTTATAATTTCGCTTTCTAATTTAAAAGTACCATAGCCAAAAGATGAGAGACGTTCTTACGATGTCTGTTTGTCTGCCACAAGACTTTAACACCGTAATGTTAACTTATCAAGTTTTTCAACACTCGCCATATAAAATAATGCTTCTACTATAGACTTATAAAAAAAGATGGACTCCGCGCCATGCATTATCGAAAGTGAAGCACAGTAAGTATGCCGCCGGACTGTTTGTACAAACACGGCTCACGCTCAGATTCAGATTTACATCATAGTATGCAGACCGGCCGCCTTTACGTGACACGACAGCGTCAATCGTCAATCGCGCACACATAGGTCGGTACGGTGCTTCACTTTCGATATAATAATATAAGAATATAAGAAAGAAGGAAATAACTTTATTTAAGAAATCCAAAGTTGATGATTGTATAATGCATTTAAGGTATTCTTTTGCTTAGCAATATATTAGAAATAAGGAAAATATAAGCTATAGTCGAACTTTTAATTAGCTGTAGTAAAATGAAAGCTTATGTCTTGTGTTACTTAAATGACTGAAATTGGCGTCTTTTTGTTTTTTCGCGGTCTTCAACCAAATCTTGTTTTTAGTACAGAATAGTGTAACAATCGAAACTTATTTGACATGCATATCTCTAAACGCAGTCCGAAATGAGTTATTAAGAAGTGTCATTTTACTGCAGCTTATTAAAAGTCGGAGTATAGAACATTTTGTCGAGCATTTCCATGTAATGTAACGTTTCTACGAATGTTCGACGCTGCGTTCGACGTAATGCTCAGAACGAGTGAGTGAACATTACCTGTAACATTTCTTTACCTTGCGTTCATTGTTGAAATCTACAGGTACCGCTCGTGCCTTTGCTCGATAAAACGTTACATCAATACGCTCATTGGTTTTAAAATCAGGTTGTAACAAAACATCGAGCGTCGTGTTCGAAGTGCGTTTCGATTAAATTCGATGTTCTGTTACAAGTAAATGACCTAGTCTATACTCACCTATATATTATAAAACAAAAGAATAAAAAACCTTTCAAAAATTAAAAAGGAAGGTAATATTTAAAAGCGTTCACCAATAGTAGCACATTTTTCACCCGGGGGTGCATTTGGCGTACTCTAGATATCGACACGTGCTTCCCTTACCAAATATCTCGACACATCGATGCATTACTTTATACGGAACGACGAATTTTGACATGTGTCACTAGCAGATAACGAAGTAGGTACTTGAGAAATTGGATAAGACAATATTGAAATAAATCATGGTTTTATTTTTTGGGGATAAAATGATTCCGTATTCTTGAGTTGGTATAACAGTATTTTTTATATTTAATATTAAGACTGTACATATTATTTGTGAAAACTGGTTAAACTGTTATGAAACCCTATAGCTTTACTATTACTATAGGAGTTTGAACCCAGCAGGCAGTATACTTTGTGTATTTAATATCATCACTAAAAACGATGAGAGGAATACTTAGTTGATTTAAAGTTTTTAGTAGTACCTCAAGTAAGTACTTATAGATGAGGTCGGCTTAGAAAACATTACCCCCCTTACTAATAAACGTAAATATCAGATGAATAGTTACACACCGATTTCTCTCTTTCAGTCATCAGTGATTTGACTTTCGAAACAACACAAAGCGTTGTGTAACTATACAGACGCTCTACAACGTTTATTAGTAAGGGGTTATCACTATAGATACCTTTTTTATTGCCAAGCAGACTGGTTGAGCAGTGACGGCAAAATGCTAACAACGACCGTGACTTTTGATTTATAGATCGTAGGTTCGAAGACTTTACTTTGTGTAAATATATTTTGGCACCGCTGCTCTGAAAACGGTGAAGGAAAACATCGTGTGGAAACGGGCATGTCCTAAAACCAAAACATTCGAAGACATGTGACATCTACAAACCCGCATTGGGCCCGCCTGGTATATTTCAGCCCGCTCCCTCTCGAAGAGAGGACCTGTGTCCTGAGGCCTGTGTCCCAGCAGTGGGAACATTATAGGCTGAACATTAAGCTGCTATTCGTAAGAGCGTTTACGATGTACGGCATTTCATACAAACTTCTTGAAGTTAAAACGGTTGTTAAGAGCGTTTACGCCGTACAGTATTTCATGCAAACTTTCAAGCCATTGTTTTTCGAAATGAATGAACCGATTTTAATGAAACTTCGTACGCATAAGCAGGATACAAAGGTCTAAAAATTTAGTTAAGAACATTTTCGAAAAATAGTGTTACAGCCAAACTAAACTGATTTTAAATTTTCTATAGAAACAGATATTTCAGGTTATCTTTTTTTAAATAAGACATTTTGAAAATGTTCTTTATTAACTTTTTAGACCTTTGTATCCTGCTTATGCGTATATAGTTTCATTAAAATCGGTTAATTCATTTCGAAAAACAACGGCTTGAAAATTTGTATGAAATACCGTACGTAAACCGGCGTACCGGCGTAAACGCTCATAACACGGAACACAAATAGATACAGTTCAAGTCGACTGTCAAATAATATTATTATTGTTTTGGGTGCCGCAAACTGTTTCACCTCGGGATTTCCAGCTCATGATTTCAAACAACTTGTTTATTTAATAATAATTTACAGTTCTTCTTCGTAGAATTCAAGTTTATTCCACGTTTTCGCTTTAATAGATTCTGTAAGTATCTCATAATGTTGAAATATACTTGAGAAAACTATTTACACATTTTTAGTTAAACATTTTGTTGGCGATTCTCAGAGGTGTTAAATAAAATAGCGGACTGTAATAATAGGTGGTTCGTATATTGAACGTAAGGACGCGCGCCTCTCGGTCCGTAGTATGTCAAGTGAAGGGCAATGCAGGTCAGCGGCGATCGGCACCTCGTCCCCCGTTCCCCGCACGCTGCTGCCCCGCTCCGGTAGTCGCAGTGGCGGGCGGTGATAGGTTTTGTCTCCAACATACTCCCCGGGTTGAAGTAAGTAGGCAGCTGATTCAACAAGCAGGTTCTGGAAGGGGACAAATGTTATTAAACGCCCTTCGAATAATGGTTCCTCCCTTGATCCTTATATCGGCGACTCGAGCAACTTGATCCTGAGCCCCTGGGAAAACGGCCACACAGCGACCCAGGGCCCAACGTAATGGAGGCAATGCCTTGTCCTTTATAAGAACTAAGGAACCCAATTTGAGTTCGCTTGACGCAGTAGGCCACTTCGTCTTTTGCTGCAGAGTGGTGACGTACTCGTTGGAGAATCGTTTCCAGAAATGTTGCTTGACGAACTCGATTCGTTTGTATCGCTCAAGGCTTGTTATTCTCTCTGTCAGCTGTGGATGTGGAACAGACACAAGTGGTCGTCCTATTAGGAAGTGAGCGGGTGTTAAAGGTGTGAAGTCTGTAGGATCGGAATTTAAGGCAGTGATAGGACGTGAATTAAGGATGGCTTCCACCTGAGTCAGACAAGTGTGCATTTCTTCATAAGTGAAATGCGTAAGTTGGAGAAGCTTACGAAGATGATATTTAGTGGAACGGACTACAGATTCAGCCATACCATTGAAATGGGGGGTGTAGCTCGGAATGAAGAGGAAGTCTATACCCTCTTGGGCGACTTCAGAACTAATTTGAGAACTTGATTCCTGTAAGAAACGATGCAACTCGTTACATGTACCTACAAAATTAGTCCCATTGTCGGAGGTTATACTTTGAGGCTTCCCTCGACGAGCCACAAACCGGTTTAGAGCGGCCATGTATCCCTCTTTAGTAAGGTCTGTAACTAGTTCCAAATGCACGGCCTTTGTAGCTAAGCAGACAAAAATGGACAAGTAAGATTTAATCAGTTGGCAACCTCGACCTTTACGGTTAGCTATCTTAACTGGGCCTGCATAATCCACCGAACAGTGTAAAAAAGGAAATTCCAGTGTAGTTCTGGATTCAGGTAACTGTCCCATTATGGGCTGAACATTGCTGGCTTTAAATCTGAAACATTTTATGCAACCTTTCGTTATGGATTTAGACAGATTCCTTCCTCCCAAAGGCCAGAAAGTTTGACGAATATTGGACAACAATAACTGAGGCCCCGCATGTAAAAGCTTTAAGTGATGCATATGAAATATGATTTTCGTTAAATGATGTTTGCTACATAATATTATTGGATGCTTGGTGTCATAGCTATAAGGTGAATTATCAAGTCTACCGCCTACTCTCAAGATATCATTTGAATCTAGAAATGGTGTCAATGATATTAATTTATTTTTCTTTGGTAATGCGTGGCCTGACTTTAAGATGAGGTATTCATTTGGGAACATTTCTAACTGTGCAGTGTGCATGATAAAGTTAAATGAATTTTGCAATTCCTCACAAGAAAGATGATCGCAGAATCTATTTGTTTTGTTTTTACAGTTATAAATAAATCTGTGTATATAGGCTATAACCCTTTGTAAACGTGTAAATTGTGAATATTTAGGTATAAGTTTTGTAAATAGTTTATCGTCACCGTTCTTTCTAACTTCATTATTTATAATAAGACAAGGTTGGAGATCCGGTAGGTCCTGTTTCTGGGATTCATTAGGCATTTTTGGCCAACAATGATCTGACTCGTGCAAATACGATGGGCCCGACCACCACAACGAGGCGTCGCTGATGATATCAGCCTTCACCCCGCGAGAAACTAGATCCGCCGGGTTCTCCTTGGACGGCACGTAGCTCCACGTGTGACCGCTGGTGCTTTCTTTGATCTCGTTAACACGATTACGTACGAATTGATTAAGTTGATTTGAAGGGGTGGACAACCACCCTAAGACGATCGTGGAATCGCACCAAAACCGACACATGTTAATGTTTAACGTAAGTGAATTTCTTACCTTAGTACACAGTCTTGCACCTAACAGAGCCCCACACAGCTCAAGACGTGGAATAGTTGTGGGTTTGATCGGTGCGACCTTGTTTTTTGAGATTAAGAGCTGAACACGCACAAGTCCCGAATTACACACAGACCGAATGTAGACGCATGCCCCATACGCACTTTCAGATGCATCTGTGAATACATGGATTTCAATCTTTACGCAAAGATCACTAAGAACCCATCGAGGAATTTGTAATTTATTAAGACAGGGTAATGTGTTAGCAAATGAAGACCAGAGATGTAAAATCTCTGACGAAACTTCTTCGTCCCAAGAGCTTTTATTGACCCATAATTTCTGCATAATCAATTTAGCTTCGACAACGCATGGACCTACAAGCCCTAATGGGTCGAATATTTGGCTTATAACTGAAAGAATGTGGCGTTTGGTAACCTTCTCATGAAGTTCAATGTTAATTGAGAAAGATAAGGTATCCTGCTGACAAAGCCAGTATAAACCTAACGTTTTTGATGATGTATTTTTGTTGTTATCTGATAGATTTAAAACTGTGTTTGAATCTATAATTTTACCTGTGAACAGCTCGTTAAGAATTAATGCATTATTAGATTTCCATTTGCGAATATTGAATCTTGCTGAATTTAAGGCGGCACTAATTCCCTTACATAACTTTATAGCTTCGCTTACAGTAGTTGAAATACTAAAACAGATCTGCCAAAGCCCACGAACACCTTTACGTCAGTCAACCATTCAGAAACATAATGTTAAACGCCGTCTTACTGAGTCATTTAGAAACTCTCCACTCATGATGCAAAGCTCACCTAATGATAAAAAACTTCATGCCCACACTCATTCACTGGTCCAACAAGAAAAAACACAAAATGCATCACAAAGCGGTATACCTACAACAGAACTGGGTTGTTGCGGGCAAAGTACTAGAGCATCAGCTTTTAATCCAGAAAGCAGTCAATTATTCGAACGCAGTCTAGAGATCCCATGTGCTCAGACTTCATTTACACTACTGAATAAAACTGATAACCAACCTTTGCAAAATTCAGAAGTCTTCAATGCAACTGGTGTTCCAAAGATTATTATTTTAGGTGACCAACAAGTACGAGATTGTGCCAGTCAATTAAAATTACAGAGGGATGCAAATAAGTGGAATAACATATATTCTGTAACAGGCGTTTCAAGACCAAACGCAACTAGTACACAAATATTATATAAAATAGACGATTACATAAAAAACATGCACAATGACGACATATTGATATTGGGTATAGGAAGCAACGACAAAAACCCGTACAAATTTCTTTCAGAGTTCATTCCGAGCATTCATAAACTAAGAAACAACCAAGTATTTATTTTAAATATTATTAATAATCCCTATTTAAATTTTAAGTTGTTAAATCAAAATATAAAACTATTTTTGCTCAATTTTCCTAACTGTAAGTTCATTGATACAACTGAAAATACATATAGTCATAATAATTATAACTACACATCCAAAGAAATGCTGTGTTATAAACTAAATATAGAAATTGATAATATTAATCTTAAGAAAATTATGGACACAGCTTGTACCTTAAAACACAGTCACACTTCAACGAGCTCAAACATAAATAGTAGTATATGCGTTAACAAAAAAGGAACAATCCCATTCTATTTTAAGGTACAAGTAAAGAACCCCCAACAGCTATTAAATGCTAATGAAGCAACTACACCAAACCCTAATGACGCTAATAAATCCACTTTTTTTCGAAGTTAAACGTAAATGTACACTATTTCACCAAAATATTGCCGGCATCTTAAACAAAACAGATTTATTAGAAATAACTTTACAAGAACTGCATGCAAACGGTACAACTCTTGATATTCTATGCTTTTCTGAAACTTTCATAAAAAGAGGATCAGAAAGTAACTTAATACTAAAAAATTACAAACTAGTCTCATCTTTCTCAAGACCTCACCAACGCCGAGGTGGAACTTGCATAATGGTTAAAAAGGACCTTGAATGTAAACCTATCCTAAATTTGGTTACGCCTTTAGTGAATGATTTTGAATATTGTGCAGTAGAAATTATGACTCTTAAAGTCTTTGTTATCTGTATTTACCGTACTCCAAACTCAAATTTAAGTTTGTTTTTAAAAGGCATGGAGGATATTTTAAGGAAAATCACAAGACGAAATAAAAATAACATAATACTTTGCGGTGATTGGAACATCGACGTGTTAAAACGTAATAATAATTATAAAGAATTAGAATGTATCTTACAGAACTATAATATTTTTAACCATATTACTAAACCCACAAGAAAATCATCATGTATAGATCTCATCGCAAGCGACATACCCAATGCTCAGCCTCAAATACATATCCTTGCATTATCTGATCATGAGACCGGTCAGTCCATCTGTTTCCATTCGTCTGTAGACACTGCGAGATGCAGAAAACAATTCTGGTTTCAAAAGAGAAGAGATTTAAGTCAAGATAACATAGAAAAGTTTATGTCATGCATATCGTCTCTTTCCTTTTCGGAAATATACGTATCAGATGATACTGACATTGCATTCAATCACTTTCATGATACATTGTCCCTATTTTATAATCTCTGTTTTCCCATTATCAAAGTAAAAATTATAAACAAACCGGTAAAAAGTAAATGGATAACAAAAGGAATAAAAAGATGTTGTGTCAAAAAACGAAGTATGTACCTAAAATATAGACTATTAAATTCTAACAAAAATCGAAACCTAAAGAACTATCAAAATTACACAAGAATACTGCGACGATGTATATTACATGCTCAGAAAGTTGATAATACTCGTTATATACGTCAATCGAACAATAAATGTAAAGCCGCCTGGGACATTATAAAAAAAAATAGTACAGATATTGATAACAACGCTGAAATTACCTCTATCAAGATTGATCAGTGCACTTACACTGATGCCGATATAATTGCCAACAAATTTAATGACTTTTTTATAAACATGACAAACAAACCAAAAATCCCTAATTCTGAAACACAAACTGATTACAAACATACCATCACTGACATATCAGATAGCATTTTCTTGACTCCAACTAATGAAGATACTGTGTATAAAATCATTAATTCCTTAAATTCAACTCATTCAACCGGGTATGACGATATCAATACGAAAATTCTTAAACGTTGCTCCAAATATATTTCTCATCCACTCGCCCACATTATTAATTTATCATTATTACAAGGCGTATTCCCCACAAGACTAAAATTTTCTATAGTCAAACCATTATACAAAAAAGGAGATAAAAATGACATGAATAACTATCGACCAATTACCCTAATACCCGTAATTTCTAAGATTTTCGAAAGAATTATGTACAATAAACTGCACTCCTTTATTATAAAACATTCCATTTTAAAAGAGGAACAATTTGGTTTCAGGAAAAATAAATCAACAACTCTTGCATGTTTTTCTCTTGTGAAAATGATTACCTCTAGTCTGAATGGAAAGAGGCCAATATCATCGATATTTCTCGATATGTCAAAAGCATTTGACTTCGTAGATCATAAACTGCTTCTCTTCAAACTAAATCGTTATGGTATTAGGGGAAATGCGTTACAGTGGATAGAAACTTATCTAAATAATCGACAACAATGCGTAGAGATATCTAGGCATACTTCATCAGAAAAGAAAATATATAGATCCGCCTATCGTCATAACCCATGTGGTGTTCCCCAGGGCAGTATATTAGGACCCTTTTTGTTTTTGCTATATATAAATGATCTGCCCAACGTAACCCCATATTCATGCATTCTGTACGCCGACGATACAACCCTTAGTATTGAACTCCCCGATAACAATATCACCAAATACGAAAAAGAGATTAATGATACGTTAAACAAAATAATTGAATGGCTAAAAGACAACAATTTGCATGTCAATATTAGTAAAACTAAACTTATACAATTCCAAACTTACAATAGCAAACGTCACCAATTAGAAATAAGATATGCAAATAACGTTATAGAAGAGGTTGAAAGTGCTACTTTTTTGGGGATAACATTAGATAAATATTGCAACTGGAAAGTACACATTGACAAATTATGCACTAAACTGCAAAGATTTGTATTTGTTTTAAACAAGGTAACTCGCGTAGCTGGTATCAATGCAGCACTTTATGCTTATCATGGTTACGTAGCATCAATTCTCCGCTACGGCATCATAATATGGGGCAATTCTGTGGATAATATTAAAGCATTCCGAGCCCAAAAAAAATGTATTCGATCAATAGCTAAAGTCCAACCATTACAAAGCTGTGTCCCACTTTTTAGAAAATTGAAAATATTACCACTTCCGTCTTTATATATATTCGAACTCTGTATCTTTGTACATAAAAACATAGCTTTATTTCAAGTACATAATGATGTTGTAATAAGAAAAAGTCGAAATATTCACAAATTATGTGTAGCCCAACAAAGAATTAAACTATTTTCTAATAATGTTTACTGTATGGCAATTAGTATTTATAATAAATTACCTAATGTTTTTAAAAGTCTTAACTTTATGACATTTAAAAACAAATTGTTTAAGTTCCTATTGCTAAAGTGTTACTACTCCACAAATGAGTTTTTAAATGAAAAATTTGATTCAAAATTTAAATTAGACGACGACTTGCCCTAAAATTGAATTTAATTTCTATTAAATAGTATTTATTAATTCTTGACATTATTATATAACCCTTGATATTGTATTTGATAGTAGTTAACGTTTTCCTTATCCTTGACATTGTATGGTTTAATTTTGACATAATTATTGTTTAAATTCTTTGAAATATTTGTACGCTGGAAACAGCAGAATATTATGGACATTATATTACATGTAACACCTTTGTAACAACAATATTCTAACAAATAAATTTATTATTATTATTATTATTATTATTAGTACTGGATCCACTTAATAAATCATCACAGTAAAAGTCGTGCGATATAGTGTGTTTGACGCTATTATCATTAACTATGGATGCCAGACTGCTCAAACATTTTGTCGCGAGATATGGCGCTGATGCAGTTCCCTGACAAACTGTGTTAAGTGTGTACGTTTTTAAGCAATGAGAGGAATCATACCTAAATACTATTTGTTGTAACGAGCGTTGACTGGGTACTATGTCTATAGATCTAAACATTTTTTCAATGTCTGCCGATACTACAAATTTATGCTGGCGGAATCTGAGGAGAATCGATAAGAGATCGTCTTGGACCGTAGGACCGACCATTTGAATTTCATTGTAAGAAATTCCTGAAGTCTGTACGCAGCTTTGTCGTTGTACTGGACTCCCGAAGTACGCCATGATGAGGAAGGTAGTAGTTGGCATTGTCACTGTATGGAAAAAGGGTTTTATTTTCAGTCATGTGACCTAACCGCTCGTATTCTTTCATGAAGTCTAAATATTTTTCTTTGAATATTGGTTCTCGTTCGAATTTTCGCTCAAGCGATAAAAGGCGGCGCTTAGCCATCTCAAATGAATCGCCTAAGACTTGGGGATCTTGCTTGAGAGGTACGGTGACGACAAAGCGACCATCGTCATGTCGCGTTGTGTTGACCGTGAAATGATTTTCACACGCACGTTCCTCTGCGGATTGAGAATGCTCAAGAGAAACACTATCTACTTCCCAAAAACGAGTGAGGTCAATATCAAGTTGACCTTGAGTAAAAAGACATTGACTGAATGTACTTTTCGGACTCGAGATGTGTCCAGTGACTATCCATCCGAACTCCGAACTACGTAACATAGGTAGATGCTTGCCTAGGCTAATCTTTTTGTTACCTAGAATATCCCAGAAGATATCTGCCCCGATAAGAAGATCGACCTTCGAAGGAATGTTATAAGAGGGGTCAGATAGACATAAACCTGCTGGGATTTGAATGTGTTGTGTGTCAATGTATGTGATTGGTACTGCTGTGGTGACGTTGGTAAACACATGACAATCAATGTTAGTCCTATAGGCAGAATTTAATGACTCAATTGTGAGATTGCAAGACTGTGTACTATTGGATACATGATTATTAAAACCTGATACCGTGGAGCTCACGTTCCACCTTGGCAAACCCAGCTTACTGCAGAAAGCCTCGGAAACGATATTTATTCCGCTACCGTTGTCCAAGATCGCCCTGGCGGTGTGTTTGCTGCCCCTGCCGTCAACCACACTCACCAACGCTGTGGAAAGGAAAACACGCGTCGGAGTAGTTACCGGTAGAACATCAGATGTCAGTACTATATCCTTTGAAGACGATGAAGACGAATCACGAGAAGCAGGTTGCTCGGATTTTTCTACGTGCAAAAGAGTGTTGTGCTTTTCTTTGCAATATTTGCAGTGTGACAAAAAACATTTCTTTGCTACATGACCGAACCGTAAACAGTTCAAGCACACATTGAACTCCTTTACTTTTGTAATCCGAGATTCCAGTGGAAGACTTCTAAAAGATTCGCAAGTGAACAGCTGATGTGACTCATCGTCACACAATGGGCATGATTTACGTTTAAATTTTTTATTTTTAATATTGCTATTAGTGCTATTATTTATTACTAAACTTTTCGCTTTTACGGGTTCTGATTTTATTTTATTATTGTTATTGTTCTCTTCTAAAGTTTCTAATAGGTTGGCTCTGTTATTTAAAAATGTTATGAACTGTGAAAGTGTTGGGGATGAAGTCAATGTATTTCTGTGTTCTTCCCATTCTCGACCCGTCACACTATCGAGTTTAGTTGACATCATATAAATTACGAGCGTGTCCCAGTACTGAGTGGGTTCATTTAATGATGTGAGAGCCCTGATATTCTTGTTAGTTACATCAATAAGATTTTGAATCGACTTACACGATTCTGATCGAATAGGATCTACGTTAAACAAAGCCTGTATGTGGTTATTAACCAGTAAGCGACTATCGTCAAATCGCTCGCACAATAATTCCCACGCAATTTTATAGTTTTCACTTTTAAAATCAATGTTTTTAATTATCAGAGCGGCACTTCCTTGAAGAGAAGCCCGTAAATAGTGGAATTTATTTATGTTATCTATGCAGTCACTGTTATGTATAAGAGAAAGGAATGTGTCTTTAAATTCAAGCCAGTCTTGATAGCCACCACTGAAATGTGGTAAGTCAATTTTCGGTAGCCTAACCAAATTTCTCACTCGCCCACCTGTTTCTGCATCGCTGAACTCCAACACAGACCCGCCGCCACCCTTGCCTCCGGCAGCAAGCAGGCTCTTGGCTGTGGCCATCAGCGGGTAGTAGTCGTTGTCGAACTGCACACGCTCTGCGGAAACTTCATCGGTTGGTGGCTCATCTGATAGGATCTCGATTTCAGTCTGTAACGTGTCGAATTCCTCGCACAAGGGCTCAAATTTTCGTAAGCGACACTCTAAATCTATGATTTGTAGTTCCGTTAATGTTTTAGAACTTTTAATTAATTTTATATGATTGCCGAAAATAGTAAGCTTTGATTTTATAGCTGAGCGTTTTTTAATTAAAGTTTTAAGTTCGGATCACAAAACGAACCTCAAATCGCAATAAGGGCAACAGCTGATTTCAAATTAGCAATCACACACACAGCTACTTCATGCGCCGCAATCACTAGTAATAAGATATGTAAGCAATAATAATTTAACCAGGTAGCTGAGCTCAATGACTGTGCGTATTGATTTGAAGTAAACAAGATGATTCATGCGATAGGCATTCAACGCTCGAGTTTTATGATTGCAAGTAGCTCACAATAGTCTCGAATTACGACGAAGAATTGTCAACAAATTAAATTAACTGCAATGGTATAGATAACAGGATGTATGTATATTATTCTATGAGTTTTAACGTATGAAGAATGCACAAAGCACCGACTCAAGTTTTAGCAAAATGGGTATGATATTTAGAAAGGAAATATAAATTTGACTAGCTAAGAGAAGAGGGAATAAGAGGAATAAATAGGAACGAACTCACAAGATGTCTTATCCTTTACCCAGCGACGCGACGGTTTGTTCGTCCTTCAGATGTCCTTCCTTGACCTCTTCGAAAGTCGTCACGTAATGGCCGGCGCGTGCGACTCGTCAAATTTTTTGAATATGATACGGAATAGTCTCCAAATAAGCTTCAAGACGTCCTTAGTTTCCTTTTCCACGGTGAAAGGACCATATGTTGGCGATTCTCAGAGGTGTTAAATAAAATAGCGGACTGTAATAATAGGTGGTTCGTATATTGAACGTAAGGACGCGCGCCTCTCGGTCCGTAGTATGTCAAGTGAAGGGCAATGCAGGTCAGCGGCGATCGGCACCTCGTCCCCCGTTCCCCGCACGCTGCTGCCCCGCTCCGGTAGTCGCAGTGGCGGGCGGTGATAGGTTTTGTCTCCAACAATTTTATTTTTGCTAAAGTTTTCCGTAGACTCGACGTCTCGAAAAAAAATCTGCTGTTCCCATAGACTTATAAAAAAAGATGGACTCCGCGCCACGCATATCAAAAGTGAAGCACAGTAAGTATGACAATTTGTACAAACGCGCCTCACGCTCACATTTACATCATAGTATGCCAACCGGCCGCCATTGTGTGACACGACAGCATCAATCGTCAATCACGCACACATAGATCGGTACGGTGCTTCACTTTCGATATGCGTGGCGCGGAGTCCATCTTTTGTTCCCTACATTTTGAGAACGTCAGCAACGGGTTCCTGTCTACGATTGATAATTGGTGAGAATATTAATATACTTCATTATTCAAAAGAACTGGCTGTTTCCTTACTGCGAGTACATCTCTATTAACACACATCACCACAAGATACACATCCTACATAAAATAAATACATATGATATTTACAAACATATAAGTTTTATTTATAAGCAATAGGTTTAATACAAAATTACATAAATAAAATAGATTACCTACATATTTTGAAAGTGTTTAAGCTTGATAATAATGTCGTCGTGCGACTATTCAAATTTAATCCTGAAAACACAGACATTATTTTTTATGATGTTTACCAGATTTCGGATGGAAGCGTCATAATTTATGAATATTATTTCTACATGCATTGCTGATTTTAGACAATAAAATAAAAATGTTTGTACTGTTTTTACATTTAAAATTGCATGAGGATAAAACTGTCTGTTTTCAGATTCGGGGGGATTTCGGGACCGGGACCGCGGTCCCGGATTCCACCTATAATTATTTTTAAGTGGTAATTTGGGACCACAAAACAAAAGAAGGTAAAGTACAGTTAACAAAAAGCTGATATAATATTTTGATCAACAATTACATGAATTAAGGTAGGTACCAAAATAAAGGGTAATATTAATTGCACTTATAAAAGGATAGTTGTAGCTATAAAATAAAATAACAATATCTCAATCATGTAAGAAAGGTATATTTGAATACTTATAATAAATAGTTCATAATAAAAAAAAAACGTATTTCAAAATGAAAAAGGTTGTTCAGAAGTTTGGTTCACTTTTAAACAAACATTGTAACTCAGTCTGATGAGACACCATGCCCGTTATATTTAACAAAGCGCGCTGTTGGATTTTTAACATTCAGTTCTCTGCCGTGCGTTGAAAATCCAATGTACCTACGCATTCATTTAGATGTTGCTTAGTTAGTGTTACTGACACAGGCCGCTGTCAAAATTCTTGCAAACTTATTTCTGCTAAAAAGGGGTAAATTTAATCAACTACTACTTTTTTTTTACAATATTTAACACAAACATTTATACTAGATACTAAAGTAAATGACTAACGAGTCGAGAGTAGTCGTCGAAGTACTCGTTCGCATCGCTGTCATCCGGAAACGTGCCCAGAAGACTGGCAGCATTGCCACGTTGAATGGCATACATCATAAATACATTAAATTATATTTCCCGTTTATGATTTTTTTATGAAGCAATATAAATTTGCAATTTTATTTTTATCCAGCAGTGAACGTCTTTCGGCTGAAATGATGATTATAATTTTAGTGTTCCGGTCTGCAATAAAAATAAGATGCTTATCTCCAAAACTATTACTGCCACCAATTATTAAAAAAATACTACTACGGTAAATGAATTTCCTACTAAAAGATATTTTTCACAAACCTAAATTCTCTTTGGTCGTCGATTAGCAATAAAAATGACTTAAACTCCTAAGATAAGGATCAACGGTAGAAAATTATAAATTAACCCATAAAATTTTATATTAAGATAAATCCTTGGCCAAGTTTCCATGATATTTTCAACATCCTATATATAATTGCTTTTCATGATAAAGTGGGAATTATCGAAATTTATAGGGAGCCGTTTGTTATCCTTTGCAAGATAAAATTGGGGCATTTGATATAGTCTGTTGGAAATACTTAGTTGGGGAGAACGTTGAAGCTTGCTTGGTGAAGCTGTCACGCCCTTTAAGCCTAGTGGCTTTTATTTATATTTTAATTTTTGTTTATATATATATATTTTTTTTTGTTATAGAATAGAATATAATTTCCTTTATTAGAGTAACCAAGACTCAAACAAGATTGTTAGTAAAACTTACGATTATGTTGGTAAGTACAGACACTAATAAAAAACACAAGACATAACGGTTGGTCACCGTTGCGACATCCCATGAGAGACGCCACAACAGTGACCCAGGCCACGTATACACAGTCCAGGCGACTCGCAACCATGCTTAAGACACTATTGGAGCCACCCCACACCCTGCGCACCAGGGAAGCGCACCGTTTGCGCATTGTTGGGTAAAAGCAATCTACGTGCGCATCTGCAAACAGATAGTTCATTATAGTTTTTGGTATATTGGCGTGGCTAGCTAACATAACTTGTTTATGAAACTCTTGTGCGAACTTTCATGCTTCTGAAACCAGCCGTAGGCTGTGATGAAGAAGATGGAGTGGGCTGTAATTTACCACGCGGGCCCAGTGCGGGTTGGTAGATGTCACATGTCTTCGACTTTTTAGTTTTAAGACATGCCGGTTTCCTCACGATGTTTTCCTTTAAATTAGTTCACAAAGTAAAGCACCTGTCAGGGTGCGACCCCACGACCCAACACGTAAGTCGCGGCCGGTACCATTGGGCTACTACAGCTGCTCTCGGATTCGATTATAAGAGTGAGGGAAGAGATTCGAGAGTGCACCTGTGTCTGCGCACACTTGTGCACTATAATGTCTCCCGCGCCGAAGGCTAGTCTCCGTTGAGATTGGCCGCTATTGCGGAAATTATACGGTCTGGAGGCCTATTTTCCTAATCAGTTTTTAGAGATCATTTAAATATTTCCCAAAAATAAATCTACCCTCCGTAAAATGGATTTTTATAAAAACACCATCTAGAAAACTTCCTAAAAGCTGTTTTTAATTATCTGAAAGTCAATATTATTATTTTTTTGTACAATCCATCAATCACAACATTTAATTACGAACATATTCACAAACCGGCCTCAGTTCTCAGAAAACGGGTAATATTAATCAAAAGAATCAATTCTGCGAAAAACGGTCCAAAATTGCGCTCGAATTGGGAACTTTATGTAAGGCTTGTGTTTAAATTGCTTTACACTTTAGGATTAAAAGGTTTAAGTGTATCTTTATTCTGTTCTGCCGTGCCAATCCAAAAGACTGTAACTCAAATTAGTGTTTTACAAAAGTTACAGTGTATTGGATTGGCAGGGCAGTGTTTTCGGCAACGGTGTTTAATACCCCATCCCCATCGGCCATCTGTTCTGCGAGCAATGTTCCCTCTGGCTATGTCGGTTACCTTGGTTCTCCTCCGGATCTCAGGGGAACTCAAAGCATAGCCTAGCCCTCTTCTTTGCCCATTGAGTGACTTTCTAGCCTTCTAATGAGGCTTATTGTACATGATATTAAGTTGCAGGCAAACATTAGTTTAATGTTCATCTCTCTTATTTACGCAATTATCCTTGGTTTAACATGTCCCTGAATGTAAGATGAGTTGGGTCACAGTTGCGACAATAATAATAGAGCGGCAAGAATATTAATGCACAAAAATATTTTACAACCCGCAAGAGTTAACTTGTGACCCAAGACGCGTCCAATTCTCGTAATATCAAGAACGTTCACAGTCTGATCTCAGTATCAATCTGTCAAAAATACCTCTAATTTCCTCACATTTTGACAAGTTTTTGACGTTTCTTTGTCGCCGAAATGAGACTGCGACTAGATTTTGAACGTTTTGAATTACGAGAATTGGCCTCTGGGGGTCTACTCCGCATATGTCATCTGAGCGAAGTCTCAAGTTAACTCTTGCGGGTGGTATGTAAGAATAGAATATAATAATTTTTATTCATAAGTTCACATATAAATTATAAATTACGTACAAGTTACATCATTACAAAGTTACTTATTAATATTATGAAAAAAAAAAATTGTATGTGATATTATGAGGTAGCAGTTTAAAAACCTCCTTATTTAACACATACAACAGTTACATCTTTAAACTAAAATGTAAATTAAACATTCAGACCAAAAATAAAAATAAACTGACTGCAACAAAAAAATCTGAACACACTTTTCAAGCAGTCTGATGCAGTTGATGGCAGTTATTTTACGTAATCTCTCGTTTAGTGTGCTATATTTTCGAATCGTTTCCTTAAGCCCTTTGTTTTGATATCGAAGATAGCTGGTACAAAAAAAAAAACTGCCACCTTGATTTGATAAAAACAAAACCTTGCCTTATAACCATCTCTGTTTTTTTTCGCGCAGTGGATTATAAGAAAAACATAATATTCAGCAGACAATGTTCACAAATGAAATCGTAAACATGCAACAAACCTTCCTCTTTTCTATCTCGTATTCTTCAAGCGTGCATTGTAACACGATATTTTTTAGGACGGTCTTGTGGCTAATGAACAGTATCTGTTGTGACATTGTGTCTCTAATTCGGCGGATATTTAGGACACGACTTACTAGCGTGAGTGATTTTTATTATGAAAGTTTGGGATTGGCTATTCTCATTGTAAAGCTATTGGTTCCACGACTTCCACGGTCCGTTAACTGAAAGGCCTCGCCAGGCGTCGCTGTGCCCATGCCGAGCATTCCTATTATACGGTGTGTCGGCCTGGTGCGGCCTGTTGGCCACTATTCCTACATGTCATGCAGTAATACAGAGCTCATGGCTGTATGTGCACCCGCTGTGCACTGCTGTACATACTAAAGAGAGATTAAAATCAGCCTATTTTTTATTAACTACGCCCTGTAGTTTCACCAGCATTAAATATCGATTCAGTAGAAATATCGAAATAAATAGTATCCTATATGTCCTTATCCAAGTCATGTTCTACCCATGTGCTAAACACCCAAATCCGTTCACATGTTTTAGCGTGTTTGAGTAACAAACATCTTCACAAACTTTGACATTTATAATAGTACCTAAGTAGAATCCGGAGTCAAGTTGCCAGAAACCTATGACGCGGAATATTATGGGCATTAAACTTGTGGACTTGCACCCTAATTCCGTAACACACCATCAATCTCTATCTGAATCATTTTGAAGGATATTGCTAATCCATTGCTTCATATGTTCGAATAATGTGTCTGCTCAACAACGTAAATAACGCAATGAATGGGACGGTTGAAGTGTGTTGGGCATGCCACCGTCCGGGTGAGTCTATCAGGCATATTATCTCGGCGAGTACTTGCACAGGCACAACCAAGTACCCAGGATTATTCACTTGCAACTTGCTTTGAAAGATAAACTCCCAGATCCAGTTCTTGAAAGTGGCCATGTCACGTTGTATAGGTACTGAGATCGGTCTATCATAACTGACAGGACAATAATTGTCTCCAATAAGCCCAATATAGTGGTGATAGATCGTTTGCGCGCCGCACAATGATTGTAGATGTTACCATTCCACATGACGAGAATCTCGTGAAAGCTGAGAAAGAGGAACAAATTAAATATCTTGAGTTAGCACACGAGGTTGTTGACATGTGTCATGACAGCTCGGTTGTCATTGTACCGATAGTCTTATCAGCCTATGGCCTGATGGCCAAAAGCCTCGATCAACATCTGTCGAGGCTCTCGTTAGGCTGTTGAATCAAGGGCTTATCACATACTGTTATTTTGTAAGCGGGTTTTTAATTTAGATGGGACTATTAAGGAATAGTATTTATTAGTAATTCGAGAATCCCCAGCATTGGGGATCGTAGTGGAACATTGAGTGCTGTGTAGTCCCCAGGGGACTGGTCTAGGGGATTTTAGTGGAACGAGCGGATTTAGAAGGCAGCTGTACTATTCGATACGGCTCGCTTAGTGAAGAGGTTCCTGTCTCTGGAGCCCTAACCACCGGTAACTTGGACTATATTTTTTATATTTGTAAATGTTTTTCTTATGTTTTTTATAAAAATCTTTAAAAATTTGTTTGATATGTAAGAAGTAAATCAATAAAAGAAATAATAATATCACTCAAATATCACTTGGAAAGCTGCCACGCTTAAATGGAATTGGGCTGGACATATTATGCCACATGTAAGACGATCAATGGGCCAAACTTACGATTTATTCCTGTTTGATCCCCCTTTTTTTTAATGATGGTAGATCATCAAGTGACCTCTCCCGCTCTGGGTGGAGCGGAAGGGAGTGGAGCGGCAGGGAGTGAGACTTACCTACTAAAACCCATCCGTGTTCCTTCCTTAGCCCTTTATGTTCCGGGGTAGCGGTAACCCTTTCGGACAATCCCGCTGACCCGGCAGAAAAGGTCTGATCCCCTGAGCTCCCCTTCTCTCTTTTTATAAAATTTTTGGAGCTTGGAGCTTTTGGAGTTTTTGGCAGCTCCGGACAGAGAGAGGTGGAAAGAGAATAGATTCAAATTAAATTAGCTAGCGAAACTCCGCAGACAGTGAGTATCAATAACAAAACAAGACAAAATTTAAGAAAAATTATTGTTTTTTTTTTTCTGTTATCTTAAAAATCATCTTGTATTACGTACCTGTCTTAAGCTGTGTTTCTTAACTTTACCGAAAAAAATATATCCTTCTTTCCATGCTTGTCTGCGGATATTAGGAAAACATATCAATATCGGCACAACTGACGGTCACCCTACACTACCACACCTATTAGCGAACACTTAACGCTGCGGACTACGTAACAGAAGAAATTATCTCCTAATGAATGACAATGGGGACATCTTTATGGAATCAATTACTGCTTTCGTCCTTTGCCTTGTTCGAAATGTTGTACAAGTTTTGGTACAGTGTGTTGCGATTTGTGTCTTTGTTTGACAAAATTACATTGATTTATTATTATTTATTTATTTTCTGATAGACTCTTTATTGAAAAAAGGTGATAGCCATGCCATGGTAACGGCAACAACTTACGACTCAACCGAGTCTTACGAGTCGGATCATTTTCAATACTCAAACTGTACCTACATGATTTGTTGTTGACCCTCAAAAATCTTCAAATTTTTTTTTTTCGTTTTAACATATTTAGATATTGATACCCATCACGTCTGTTGAGTTTCGATAGCTTATTTTATTTGACTCTGTATTTAATCGAACCCCAAATCGTAATGGACACTTTGGTAATATATACTAAATGCGCTTCTTATTGTGATCCTCAAATAATTCCCATTTTATTCTTCTTCTGTCCCCGGACCCGTTATTTGGGGTTGGGTCTCCTCACTTTTCTGTCTTGGGTCGTCGGTTCAGGCAATTGGGCTTTTTTGTTTTTAACCACCAGGTCTTTGGCAGGCGGCCTCTGACTATCTTTTGTTGTGGCAGATTTAATGCAATTTGTACCACATGAGGAAAACGATCAAACGATCGCGCGGTCGTTCACCAACACGATGGACCGATCAGGTGAAGGAATCATCGTCCTCTAAATTCTACACGGTGGTAAGGGATGCGCTGGACAGAAACCGGTGGAGACGGATCATCCGCTTCAGATGCAACTCCGTAGCTGACCACGATCCTCAGACATGAGGGACCGACTACAGAGAGAGAGAGTACCACATGGTCTTCATTGCGTCTTTTAATATGCCCATACCATCTGAGGCGGTTTTCTGTCATTTTGTCAGTGATTGGTGCGACTTCAAAGCTGCCTCGTATCGTGTCTTCATTACGGACATTGTCCAGTCTGGTCACACCTTCGAAATAATTCCCATTTTGGTGACCTGAGTTACTAAATAGCCAAGTAACTGCGACCAACTTGGAAGTAGTCGTGGTTGGTCACAGTTAAAAATATTGCACACTTTAAAATTTCATTTCCATTCTTTAAAACCCGTAAGTAAGTACCTAACTTCTAAACCAAATATTTGCATCACGCTTCACCGAATTTCATTGAGTAGTGCTGAACTGCTGACGATACATTTTGTTCACGATATTATGAATGGGGCTCATTAGGTAATTGGTTGGAAAGAGACTGGGTTACGATAGAACGAGATGGAACGATCTAAAATGTTTTGGATTGTGATGACATGGAATTACTTAATATCTCTAAGTGAAGTAAATGCAATGGACAATGGTGATGTGTACCTAATACCAAGTTTTTTTGACACGAGAGGAAGTGGGCCGTAATCCACCACGCGGACCAAGTGTGGGTTTGCTGATGTCCCTTACATCCTGTATTTTACGACATGTCAAGGATATTTAAATATAATTTTCGAACGCAAACATTTACTGATTGTGAGTTTGAACATCTTGCAATTTCAAGTAATCTTAGCAGTATTTTTAAATTTTCTAGGTATATTCCACTAAGAAAATTTTAAAATTCCTAATGAAGCCTCTTTGGAATCCTGCCCAATGCTCGTGAAACTACGGTAGCATATTTTCAAGTCACCGAAAACTGCACTTAGAATCGCGATAATAATTTTAATATCAAAATGACCGCAGCTTCTGAGAAATTCCTTGAAACTTTAGATCTAGGTTTCAAGATAAACAATAATGCTGTGGGTCTTGAAGTTCAGTAATTAAATGGGTTAACAGACTAGTATCTAATGATCTATTGAGATTATTTTCCCTTTTGGCAAACAGTGCATTAGTTCATCAAAATAATATCGCTCATTTAGAGAAACATCGACGATACTGCTACCTTCTTTTTTTTTACGTCTGTTCTTTCCTAAAGTAAATACGCTTTCTAAGTGCTTTGGCATATTTAACGCATTTTTAGGAAAAAATACATTTACGTCGATGTTTCTCCAAATGAGCGATATGATCTGGTGATGGGTGGAATTTGCGAGAAGTGGGCTAAAAAAAAAATTAAATAAAAATAAAAATAAATCTTTTTAAAAATAAATTATGGGGAAAAATGCCATGAATGACTTAAATACTAACTAATTAGATACCAAAGACCATTTTCAAGTCTTTGGTATCTAATTAGTTTGTATTTTAAGTTATTCGTTCCGCTGGATGCGAGAGTCACAGAACCGGTCGAAGTGGCGATGCTTGGGGGAGGCCTATGTCCAGCAGTGGACGTCTTTCGGCCGGAATCAGTAGAACAGAAAAAAGTTTAGTTTGCAACAATCTTACTGCAGAGCAAGTGTCAAGTGGACGATCATTGGTCACTGTGCTGCATGTTTGTAATCCTTCAAGTTTTCAAACGGCATTTCAAATGGCAATGCACGCACCTATCTGAGAAATCGTTTTAAATTCCATGTACTTTTGAAACCCACCAAACTAAAGGTAGATCGTACCTAAAGTTACACTGGCACCCATGCCCTTCAAAACGGAACAGAAAAATGCTGTGTCTGTATTTTATAACGATCTATTTTTCGTTTTTATTATCAATGAAAAAAATTGTAAATGTCCTTCAATTTCATCCTTTTAAAGATCACTGAATAAGTTAGGTGAATTAAAAAAAAATTGTTCCTTGGAAGAGACTTATCCCAAGTGAAAGATAAGAAAAGTCACTAATACATTATGCAATACACGTAGTCAGATACACAGATAGCCTTACACTTAGTCGTTTTTGTCTATACCGCTCGATAGTCCAAAATATAGGTGCTGCTCAGAAAACAGTATTCGATTTACCAGCTCTGTGTCCACGTTACAAAAATGAGGCAAAGCGCGCGAATTTTAAATCAATAGATGGACGTTTTATTTATATAAAAAATGGTAACTATTTCTTATATAAATCATTAATACTTTGTATTTGGATTCAAGTCAATTACATATTTAAATACAGTATCAACTATATAAATTACTGTTAGTAGTCAAATTGCGGAGGTACTAATAAAATCTTAAATTCATATTGAAATATCTTGATTTAATTTGTAATTGCTTACACAAGGATTTATTCACCACTCAGTAGTTCAGAAGATTAAGTACCCTCTAAAAACAAACTCACAAAATATCTTTACAGTATTAGTATAGACCAAACTCCGACTTAATTTCTAATAAAAAACATCTGAAGAAACAACTCCTGAACCATAAAACTCAACAAGATTAAAACACACCCAAGTTCTAAAATTAAGTTGATAATTAATCTGAGATAATCATGTTACCAATTAGCGAGGAGTTTTATAAATACATAAATTTAAACTGACTCAAGTTTTGATAGCGAGAGGTTCCCTGAAATGTTAACACGTAGATTTGAGCTTATGATAAGTGTTACTGCTTGCGAAGTCGGAGCTGCAAATTGCAGTCTTATGGTTTATACAACATGTCCTGGAATCACACCTTGGACACACCTCACTATCATAATTCACAAGTAATTTTCAGTATAAAACCTATTCATAACGCTTTCAGTTTAGTTATTATCATTTCAAGATTTAAAGTCTAAATCTCGTTAAAGACCGTCACAAACGCGTCAAGGAGAGGTATAGTTGGCAACAAAACTGTTATGTTTTTTTAATTTTTGTTCTTGACTCGATTGTTGGTAGTGTGGTGGCATCATAACATATAAACGTTATAGTGTACAAGTTCAAACTTTACAAACAATAATCTTAAATCATAATGTAGCATTACAATTGTAGTGGACAACCACTTGCGAAATACGCATCACGCAAGCAGAGAAAGATACAACGTCCCGTCATCAATCGTCGAACCAGAGCCCACCAGACACAATACCCGTCTGGAGGATTTATTTTTATCCTGTTCGGGAAACTTACAGCTAATATAAACAGTGTTCTTAAGCAATACGCAATAGAAGCTGTTTATAAAGCTGTTTACAAGTATCCACTGATAAAAGCATAAAACAAAAACATAAATATAATCTATACATATAATAAAACTGTAGAAGAGTCGTTTTTGTACATCAAAAAAAATTGCCTGGGTGATAAAGGAAAACCAATAGAACCCATTTCCAGCATTTTTAGAATTGTTGTCTGTTTATTTGTTCGGGCATCACGTGAAATGTACGAAAGCAATGTAGATAACTTTTGTACACAACGATTCAACGTAACTTGAAGTTACATTTAGTTTTTGTTTCATTGCAATCGGTTCAGTCTATCAAACGATATTTGAATTTAAAGTGTTGCAGAAGTAAAATTAGGGTTATGTGCACTTGGTCTAACAACTTCACGTAACTCTTATACACAACAATATGTGTGTAAATTGAAGTAACATTAAGTATTTTTTGTTTCATCGTAATCAGTTCAAACCTTATAAAAAAAATGTAAATTAATAAAATTTTAATAGGGTTTCCGAAGTAAAATATTAAAACAGCGCCATTTATTGAACTTAGACTGGACTATATCTAGAGATCAACTGCGTGCAGTATTGAATATAGATATTCGATAGATGGCGTTGTGCGTGTGACGTTGTTTTCTGAATCGCGGTGATTGAATTAATTTGATTTTCCTTGAAAGAATGAAGTTCGCCCATGTCGTATAATTGCATACATATTTATAATTACATTGAAGATTGCAGATGTGAGTTCTATGTACTATAGTGCTACCATTTACCGGGTAATGTAATGTCCACAGAGTGCTTTTTGATAGAGGTAATGTTTTTCATTGACTTGAATGTGTCCTGGCGGCTGATAGTATGTCATGCTCACAAATGCCTCGCTGACGATGGCGTGTGTGTTGGATCATTTAGCTCCCTTCAAAATGGTTGAACTGAATGGTGCTGATCTATGCGTCATGTTCATGTGCGTCTTGACTTGATATAGTATCTTAAATCGTTTTATCTTTAAAAAAAAGAATTGGTTATAAATTCGGTCTTTATTTTGAAGTGCGAAGTAAATAAATAACATGCAATTTGAGTCAAGTAAGATTTAATTACTTCGCAGTTTGAAATTTTATTAGTCTTCATTCTCATTTTGAAAGTTTGTGTTGATGTAAATTGTTGATTTATTCGGTTCACTATTATATTTGTTTGGTTCAGTTTTTTTTTTAAAATGCCTTCTAAAAAAAGAAAAGACCTTTCGCAGCTTAGCCGAGATGCGAAAAGGATGAGACTAAATAGATCCCAGGAATCAGAAGAAGAACTTGAAGTGAGGCTAACAGCAATTCGAGCAAGGCAAGTCAGAACTCTTGCGTCAGAAACGCCTACCTAACGTGAGTCTCGACTTAGTATACGGCAGTTTCTCGATCACAGGAGACTTTGGAGGAACGCGAAGCGAGGTTGATGGCTGACCTAGAGCGTCACGCCCTCTCACGTGAGTTTGAAACTTTCACCGAAAGGGAGTCACGCTTAAGTTCGCAAAGAATTCTGACTGCGACTTTGCGCTCCCAAAAAAGCAGCGAGGACCGCGAAGCGCATTTATCAGCTGACCGAGAGCGTCTCGCCCTCTCACGTGAGTCTGAGACTTTCACCGAAAGGGAGTCACGGTTAAGTTCGCAAAGAATTCTGACCGCGTCTTTGCGCTCCCAAGAAATCAGTGAGGACCGTGAAGCGCGTTCATCGGCTGACCGGAGCGTCTCGCAGTCTCACATGAGTCTGAGACTTTCACCGAAAGGGAGTCGCCCTTAAGTTCGCAAAGAATACTGATCGCGACGCCACGCACTACAATGTAGAATTTTTGGATTCCCTCAATACACCCGGACTTCCAGCCCACAAAATAGTTTTAAAAATCAGTGTACCAATAATACTACTCAGGAATTGATGTCCTCCCAAACTTTGTAACGGCACTCGGCTCAAATAGACAAATCTGCAGCAAAACATAATCGAAGCTGAAATATTAACCGGTTGCGGCGCCGGTGATATTGTTTTTATTCCAAGAATACCTATTATTCCTAACAACTTTCCTTTCTCTTTCAAACGAGTGCAATTCCCTGTCAGTCTCTGTTATGCCATGACGATTAATAAAGCTCAGGGCCAGACATTACCCGTTGCGGGGGTGGACCTAAGTATTGGATACGTAGCTCTTTCATAAACGTAAACAACCCCAATAACCTTTTTGTGTACGCTCCAGATGGTTCCACAGCTAATGTTGTTTATAAAGAAGCACTAGCATAAATAAAATAAATTATTTGTATCGGTATCCTCCAACAGCGCTCCGTCCTAAAAAAAAGTTATAAGTTCCGACATCCACGCGAACGAAGTCGCGGGCACAGCTAGTATTAAAATAAAATTAAAATTACACGATCGACTAATACAAAAAGTTTAGGGGTCAGATAGGCAGGTACTTCATGTAAATTACTTGTATTTGGCTATATCCATTTAGATTGGAAGCCGACCCCAAAAGAGTTGGGAAAGATATGGTGGTGGTGGTGTGGTGGTGGTGGTGGGTGGTTATTATTATTATTATTATTATTAAAGAGCTAGGCAGATTAATTGGCTCGGTAGATTTGATGCTTTTTCTGTCGCGCTTTTATGGGGTGATAATTGCAAGTTTAGTAACATGCAAGAAAATACATAATGTATGTTCTCTTTGCTAGGACCTGTGAAAGGGAGTGGCCTGTAATCCACCACGCGGGCTCAGGTCACATGTCTTCGAATTTTTGGTTCTAGGACATGCCGGTTTCTTCAGGATGTTTTCCTTCACCGTTTTGAGAGCAGTGGTGATGAAATAATTGAAACAAAGTAAAGAACCTGTCTCGGTTCGAACCTACGACTTACAACTCCTTGCGTTGCGGCCGTTACCACTGGATGTCACATGTCTTCGAATTGTTAATAAAGTGCTAAGAGAAAAAAAACTTTGTAATTTATGAGTGTCAAGTATTTATAGTAACAGAAGTGATTATGATTAGTAACTATAGTTGATTCTATTTAAAACTGTCTTTATTAAAAACCGTACAACACAAAAATTCTTTTAACTAAATAAATTCAAAACCGACTTCACCGAAATAAACGTCCATCCATCATCAATCAGCATATAAGCATAATCAGCCTATAATGTTCCCACTGCTGGGAGACAGGCCTCCTCCTTTCGAGAGGGAATAGGTATATAATCACGATATAAAAGAAGCACAATAGATTATAGCCACACTAACAACAATGCTTAGCATCACATTTCAAATTACTTACTAAAACGAAACCGACAGCTCAGCGAAAGAGAAATTACAGCAAAAAACAAAACACAATCACTTTCGTGCTCGCCTGTCCCGTCACCGTGAAAATGACAACGCTTTTCACGCGATCATAAAATATAAGTCTCGGCTACACTGATGAATACCCGGCTTAGTGCGGACAGTGATAGGATACAAAATAAATGTTTACTTGGGTTTAATTATTGTTTTAAAAGATAATTCTTTTATAGTGACACATTTCATCAATCACCACAAAATATTAGTGAATTAATCAATCACAAAATATTGGTGAGACTATTGGAGAGAGAGAACCAAGACTTATTTCATCACCATTGCTCTCAAAACCGGTACTAACTACGTGCTGTTTACTCCTTTAAGAGTTTTGAACTTTGTTATTTATTTAGCCAATAATGTACACACATATACTCACTGGGAAATGATACCAAAAAAGACTAAAGCTGTAGCAAGCCGGTGCTTCCTTACCCAAACCGTTTGTTCCACCCACTGAAGACCTGGACATGAGGTACCTTGGGTAACCTGGAAGTCTTTAAACAGACTCCGGACCCAGGTTGGCCGAAGCAAGGAAAACCTGTTCAGGTGGACATTCATAGACGACTCCGCTTTGGATTGTAAATGTGGTCCTGTTCCACATACGATGGGACACTTAATATCGGGTCCTGCGTGTTCTGATGGGCGTTGGTGATGGCGCCAAACAAGTAACCGAATTCTGGGCCGAGTCCATTTAGATTGCTATCGACACGCTAAGATGTTGAACAGACTAAAAGAAAGGAACAGATAAATATACGGTGATGCTTATTTTTACTGGCCTACGCTGTCCCACTCCAGGCCAACACGTGTCCTTCTTACAGTTTTGACGGAAGCTATCCAGCTCGTCCCGCCATCATCTACTTGGTGTGCAGCAACCCTGCCTTACTGTCTCAGGGCATCAGTTAGAGCTATTTGGGCCCACAGTTTGTACGGCAAACGTGTGTTCATTATTATGCTTAACTTTAATTACCTGCAAGATCCTCATTAGTGAAGTAACTAACGCGCGAAGTTAACGTATCGTAAGTACAGACGCCAGCACATCAAGCTACCCGAAAATGTTAAATATCCCCAATCAACTTCAAACCTTACGCTTTGGCGATAAAGTTGAAAATCTATTAAAGAAATTTGACAGATTGTAGTAGCTTGATGTGCTGGCGTCTGTGCCTACGATTTTAAAGTAAAAAATACTTGTTTACACATATTAATATACTTCGTTTAAAGACTAAAATTAAAATGCTTTAGAACACTTTTAACTGTTGAATAAAAAAAAAACAACTCGGAAAATCGAACCTCAGTTAAGTTATTGAGAGGTTCGTAATCGGTGGGCTGACCTTTCAAAAGTTTCTAAGGCAATTGTGCTGTAAATACTCCGTATACGGGTCTCGGAAGCAGCAATGAAAACTTTTCTTCAATATCGACGAAAATATGAAATAAACAAATTCCGTATCTTGCAACAATTGTACGCGTTCTTTAGACGTTGCCAGTCAATTGTTGCTTAAATTTTATGGTATGCCCCAGGCAATAAACTTGCCACGTGTAAATGGAGCTTTTTAGATGAGCTAATTATCAGTTACATTATTTTTTGTAGATACGGATAGCGAACGGATAACGAAGTAGAACCAAACCCATTTAATTGTTAGGTAAATTAAATCTTTAGTAGAAGCAAACCACACATAGCACAAAAGCGATGTTAGTAATGTTACGGCTACATTGTCGCGATGATTTATTCCGGTCTGATCCCCTGAGTCCCCCCTCCCCCCCCCCCCCTCCTCGATCTCCTGCTAGTTCTTCTTAACGCAAACTTAAACTTTGCGCGCACTGCTGTACAGCGAGATGTCGAACGTTGTGAGAGAGAGAGCGCGCGAAGTGTAGCATAAAAAAATAACCGTAATTATTTCAAAAATCCGTTTACATTTAAATAATCTGTGATAATTTACCGAAATGTCACCGGAATAAGGCAAAAATATCCCACAAAAAACTGCTTATAATATGTAAAGCAGACTTATGCTCATGATTTAAGCTAGCAGCATTTCCTACCAACATGTTTCGAGTGACAAACTGCTCTATATATCATGTGGAGTTCCTCCTTACCCTACAGTGGCCGAGCCAAAGAGGGCCATGTGTTTCCTATAAACGACGTCGGAATGTACATGGTTTTATTAAAATAAAATCCGAGCTATTTACTTTGATATGAAAGGATAAGTGATGCACTTTCAATTGATGCTTATTTGGTTGCAGTACACAAAGCAAAACCGATGCTAAGTCCTAATACAAGCGCAGTGTAGTACATTGTTATACCTGATTATGATCCTGGTCTGTGTGTACAGGAGAAGAGTGTACCTACCTACCAACTATTTTGTTCCTAATTTTGTAATATTTGCATCCCATCCTCCAGACCGTATTTCGAGCATGACGGCCAATCTATATAGCCTTCGACGCGGAAGGTAATAGTGCACAATTGTGTGCGCAGACACAGGTGCACTTTCCCTTCCCTCGCTCTCATAGTCCGATGGGACGGCAATCCGACATGACCGGAGAGAGATCAGGCGCAGGAACAATGGCTTAACATGCTTTTCGAGGCACGGGGGCACCATACCAGCAACTTTTAAACTCCGGGCTGTTACTTAGAAATTCTTAATGGAAAAATTTAATAACGCTTTGCTCGACCCGGGAATTGAACCCAGGACCCCACGCCCAGCAGTCGCGCTTGAGACCACGAGACCAATGGGACAGACCACAAAACACAATGATAATACACAGTGATATAGGTCTACCAGAATCTCACGGAATAAAAAAAAATAGATTTTCATAATGGCGAAGTCAGTCACAGTTTTTTTTATGCCAAGAGATTCTGATAGACCTATATCTACATTATAAATAAGTAACACCTTATAACTATTTGTTCTTATAAACATCTGAATTATGTCTTAGTAAACCTTGGTCGTATAGTGTTTTCCACGTCGCCAGAACATAACATAATATATTAAGTTTCATTAAGTAAGCAACAAAGTAAATGAGGGTCGTAAACAGACTCTTTTCTAGTTTGTGAATGTGAGAACGTTACAACCTTCTAACAAATTAGAAAAGGTCTTCGTGGCCTTGTAGATATATGATTCTTCGATTTGTTGACCTTCTCTAGTATGTTTAGTAACTGGTACTTGTTGATAGGCCTACACTGATTTTCCATACCAATTAACAGTGTTATTTAAAAACAATGTAAAAACCAATTATTTTTAAGTGAGTACCCGCGGAGTTTTATGCTGACTCTTCTCCATAAGAAACGATTAATTTGAAACTGTGCTCCGAGCTTCTGACGTTCCTTAAGTGCTCATGTTGGGTTATAAGAAGAAAAAAAAAATACTTGAAAATGAAACTAGGATTTAAGGACAGGCCCCAAACTCGCTGAATTCTAAAATCTTCAGTTTCAAATATTCCCAAAATTAAGCTTCATCTGAAATCCTATTAAATTCTAGTCCAAATAAACCGCTAAGCGCTTACAGCGCTTCAAACGTAAATATACTCTGTTGAACCACTTAGCGCTGACCGTGGTACGGATTCAAGGTCATTTGTCATTTTATACCAGTAAACATATTTTCCTTTCTTCCTTCTTTTCTGATTTCGTAAACGAAAAACGTAGTTCAAAAGATCAAACTGTAAATCCCTTCAGGGCCTTTCTTTAGTTGTGTAGGTTTCATCTCTGAAAAGACTAAACTATCGACACATAAAAATATACAGAGAATTTCCACTGATATAGTGAGAGTCGACACTTATATGTCTACTCAAAAAAGGTTTCCTTTTACTAAATATGATGTAGATTTTTTTCTGTATTTAACACTATGTAATTTTACACTATTTTATCAACAAAAATGTAAAAGCCGAGCTTCTAACTGAACTGAAATATATTTTCACGACGC
The DNA here is from genome assembly GCA_963669345.1 of Gortyna flavago. NCBI lineage: Eukaryota > Metazoa > Arthropoda > Insecta > Lepidoptera > Noctuidae > Gortyna > Gortyna flavago. The sequence goes on from OY770149.1 coordinate 12,081,352, forward strand.
ATGCGTTCTGCTCAACGCATAGCCTTGCCGGGTGGGGGGTAGACCGGTCCGCGTTTCGTTAGGGGCTGCACGCCTTTTCAACGTTAATACATTTCGCGCGTAGTTTAAAAAATGCAGTGAAGTGACATTTGAATAAAAGTATTCAAAAAAGGAATGTGTTTTCGTTAAAAGTGAGTGTCGGAGAATTTAGAGAAAAAAAATCTTGTGAAGTTTAGTGTGATGTGCTTAAAGTGTTTTTAGGTAAGTTTTTACTGTTTTTTTTTTTAAATATAAATGCCAGTGTTTACCGGTTATTTAAATAACAAACAAAACACTGTGTGAGTTTTGATTCACAACTTAAGTCATTAAAGTCGAAGTTTTAAAGTTACATAATTATCAACTAAGTAAAGTTTTGAAACTATTTGTGTGTGATATTTTTATTGAACTATTAAAAGGTTGATAAAAAAAATGTTTTTTCTCTACAATATAATGACAAGTATTATGTACAAATCATCATCATCTGCCTAGCCTTTTCCCAACTATGTTGGGGTCGGCTTCAAATACATAATAATTATTTTAACTTACATCCATTAAACAAATTTTTCTTTATATCTCCTAAAACCGCGTGGCCGTTGCGTAATTTCCGCGTAAATATAAATAATTCTAATTTTGTGGTTGGTTACCAAAGTATGTACTAGAATATAAAATATACACTGAATATTTTGGTCAGTGTGTCAGTTTAGGGACGGAATTAAATAAACGAAAACTCAGTAATAAAGACGTACCTAGTGACTGAAATTTATGAAGATATATCAACGCACAGCCTAAACCGCTGGCCCGAGAGACATGAAATTTGGAGGGTATGTTCTTTGTGAAGAGTAGGTATCCACTAAGCAAGGGTTTTTCGAAATTTCACCCATAAGAGGGTGAATAGGGGGAGGATGAAGTTTCAAGCAGACGAAGTCGCGGGCCGAAGCTTGTCTTAAATAATTCAAAGCATAAAAATATTCAATTATTTTACAGAGAAACAATAATTTTAAATTCAGATGTTAAAGATTTTTTTTTTTTAATAACACATATCATCACGCCTGTAATCCCTAAAATGTAAGGCAGAGGTGTACCTGTAGTGTTTCTTTGATAAGATATTCCCAAGAAGCAAAGAGAAAGCGTTACTTTGATCAATGATTGTTCCTTTTGAAATTTATTTTTCACTGTAGGCTGATATTATTCAATAAAAAAATATAGTAATTTTCGAATCAAAAGAATCAATCAAGCATTCCTGACACGGAAATAGACATAGCAATATTTTATGAACATTATGTCTGGAATTGAAACTGGGCACTTAGTTTTTTTTCGGTGTCTTTTTTCAGAGTCTGATAAGAAGCACCGACCTCATTTAATTTAAAAAATATTTATTTGACGTGTAAAAGTTTTGTTACAATCAATTTACAGAAGTATACAGGTTGTCCCTGGAAGTAAGGATCAAATCGAATAGGGGCGTGGGCAAGGTCATTTCTATACTTTTTAACCCTGGGAATGTTGGTGATTTTTTTTACGGTTCAAAAGTTATCACCAATATTTGTTTTAGTTAATCACTTCGCATAATGCTCAAAAAGAAAAACAAAACTATCAGGGCTATCTAAAACAATTTTATTGACAGCCCTGATAGTTATTTTAATGATTTTTTGGGACACCCTGTATAATTATTTGTTTAATCAACTAACATTGTATATATCATAGATTATAATTATATTCCTATTATGGATTGAATTATATTTATAATAATTTTTCGAGCAGTGTCTAGTTTCATGCCAATTTTATATATTCAATTCAAGACCCATACCTACGAAAAATACGCGCATGACGAAAATACGCGCGACGTGGAGTAGCGGACACCAGCCCGTATTACCTATTAGGTACTTGCCAATATATTCAATAAAAAAAATATTTTATCAACTAATTGTTATGAAACTCAAAGCATTTATTTCAATAAAACCATTTACGGGCACTTTTGAATTGTCAAAAAGTCGGTCAGTCAGAAAATATGAAGCTAGTTGCCCATTCCAAAGCGTAGGTACTAGGAACGGGCAAGAAACTCCATGGACACTCTTTTATATAGGTTCCTGGTATTAATATTTTACGTTTTAATTGCAGTGAATTTTGTTTTCGTGTTATTCAATATTATTTGTAAAGCAATTTAGTTCCAGTACCTAAATTAAATTACGTACTCTATTATCCTACTTAATGTGAAAGTTTTTGAAGATGTTTGTTACTCAATCACGCAAAAACTACTGAACGGATTTGGATGAACTTTGGTACACATATAGTTTATAACCAGGATTAACACATAGGATACTTATCCCGATATTCCCACGGGATCGAAACTAGTAGAGAACAATACAGACTATTAATACCCTTATTAAGGATAATATCATGCAACGATGGACAGAGACCGAATGTAATATGGAATGCAACTGACAAGTTTATAATAATTGCATTTGGAACGCGCTACTCAAATCATACTCACTCTGCCGAGTGGGTATGGTTGCCACTTGCTAGTTGTAGTTGCATTTTAGATGCAATTACAGAGTAAAGTGTTTAATTAGAAAATAGATATTATTATTATTATTATACCCAAGGTATTATCATCATCTCAGCCGAAAGACTTCCATTTCGGGACATACGAGTAGATACAAAGCGTTTCAGCGCTGCCCGCATTCAATTGATTTCCACGATCTTCACTTGTTTTTGAAAATCGAATCAGGAGGCCAACTTCTGTTATTAAAAACGTTCATCATCTTCATCTAAAGGCCTATCAAAGTTATTTGACCTCTGACATCAGCAACTCAATAGCAACCTTATTGTTACTACAGTAAAGGTCTCCGTGAATTTGAAAAACTTGTAAATGTCAACAACCTAACAGCAACCTTATTGCAACGGCAGTAAAGATCATTGTGATTTTGACAGTGATGCGAACTCAAAGGTAAAATAACTATGAACGGACTGTAGTCGCAATCTCATCTCCGCGAAAATCAATGTCAAAAATGTAGGTTAATTGGGGGTATTTTTGAGAAATTGAGACGAATATTAGAATGAAAAATACGGGTACTGCCACTCGGGTTTCTAATCAGAAAATCTGCTGTTAAATCTTATAATAGGTACCTACCTAGGTAATGTAAATTGTTACGAGGTTAAAAAACTTAGCTAAGAGAGCCTACCTCACTTGCGTTGTTTATCGAACATATGCTAAGTTTCATGTTCTCTAAACTCAGCGGTTTTAGGCTGTGTGTTGTTTGTTAGTGAATTGAAGAAGTTTGTTAAATAGAAAATTGTTTTGTTATAAAGAAGATTGAAAATCCGTAATTCTCTACGTATTCTAAAACGTTTTCCACTAGAACATTCTTTAAGATTTTCATTAGTTTTCGCTCATCATTTTCATTTTCAAATTGTGCCGAGATTACAAATTAAATACAATTTGGAAGCACTTCGTTAGCCCGAGTTCCCAGAATAAGGCGATGTAGACTTTATTACCTTCAGAAATATTTTACTTTTGAGTGTTTTTGTAACAAAACCTTTTTAAGAGGGGCTCATGGCTCAAGGTTATCGGTCGATCGATCAAAGCTAAGCGCTTGCCGCAGTCGGTTCGCGGATGGGTAACCTTCCATTACATACAGAGACATCTCCGCGCCGCGGAAAACCGTCGGTCTCGACTGTCATTTTTAGAACTTTTGATTGTTGTTACGGATAGTCTGAAGCCCGAGTATAACAATCAGTCTTCACAAGTGGTACCAGTTACCTACTGGGTTGTGGAGGTCAGATAGGCAGTCGCTTGTGTATAATACTAATATTCAGCTGCATCCGGTTAGACTGAAAGCCGACCCCAACATCGGCATAGTTTCAAAAAGGCTGAAAGAAGACGATAATTCATCAAACTCAAACTATTTATTTCAATAAAACTGTTTACAAGCACTTTTGAATTGTCAAGGAGTCGGTCAGTCAGAAATATGAAGCGAGTTGCCCATTCCAATGTGTAGTCGGTACCTATGGAGACGAACGGGGAAGAAACTCCATGGACACACTTTTAAACTACGAATACAAAAAAGATAAAAGCTACGAATAAGCTTTTAAATCTTATATAAATAAAACAAAGTCGGGTTATTTAGCTACACCATTTATAACTCAACATAGATTTTATGATCATTGAATTAGAAAGAAAGAAAGAAAGAAAGAAAGAAAAAACGTTTATTCGCGGTGAACATGACGCAAAAAAAAGAACAAACACAAAAAACAATAAAAGGTAGGGGGGAAACAATTGTTGGATTGTGGGAAAAATTCACGAAATAAAATATTATAAAAACATTTTAATTTCTCATACATTTTGTATTTATTGATTCTGAGGTGGGACTTACTAAATCCACCGAGTCAGCTAGTTAATTATTTTGTTACAAAATTTATAATTAGTTACATCATTATCAATATTTTAATATCATATTTATTCATATTTTCGTCGATATAGAAGGAAAAGTTTTCATTGCTCCTTCCAGGGATTCCCTTAAAGGGAGTATTTACGGTACAATTGAATTCAGAAACTTTTGAAAGGTCAGCCCACCAATTATTATTAGAACCTCGCAATAACTTAACTGATGGTTGATTTTCTGAGTTGTTTTTTTTTTTAAATTCAACAGTACAAAGACTGTGTTCTATTGCTCTTTGATTTTAATCATTAACTAAGTATATTATTATGTACAAAAGTATTTTTAACTTTAAAATACGATACGGTGACTTCCCGCGTTCGTGTTTAACCCATAGAACATACGTTTTAGTTACTTCACTAATTAGGATCTTGCAGGTAATTAAACTGTGGGTCCCAAATAGCACAGAACTCATGCCCTGTGGCAGTAAGGCAGGGTTGCTTCCGTCAAAACTGTAAGAAGGACGCGTGTTGCCCAGGAGTGGGACAGCGTAGGCTAGTAAAAATGAGCATCACCGTTAATTTTTATGTCCCTTTCCTCTTGTCTGTTTATATGTGTAGTTAAATAAATAAAATAATTTAAATATAAAAAAGTAACACCGACACGACATATTTTTTTATTCTCTGAACGATACAAATTATATGAAAATTCTCAAGAATGCTCTCCAAAGTATATCTTACGAAGAAACAGAGAATTTACTGTGTTAAAGTAAATATAGGTTTTTTTTAAATTTCACTTACGTTAAATATTTACCAAATATAAAAGCTAGGAGTTACTTGTAAGGTACTCAGCATAATTATAATTATTTGTCTATTGTCAACTTTTGATTATTTATTAAATTTAAAAGACTGTTTTAGCTCTTCTCGCCTGAAACAAAGGATAACCTAGTTCACTCACATATCTCCTAAGAATATAATTTATATTTAAGCAAAACTGTACTAAATTTCATGCCTTATAATTTTTGAATAAATATATTATATATTATTTCATTATTATAAATTATATTTTTAAATATTATGATAAAAAAACATTTAAATATATGAAAAATAGTAGCCCACCGGTATCGGGAACAGGGTCCAAGCTACCGGTGGCGGCGCGCGGCGCGGCGGTCAGGGCTCCAGAGAGAGGAACCTCTTGACAATGCGAGCCGTATCCAAAAGTACCGCTTTCTGAATCAAGCCCAAGGGCTTGATCAAGATCCAGCTGCCCAACGAGAGCCTCCTTAGGTGTTGGTCGAGACTCTTATTACATTATAATAATCGCAAATCCGTCTTGAGCAAGCGTGGTGATCATGCTTGAAGTGGGACTATAACAGGCTGGTATTATAATGGACACAAACAGATCACTGAGGTGTTAAATTCAATTTCAACCAACCATAACACAAAGCAAATTATATTATTGACTTATTCAATTACGACCTAATAATAACGTGTAATAGTTAACTTCATCAAAGGCTTGATTAGGTAAACTATTTCTAATTACGGAGAGAAGCTGCGTGTTACATACCCATACAAGGTGTAACAGAATAAAGGCAAGTCCTGTAAGTAGTTTATTCATAATTGATTACTAAATCCATTTCAGTAACTTTAATTATACGAGTAGGTCTTATTTAAAAAAAAGTGTATTTTGCCATACTGACCGCTGATGGAGCCAAAGGACATTATGACTTATTTTTAAGCAATAAGACTCAATTTTAAATGCATAAAGTAATACTAGGGTCAACACTAACTAGTTTGTCACTTTTGTACCTATTTTTATCCGACTACCGAAATGGAAGAGGTTCTCAATTCAGTTATATTTTTATTTTTGTTTTTTTTTTCTTCTCTGTTTATATATGTGTGTACTTACCTACATAAATGGTTAAATAAATAAATAAATGAACAAATAATTTCGAGCTGTCCATCATAGCCAAATCACGAGATTAAAATTGTATACAATCATAAACCTATTTTAAATAGTAATAAAATATATTTCTTTGCAGAGAAACATAACTTCAATAACTTATTAATGAATTTCCATCTAATCTATCTATCTAATAGCATAAATGCGAAAGTAAGTTTGTTTGTTACATTTTTACGGCTAATCCACTGAACCGATCGTCATGAAATTTTGCAAATACGTTGTCAGCGGTATAGAAAAGGACATAGGGTACCTTTAAAAAAATACTGTTCCCGACGAAAAGAACAAGAACTTTCGACGGTCACAATTGCTTTAGGACGCTAGATGGCGCTACGTGTCTTTCGAATCATGATTGAAATATGACCCGACTTTCTGAGCAGTGTTCAAACAAAAAGTAAGTACTAGGCTTGCATGAATTCATGATAGTATTTAAATCATTAGTATTATGCTTTTAATAGGATTTGGATGAAATTTGGCACACAGATAGTTTATTATAACCTGGATTAACGCATAGGATACTTTTTATTCTGGTAACATGTTTCCGTGAGATAATTTCCGGTCTCCACGCGTGCGAAGCCGCGAGGAAAAGCTAGTAATATTATAAATACAAATTAATTATTAATCAAAATAATTTATTCTTCAAATTTTTCAAATTTTTATGCAAATTAAAAATCCATCTGTTTTTAATAATTTTAATTATTTCACTCAGTTCTGCGAATGAAAAACTGATGACAAGCTTCAAGTAAATGAATAACTACAGTTAAATAGATATACGAAACTTGATTTAAAATATAAATTGAATATTTAATTTTAGATTTTCGAGTTTTTCGATCACTCTTGTGCCTCAACAACAGCAACAACAACTGTTTTATTGCAGCTCTATACCTTCTTACAACTTATCATTCCAATTTCATGTTCCTTACCTTCAGTTTTTTTTTTTTAGTTTTCATAGAATAAACAAAGAAAACTACATATCTATATGAAAAGAAAGTACGTGTCTCTCATTATCATCAGCCATATTTTAACTATTGTGAGCGGTCATACGAACGTAAACGAGTCAAAAGGATTATGTAAGGATCGTAGCAGGTGGCGTCTGTAGTTTCTGCCTACCCTCGTGGGAAGAAGGTGTAAGTTTATGTATGTATCGTCTATTCAAACCAATGTTACAAATTGATGTACTTTCAAGTTAAAGAAATATCAACTTTATTGTAATGGCTATTAAGTTGATTTCAGAGTGATTAGCGCTATTGAAAAAGTTATAAAAATGTTTGAAGTTGTAGCGTAAACTGAACTTTATTGAGTAGGAATTAAAGTTATTTCCCCATGCTTTTAAGAAAGCTTTAGTCCACCCAGTTTACAAGGGAGGAGACAGAGACTGTAAATAACTTCAGGCCAATTTCAGTACTGTCAGCGCTATCAAAAGTGTTAGAGAAAATATTGAACACAAGACTTAATAAATATTTAAACTTAAATAATTTAATTGCCAGTAACCAATATGGTTTTCGAAAGGGAGTTTCTACTGAAGATGCAGTGTTAGATCTAACCCAATACATTGTAAAACAACTTGACAATAAAAATAAATGTCTCGGCATTTTCTTGGATATGGCAAAAGCCTTCGCACAGTCTCTGTTTCCAACCTCTTAACTAAACTGGAGAATATGGGCATTAGGAGTACACCCCGACAATTGTTCAAAGATTACCTACGCAACAGAACTCAACAAGTTAAAATTGATTCCAACCTACGTGAGGAGAAATTAGTTTCTTACGGAGTGCCCCAGGGGAGCGTTTTAGGTCCAACGTTATTTAAAATATATATTAATGACCTTTGCAAAATGTCCATGCCTAACGTAAAAATATTTACCTATGCTGATAACACAGCTGTTGTGTTACACGCTACTACCTAACACGATGTCAAAATTAAAGATTGTTTTGGGGAAGTTATAAAATAGCTCAACTCTAACCTTCTCACTCTTAACCTGGACAAAACAAACTATGTTACATTTGCCATTACTAAACCACCAAAAACGTTTAGTATTCTTGCTCATACTTGTTTAGACAGAACACAAAATTGTAATTGTCAAACAATTACTTGATCTACTACTGTTAGGTACCTTAGAGTAGAAATTGACGACGAATTGCGATGGGACAAATATCTGAATAAAATAAAAACATGGTTAAGGAGTATGATTTATGTTTAAAACTCTTAGAGAATCAGCATACATTGAGCTTCTTACAAAAATATACACTGCACTATGTCAATCTGTTATTCAGTATTGCATCACAGTGTGGGGGAGTGCTGCAAAAATACGTTTCCTCGCGTGGGAACGGGCACAGAGAGCTGTCCTTAAAGTGATGACCCGAAAGCCATTTCGATACTCGGCTACTCAACTATATTCTGACTGCAAGGTGCTTAGGGTCCGACAGATCTTTGTGCTTGAATCCATCTTGTTCCACCTCCTGATACTGCCAGACGTAAACAGAAACCAGTTTGTCATACATCTTCACATCACACAGCATTTGCGAGAAGACAGTATTATGTAACTAGCAGTATAATTTATAACTAAATTGACAAAAAACTTAGTATATTACATTTAAGCAAACATGATGCTAAGATCTCAGTAGAAAAATGGTTATTACAATTAGACTACCTAAATACCGAATATTTTTTGTCTTCATAAACATATTAATTAATGAAACACACACACACATACACACACACACACCTACAAATACCCTCACTCACTTTTATACACTATTTACAGTCTTTATTAATATTATTTACATATTAATAAATGAAAACAGTAGCACACAATATTTTTAGGTTATAAAATAATGAAATTGACAGCTGAGTGCTATCTTCCGAGATACAGGCCTTGCCTAGTTCAGAAGTCAAAACCCTAAGTATAGCTCTCTTTGCCACCACAAATGCTGTTGGGATTATTATTGTATTATGTTTAAGACATTATTAAACTTAAGTACCTAGTATTAAGTACTTTTCATTTGTAATCCCTGTTGCTATGCTGGTGAGAAATAAACAATTTTCTATTTTCTATAGACTCAAATAAATCGCGAATGCAGATTATGTATAATATAAATTTTACATTATAATTTAAGGGTATTCAGTAAATTACTTGAAATTTTAGAAGATTAATTAGAAAGAGTTTTTGTTTAAGCAATTGAAAGTGAACCAAACACTCGATATCTTTTGAAACTAAAACAATAGTACTGTATTGGGGTGGAGTTTCATGCCTTTAGGAACTGTTTGAATGGTAATTTAACTTTCTTGTTGCTAAGGCTTTTGTTTAAGTGGGTTCAAATAAGGTTTATCTATAATAATTATAAACGAATAATAGAGTTGAAGAATTTGTTTGTTTGTTTGAATGCGGTAATTTCTGGAACAAACAGTCGGATTGAAAAAAATCGTTAGGCATTTTTTAGCCCAATTCTCGTGGAAGGCTATAGGCTCATAGGCAACATCACGTTAAACACTTAGGAGCCGAGCAAAATCTAAAAAAGTCAGAAATAAGGCTGAGTGAAAATGAAGTTATAACGAGGGCGATGGGATGCGACGGGGTGGGTCGGGGAACAAGAAATTTCACGCGGACAAAGTCACCGCAGAAATGAAATTAGAAACGTTTTTCCAGTTCCTCCGGGGGCATCCAGGAAGTGAATTCCACCAGTTCCATTGTTCACTTCTATCAAAGAGTCGCACGCAAAATACGGATTACGGTTTATCAAGAACGCCATTCCCGTACAAAATTATCAATTTAAAACATTTAGATTCAACAGTTTTTTTTTCAGGTTTTTCCCATATATTTTTTTCTTTTAAACCAGCCGAACAAAACAATAAAAATTGTAATCGGTTTAGCCGTTTCTGAGTTTTAGCGAGATTAACGAACAACAATTTTTGATTTAGGTAGGTATAGGTCGCATGCGGTCATTCGTATGACTATTCGGAACGCCAACGCCATCTGGTGACGCCCGACAGAGTCTAGCCCGAGTTCGTGGGGAGTCGAAGAGAGCGAGCAGCGAGGTGGAGCGGCTCTCTTGGACATTGGACATCGTACGGACAACATGTGCTCAGAAACGTGTACCTGCAGTGTGTAATTCGCTGGTGTGATTTATTTGTTCGTGATAATATTATAATTTTATTTGAACTGTGAACGGTTTTTCTATTACGCAATAACTATTACGCAATAATTAACAATACTCATAGTACGCTCACAGTAGCTAAAATATGGCTGATGATAACGACACACACATACCTTCTCCGTCATATATATAGATAATGTAATTAAAATTAACATAAGAAATTTGAATTTACCTTCTACCTTAGGGCTATCTTAGTGCACCCCCCTTGACGAACAAATGTTTTAAAACGTGGTACCTACTGATTATTTTCGTTTCTTGTTGACACAGGAAAAGACATCTACGTACGTCTTGACTCAATCAAGCTTTCATTTTGAGTTGTTGAGTTGTTAGTTTCTAAGAACTTAGTTAGTAGACCACTTTGGGTTAGAAAATGGTACAACTACGGTTTAGAACAATGGTATTTTTGATGTATTGCTATCGTTGATATAATAATTATGACCAGTGCTTGCCCAATAGTAAAGGCCGCGACTTACGAGTTATATGTCGTAGGTTCGAACCCCGACAGGCGCTTTTCTTTCTTTAAATTATTTCATCACCACTGCTGTCAAAAACGGTAAAGGAAAACTACGTGAGGAAACCGGCATGTTTTAGAACCAAACATTTGAAGACATGTGACATCTACCAACCCGCTCTGGGCTCGCATGGTGGATTATAGCTCGCCCACTCCCTCTTACAGAGAAGAGACGTGTGTCCCAGTAGTGGGAACATTAAGTATAGGCTGATTGATGTTGATTTTTTTGATGATGATAATATTTTCGTAGCCAATATCATATACAAGTATTTTAGTTACTACTGATGGCTCTTAAACAACTATTCCCAAAACTATCAAAAGTCACTACGCAACGAAACTTAATCAAATAAATCTCTGTACTATAGACTGCACAAACAGAGCACAATTAATTAATCTGAAGATAGCTGCTATACGAGAATAGTTTGAAAGCATAGTCAGGCCACAGAATAGATAGGTACCTACAGAAGGACGGCTCTATATAACGAAGAAACTCTCACGCACACATAGATACACTTCACGTACAGTGAGTGCCAGCGCACTCGCGAACGACTTTCGTTTGAGATTGCCGTACGTTCGTGTCTACAGTCCCCTCACAGTTATTCTAACTCTAATTTTGCGCCACTATCAAAGTCATCTATATTGTCGTTAAAACAAGGTTGCTATTACGTTGCTGCCACTGACTAGTTTGTCAAAATCTCAGTGATCTTTATTATTGTGGCAATAGGATTGCTGTTGGGTACCCGCTATCATTAGTAAAATAATTGTGAAAGGGCTGAATGTGTGCGTGCGCGTGTTTTCGCTCGTTGCCTGTGTAGCCAGCCTTCTGTACTTATCTATTCTATGGCCGGGAGACATGTTTGAACTTGTCTGAGAATGGCTCAGACATAGCTTTAAGTAGTTTTACGCAAATACACGTCCATTGAATCCTAATACCTTTCCCCAATAACGGTTCTGTTAAGAGGTTTATTTGAAGAGTTAGGCATGGGTTTGGTAATAATTGAGTCTCATTATTACGGGGTTGAGTTTGGGGTTGACTTGAGTATAGCGCGTTTTGCCTTTGTCCTTTAAACAGACACCTTATAATCTTATTAACACATTAAATACGTATTTTATTGAAGCTGACTCAAAAACTACCCAAGCAAAGTTAATAAATTTATATGAAACCACCCCTGAGTCAAAACCCTATCCATTGAAAAAAAAAAATTTTCGAAGTCGATCCACAAGTTCCGGAGATATCGCGTAACATATACAAAAATAAAAACACAGTCGAATTGAGAACCTCTTCTGTTTTGAAGTTGGATTAAAAAATAGGTTTCAGGATGTAGGTAAATCACTTTTCTTCAAAAAATTGTACCTACACATGTTGTGTTAACATGGGATTCAATGGAAATAGCAAATGGGACCCATCGTTAATACCTAAGAAATGGGATTCAAAAGCGGGATACAACGAAAATAAATCTTTATTTTCTGAGTAACTGAATTCTTAATAGTTTAAGCGTGCTTGAATCTAAACGGTCTAATAAAGTCTAATTTAAATAAATGGTTGACTTTGAGGTTCTCAACGGTCGAAAGGATGCGTCTGTTAAGTTTTTAATTAAATAAGGCATCGATCGACGATTATCCCTCTTCGCACTATACAAGTGAACCCAAGGACAACCCGCGGTTGGTGTAGGACTATTGCAGGATATGGAAACAAAGATATTGGATTATGGGTGGCTAAAGTGAACTGGTTAAATAGAACAATGGAAATCCTATATTTTTTTATTATTATTTATTTTCTTTTTCGTATCTCGGGACCATTGAGTCCCGGTCTTTGGATGGCGTAAGAGGGGCCGAAGCCAACTCGCAGAGGCCCCTTAGAAAATTTTAATGAAATTGTGACACCAACCGACGATTATCCCTGTATGCACTATGCAAGTGCACCCAAGAGTAACCCCCGGTTGGTGTAGGACTATTGCAGGATATGAAAAAATAAAAAGATGGACTATGGGTATGGGTGGCTATTATTATTACTATTACAGTTTCTATGAGACCAACCCAGACCATAGGTGGAAGCGGAACAAACAAACACACAAAAAATCTTTTCTCTTTATAATAAATTACGAGTACTTTATATAAAATAATTAATAGGTGATTTTCTATTCTTCACCTATGCAACATTGTCTTACAAATACATAGATCATTCTCCTTCACGATACACTGTTTCGTATCGCCAATGCTATCAAAACAGTAGCTTCAAAACATAATTTGCATTTGCTCCGTATCCGACGTATGCAGTCTATGTAGGTATATGCATATAACTGTATGCATTACCATTAGGGAGCTAGTTAACATGTCAATGAAAATATCTTACGGAGAAATGGGAATGTATTCTGTTGCAACTGTTTAGAATTAGTAGTCGTGTGACTGTCATTTAGGAATTAGTAGGAATCTTTTGTAATGAACCATTTTATTTCAGTAGTTCAGTGTAATTATAAAAAAAAAGTCCTACAGACCAAATTTCGCCCATTGCAACCAATCCCAGCGGAGACAAGATAACGGCGCGGGAGATAGCGCTCTCTCTTCCGTCACTCTGATAGCGACTGCTAAGCGTGGGGTCCTGGGTTCGCTTCCCGGGTCGGGCAAACTGGTATTGAGATTCAATTGGGGATTCCTTAGTAACAGCCCGGAGTTTTTGAGTCGGTGGTGTAATACCGATGCCTCAGCAAGCACGTTAAGCCGTTGGGTCTGCGCCTGATCTCTCTGCGGTCGTGCCGGTGTAGGAATTCTAAATACAGCAAAAAAAAAAAAACTAGTTTACTGCCGCCAAGCAGCGTTGCTGTGTTCTGCTTTCAATGATTATGCTTGTCAGTATCATTACAGAAAGAGACAGAAAGAAATAAAATACATTCATTTAGCACATACTTAAAGGCACACAATATATATACGGCAGATAAAACAAGTGTAAAATGCGATATAAGAAATAGGTAGGAAAATGTGCATCAAGGCTGCGCCAAAAAGGCCCAGTTCAGCAAAAGTGCCAGGCAACTAGTGCCGGTGTACAGACGCCAGCACATCAAGCTACTACAATCTGTCAAATTATTTTAATAGATTTTCAACTTTATTGCTAAAGCATAAGGTTCAAGGTTGATTGGTAAAATTTGACAGTTTCGGGTAGCTTGATGTGCTGGCGTCTGTTTATAAGAAATTTCAGATTTGTTCGTTTGGAAGGCTAAATGCATCGGCGATGCATCTAGTATTGCAGATGTCTACAAACGAAATTGTCTACTTATTGTCAGGTTACGCCACCTGATTGCTTATCATCTAGTGGCAAAAAAAAACCAGGTTCGTCACTCCATCATCATCATCATTATTTCAGCCGAAAGTCCACTGCTGGTCTAAGGCCTCCCCCAAGCGTCGCCACATCGAGAGGTCCTGTGCTTCTCGCATCCAGCGGATTTCCGCGACCTATGTCAAGCCACCTTGTTGATAGCCTAACTTTATTTTTGTTTTGGTTTTCGGGGCGATATTTTCAAAAGGCCGGTCTTAGGAGTTAAAACCAGGGAGTATGGGATTTTTACGTCACTAAACCAGGTGGTCACCATCTGCACATGGAAGGGGCTTCGTTACCTCTCAAAAGATCAATCCGAAACCCACTCTGAGCAACGCCTGTTAGGGCACATCTCTGGGGAGACTATAAAGGGGTCTCCCCGATACCGAGCACATGACCACTGTGCACCGTATTCCTTAGGGTACTCAGTGGGCCGACAGTGTCCCCAATCTAATTGACCGCGACCCCATATTCCCGCCTGCCTTAGATGATGCAGGCTCCCCGACGCCTTCTTCTCCGAGCGGGATCAGCCCTCTCACGATCCCGCTCGGAGAAGGTGACGGGGCACAGTTTCACAGAATGAGGCCATTTTTCTCCTGTTCTCCGATCCCGGTAGCCCCCATTACCTGGCGTTTCGCCACTTACACTTAAAAAAAAAAGTGAAAAGCGTAAAGTATTTGTTTCCTTATCCCAAACATAAAATACGATTCAATTATGCCGACATCAATCATTTTCTTCGCAAAGCCTGTTTACACCTTTTTATTTCAGTGAAAAATTAAGTAGATACGGTTGGCAACAAAAGTGAGTTAACACTGTTACGGTACCCTAGCTATAATTTGATATATCGAATGACTGTCGAACTTGAAAGTGATATTATTTGAGAAGGAGACTGTTACGTAATAATAAGTAAACTGTTTTGAAAACCTGATGCTGTATTAGCGGCCGCGTAGGAACTTTTGTAAACAGGGCGGCAGGGATATCGATGCGTAAACTGAAACCATGAATAATTCAGCACATGATTCTAGAGCGTGGAAATACTTCGTCGGTTATCAAATAAAAAAATTGCTGTCTCATAGAAAAGTAGTAGTAAAAGAAGTTTATTTTTAAGTAACCGACGGAAAATGTCTACACATCATGTATAAACATCTAAATTGACATAAAATCCGTATTCCTTGTCTTATTCTAAGTATCTGTTACAGAAGTCGGAAGTCTTTGTATTTTTCTTTGTTTGAGTTTATGCTAAACTATGTTTCTAAAAAAAAATTATAATCTACCAGATATTATTTGTATAAATTTATCCCAAAATGATGTAAAAAGAAATACTAAACAATTTCCGATGCTATCTGTACCTCCTAAACACATACTTGGTTTAGAGGGCGAAACAGCGCCTAAGGGAACCACAAAGTATGGCAAATTGCAACATTTAAGCCCGACGCAAACACTTGTTTTTTGATGAACAGTCTCTTTGATGTCAAAAAGATGACAAAAGAGAAAACCGCAGAAGAGTTTGTTTGACAAAAATAAGACCCTGAAAATGCCCTTATGTGTTACAAAAAAAGAACTGGCAGTCCCTTAAATACCTTTGCGTTAAATTACTTTTCTTTTTTTGAAAATATGTTTCTTTTTTGTGTAAATGAAAGTATGATGTTTTGACATCGGGCGTTCTCTTTGCCAAAAATACGGCCAGTTTTTTTTTTTTCAATATTTTGGAATAGGATCTAAATTGGAACGCTGGTTAAAAAGCGTGCGGCGCGATGAATTAAAAATTCATATTTCATGCTTTGACCTTGACGAGTTCAGTTTTTTAGTTCTAAATAAACGTAGGTATTCGTATTTGAATGATTGACTCGCAGTTTCAAACTAAAGTTAAAATAACAATGCGGTTTAGAATTTATTGTGTTGAAATATAGCAGTACCTAACTAACAAAAATCATCAACTGCCTAGCCTTTTCCCAAATCCGTTGGGGTCAGCTTCCAGTCTAACAGTAATTTACGTGAAGTGACTGCCTATCTGACCTCCACAACTCAGTTATTGGGTAATACGATACCCTTTGGTAAGACTGGTTATCAGACTTTCGGGCTTCTGTCTACCCGTAACGACTGTCAAAGATCCACTAATGAAAACCGGGACCAACGGCTTAATGTGCTTTCTGAGGCACGGAGGGGTCTCGGTATGTAAAGATGGTCACCCATCCACAGACCAACCGCGGCAAGCGTAGCTTAACCTGATCGATCAACCTAACTAAGAAAAATAAAGGAAGAAAAAAAATATTTTGCGGTTTTACTGACGTTAGCTATATATATTTTAGCTTAATAGTTTATTATCTTATAGACTTGAACTGTATCTTTCTAGCCTTTGATGATTGAAAATCTTAATAAAAGCTTCATTGTCAACAAAAACACATTCATCAATAGCACGTCACTTTGTAAAAAAATATCAACCTTAATATTTCGACACAACATGCATTTGCGCAAGTGCTCAGTGCCATTTTGTGTTGTTACTTATTAAATAAAAATATTCAAGAAAATAATAAAAGAAAGTTTTTCAGCTACCCGGAAAATTATTCCTGAAACATTCTTCATAATTTTATTCAAATAACTCACCCCACAAAAGTAATTACTTACTTGTTCTTTAAAAAATAAAAAATAAATGAAAGAAAAAAAAAAGAAGACCGGTCGAGTTTCGTTCCTTTTTCAAATCTCATGTTTAATCAGAATTTCAACCCAATTATCATTTGAAATGATGAGAACCCCGAGCGCACCGTATTTGCATAACAGGGAAAGAATTGGCAGCGTAGAAAAATCGATGGACGGACGTTTTTTATCTTGTTTTAATTGATTGGGGTTGATTAATAAAAGGAAATTGAGTTACCGTGAAAGGAAGTAATGTAATGAGGAGTGTTTTCCTACAGTCATCTAGACAAATCGAATAAAATGAATTAAAGTATTGTGTTGCTAGAGTAATCCAGTTTAAAAAGTGAGACAGGTTTCAGCTCTTGTAAAAATTAGTTTTTGGAACGAAGTTCCTTCATGTGTCTCTTGCGGTAGAGTTGACTGGTAGAAATCACCCTGCTGAAAAAGCTGTATGCCCTACCCTATGTTTCTTCAAGCTATTTTCTCTCTCTCTGTGTGTCTCTTTCTATTATATATACGAGTGTGTGGGGCGTGTAAGTATCGCGTAAGGACATTAGTTTCTGAAGGGGGTCCCCCGACCGCTAAAGTTTTTCTGTAATCTCCATTAGCTTATGAGGTATCACAGCTGTTTTGTTTTATGAAAAGTTAATGTGAACCATGAAGTTGTCACCAGATAGGTTTTACAGTCAAAAAGCTTTCCAAGTATTGATATTTAGGAAACTTTTTGAGGTTGCCAAAAGTTGGCTCAATAGAGGGATAATTAGGTAGCGTTATGTGAGGTGGCCTGTAGATCGTAGGTTCGAGCCCACACAGGCAATTTACCTTGTGTAAATTATCATCAGCCGGCATTGTTTTACTTTGCCGTCTCTCAAAACGGCAAAGTAAAACATCGTAAGGAAACCGTCATATCATAGAACTAGAAATTCAAAGACATGTGACATTCACCAATCCGCAACTGGGCCTGCGTGGTGGATTATGGCCCACTCCCTCTCACAGAGAGGAGGCCTGTGTCCCAGCATTGGGAACACTAACGGCTGAATTATGTTTATGCTACGTGCCTATAATTTCACCTAATGTCATAGCCATTAAACTGGAACAGCAAATCCTGCTTGGCGGCATACATTGAAATTTTTTTTTTTTATTCCCAATAATTGGAAAGTTCTGCTTCAATTTTCATATTCAAATAATTTACATAAGTAACTCTTCCCAGAAAACAGTACTGTCTGTTTTTAGAAACCACTCCAAACCCAAGAATCGTCACTCCATCAAACCAGCATTAACAAGCCACTACCGGGCCACCTCAGTACCCAAACTTACTGAGTCTGTTTGTTGAGCAAACTATTGCATAAACATGAGTCTTCCTACACTGTTTTGTAGGACTGGAACTTCGTGCTGAAGTTTTCGATTGAATCTACTATCAATTTGTGTTTCAGTGTTTTGCGATTCGAAAATATTTTGATGTAACTTTAGAAGTTTGTTTATTTTGAAATCGATTTTGGGTTTTGATGAGATCTTCCGTTGTTGTTACATTGACAATGGAAAGCTATTTTGTCACATTTTTATTTTTAAATCATTGGAATATTATTATATTTGTATCGTATAGTTTGACCCTCGTTTTTTCTTCGTTCCTTCTCTGTATGAAAAGAGGTTTATTTTTATAACATTTTATACAGTTCTTCTAATACACCAAAAATGTGAAAATAAACCTAAAATACCACAAAAAACAACACTCAACACATAATTACAATATTCACCAACATTGTAAAAAAACACAAAGTAAAGTGCCTGTCTGGGTTCGAATTTACAACCTTACAACTCGAAAAGTGTGAATATAAACCTTACAAAATACTAGCAAATCACGGAACAAAATATTCAGCAACATTGTGAAAACGCAGACACAATGAAACCTCTTTTCCTTAGCAATCCTCATAATGAACTGGGTGACAAACTGCATCGTAAACAATACTCAGTCTTGCAAGCGTTTTCAGCACTTCACTGTGTTATTAAATCAGGAGAAGATCTTCAAACTTTTTGAAACAGAATAATATAATTTTCTTATTTATCTTTATGACAACAGGAATAATATAATAATAAATAGTATAATTTTTTTTTTATTTGTACACTTAGAAAAACCTAAATATGAAATAAAGATAAAAATAACAAAGGATAAAAGATAAACATACATACACTGGATTAAAGATATATTGTACAATAGAGTCACATTAAAGGGCGAACTGTTGCCTCCTAAACTAGGCCAAAAACCTGTGTTTTAGGAGCCAAAGTTCCTCCAGGAATGACATACAACTGGCATTAAGTGTCTAACAAGTACTTATAGAAACACAAACTTTGATGTATGTTCATGTTTCTTTGCCGTTTAGTGCTGACAGTATGCTACCTACAGTACAGATGTTGTGGGTGTCATGAAAAGTGAATGAGGTATCTATACTAACCCATGTCTATCTATAAGTACTCATAATAAAGCTGAAGAGTTTTTTTGCTTGAACGCGCTAATATCTGGAACTGCAAGTCGGATTTAAAAAAATAGCCAAGTTTTTTAAATTAATAGCCAAGTTTTTAAATTTGATAGCCATATTTTTGAATTTGATAGCCAAATTCTTGAAAAAGGCTAAATGCTATTTTACATCGCGCTAAGACCCATAGCAGTCGAGCAAGAAGAAAAAAAGTCAGAAAGAACGCTAAGCGGAAACGAAGTAATAGCGCGGGCAGGCGATGCGATGCGACGAGGTGAGACGGTGAGCAAGAAAATTTACGCGGACGAAGTCGCGGGCCGAAACTAGTTTTCAAAATATAATGCCATTACCAATTCAACTATACTGTCCTCTATGCTCTATGTATTCGAGCAATAAAATTTTACAGAAATAATTGAGAAATCCATTTCTAACCGCTTTTGTTGGTTTACGTCCTATTATTGTTATACCTACTGAAACTATGCCTTTTACATGAGTACATAAAGTCTATTCAAATTAATGTTTCAAACTGATGTTATTTCAAGTTAAACAAATATCAACTTTATTTTAATAGTAATTAATAAAATTAAGTTGATTTTAGAGTGACTAGCACTATATAATTGAAAAAGTTATAAAAATGTTTGAAGTTGTAGCGTAAACTGAACTTTATTGTGTAGGGATTAAAGTTATTTTTCTATAAACTCATATCTGTTTACATTTTTGGCAAATGAATTGCGAATGTAGATTACAAACATAGCTAACCTTATGCCTTCTACTCATGAGGGTAGGCAGAAACTACAGAACTCCATCTGTTACATTACGGTACATGTCTTTTAAATACTACCAAATAGGTATGTTCTCGAATCATAATCTAATCTTTTCCCAGTTTCTGATTCCCTATTCCTTTCTTACATGTCCCGTATCGCAAAGATATCGATCTCAGTGCTACCCGATTTTCTCAGAATCGAGAGCTTTACCTCAGTTGATCCTGTACAAAAAAATAGTGTTACGACACTCAGTGATAGCTGGATAAAAAGGTTTCGAAGTAAAAAATACAGTCGGCAGTTTTATCTCGATTGTTTTGTATTGAATCGTGCTATTTCAAACGTGTACCGTTTGATTTCTTTAACTGTGATATGGTTTGGTTTAGCTATAACTTGTTGGTTTTTTTATTAGTTGTGTAACTTAACCTTGAGAGCAACCGTCCTGACTTAGGACTGGTAGGTCGTGGGTTCGAACCAAGGCAGTCGTTTTACTTTGTGTGTAAATAATTTCATCACCACTGTTCTCAAAAGTTGTGAAGGAAAAAATCGTGAGGAAACCGGCATGTTCTAGAAACAAAAATTCGAAGACATGTGACATCTACCAACACCACCTCTACCACTTCCTCTCACAGAGAGGAGGCCTGTGTCACAACAGTGGGAACATTATAGGCTGATTAAATAAACAAAACTGACAGGTATAGAGCTACAGTCCATTCTCAGTTATTTTACCTTACATTTTAAAACTGATTTACACCCGTAAGACGTCCTCGTAACATAAGGTCCAGTTGAAAACCAGCGCCAGGCATTGGTTGTCTGACATTTATGCTGAACTGAGCCTTAAAGGCGCAGCCGTGAGGCACACAATACTATTTTAAGTTTTTTTTTGTGTGAATATTATATGCCTTACTTAACCTGGTTTAACTTAAACTATAAAACATTTATAAGAGGGCGTATTGGTAAACATTTAGGTATTTCTGAAATTGTCTTTAGTGTACTGACAAAACAAGATGGCGCCGCCGCGCCGGTAGTTCCGATTTTGGCCGCCTGTCAAACGAAGTTGACGAATTGTAGCGTTGTAAACAATTGCATCACACTTTCACAATCTTAAACTTTATACATTTTTACTATTCATTGCATTAATTGCGTTATTTACATTACATTGTCGAGCAGAAGAATTTTCGAACAAATGAAGAAAGGGGAATAATTTTTTATTAAAAATTCTTGGGTTATGATAGAAAGTTTGTGACGCAACATTGGGTGCTGGACCTGTCATTTGTGTTCGGTTCGCGGCAATAGGCTCTCCCACTATAGACGCCAGCACATCAAGCTACTACAATCTGTCAAATTTCTTTAATAGATTTTCAACTTTATCGCTAAATCAAAAGGTTCAAAGTTGATTGGGAAAAAATGACAATTTCGTCTAGCTGTATCTATAGCGGTAGTCTGTATCTTAGTAGAAAATGTGGAAGTAACACACGTCTCTGCCCACTCTTTAGGGAAATAGGTTGCCATGATATTTTGTTTAATTTTATGTTACTTATGTTTGTTTAGTTTAATGACTAAAATATGTTTACGTTTTGGAAAGCTGCGTACTCGTATTGGATATCTGAACGCGTTCATTAATTTTGATTGGTCTTTTGTTAGCATTAATTCATGGGAACGAATGAAAACAGGTCCGTTTAAGTCGAGTAATTTAATTGCCTCGCCTGATTTGACTTACTAATTATTGTGCTATAGGGTGTATTGTTTAGATAGGACAGTTTTTGTTATTGTTGATAATTACAATTCCGGAGTACTGTAATTGAGCAATATAAAGCCTTTTGTACACGTCACGGTTTCTTTACTGTACGTTGTATAAACCGCGTCGTAGAAAAATAAACGTGTGTTTGTTTTTTCTACGACGATACAACACTGACGACCGCGCCTACACAGAGCGAATAAACTGTAGTTTTTGCGTCAAGAAAAGCGTGTGTGTTCTAAATTAATTGAATTTTGAGTGAATAATACGTATTATAATATATTTTTTTATAATTTTTATTTGTGATACAGCTTCTAATTTCTACATTTAATTTATGTGTGAAAATTTACTAAAAAGCATATCATATACATATTTGAATGTGATATTATTTATTGTAGTTTAATTCGATTTTTTAAAGGTAACAATACTTCAATTCCTATTTACCTTATTAATAATGAATCATGCTGCCACTCATAAGTTATTGAATAGCTGTGCCCGACAAGGTCCATATGAACTTTATAACTATTGATAAGATCACATTTCGCAGCCGTCATCTTGGATATTCATTTTGAACTTCGTTCTAGCCGCGTTTCCAAACGTTTTTTATTTTAATATACCTACCGCGATCACAGATTTAGCTGGATCAACAATGTTGCAAATTAATTGTTTGCAATGTTGTAGACAGAGCTAAGTCTTAGGGGCTATGTTGAAAAAAACGTGGTTTTTCTATCTCGTGTAACTTGTTAAATATGTGGAATAGGGATTCAACATTTTGGTATATGTTTTTTGACTTTTTGGTCTAGTATTGTTTAAATGGAATACACGATTCAATGATAGAAAAAAATTGCAAAGATATATCTATTTTTTTACTTTTTTCATCACGGCGTAGCGCTTAAGAGTTATTCAATGGAATTTACTTTAAAACATCGAGAATTATCATATCAAAGTTTACTGAAAGTAGTTTTAATTTAAATTCATTAGTTGGTTAAAAAAGGAGTAAATTCGTTTTGGCACATACGTCGTTTTATTCCGAGCACACGCACATTATAGCCATCTCTCTTCTTTGACACTCAAGTGAAGTTCTTATGTTTGAGTACGCCGCGCCGATAAATTCGATGCGGTGTCGCTTGCAATATGCAGCATGGCTTTTAATGGAACATCACGCCTGTAACCCCAAAGAGTTAGGCAGAGGTGTACCTAGATAGTACAGTACACCCATATTTCACCAGTTATATTTAAGTCCCTTGTAATAAAAGGCGAGCCTATTGCCATCAACAGAGCACATAATAGAGAAATGCTTAATGTAATAACTCAATAACAGTATGCCTGAACTGGGAATCGAACCCAGGACATCATGCTCGGCAGTAGCGCTTGCGACCACTAGACCCACGAGACAGACAGTTTTTAACGTAACTGCTCATACTCATCAAAAAAGCAGTCTAGGAAAATAATGTTGTCACAAAAGAAAGTACTGCTGTCTTCCTCGAAGACTTTTACTCGTGAAACTGAAAACACACTATAAATAGGATCACTGAACTTTCAGTACCGGTCTAGATCACCTACAGAAAAGTTTCCCAAAAGAGGCCAAACACCTAAACACGTTTACACTTTCAAACAAGCAGCAAAAGTAGCTAAATAAAATTATCGACGTGTACGAAAACAAGGGCCAGAGAATACTCCAGAAGGTTCATTTCACACAGAGCTAAAACAGGTGCATGCGATACTAAATAAATTAAAACCTTCTAAGGAGGTATTCCACTCAGAGTACTGATTTCAACAACACTTGGACGAACGGCACCTGAGCACTTCCCCTAACCACACTGAAACAAAATTTTGTAACGTGTGGTTCGGTGGAACAATTTATCGTTATTGATTTCAGTCTCCGAACGGCACTTGCATACAGTTTGTAATGATGGGACGTACATATTCTTTTAAGGGCTTGTTTTTCAATCGACAGATAATGTTTATTCATGGAATAAAATTGACGTCTGAGAGTTTTTGTATGGAAGAACTGTAAAAAATTCAAACTTATTCCTGCGATAAAATTACCTGGCGTTGAAAAATCAACCCTAAATAAATTAACAAACTATTAAAAAATATCCAAACGTAATTAAAACTAATAAGGAACTAAAATATAGCGTCGTAAAAATCCTCCGCATCGTTGTCGACTGGTAATGTACCCAAGAGCCAAGAGACTAGCGACATTGCCACGTTGTATGGCAATGCTTAGTATCTGGAAAAGATAAAAGCCAGCCCTTTGGTCACAGGAAGTGTCAACCAGCTGTTTGGAGATTTCGTCGAACAAGCCATGAGCACTCGGACCTCACGGTCCGAGGGTTTCAACTCGAAACGGCCCGAAAATATAATTACCGGAGGTTATTATACTTTCGCCGCTGCCACAGCAGCATAGACGAGTAGGTACGTGCGGCGGTCTCAAACAAATGCTTGTAGTGAGTGCGCGTGAAGCGTGGCTATGTGTGCGTGCGTTTTACTCTTTGTATGGAGCCAACCTTCTGCAAAATTCTATGAGAGGGGTTATAAATAAATTCATAGGTAAACGTGAGAACAGGTGTTACCCGATGTTTCCACTAAAAAGGTTTGCAAACAAAATATTTTCGACGCTATCTCGTATTCCATTTGCGTCCTTTTTTCCAGTTAAAGGGTAAGCTGTGTTTAAAGAAGAAGGCGCGGAGGTGCGGAGGTATGTGTGAACATGTTAGGGTCGAATATTGCTTGGCTGAATTGTTATATTTTCATGGGGTTCCGGAAAAGTACCAATGTGTGTTTGAACCGATCCAGGCACTTTACTTTCTGTATTTAATTTCATCACCCCCGCTTTCAAAACGGTGAAAGCAGTGGGAACTTTATAGGCCGATTATTATGTACTAAGGTACTTTCTAAGCTTATCGTGGACATTACTTCATCGTTGAAGAAACAAATCCTTAGGTAACCTGAAAACACTATGCCGAAGGTACGCAAACGAAGTTCGGCATGATTACGCCTGAATTACTGACGACACCTTATGCCGAAATTACGTTGCGTTATAAATAGCATTGCAGGCGTAATCAGGCCGAACTTTGGTCGCGTACCTTCGGCATAGTGTGTTTAGACACTTTTGTAATCGCCAACCCGTATCGTGCAAGCATGGTGATCAATGCTCATGCCTTCTCTCTCTGAGAAGAGGCTGCTCCCTACAGTGGAACAGTAACAGGCTGGCATTATACAGGGTCAAATTAAATTACCTAACAAAACTCCGCAGGCTATGCTCCGCTACTTGAAGTTCGAGTTGAGAAAATATGTTTTATTAATTTAGTTAGTTATTGATACCTACTAATCACGTCTGCCAAGTTTACACAAAAAAAAAAACAGATATTTTATTTAATTGAATACACTAACTGCGGTCGATGATCGATGACTGATGACCACAAAAAATAATCATCAAATTAATTTCTTTTTTGTTTCATTATGTTTAGATCCATCACATATGCGGAGTTTCGCTAGCTAATTTAATTTGAGTTTCTTTATCTTAGTGTAAACAATGCATACCTTGTGAATTCACTCAGAAAACAACAGAATATGTCCGTCTCACTCGCTAGGAGGGTAGGCGTGCCTTTTTACTTCATAAACGCACACGATTAAAACATCAGAATGAAGAAGTACACTTACTTTTTATCTCTAAAGTAATTCTCTTACTCCGGAGGCTGTAAAAACGGACTATTCCTTTTATTATAGCATTAACGATGTTACCCTTATAATATCTTAATAAAGGAAAAATAGGGCCTAAAATAGCTCCCTTCAAAATGGTTGAGCTGAATGGTGCTAATACATTCGTCATGTTCATGAACGGGCGCTGTCAGTAGGGACTGGTCATCTCTTTGCTGCCATGGCTTATTTTAATTTAATTTAATACCCGTATTTTACATGGAGGGGCCTGTGGCTAAATATTAACAGCCGCACAGGTCGATCGGTCAGGTTAAGCTACGCTTGCCGCGGTTGGTCTGTGGATGGGTGACCATCTTTACATACCGAGACCCCTCCGTGCCTCAGAAAGCACGTTAAGTCGTTGGTCCCGGCTGTCATTCGTGGATCTTTGACAGTCGTTACGGGTAGTCAGAAGCCCGAAAGTCTGACAACCAGTCTTACCAAGGGGTATCGTATTACCCAGTTACTGGGTTGTGGAGGTCAGATAGGCAGTCGCTCCATGTAAAATACTGGTATTCAGCTGCATCCGGTTAGACTGGAAGCCGACCCCAACATAGTTGGGAAAAGGCTAGGCAGATGATGATGACCTAGCTAAATGCTCATACACACGAGCGCCACGCGTCAGAGGCACCTGCAACCATCGACGAGTGTCGATACAATAAAAACGCGCAACCGCGCGGGGAATTTGTTTCTGTTTCCCGCGCCCCGTCGCGTGGCGCGTTGTAGTGTGTGATCCTCCCCACCAAGGCAAAAAATATTTCTCTCTTACTAAGAGATTAATCATAATCTCCGGGCTTCAATAATAATTGACTAAGTGCCCTAGCTAGAGCAAAATTGTTGCTTCCAAATAAAGTACAATTTTGTTATCTTATTAATTTTTATTTCGAAGAAAGTTAGTATGAGTTACTTGTGAAAGGCAAAATACAGTTAATTGGATCTCAATGAAATCCAGCTAACCTTTCTGAAAGGTACAAAGAAAAAGGTCATGTTTGCTTTTCCATTCGATTACACGATCTTTTCCTTTCCCTACACTGTTTATCTTTTTTCTTTTATAGTTCATAATCTTTTGTATACTTGAAGTAATGCGGGCTCTTATTTAAAGATGTGAAGCAAAAATAGGTATATAAAACGAAAATAGACTAGTGTCCTTGTTTTTGTACTTTCATTTTTTGCTACCGACTTCGGAAATTAAAATTAGAAAATAAAATACGTTTATTATCAAAAAAATAACAAAGGGATAATATGCGTCACATCTACGCAAAACGGCCATCGCGCAGCATAATTTTACGACCAAAGCCCCTGCGCTGGTTTTTAGCAATAGCCCGGTTGAAGTAATGTCGTCAGCGGTTGCAGCATACGTTTAGTTATTTTTCACTTTGTAGAAGTTTTTTTTTTTTTTGTAAAAACCTTTTTTTATATTCCACATTTAGTAGTTGTACCTAGGCCACACAAATTCATATGCCACTATTTACAATGTATACAACATTGACAGGAAATTCTATAGCTTCATCAACAATAATTATGTAAAGTAAAAGTGGAATTAAATACTTAGTAAACTCTAAACTCAAAGCATTTATATTTCAATTGAAGCATTTACAGGAACTTTTGAACTTTCAAGAAGTCGGTCAGTCAGAAAGCATGAAGCTAGTTGCCCATTCCAAAGCGTAGAAGGTACCTATAGAGAAGAACAAAAATATTGAAGTTTACTTAAAATCTACCAAAGCAAAGTTGATAAAATTTAAATGGACCACCGCGTCATCTTCCTTTACCGAATGAAAAAAGAATTACGTTATTGGGCAAAGCTTTTCTCGGTAGATTCTTGATTAAGTTTTTCATTATGTATATTGATTTTCTGAACGTGAATTCACTGAAGGCAGAGCTGCATGAAATTGTAATCATGCCCTTGCCATTTCTCTCGTTTTGTCCAACTCCATAGACAACTCCTTGTGGCGATTGATCCCGAGAGCGAGAGCTCTTTCTGTTATCATTGAATAAAATGTTTAATACAAAATCACTTGCAAAAATCAACATATTTAATTAGCCTATAATGTTCCCACTGCTGGGACACAGGCCTCCTCTGTAAGAGGGAGTAGACCATAATCCACCATGCAGGCCCAGTGCGGGTTAGGGGCCCAGTAATCACAGCGAAATCAATCAACATAAAAAAAATACACACAGGCGAACATACAACCTCCTCCTTTTTGAAGTCGGTTAAAAATGGACTAGTACATGGTAAATAGAGTGCCTCATCATCACCATCATCATATCAGCCGAAAGACGTCCACTGCTGGACATAATTAGGCCTGTCACAAGCACCTCCACTTCGACCGTTTCTGTGCTTCTCGCATCCAACGGTTTCCTGCGGCCTTCACACTTGTGGGAGGCCTTCCAACGCTAGGTCTTCCGCTACGCGGTCGCCACTCCAGAACCTTTCGGCCTTATCAGCCATCTGTTCTGCGAGCAATGTGCCCTACCCACTGCCACTTAAGTTTGGCAATTCTTCGGGCTATGTCGGTTACCTTGGTTCTCCTACGGATCTCCTCATTTCTGATTCGAGAAAGTGCCTCACATTAACATATATATTTTAATTTTTGATGTATCTAATGTTAATCCAAACAGTTACTTTAGCTCCGAGTATTCGTCAGTTCTTGTCAGAAATTTTTCGTATTTCATTCTTTTGATTTTTTTTTATATTCTGGTATATTAAGTAATTATTTTGGTGTTGTAACTTTAATTTTAGCGACTTATTAGGGTGTTCTTAAAAATAAATTCTGTAGTTATCATCATGAGCTTACAGCAGTTGATCGCTGGACATAGGCCTCAATAATTGCACGTCATTCAGCTCGATTTTCGGCAACTCTCATCCCGCTGCCACCCTGCGAAGGTCATCGCTCTTCCTTGGCCGAGGGAGCCCGACTACTCCGTCTCCGACTCCATCACTGTTTGCGCTTCTAATGATGCATAGTTTAAAAAATAATAGAGCCTCTTTGTAGCTTTCTGGCGGTTTCTCATGGTTGGTTGGTTGTTTGTAAGGTACCCTGACCAAACGGGTTGGGTAAGGTTGGCAATGCGACGAAACACGTCTAAAATTCACTCATTTCACCCCTTTTATACTACAACTACATCAAGGTTATTTTACTCTGAATATAAAAGAAAAAAATCTCTTGCGTTCTACACAGAAAAGAATTCTTTTGTCAATAGTAATTAGTGTAGTAGTCGAGCTCTTTGAGAAAGTTTGTCGGAGAAAGTACAGCGTTCTTTACTTTATTTTGTCGCTGTTCAGGTTTGAAGGATAAGTAGGTTAAATGTGACGGTTTAAAGATGCCTTTATTTGATCGGAGTTTAAAAAGGTTTTGTTTGCTGTAGACAGAACAGATTTTTCTTCTGATTAAACCGTTTTTGTGAGTTCTTGCCCCTTCTTCTTCATACAAAATTACCTTTTAGAAGGTTCGACTAGAATCAATTCTAGTTCATTGTAAATTTTGACGTGTCTTTTTTAAATGCTTTGACTTTAAGTTGGAGTAGATCTTAGCCTGTGAGAATGTTTTGTTGCGAGTGTGCATGCGTGGTTTTCATACCCCATGTGTAGGTACTGTACATCCTTAGACAAGGTTTTAAACTTGATTTCAACAAGTCTTTATGACTCATCAAAAACATGTGGTACCTATATAAAATATGAGGCTTCACACATGTATTGGCGTCGTTTCAGACCATATTTTGTTACCTATTTTGTTGTTCATCTTTTTGTCAATTTTGACAGGTTTTTAACAACTATTAGTCTTTGCAACTTGTTATAGGTTTAAACGATATACGAAAACAGTAAACACACCATGTAGAATACATTTTTATTGAGTTTCATCTGTTTTTAGTTTTCGGGTACAGAAAAACATTTGTCTAAAGACAGTTTTCACACTGATTTGCTTACAGCCTTAGGCCTGACTTCTTGTTACGCTGATGTCGGTCGCGTACGGTCGGTTGCGTACGGTCAGTTTCTCTATACCAAATTAATTTAATCTTAATCGGTTTAGCGGCTTAAGCGTGTAGAGGTAACAGACAGACAGACACACTTTCGCATTTGTAATATTACTGACTGCGCCCGGCGATTTCACCTGCGTAAGTTTCGATTACTCTAAAGCTTTTTAATATAATTCAATCATGACTCGAAAGACACGTGGCGCCATCTATTATCATATAATAACGTTATTGTTGTTTTGTTTTCCTCCGGAACAGCACTTTTTTTCGGGATAAAAGGTACCCTATGTCCGTTTCTGTACACTTGTCAACGTATTTGCAAAATTTCAGGATGATCAGTTCAGTGGTTTAGGCGTGAAAAGCTATAACAAAGTCGAGTATTATATACCGTTTTTATTGTTATACCGTTGTGTTGTAATTTAATGAAAAAATGCCTGAACTTACATTTTAAACATTTACGGAAACTATTTCAAAATGAGTACGGTACTGGTTTAATTTGCTGTAGTAACTTTTCATACATACATACCAACACGTTTTCTGTTTTATACAAAGTACATTATTTTACTCAGGAATTTAATATGAATATTTCATAGGGAAATTATGTTCAGTTTTACGGATAGAATCACTCCCATGACGATTGCAGATGATTAAATTGGCTTCCTGTATACAGTGTGACTTTTTTGTATCGCCAGTTTGGGTATGTTTTAAGCAGAAAAGTTACAGATAATAGATACAAACGAAAATTTTAAAGAAAATAAAAGTTAAAAATGAACCAGTTCATCTTTTATATTATTATGGCACATCCGATGTTGAGCGAAACGATAAGGTAGCTTCTACGCAGCATGAGCATTAATCAGCCTATAGCGTTCCCACTGTTGGGACACAGGCCTGCTCTCACCGAGAGGCCGTCCACCACGCAAGTTCAGTACGGGTTGGTGGATGTCATGTCATGTCTTCAAAATTTTTGTTCTAGGACATGCCGGTTTCCTCACAATGTTTTCCTTCACCGTTTTGAGAGCATTGGTGACGAAATAAATTACACGAAGTAATGTGCCTGCCGAAGTTTGAATCTACGAATCGCAAGACGTAATTATACGGTACCTTGGTCAGAGACGATGATATTACTGGTTCACCACTGTTCTCAAAATAACAAAACACTCCATTTCTTCCAACTTATAAAGATTCCGACTATGAAAAACATCTTATAATAATGTAACTGTATTAGAACGAATGTTCTAGTTAATGAATTACTTTTATTTCCTTATCTGCTAGTGCAGGAAAACATCGGGTAAAGGAGAGTGGGGAAAAGCGACCACTTCAATAATTGTATGAATGGTAGTTTCAAGCCAACATTATTTTTGTGGGAGTAAAGTAAAGTTTTCTGTAAGAAAGTAAGTCTGGGTTTTCGAGTGCAACCACGACCTATTAGGTTTATATTTCTGCTTCTAACCAGCGTTATAGTGTTTCACAATGAAATAATATAAGGTATGATTTTGGTTATGGGACATGTTCCCATATCCAAAATCATACCTCATTTATATCAGAAACTAGCTCCCCCCATTCACCCTCTTAGGGGTGGAATTTCGAAAAACCCTTTCTTGGTGGATACCTAGCTACTCTTCACAAAGAACATACTATAGATATATCAGTCAGTCAGGACTTTGAATTTTATATAAATAGAGAGTGTAATTTCAGGCATATTATAGTTTCCTCAGAGAGCAGTGGTAGGCCAGTGATAAAGGCCGTGACTTACGAGTTGTAGGTTGTAATTTTATAAACCAGACAGACGCTTTACTGTGTCTATTATTTCATTATGACTGCTCTCAAAACGGTGAAGGAAAATATCGTGAAGAAACCGGCATATCCTAGAACCAAAAATTCGAAAGAATGTGACATCTACCAACCCGCACTGGGCCCGCGTGGTGGATTGCGGCCCACGTCCCAGCTGTAAGAAGATTATAGACTGATTTTGTTTGTATTCTATAGAGTTTCCAACGCTGTACTGTCGATAAAACATCGGCCATAACGTAAGTGATGCATGAACAATAAATAAGCATAATAGCCACTTTTCACGAATCACTTTTAGACTTACCCTGTTTGCCAACCAATCACAGCCATAAAAAATTTTTGTTTCACGAGGCAGTTATTCGTTGTCATACTACCGAGGTAAGAGGTACAGTTTGCAATTTTGGATGTAGGAGGTAATTAATCTCTGGATCTTCTGATCCGATTTTGAAAATAGTACAGTTACTCTAGAGTTGCTTACGTGATTTTTATCATGATTAATACAAACATTGTGAGCAAAACGATCGTCTACAAAATGCTGTTGAAGCGATTGACAATAAACTCACAAGGCATTGACAATTGCAATTGATAATTTTGGGGGCCCTTTATAATTTCTTGTTCATTCGTGGAATTAGTAACGTTTTAGATGCGGTGAACCAAAAAATTATTTATATTCCCAAAGCTACGGCTTCTGCATTATTTTTGTTTTACCCCCTCTAAAACTTTGCTACAATATTCTATTAAGTCACGCAGTGTCCGCAAACCCCCACTATACTCTTAATGTCGTCCGATGTTTCTGTTATTCACTAAGCTGCAGACAACTGCTGACGGAAAAGATTTCGAGACAGCGCTTAAAGCGCTGTGGTAGTCTTTTGTTTCTCTTTGTCACAATTCTAGTGTGGAAAGAATGAATATTTTCTATGGTAACGAGTCTTGGAAATAGAGGGTTTTGAGTGATAAGATTAGTTTAAGTGGTTGTAATTTGGTGGCCTTATGTATTAGATAACACCATCAACATCATCTGCCTAGCCTTTTCCCAACTATGTTGGGGTCGGCTTCCAGTCTAACCAGATGCAGCTGGATACAAGTATTTTAAATGGAGTGACTGCCTATCTGACCTTCACAACCTAGTTACTGGGTAATACGATACCCCTTAGTAAGACTGGTTGTCAGACTTTCGGGCTCCTGATGACCCGTAACGACTGTCAAAGATCCATGAATGACAGCCGGGACCAACAGCTTTACGTGCTTTCCGAGGCACGGCGGGGTCTTGGTATGTAAAGATGGTCACCCATTCACAGACCAACATCGGCAAGCGTAGCTTAATCTGATAGATCAAACTGTGCGGCTGTTATTATTTAGCCACGGGCCCCACTGTCACTGTCACTGCCACGCTGTTTAAATAAAAATTAAATGCTAATATAGATAGTGCGATCTGCGAATACGCGGCCCACTCTTCTTACTAATCCCTAGTGGTTATCGCTAATTAATTCCGCTAGTGTTTTAGTTTTTTGATACAAACTAATTACGCACTAATATGTAATTACTGTGTATCGACAAAACTAAAACAGTAGCGGAATGTTGCATACTTATACTGTAAGCGATTAGGAAGAAGAGTGGGGCGCGTCTTCGTGGATGGCGCTATCTGTAGTTAGACGCACATCACTTGAGAACTTGAGGCTTGACCGATATTTTTTTTTCCCTTAACCTGTACTGTCCCACTGCTGGGCAAAGGCCTTCCCACATTTCCTTAAGCTGTGCTTTCTCCGTCCAGTCGGTCAGGAACGAGTCTAAATCGTCACGCCAGCGTTTCTCAGGCCTGCCTCGGTAACAACGCCCGTCTTCATCTTCGTCTTCTTCGCCCGCCCATCTGTCTGGATGCATCCTATAAGTGTGACCCGCCCAGTCCCACTTCAGTCTCGCAGACTTGCCGCCAACATCGGCGATACCTGTCTTGGAGCGTTTTGTGGTGTTGCGAATTTGGTCCATGAGTTTAATCTTTAAGATGCTACGCTCCATCGCTCTTTGGCAAACCTTGAGTTTGGACTTCTGAGACTCTGTCAAAGACCAAGGCGCCATAGGTTAGCATAGGCAGGATGCACATGTCATTGACCGATTTATAATTTATTTTATTTTAAAATATTCGTTATAGTTATTCCGAATTAGGTTTTTGTGGAAACGAAATTGGAAAAACATTCCCAAAAAATTTACAAATCGGGTCAAAGCTCATTCACATACTCCAGTCAAAAAAATGTTGTCTATAAAACATGTACCGTATTAACGTTGTTTCTGTATTGTCAATTATTTTGTTTTCCTATTTAAAAATGACTACAATATTTTTTACATGTCGTGGTCCGATCGAAGAAATTACCATATCGTGCAATTTTACCATACGAAACCATTTAATGATTTGGCCAGTTATACTCGTATAATATCACGATGCGCTTAATCGAACGTCGGGCGGATCGACGAAAACAACCAATGTATCGATATTCCCAGCTGACTACTGGGCATATAGCAAAATAATTGCATTTCACGCTAATTGTGGCACCCCGACCAAATGGTTTAGGTTAGGTTAGAATTGTGACCAACCGCGCTCGAGCAGTGCTGCGGCAGCGGCTGGCAAGTGTTACATGCAAGTTGTTCGCAGTTATTTAGTATTTTTATATTAAGACCCGACTGCTCAGCAGCAAAGGTAGGGTTATAATAATATGTTCTCTACGCGTATGTGGGTCGATATGCCCAAACATTGCTGGGCAAATCGTCGAACTTTTGTTTTGGCTTCTCAATATTTTGGATTCTGTGTACTTCAGGGAAATAAAGCGACTCTTCCTGGTATACAAAGTTATAATGTCTTTGAAAATGATATGCTTCTAATTAGAAAATTAAGTTACAGAAAAACCGTTATGAATTTAAATTATTGTCAGTTAGAATATAATGCAAACGACAAGGAGCAAATCAGAGTCTCATGGTGACGTCACCGGTCTTGCTGAAGCTACGGGCGTATGCACACGCGCCATATGCGGCTTCGCTGGCATCAGTGAATATATGTAACTCTGTTCGAATAGGGTTAGTACATATTATGTGGCGAGGGACTCGAATGTCGCGTAATGCGGTTAAGAAAGTAACGAACTTTTCCCACTTGTCTTTGCAAATCTGTCAAATCTGTCAAAATTGTCTGGGCAAATCGTCGAACGCTGAGCGTTGAACGATATGTCGGATGTCAGACTGGTGATCAAATTATGAAATGGCGGCGTAGCGTGAAATGGCCAGGCGGATGGCCATATCTATGATCATGTGACGACATACATAAGGATAAATGAAAACATTAGACACAACATGTAAGATGCATGTATTATAACTTGATGTAAATGCGGGATTACAATATTAGGCTGGAAATAGTGTTCATGTCCTGTCGGTCACGCGTACCAAGACGCTGACGATAAATGGACGAGAATAGTGTAGTAAGTAGTACTGATGGTCAGCGAGCGCGAGTCCATAGGAATCTGTACTCGACTGACATCAGCAACCGGACAGTATTTCCAGCCTTAGTCTAACTAAACAAAACGATTTCCAACAACTCAACCAAAATCTGCCATTCGAATTAAACATTAACATCTGCTAACCCAACGCAGGCACACAACACCTGTATAACTCACGTACGTCATAACTTGTCGGTTATAGCGGAACGTGGTAATACTAGGAAGTCGGATTTGCATACGAACGGAATTGTCGCGAGAGAGAATTTAAAGGCTAATTTACAGGAGGAGAAT
Source organism: Gortyna flavago (assembly GCA_963669345.1). Taxonomy (NCBI): domain Eukaryota; kingdom Metazoa; phylum Arthropoda; class Insecta; order Lepidoptera; family Noctuidae; genus Gortyna; species Gortyna flavago. Next base: position 12,116,511 of record OY770149.1, read on the forward strand.
ATCTCGCCTTATTAGGGGGTTATCTAAATGAGATAGAGGAGAGAAAGAGTTGACTTTGGGTCTTGAAAAAGTTTTCTAGACCCATCTCCTCATATATTTATTTAAGCATTGTAAACCCAGGGTGAATAACAGATTAAAATAATCTGTGCGCTAGCAGTAACTGCAATACCGGCTAGTAAGCCACGTCCGAACATAGGACGTGCCTTACGGTCATTGCATTACTACAGCCGTCACTCAGACGCGCCCACATAGATTAAAAAGGACAGTATGTGGTGTGACCGTCGTTCAGATTTCAGTAGAGGACGTCTCTATGAACAACACAGTTCATACAGCTTGATTTTCAATAAGTAAAGCCCCCTAAACCTTTTAATCTAAACTAATATTATAAATGTAGAGCAGCAATACGTAAAAGTCAGTGGATCCCAATTGGCAGGAAACCCAGACGGAGTTTCATCTTGCCCTTAAAATTCATTTTTAAGAGCAAGATGAAAGAGAAATAATATTAAAAAAATATTCTATATTGTACAGACGCCAGCACATCAAGCTACCCAAATCTGTCAAATTTTCCCAATTAACCTTGAACATTGTAGTAGCTTGATGTGCTGCTGTACACAGTTGATAAAGGAGAACTATCTGTTGTTTTTATTTTTTATTTGCCACATTGAGAGTGTGGCACCCTTTCCAAGAATTAAAAAATAAAATTAGGTAATTCTATAGAACCACCCTTTTATTCGTCTGACATAAAACAACAACGTCTGTATTCCACAAAGGGGCAAAATTGAATTAAACACTAATTTCCTATTTTATAATGATATACGAATTAAATGATTCATAATTAAACTAGAATGTGCCCCTGGACCGTGGAGTGCCATTTATGGGCCTAGATGGCACCCCAAGGTCCCGGGGCCATTTATACCCAATCTTTTTTATAAAAACAACAGGACTATAGCGTGACCGAGTAATATAAAATGAAAATGTGGGTAGGTCGGTCCAAGGGTTTTACATTATTAATATTAAACAGCCAGAATAATGTTTAATCATTAAAGAAATCTTCGTGAAAAAATATGGTACTTAGCGAGAAAAAAAATAAAGGCTACGTACGCACTGACAGGTAGGTCGCTTAGCGCCTAGAGCCTAGCGAGCCAGCTTGCGAGTAGCGAAGTGCAACGAACGCTTTAGAATTTTCGAAACCAGCCACACTACGCGCTTGGCGCCTTCGCTAGTCGCCTAGCGTGCAATGAAGGATGTCAAGCCACTAGTCTCTAGGCGCTAAGCACGCTACCTCTCAGTGAGCACATAGCCTAAGTCTTAACTCCATACTTGTATCTGCCGCCAAGCTCCGAAATAAGTGCAAGTGTAAGTTGGACTTGCGCAGAAAGGGTTTCGTACAATTAAACTATTATACTATGTATAACAAAGAAAAATAGGTTTATTTTTCACAGAAACACGTGCATATAAAAAGATAATTAACTGATATAATGGTTTACGAATATCACCTTGTGGCTTAGTAACAACAGCCGCACGGGTAGATCGATCAGGTCCAGCTACGATTGCCGCGGTTGACCTGTGGATGGGTGACCATCTTTACATACCAATTCCGTGCCTCGGAAAGCACGTTAAGCAGTTGGATCCAGCTGTCATTCTTGGATCATTTGTCAGTCATTACGATTGGCCAGAATCCCGAAAGTCTGACAACCAGTCTTATTTTAAAGGACATAATAGTATTTCCCAGTTATTAAGTTGTGGAGGTTAGATAGGCAGTCGCTCCATGTAAAATACTGGTACTCAGCTACATCAGGCTGGAAGCTGACCTCAATATAGCTGGGAAAAGGTTGCAGATGATGAATCGTTTACGAATATTCTTGAGCGAAATTGTTTACCATATCATGAGTTTATGCCATTATTGACGCCATTTCGAATAACCAGGGCGAATTAGTGAACATTTAAACTGGTTAGCTGTTACGGTTACTAAGATACAGCCAAAGACCCACAGACGGACAGCGTAGGCATACTAATAGGGTTCCGTTTTACTCCTTTGATTACGGAAACCTTAAAACAAATCTAATTATCACCGATCCGACCGACAAATACAAAGCCGAAACAAAAAAAATATACAATACTAACACCAATAAATAATAGCTCATTCGGTATACGAGGGTAGAATCGCATTTGATGTACGATGATCAATAATAATGCCAACAAACGAACCGCCACCGCGCCGCGCCGCCGTCGTCGAGCCGTCCACACGTGTCACTCATGACCCAACTCGATAAACTAAATTAATAACCATAATATTGGCAGAGCTTCGTTAAAATATAAATATTGAATGCAGAGGTGGCCCAGTAGTAACCGCAGTGACTTACGAGTTGTATTATTTATTTATACTTTATTGTACACCAGAAAATACCTAACAAAAAATAGGATTATTACTACAAAAGATACAATGAGCGGCCTTATCGCTTTCTGCGATCTCTTTCAGGCAACCTTGGAATGGACAGTGATTGCGTGGATATAAAAAATGGGGTAATCAGTTGTAGTAAATTTATAATAAAATTAAAATCTTGTAAATTATTTCAATGCTCTCAAAACGGTGAAGGAAAACATCGTGAGGAAACCGGCATGTCCTAGAACCAAAAAATCGAAGACATGTGACATCTACCAACCCGCACTGGGCCCGCGAGGTAGACGGCCCACTCCCTCTCACCGTGAGGAGGCCTGTGACCCAGCAGTAGGAACATTATAGGCTGATTATGTATTTATGTCGTTTAAATTAATATGTGTATTCAGTTATGGAAACCTTTAACTTGCACTGAAACAATAGTTCACTCTTATATTTTCAAATATTATAGAGAGACACCTATTTAAGGGTCGACAAATGCTCAAAAGACTGACAACAAGACTTACCAAGGTTATCATATTACCCCGTTACTGGCTTGTAAAGGTCAGATAGGCAGTCGCTCCATGTAATTGGTATTCACCTGCATTCGGTTAAACTGCCGACCGATATAGAGAACTATTTCTGTTTATTTCTTTTTACGCTTTCCTTAATTTTTCCGTGTTTGCTCGGCTAATTTCGAACTCATCTGAGCTCCGTTGAGCGTTGAACTTGTTATAAGCTTACGAAGTTCCGAAAGTTGCTACAAAACGTTTATTTTTCCAAATATATCATAGTATACTAGCTTCTGCCCGCGACTTTGTTCTCGTGAAATTTTTTGCTCCCCCGACCCATCCCGTCGCATCGCATTGCCTGCCCGCGCATTCACATCATTTTCGCTTAGCGTTCTCTCCGACTTGTTTCTTTTTGGTCGGCTCCTAAGGGTGATAGCGTGATGTTAAATAGCCTATAGCCTTCCTCAAGAATTGTGCTATCAAATAAAAATAAAAAAAACAAATCCAACTGGTAGATTCGTAGATTAGCGCGTTCAAACCAACTCTTCAGTTTTATTATGAAAATAGATTAAAATAATGAAAACTGATTGTGCAAACCTAATAAAAATACGTAAATAAAAGCATTACAAAAACATGAAACGTTTATTTTCTCTTGACTGTACCTTTCAAAAAGAGTAACCCAGCATAAAATTGGATAAGAAAGATTTTAAAACAGAAGAAGAACTAGCAGGTGATCGAGGAGGGGGGGAAGAGGGGGGGGCTCAGGGCATCAGACCGGAATAAATCGTTTTGTACGCTCTATTTTTGACATCATCGGCTCAATTTTCAGTTTTTGTTTCTTCCGCTACCTCTATTGACATCAATTTGCCGAACACCAAGCTATGTAAATCCATACAATTTATGTATGAGACCTATTTGTGTGTGAAAGCGGATCGGAACCGCGCTGTCGAAGCCGTATGTGATAAGCCTGAGAGTATGCATTATGTATTAGATCGACTGTATTTTTATATGTGGTTAGGGCAACTGTGGAGGGTGGCACATTTGGGGCAAATTTTACGCAAGTGAATATATTATTTTTTGGACTGCTGGGTCAGAAATTTTGCCATTGGTAGTGTCTGAAGTGTCAAAAAAATACATTGTGGTCGGCACTTCGACGCGCAACCTGTTATGTACCAACACATCAAGCTACTACAATCTGTCAAATTTCTTTAATAGATTTTCAACTTTATCGCTAAAGCGTAAGGTTTAAAGTTGATTAGGAAAAGTTTACAGTTTTGGGTAGCTTGATGTGCTGGTGTCTGTACCATGGATTCAGAAAATTGATTTTTTTTTTATTTAAAAAAAATCGGTTATAAATAAAAATAATTGCTGTTCCATACGTTTTGACCGTTTAGAATCACAGGACAGAAAAAGTCTGTCGGATAATAATTTGGTGGTAGACACTTCATGAGTGAGGGCTGGCTCGTTCTTTGACCAAAGAATTAGCATTGCCATTCAACGTGATAATGCTGCCAGTCTTCTGGGCGCGTTTTCAGATGCCAGCGATGCGGACGAGTACTTCGACGCCTAAGTGTCCTTTTGTTTTCGTGTTTATTTGTATAGTCAGTCATTTTATTTAGTACCTAGTGTAAGGGTTTAAGTACCTGTAGACGTCAAAGGGTTGGGCAGAAGTGTATACCTGAAGGCCAATTCTCGTAATTTAAAACGTTTAAATCTAGATTTAAACGTTTTAAATTGACAAGATTTTGACATTTGTTTGTCGCCGAGATGACTCGGCGACAAACAAATGTCAAAAACTTGTCAAAATGTATGAAAATTAGAGGTATTTTTGACAGATTGAGACTGAGATCAGACTGTGAACGTTATTAAAATTACGAGAATTACCCTCTGATCATCTGGTATTTATTATTTATTTACTTTTTTAAATACATTCATTTATAACATACATTTCTTTTCAAAAATACATTACTGTAAACCCAGTTCTGAAAGCGGGCATGAATTAACAAGTCGGTTATTTTTAAAAGCTTTCATTTAGAACTTTACGCTAACACTGTTAAAAACTTTTTGTTTCCACCGCTTTTTACTTTTACGCCTCCTAAAATTTTTAATGGAGTTGTAACGGATGTCTAATAAAAAACTTAAGCCAATGCCCGTTAATGTGGTGGTGATATAATACGAAGTTTCAGGGTTTTGCTTGTCACCGCCGTCGCTAGGTACCAACCCTGGGGCTCTGTCTCGTATAGGGTTTTAGCATTATGCTGAGTGAGGGCCGTTTTGCGTAGATGTGACGCATGTTTTCTCCCAAATTGTTATTTTGTTTATTTCTTTCTTCATTTATTTCAGACTCATTATTTGTTAATTGAGAAGTATGGAAGAAAAAGACACGTTGCACTGACCCCAAATAAATTGGGATATGAAGATGATGATAATTATTGTTTATAATTATTGTTGAGGGGCCCGTGGCTAAATAATAACAGCCGCACAGGTCGATCGATCAGGTTAAGCTACGCTTGCCGCGGTTGGTCTGTGGATGGGTGACCATCTTTACATACCGTGTCCCCTCCGTGCCTCGGAAAGCACGTTAAGCCGTTGGTCCCGGCTGTCATTCGTGGATCTTTGACAGTCGTTACGGGTAGTCAGCAGCCCGAAAAGTCTGACAACCAGTCTTACCAAGGGGTATCGTATTACCCAGTAACTGGGTTGTGGAGGTCAGATAGGCAGTCGCTCCATGTAAAATACTGGTATTCAGCTGCATCCGGTTAGACTGGAAGCCGACCCCAACATAGTTGGGAAAAGGCTAGGCAGATGATGATGAATTATTGTTAGTTACAAAGGTTTTACAAGTATATTAGTCGATACTAAAATCAAATCAATTCATCCTTCATAATATTCAAATAATAAAATCACTCATGTCAAATAATCATGTGTCATCTCGTCATGTGACGCTGGATAAATCTCCCCAGCACTGCAGACTGAATCCACAGAGAATATCCTTAAGATTCCGTTGGCGCTCCCTCGAATCCGGCACATCAGAGAAGCTGTTTTCTTACGCATAATGGCATTAAAGTAGTCAACTCTGCGTTACAGAATCGCTCACCAGAATTCTAAAGACGTTACTGTATTGCATGCAGAGAGCGTTGTAGGTCCGCTGGATGTGGTTGAACTATAAAGCGCTGGCGTTAAAGTTTTGGCAGTAGACTCTGCTGTTCAGTGGAGCCAAACTAAGAAATCGATTAGAAAATGACAAAGCTTCCTAGAAAGTGACAAAGATGTAAAACAATTTTCTGTGAAATATAGTTTGTCCCTTCTAAAGGGTCATTTTAAATTAGCTAGCGAAACTCCGCAGACATATCGATATCTAAACAACGTAAAACAAAAAATAAATTGATGTAATGATTTTTTGGGGGTCATGTCTGTGGAGTCAGTTCACTAAAGTATCAGTTTTTTTTGTAAGCCTCATTGACGTGATAGGTAGGTATCGATATAAATAAACATGATAAAACAAAATAAAAAATCTCTTTCTCAACTTATAATTCAAGTAAGCCAGCAGTAGTTGACTCTCAAAAAAATTCATAATTTTTTTCTATCGTGTTTAGATAAACATAGATCCTCATTTTATCTGCAGAGTTTCTCTAACAAATTTAATTTGAGCCTGTTTATTTTGATTACGAAAATATTTTTTTTTTACATAAAATTCATTTTTATTTGTTTATTTTTCCACCTTCATTAAGATGGTCATAGTTACATCCCTAGTACAAACTACCGTCCAAACTTCAGTAGTACCCATTCTTACAGAACCTTTATAAGTCTCTCAGTAATTCGCAAATTACCACAGGATATATATTGCAAGGGTGTGTTCTCGATCGATGACTGGCGGCAGAACGTGAAGATGCGCCAAAGTTCGGTTTATTAGGTACGGGGACGTTGTTATGTGGAAGCGAAGCACGAATAAAAAACTATGAAGATTTCTGAAAAGCTGTTTGTTGCGCTGTAGTATTTTCGATTCGATTTTAGAGATTGATTATTACTAAAAACTAATGGGGGATTTTCGCCATGCGGCTGGTCGACAACCAAATCGCCTCGCAAGCTGAATCGCCACCCCATTTACACAGATCGATAAATATATCAGGTGACATTCTTCATAATTATATCAGGTGACATCATTTTGCATCAAAATTTCGACCTTCATCGCCTGCGACTGAACATTTTCACTGTCAACAAAAGTCAAAACCTACTTTGGAATTTGTGATTTTAGTCACCTGCGGCCTAGCTAAATTGCTATTTAGGCAGTCGATTTTCGCAGTGCGGTAAAAGTCGTGCCGCTATAGTCACCTGTGTAAAGCCTGCAAGACCTTGAGGTGTGACTGAAATACTAAAAAATATTTTTACACTGCTTTCGACATAATTTTTTTTTTGAATATCATTTTGGTTCATCGGTAGTTAATACTTTGGGGAACCGACAGCTGGTCGTTAATAGTTAAAATGCAGAAGTTAAGATACTTTTGCAAACAGTATTTTAGGACGTTGCTGACAGAATGTATGCTACCAAGACTTAAAGTATATCTAAACTTATGTTTTAAAATTATATTATTTGAAGTTACACAAATATCAACTTTATTTTAATGGTTATTAAGTTGATTTCAGAGTGACTAGCACTATTGAAACAGTTATAAAAATGTGTGAAGTTGTAGTGTAAACTGAACTTAATTGTGTAGGATTTAAAGTTCTTTTTCCATAATCTTATCTTTGTTCACATTTTTGGCAAATAATTCGCGAATGCAGATTACAATCGGTGGTTTGAAATTTGCAAGAGAAGAAAAGCGTGAGTTTATGTTTGTGTATATGTATGGCATTTCTTTTTTGTATAACCGTTATTTTTCTTATTGATCTTTTTGCTATTAACATACCTACAAATTTGTACGGAACTTTACTTCATAATAACTCTGTAAGAAGTAGCACACTGTCTCATACATACACAAACACGTGTTACCTGTGAAATTCAAAACCCTTCCATTTGACTTCAACGTGACCAGGCAGATAAGGAGCCATGACTAGGCGATGTGAACAAAACCAGCAAGGTGACTTCTATTCTTTGTAATAGAATACAAAAGGCACGCTACACATACACGTCTACCATTACGCTTGTATACCCAGAATTGATAGGCAGAGATATATACAACATCCACATTCTTTCAGAACTTTAAGCCTTTTGTAATAGGGAACGGGCTTTATACAGGGTGGTCAAAAAGTCGTGAATCAAACGAAATAGGGAGATAAAGGAAGTAATTTCCAACAAAAAAATCTTTTTAGAGCATAGCCATAATTCAATCGCCCTAAAAGTTATTAATATTTTTGTATACCGAGTTCTTTTACAAATAGACTAATAAATAAAAATGTGACATAAAACAAACGGTGCTGTATTATAACTAGATAATGTATCAGCACTACAAAATTTCTATTGCGTCTCTGGGTACCAAATCTCAAATGCAATCAACTTTTCCAAAAATTTTGAAGCATTACCAGAAATTATTTCTCACTTTAAAAGCGTTGGAATTGACCTCCTTTATCTCCCTATTTCGTTTGATCCACGAATTTTTGACCACCCTGTATATTGGAGTTGTTGGTTTTTCTTGCGGCATACCCCCGTGGATATACTAAACAATTCAAGGGAAACGTAGGTAATACCGAGATAAAACCCTACTGTAATTTGAAAACATTGTAAAACCAAATTATTTTTAAAAGAGTAACCGTGGAGTTTCTTGCCGGCTCTTCTCCATAGGAAATGACTGATTGGTACCGTGCACCTAACTTCTGACGTTTCATAAGTGCCCATGTAGGTTTAAGTGAAATAACATTATTATATTTTTGATTTTAATAAATATTATACAGGGTGGCAGTGCAAACTCATCATCATCTACCTAGCCTTTTCCCAACTATGTTGGGGTCGGCTTCCAGTCTAACCTGTTAAATAAGTGTGTGTTAAAGGTATGTTCTAGAGTATTTTTATACAAGCTCAAGGAAGGTCGTTAGTCTTTACGACAATCGGCTATATAGCCGGGCTATAGCTTGTGTGGTGACAATCTCTGCTTGGTCAGGTTATTCCGTTTTATTAGGATTCTTGGCTTTTACGTATTGAGTCATGCAAGAAGGTGGCATCGAATTGAAATTAAATTCGAATGTAAATTCACGTGAGACACAATGGCTTTTTAATTGTTTCTGTAATTACGGCATTTAACTGGTTAACGCTCTAGTTTTGAAAGACAAAGTTTTTAATAATTTATTCTGTTTTTTAGATTTAAATCTATACAAATATTTTAATTGCAAAAATAAAACTGTTTATCTGTTAAATTTGACAGATGGGAACCTAAGACTAAGACCGCACGGTGATGCGATTTTTTTTAATTGCATGTTCATGCGAAATAAAATCGCAAACGCAAATATTTATTTTTTTAAGCTAATAAGCAATATTTTACGCAGTGCGCCTATTCTAGTATAATGTATTATTCACAGATTAGCAACTATTAAATTTCATGGTGCGCGCTTAGCCTTAGACCTGGAGAAGGACATAAGGTAGTTTAACACGCAGACGACGTTACTTAAAACAATTAGCAACTTATTACTATAACTGTAATAATAATTGATTTATCAAGACATAATAAAAACGCTTCATAGGATTTCTTTACCGCTGAACAAACTACGAAAGCTTGGTCCTATAAACAAGAAGGAATCGTTTTTCTTACCAATGGTGGCAAGTTTTATTGCTAAATTTTACCAGTGATACTTACTTCCTTAAGGGAAGATCTACCATGCAAGCTATCTAAGGTCTCAGCTTAATTATTGGTAAAGATACATAAGTATTAATTTTAACAAATAAAGGTTCATAAATTATAGGAATCAGCCATAAGTTAACGCTATCACAATATTACCTAATTTTTCCAGTATCATACCATTTATATTGTACAAAAATAGAAATCAATGCTCCCAGACTAATCAATCACTACCCAACCCAAACAATCACACGAAAAAAACAAAACCCAATCACCCGAAATCACCTCTCACATAACACCATCCATTTCTCGGTAATAATAAAGAAGGGCTCATTCCGACTTAGATTTATATTGCTGTGCCTTTTTGTGGGCCCCACGATGTTTGTTATCCAATAAGAGGGTAGGTTTCACTAATATTGGGATGTTGTAATGTGGATAGGCCGTGGAACTGTTTGAAGGGAAAAAGAGATTAAATACCAGTGGCAAAAGGAAAAGTTTCCAAGAGATTAGCTGGTTTTGAAGAGTTAGGAAAAACTTGTAGATACTAATTTAATAATTGCCAGTATACACTATTAAACTGAAACCCAGCGAGGTACCAGTGGTCATAGGGTCAAACTGAGACATGCGTTTTACTTTGTGTAAAATATTTCATCACCACTGCTCTCAAAATGGTGAAGGAAAACATCGTGACGAAACCGGCATGTTCTAGAACCAAAAGTTCGGAGACATGTGACATCTACCAACCCGCACTGGGCCCGCGTGGTCGATTACGGCCGGCTCTCTCTCCCAGAGAGTGTAAAATACTGGTATTCAACTATATCCGCATCCGGTTAAACTGCAAACCGACCCCAACATAGTTGGGAAAAGGCTAGGCAGATGATGATAAACATACAAACATACCATAACATATAAACATACATATGGTTCAAAGCTGAATGGGAAAATTTGACAGTTTCGGGTGGGTTGATGTGCTGGCGTCTGTACAGAGTCGAACTTAATGCCATGCCCATTTTCTACCAGTCAACCTATGGGTTGATGCAGAGACAAACAGTAGTAGGTGCTATTGAGAAAATGAATGAATGTATTAAATTTGGTATTGTGGTATCAATATTATGTATGTAAATCACGCTAATTATGGGCTTGGTCGGGCCGGCGCGGGCGGGTTGCGAAACCTTCCTGACGTGGCTCCGGACACGGGCATCTCGAGACGGATACGTACCTACTTAGATTCTGTCAGGGTCCGGTGTTCGCGGTTCGTCCGCAATCTGTCCGTGCCGGTGTGACTGATCCCTAAGTGAAATAGTGCATACCTAGTTGATATTTTTTAAGGTTAGTTTTTTACTATATTGTATATGGAACAGGCGCTTCTCGCCATCAAACTCAAAAGTTTGGCGAGTAAAATGTAAAAACAGCAAATAATGTATTTTTATGAGAATAAAAAAAAAAAACAATTATTATTAATTAACATACAGACAATTATTACGTTAACAATAATAATTATTGTCAAAAATACCAGTATTTTACATGGGGCGACTACCTATTTAACCTTCACAACACAGTTACTGGGTTATACGATGCGTGTTGTACCGTTTTAATTAACTATCTTAATCCCAACTATAACTAAGTTAATTATAGTAAGTAAGAAAAATTCGTAATTAACTGATATAGAAACTGCCCGTTTAGTGTACTTTAGCTATTTTCACAGTGTAATGTCGTACGGTATTTTATTGTGGGGAAATGCCGCCGATATTCAGACCATCTTTGTTTTGCAGAAGCGAGCTGTTTGATCAATTTATAAATTATAAATAAATACAGTGATGTCCATAATATAAATACTAGGAACAAACACAAATTTGTTGTACCTACAACAAGGCTCATGAAAATAGGTAGCTCGTTCAGATTTTTTTTTTTTTTTGACGTGACCACTCGCAGTTGCAACTCGATAAGGTTGCCTTTCTGCTTAACCGGACTATCCTGTGGTGGCCAAAAATTACTTTAAGGCCCCCAGCCAGGGCTTACAAACTAAGGATATTTATTTTAAATGAGCTACACTAAGGGCACCCCCTGTGGGGTTCGGGCCTCGGCTTAGTGAGTCATTGATGGGAGGGCAGCAATGGTCAGGCTGGGTCTGGTTATTATTATTTGGGGAGTTTAAAGCTACTTGCTCAGCCTCGCGGGCTGGCTTGTCGAGCAAGGGTCGGACGGTGATATTACAGGGGCGTCGCGGGGGGCCTCGACGGCGGGGCCGGGTACGCGGTTTGTATTTGTTTTTGCGCAGTGTGCTAGTTTCCCTACAGCTTTCTTGGAGAAGGGTGATGGGGTCGTCGGGTATGCTCGTTCAGATGCCAATGTATACGCTTTTATAATAAACTACCAAGCCACGTTCAAGATCTAAGCCTTAATAAATTCAGATCATTCATTAAACGTAAGTAGTGCCAGAAAGCTTTTTATACCGTTAAAGATTATATTGAGGACAAAAAGGCTTGGGATTGAGCTGCTTCCAATTATTTTTTACATTTTGAATGTTTTAATTTTTTTTTTCTATGTAGGTACACATTGACATTAATGAATTTTATTTAAACAATGACATTTGCTTACTTTGTAAAGTATTATATTATTGTAATTATTGTGCATGTGAAGACAATGTGGGTCACTTTTTTAATTTTTTATTATTCTCTCTGTTGTGTTAGTTTTTGTCTAGGTCTGGCAGTTTGAGTAATTTATGTGGCCTACCCAAATGTCCTTTCTTTGGTATTGTTTGTCGAATCGTGGAGCTCCTTAAGTTTTGAGTTGAGCTACACGATTTCTGACAAATGCGTGCACTGACTGGACAGGTCCTCTCAATCTGTGTGGTTCTTTCCTCAAAAGACCATCTCAGATCTCTACATGGTCTTCATATAACCTGACCAAGATTATGATGTCTGGACTTTAAAAGAGACTGTGACCTCTGAGTTTGTTCCGGCCTTTCTTCTCAGAGTAGTCAGATAGGAAACGCCGACCTCATCTAGTTTTATAAAAAATATGATTGACGTGTAAAAGTTTTTGTACAAACCTACTTACAAAATAAAATAATTTATCATTTATTTATCATTTATATATATATTATATTATTATTTATTATATTAAATATATATGTCGCAGCCAACTGGTTAAATTAGCCGTTCAGTTAACCGCCTAGCCTTTCAACTAAACGGCGGCCGTTCAACTAACGGCCTGAATGATATTCAATTACAGTTTAGGTTGGAAGTCTGTAACCAATCACGCGTGAGCCGAATTGGTCGCAGTAATTTAGGCATTGCACCCCGACAAAGTGGGTTAGGTTAGGTTAGAACTGTGATCAACCGCGTGCGAGCCGAGAGAGCGAAGCGAGGAGAGCACTACTTCTAAAGGCCAGGCATTTAACTGAACGGCTAATTTAACCAGTTGGCTACGACATACATATACAAATGCGAATATATAAATGCGAAAGTTAGTTTGTTTGTTTGTTATCTTTTCACGCCTAAACACTGAACCGAACTCTGAAATCACGAAAAAAAAATCTGCTGTTTACCTAATACAAAAGATCAATACCTGCTTGACCAAAATGTATGACACAGCAGATTGTTTTTTCGTGATTTTAGAGTTGGTCCCATAGTGAAAGTTGTTCATATTCATGGGTAGAACACCCTCTAAAAATTTGGATGGTGATAAAAAAATGTTCCTGTATAGGTTAGCCCATGTTCGCACGGACATGTTTTTTCCACGGAGATTTTTTTTCGCACACTAGTTAGATACACAAACTGTGTGTTTTTTAGACGCGCTGAAATACGCTCTGTTAGATTCTCAACGCTCGGCTCAACACCGAGAGTTGATGATCCAGTGCGCGATAAAATGTGTAGGTATTGATTAGAAAGAGGAAAAAAATACCCTTAAAAATAAATTAAGCCTTCATTCATCAATTAATTAATATCCGCAATATAACAGATCAAAATAACCTCCAAAGGAAACCAAAAAATAACTAATTTCCATAAATAAACACATTGTAAGCAGGAATCATTTTCCGTAAGTACATTCGTGTTTTTCCAACAGGGCGGATTGCTTATTGAAGTGTCAAACATTGTAATGAACGCTTCACAAGACAGTTAGACTTGTTTTCCACCAATGAGGTTGCTAGAAAAATCTATCAATAATATTGTTTTTTTTTTCTGTAATCGTACATTTTGCAAAGTCAAAGTCAGATAATTTATTTCAAATAGGCACATAAGAGGCATTTTTGAACGTCAAATTTACAAAAAATAGAATTGGTTCTAGTCGCCCCTTCCAAAAAATTGTGTATGAAGAAGAATGGGCAAGAAACTTATATTGACAGTGATGCAAAATCAGAGGTAAAATAATTATGTAACTATGGAAGACTAGTTTACTTCATCACTTCGAAATTCAAAAGGATATCGAGGTTAGAAACCGTGATGATTGAAAGAAAGAAAATACGTTTATTTGCGGCAAACATGACGCATCAAAACGAACAACACAAAAAAAAAACAAAATAGTAATTGACATTTGATTGATTGATTGACTTTTAAAACGAATGAGTTGAGTGATTTCGGCTTAGACTAAACGAGCAAATGCACTTTCTGTACAGGACCTCCTTTACGTATCAAACTATTTTAGAATAAACAGAGACAATGGATCCTTTCGTTAGTCTATCCATATAATATAAAAAAAAAAAAAAAAAAAACTTGTTCTTACAGTACGGTGACGTCGTTCATCTTACTCACTTCGCGTACAGCAACGCTAAACTGTGCCAACATTAACGGACATCGTTTCATAGCTTGGCTTCGCTTCACATAACTAGTGGAAATCAAGCCTAAAGCCCTGTCAACGTATCTTTTACGAACACAAATATTGTAATTTTATTAGAAAAATCTGAAAGTGATTTTTCATCACCCTCGTCACAATAACACGTCAATCTGTATGACAGTTGACTGTGGGTGCTAGGAGTTCAAAACTATAGTTAACCTTTACCTTTCTCACGATTGTTCAGTAATTTTTATTTCGGTAGGTAGGTTCCTTTTCCATTTTGTAGTTTTGAAGGTTAAATAAAGGTGAATAATGTGTTTATAGAAGGTCCGAACAAATGGCTAGCAGGGCTATGAAAGCAAGCCGAGTCGAATGTTTTTGGAACGAAGTTCTTTAACGCAGATTGGAGTAAAAATAAACTGATAGAAATCGTCACGTAACGAAAAAGTGAAATGCGACTTTCTCTCTCTTCTTTTCAGAGAGAGAGAGATAGTTTTCATGGTCGAAAACCATGAAAACTATCTGTGTGGGTGTTAAAGCCGGTAGTGAGATCAAAATGGAAAAACTTAAACTAGATGGCTCTGTATTGAAAACGCGTTTTAAAACATTTCTCTCTCTCTCTCTCTGTCCCTTTCTATTGTAATACGAGTGTGTGCGCGCAAGTATCGCGTAACTTTATTCCTGACGGGGAACCCCCAACCGCACACGTATTTTTTTACTTCTCGACAAACGTACACCATCGTCGACCACATCATCGCTTACCATATGTGAAAAGTGTTTAAACTCAAACTGCGCATTTATAAAATCACACCTATTTTTCTTATTTCTTGATTGAATAACGATTAAGCTTTTCCCGACCTGTAACCTTAATGCGTAACACAATTTCAATCACAATCTGAATCATTTTGAAGGTTGCTAATCCATTACTTCATATGTACAAAAAATTTGTTTGCTCAACAACGTAAATCGAAATGAAAGCCATTGTTAGTGTTTTACTCAATTACCTCTTTGGAAATCAAATTCTTTTCCTTCTTAACGTGTCTATGGCAATCTAAATGGACTCGGCCCAGAAATCGGCTACTTGTTTGGCGCCACCACTAGCATCCACCAGTTCCTGTAACGTGCAGCTGACAGGACACGTAGGACTTTATATTAATTCTCCTATAGTTTGTGGAACATCACCTTAGTTACACTCCAAGGCGGAGTCATCTATGACTCTCCACCTAAACAGGTTATCCTCCTAGTTTGTTTAAAGTCTTCACGGTTATCCAAGGCAAGTCATGTCCAGGTAGGAGATCTTCAGTGAGTGGAACGAATGGTTTGTGTAAGGATGCACTGTCACGCTAGACTCGCTTCAGTCTTTCTTTCGTTCGTTCGCCAGTGAGTGAGACGACACATTTTAAAAAACTATTTTGGCTTGTCAGCCTTTGTGCCACAAAATGCGTCCGCAAATCCTACCAAACTATAAATTAATTAACAGAAAAAAAACAGCTAACACAGCTTAAAACTACATCTTTCACCATTTCCCGTATAAAAACAATTGAACGCGACAGAATAAATCCCACTCAAACAGAAATATTGTACCAAACTGCTGAAAATACTTTTGAAACTAAAATAAAGTGCTCTAAAACATAAAATGCAGTACTTTAAAAGTTAAAATTGAGTGGATTGCGCCCCTATACTTCGCGACGAAGTATCCATTCAAAAGTGGGCACTTCAAAACTTTAGCATTCATGAAATACGATTACGATTTATTTATGAAAGATTTTTCGAGAATAAAGTTGCAAGCTACTTTTGACAACCTTGAAGATCTTTACCACAGTGTGAAAAATTCAGTAATTACTACAATTTCAGTCTTCTATTTGTAATATAATGGTAAACCAAAAATGATTTTAGTTTTGTGAGTAGGTTTATAAAAGGAAGAAGAATAGTATGTTACGATCACTCATCATAATCAGCCTCTAATATTCCCACTGCTGAGACACAGGCCTCCTCTTTCTGTGAGAGGACGTGGGCCATAATTCACAGATCAGAGCGGGTTGGTAGATGTCACATGTATTTGAATTTTTGGGTTCTAGGACATGCCGGTTTCCTCATGATATTTTCCTTCGCCGTTTTGAGAGCAGTGGTGATGATATAACCTCCGACTACTACTTACTACTTAAAACTAGATGAGGTTGGTGTTCCCTGTCTGAATACTCTGAGAAGAAACACAACAGACACTGAAACAAACTCAGAGGTGTCCACCTCTGAGTTTGTTTCAGTGTCTTTTTTGATATTCAAACATAATCTTGGTCAGACCATGTATATTAGTGTCTAAAATAGTCTTTTGAATGTTCTTTTTAGGGTTCCGTACCTCAAAAGGTAAAACGGAACCCTTATAAGATCACTTCGTTGTCCGTCTGTCTGTCCGTCAGTCAAGAGTTAGATAGATAGATAGAATACCCTTTTTCTCAGGAACGTGTGGAGTTATCAAGTTTAAATTAATATTAAGTACTCAGGGCTGCAATCCCTTGAAGCAGTAATAAAATCAAACTTCTAAGTCAACACAATCAAAAGATACGGGCGATGATGTTCCGAAATCAAAAATGTATAGAGTACTTCCCGTTGACCTAGAATCGTGAAATTTGGCAATAAGTAATGTCATGTAGCTCAAGTAAAGGAAAAAATCCGAAAACAGTAAATTTGTAGCTACTTTACAAAAATTTTAAAACTATTTACGTACTACAAATGTGTACGGAGCCCTAGGTACGTGAGTCCGACTCGCACTTGACCTTTTTTTTTATTTACCTACGGTAAGACTAAAGTATCAAGTTCTACTTTAGTAGGAAAAAACATCATGTTTTTTTCTGTCACACAAATATTTATTATGACAGTGAACAAAAATGGGCCACGTCTGTAATCCCCACATGGATAGACATTGAGTCTTATATACGAGTATTAGGGACAGCCTGTACTATTTATCGGTCACAATAATTCCAGGCACAGCCTAGTCCAGAAATCCGATCCCGTTTAAAAATAGCTTGTCCATTTTATTAATATTCCCACTGCATAGTGCCATACTGTGTCCTTTTAAATTATGCATCCGAGCCAGCCGTTGAACAGCTGTCCCTTTATTTTACTTACCATTTATTTTAAAATTTTATATTGGTTGTTCATTGACACGCCAACGCGATTTACGAAAGTAATTTTATCATTTTATAAACGAATGCTTTTGTCAGTTATGTCGACCGTAATAAATACCCTTGGTAATGTGTCACAGTGTAACAATATCAGTAGGTTCAGAGGCAATCGTAAAGATCGAATCACATCTTTCTGTGTCGTCGTCTGTCATTTATGACGTTATCAATGAAACATCTTTCGGTATAACAGTCTCGGGAGGCGTCCTTTCGGAAACTGGTGAACGTTACTAACTGAAAATTATTTTGTTTTTACTGGATTTCGTGGTAAAAGCTTTTCTGTACGAATTGTGATTTATCAGACTTTACGTGTAAACACGCGATGAAAAGAACTAATTTGGGAAAGGTCCATCAGAAAGCGATATTGCGAGTAAAAACATACTGGCACATGACACTTTTTTAATTAAGGAGTTTAATGGTGTAACAGGTCATCCAGTTTCACCTAGTGGTATCAATTTAAAAGAACATACCTATCTATTTATCGCTGCTCAATTCTATTGAAGTTATACTATAGACCTCTGGCTTGTAAAATTATCTACATTTGAAAGACTATCACCCCGTTTTTTGAATTGCGAATTCGGCTGTAATTTACTCGTGTTACTGCGATAATGGGGACAGAGTGCGCGTCTCCTTTTTGTGGAAGTTTCTCGCCGGCTGGTCGGCACTTCACGTGACCAGAGGGCTGCCCGGCTGCTTCGTTCTTTGGTCAAAGAATTAGCATTGCCATTCAACGTGGCAATGCTGCCAGTCTTCTGGGCACGTTTCCGGATGACAGCGATGCGGACGAGTACTTTGACGCCTAAGTGTCCTTTGTTTTTGTATTTATTTGTATAGTAAGTTAATTAGTCATTTCATTTAATAATATATCTGTGATAATGAAATGAATTTGTTTATTATGTAAATAGGATATTGCGGAATTAATTCTACACGATATACTGTAAAACAAATATATAAATGAGGTCAGCGTTTCATAACTGACTACTCTGAGAAGAAAAGCCGAAACAAACTCGGAGGTGTCTCTTTTAAAGTCCAGACATAAACTTGATCAGATCACGTGAAGACCATGTAGACTGATGTCTGAAATGGTCTTTTGGGGCTTTCCCCAAAAGACTTGTATGGTACTTTTACCATAAAAGTAATGTCAATAAGTACTTGGTAGTACTAGCAGTCCAGCAGCTTGTCCTACTGTAAAATAATGGCCTGTACCATCTGAATTATGGTACTTTGTCGGCACAAGCGTCAACAAACAGACAGTAGCCGTCGAGTTATTTTTAAAATCATTGGCTCAATTCCGAGGAAATTTTCACGCGAACTCAATTCCGAGGAAATAACTTTTTGTATTTAATGGACTTTTTATTCTTTTCACGTTGGTACAATGTTCCGCTTCATGTCAGTCTACCGGATTTTCTGTTAATTTCAGAAGCGGCAAAGGTTTTAAAAGGATAACAGGAGCTTCCACTTGCTAATGATCGTAATTCTGATAGCATTTACTAGGTTCTTCTTTTTATCAATATACAAAATGAAAATGAAATATATTTTTTCACATAAACCTACATGGGCACTTATGAAACGTCAGAAGCTAGGTGCATGGTTCCAATTGATAGTTTCCTATGGAGAAGAGCCGGCAAGAAACTCCACGGTTACTCTTTTAAAAATAATTGGAATGATTTTACAAAGAGTGACACAATGGGCGGTCTTATCGCTAAGAGCGACGATAACCTTTGTATGGTTTAAAAGGGGAAAGAGAGAAAATACTGTAGTAGTCGCGTAATGACAGATTTCTGTGGCGAACCATTTACATTATACAATAAATACGAAGTGGTTCGAGTCTCATCTGTGTTCTCCATGTTCCGATAGGCGTGGATTATCGGGTAGGAAGGCAGTATTTCAATAAAATAACACTTTTTTCAACACACTTGCTCGTAAAGTGAGCCTTATTATATCGTTCTTAGGGCCATAAACCGAACTATAACATACACGTGCATAATAATATTACACACTAGTGCATAATAGAATGATCCCTACAAAGTTAAGTTAGTACCTAACTGCAAATTATATGCGAGTAAACAGAGCATTTTCAATTTAACCGGGTAATACAGTTTTTTTTTTTTTTTTGTAACAACAAAGAGGTTTTATGCCACCGAAAATCTATTTACATTTTTGAAATAAATAAATGTGTCCCTAATTAAGACGAAAAAACATTTATTATTATCAAATTATTTATAATTCACAATAATTTCTTATAAAATATTTGCATTTTATCACAAAAATTATCATTTTGAAGTAGGCTGTATGGCTGTAATCAATCAACTTACATTTGGCGCGTGCAAAAAAAAAAATTGCGCGCCATTTCCCAATTTTCCCCTAATTTTCATATTTTGTTTGTATCGCATTTGTTGCTGTGTGGTAAATAATTATTTTTCCTCGCAAGTGTGTTGAAAAACGTCGTATGATACACGTGTGTATTGATGATTACCGTCCTCGGCTCTCTTAAGACCCTCACCTGACGGCTCGGGTCTCAATGGCGCCTCAGCGGTAATCACCAACATTACACACTTGTACCATAATGTACTATTACAATCACTTCACGTATAATTCTCTATGATTCAATCAAATACTTCACAAAATGATTATAGATCGCTTAGATCAAGAGGGATACACCCAAAATATAACGACCACCGAACACGTCGCTGCGTGCGCGCTTCACCACGATCCGAGGTCAACTTTACGTTTTACAAGATGGCCGCATCACCAGTGCTCGGTGTTCGTTTTTGAAATTGACATTTGTATTAGAATTCAATTGACAGTTTAGAAGTTTAGAAAAGCGGAGGCACCGACACATAATAAATCATTGACTGTCCAGGGTGCATAATATAAACCTTTGCCTAAATATCCCTTTCAGGAATACAGGCATGATGTTACAACTGTTTCAAAACGGGCAGTACGTCCGAATAGCCGCCTAACTTTTAATCTTCTCTTGCTGGTTTTTAGTTTAGTATAAAATACCCATTCCCCTGACAAGTTTCTTCATACCAAACCCCTAAAGACTATCGTCCGACTTCGTTAGTACAGATCTTTTATAACATAATTCAACACGAACTTAAAACTCCAAGCCCTGCCATGGCCAGATAAACTGTTCAACTTTTGGACGAACTTTTTACACTAATCTTAAAATTCAACATCAGAAAACGAGGGCAATGTTTATGTTAAAGCTCAAGTACAGTAATTAATTCAGAGTGGATTTAACAATTAACTATCTCGATTTGCTCAATCTCGGCAGGGAGCCAGGGTTGTCAAGTCCCCGGGTTTTCGAAGATGGATCGAAACGGATTTCGTGGAAAGAGCATGATTTTCTACGAACCTGGATTGGGGAATTAGGTACTTGAAGAAGTTGGGTTTAGTAATCGTTTTGTTTATAGGAACTATCGTAGATATATTGTGTCTTTATCTTTAAACATAGCAGATATGTAGGACATCACTAACTTAACGCAACGCAACGCTAACGCGCTGTTATTAACTAGTCTGTGATTGGTTGCTTCGTTATACCGCCATTCAAATACTAGTGAAATTCTGGCTACTCATTGGTGATATGGTAAGCAGTGATGGCCCAGTGGTAACGTTCTCTTCAGAGTGGTAGGTCGTAGGTTTTGAACTCAAGCAGGCGCTTTACTTTGCGTAATTTATTTCATCACAACTGCTCTCAAAACGGTGAAGGAAAACATAGTGAGGAAACCGGCATATACTAGAATCAAACATTCGACGACATGTGACATCTACCAACCCGCACTGGGCCCGCGTGGTGGATTACGGCCCACTCCCTCTCACCGAGAGGGGGCCTGAGTCCCAGCAGTGGGAACATTATAGGCTGATAATGAATTTGTGAATTGAGTTTGTAACACCCAATGATAATATAAGTAAAATTTTTGCACTTATAATATCATTGGTAACACCTTTATTTTGAGTGGCGTCGTGCACGATCGACCTTACCTTTTAACCTTGACTCTTGTAGCAGTCATCTTAATTCTTATTCCACAGCTATTGCATGTTAGCAATATTTACTGTAACACACAATGTAATATATATGTTATATAAGTGTTGTGTGCGTGTTGTTGTTACCATGTTGTTTTATGTGTGTGGTGTGTATCTTATATGTATGTGTTATTCAAAATTGCCTAGCGACTCCAACTCCAAAGTATGTGAATAATACAATCTGCATATACCTAACTATTCTTTTACAATTGAAAAAAGGACGCATTTGCTAAGAGGCATACTGAATTAAGAGATATACTTTATCAACATACAACAGAGTAAAATCCATAGAAAATAAAGCGGCTTATAAATATATAGATAAAGATTTTGTCAATTTTCATACTCTAATCCCAATTTTATCGGGTCGGCACAGCATAAAAATATCTCTCTCCATACATCACTATTAGCCATAATCCACCTAACTTCTCAAATAAAGTGATGCAAGGGTTTATTAAAAACTAGCCTCCGCTTGAGGCTTCGCCCGCGAGGTATGTCGATAAAACCATCCTAAGTCCTTCCCCGGGATGCAATCTATCTCTCTGCCAAATATTATCGTAATCCGTTGAGTGGTTTAGGCGTGAAAAGGTAACATACAGACAGACAGACAGAGTTACTTTCGAATTTATAATATTAAGTATGGATAGATGCTTGACAACCCTAGTTTAGAGTCCTAATTCCAGACCAGACAGAGATTTCACGGCAGTCAAAGTTTTGAAGCAAAATTTGAAATCCTATACCACTATGATAAAGAGAAATTGAACTCTTTTAGTTTTGCTTGAGATCTTTGCTTAAACTTATTTTCATTGTATAAGAAATGACCGGACGGAACCGATCCTTTAATTCTATAAAAAAGATTTTTGATACTGATACGGTTATTCAAAGAAGTCTTTTTTGTCCTGAAAAGTTTTTGAAATTAGTATAGTTGATATAGAGGTGTAATCAGCCTATACCTAATGTTTCCAAATCCCACTGCTGGGACACAGGCCTCCTCTCTGTTAGAGGGAGTTAATTAATTAATCTTTAATTAACTATTAACTATTTACGGGCTTTAATTAATCCACCACGCGGGCCCAGTGCGTGTTGGTAGATGTCACATGTTTTGGAATTTTTGGTTCTATGAGTTTCCTCACGATGTTTTTGTTCACCGTTTTGAAAGCAGTGGCGATGAAATAATTAATTTACACAAAGTAAAGCGCCTGTTTGAGTTTGAACTTACTATCTACAACTGGGAGAACAGTGATGGCCCAGAGGTATTTTATGAACTAAAGTAATATATTTCTTGAGTGGATGCAGTCCACAGAGCAGTCCACCTATAAAGCAGTAGTTTGACACAACTTAGCGTGTATAGGTACAACCGAGATACCGCGTTCAGCGATCAGCCGTTGACGCGTCTGCGACTGCCATTGACAAGGTGCCAATCGTGTAACTTGAGTACGGGGTGCTCAAATACACGAGCGGCATGTTGTCGACGGCTGCAGCTGACGCGTGCCGCTCGTGTGAATGAGCACTTAGGTACCTACATTCAGCACCAAAGTCAATTAAAATGTTACTTTTACATAACGGTAGGTATATCACCTGAATTGATGCAAAATGATTCGATACAATGTTTTTCAATTTCATGTGTGTACCTAATAATTGCTAACAAGTTATTATTCGTGAATTTTTAGAATTACTTCAGATTTTTCGAAAACGAAATCTATTTCAAGCAATGATAAAGGGCGTTATTAGTCGGTAGGACTAAGAGTAAATGAAACTAAATCACGACAGAGAAACCAATTGAAGGTTTGCTGATTTATTAACATTTGGCAGAAAATACATACAAAAGAAAAGAGTATGTGAGTGGAAATGGCGTAAGCGGGGACGCTCTAAGAGGACATATATTATTATAGTTACCTCATTGGTGATGTTCTTTAGAAAGGGCTAGGTTAACGATGCAAAAGATGTATGTAAGGATCGCAGCAAGTGGCGTTCTGTACTTTCAGCCTGCCTCCATGGGGAGAAAGTGTGAGTTTATGTAACAAAGTAAGTTTTATTAATTCCATTGGGTGTTTATGTAGTTGCTAAATTGTAAGTACTGTTTGTTTTATTTTGTTGCCTTTAGTACAACATTTAATCTGACTTGGTTTCCGTACGTCTTTTTCGGGTAACTACTGAAAATCAGCGATGTGCTGTGGGTCCCCTATAGCACAGCATCATGCTGAATGGAAGCCAGGTCATGACGTGCAGCCGTTGACTATCCTGCTTTGTGCTCGTAATTATAGATATCATATTTTGTCTTATTTATTTTTCCTTATTATTAGAATTAATATTATCTTTTTATATGCACGTGTTTCTGTGACAAATAAACCTATTTTTCTTTCTTTTTTTATTTTCTTCTCTTTCTAATTTTACCCCAAACCCACTCCTACCTACTTATCTACATTGATCTTTAAACCAGAGCACAATCATCCACCCAAAGGCTTTCTTTCTCCAATTGATCCTTTATTGGTCTAGACAAATGGCCTGTTCCGTGCTTGAGATTTCCAATTTGCTAAAAGATTTTGACTGTGTACCTTTTCCTGTGGTTATTTTGGGATGGATTTGAACGGATTCGCGGAATAGGTACTGGCTGTTTTTAAATTGAGTAAGAAGGTTTATTTTTTCTCTGAGATAGGATAGTAACCGAAAAAGTATTGCAGTGTTTCGTTAAGATTGGTTGTTTAAAATTAGAATATAAAGCGTGATTGGACCTCTTGAAACTAAATGCATATTTTTTTTTTGTTTGGTCCATTTGTGAGTTTTGTAAACCAAATATGTTTTGACACACAATATCGCAGAGACTTGACTTCAATATCGAGGAAAAGACATTATAATTATTATATAACTTCTCAGTATGGACAATTTCAGTCAGTTTGAAAATTAATTCAGTAAAATTAATTAATAAAATGGAATACCTATTAATGAACTCAGTACAGATATGGTTCTAATCAACATAAAACGTGTCAACCTAACACTAGGCAAACTATAGTCATATTTTAATGAATGATGACCAATAACATACGGGACTATCTGTACAAAACTTATTCAACAAAATACTGACACAAAATTTTTCACTTTTATAAAAAGACTAACTTTTAAATAAAAAAAACAACCGACATCCAAAAAAAAACTACAAAGTGATAAATAACTTTTATTTTGGAAGTCGGTGTCGTTGGTTCTGCGTTTTCGTTTATTGACACCGACTTCCGAAATAAAAGTTATTTATCACTTTGTAGTTTTTTTTGGAAGTCGGTTGTTTTTTTTTTGTAAAAATAAATATTTTTCACTTTTTTAGTGAGAGTTTGTAATTTATCTAAGTTACAATAGCCTAACATCAACTGCTCATCACCTTTTACAAAATATTGCTTTTCGCAATGCTGGGACGTTAATTGTTGAGGAGTTCTCCTGGTAAGAACCTGGAGAACTCCACTCCATCACCACACGCATTGTGACGAGCATAAATTGCTTAGCAACCATATTAAAGTAATCGAATCGCAACCCGTGAAATATTTATCATTGATTAGTTCCGATGGCCGTCTGTGGTCTTCATCATCAGCTCCACTTTACCAAATGATGATTTCCGAGAGCAAATGCTCAAGTTACTCATAAAAATATCCAAATCGCTATAGGTTTGCCAATAAAATTTGAGGGTTTCCCTCGATTTCCATGGGATCCTCTCATCAGATTCCAATTTGCTGACAATGGTACCACCTTGGCAGTATACCCTTTGAAACAAAAAATTTCGAAAATCGGTATACAATTGGCGGAGTAATCGCGTAACAAACACACAAAAAAGACAAAAAACATACCGTGGAATTGAGAACCCTCTCCTTTTTTGACGTCGGTTAAAAAAAAAACGCTTACAATTCTCTTCGTCTAACCCACGCACATCACGACGTCCCTGTGAAGTAATTGAAATATCTTGACAAAGGCGAGATATCGACCCGGTCCTATCTATACTTATAATAAATCTGTAGAAGTGCAAAATTTTGTACATTGAAAATATCAAAAAAGTAAATGGCAATGGGGATGTTACGAGACCGACAAAGAACCCAAAAATGCGATAAAAAAATTGTCTGTCTGTCTGTTTGTTCAGGCATCACGCAAAAACTACCGGTTAGATTACGATGAAACTTGGTATAATTATTCTTTAATATCCTGGGCACCACACTGGGTACTTTTTTTCCCGGAAAAGTATATACAATAAAAAACAAACTTAATTTTGCGGTTCGATCCCTACACCCGATTATTGTACCAACCGCAAATTATAAGTTTGTCGTAGGTTACGTCACCTGCAATGGAGTTCACTAAGGGGCGCTGCACACGGCTAAGATACTATAATATTTGATCTTAAGATACAATATCGCTCGCCATACAATTCAATGGACTATCACGCACGACGAAGATAATAAATAATATTTCATATTTTCGTATCTTAAGATGAATTTGTATGGCGAGCGATAATTGTATCTTTATAATATTAGTTAGGAAGTTAGGATTAGTTAGGATTTCATGCGGACGAAGTCGCGGGTAGCAGCTAGTAGAGAATAATCCTTTTTTGTCTCTAATTGCAAAAGGAGAGCATTTTAATTTCAAAACCGCACACCATTCTTTGCGCCTAAAGCGTCTCCCTCACACTGGCATAAATGTCGCGGTCGCTCAAAATTTTGTGAAATTGAACTTAATTTTCGTGCAAAATATTGAATGGTCGTGGATATCACACAACACGTTTTTTCGACGCTATATTTTTGTTTCTGTATAGTTTTTAGTTAAGTTAGGATTTAATTTTGTTATTTTTATTAATCAACTAGGTAATAGTTATTATTTACTTATTTGAATAAAGTTATCTTATTAATCATAATTTTTTTTTATCAAAAATGTTGCAATGGAGGAACGGCGCCTCGCGTTGTACTCAGCCTATCTGGCTGATTCGGAGGTTGCAAGTTTTATAGTTGCACTGTGTGCAGCGTTGATAGAGACTTTTAATAAAAATAAGAAGAAAAGAGTGTGGTTTAGGAATTGGTTGATTAGTTATGGTCATCATAACCTATTTCGTGAACTGAGCCTGGAACTTACACTTTATACAAATTTCTTGATGATGAATGAAGAGATGTTTGAGAAAATATTGACTGGTCAGGTCTGCAAAGATTTCTTAAACTTTTATAAAACTTTTTTACACCCCGCAAAATAAAAAATACCCGTTTTTTGCGCAATATTTCTCCTCACGACATCTTCATATTTTTTGCAAAATGTTTGACAGTGTAAAGGACGCTTAATACACGCACATCGCTGTCTCTATGACGTAATTGGCATATCTTGACAAAAGCGAGATATCGACCGGGTCATTCTGTCGTCGGTCAGACGTCATCGTATCGCTCGTAAAACTTTATTGTTCTACTATTAAAATTGTTTGTCTGAGTGGTAATGTTAGTTAGGCATGTGTTGCGAACGAAGGGTATGATATTTTCTTTTTCCCTTTGTTTTATATCTCTGACACCTCTTGTGAAATGAATGATTAATGAATTGAATGGAAGCGTATGGGATTTGTACATGAGGACTTGAATTATTTAATAACATCTGATGTAATTTTACTTCTACTGATTTCTTTACCGTAAAAAAACTTTAAAATGGGTCTTATTTTTATAAAACATACTTATATAACAAACTTATACTTTTTGACATTTTCCCCGTTTTGTGAAATTTCAGCTCACCCCAGCGGGAAAAGGGTTTAGTTTATCTGAGTTTTATAAAACACTAGCTGCGCCCCTCGGTTTCACCCGCGTAAGTTTCGGTTTAGGGGGATGAAAAATAGATGTTGGCCGATTCTCATAGATACCGGATAAGCACAAAAAAATTCATCAAAATCGGTCAAGCCGTTTCGGAGGAGTATGGCAACGAAAACTGTGACACGAGAATTTTATATATTAGATTGATTTCTTAAAATGTGTGAACAGAAATCATATCAATATTTCATTTCATAATAATATTTCAGCTGTGCCGTGTCTTCAGAGCAATGGTGACCTCAGTGGTAATGGCCGCGACTTCTTATTATTTCCTTTTTTGGTCGTAGGTTCAAACCCAGACAAACGATTTAGTTTGTGTAATTTATTTAATCACCACTGCTCTCAAAACGGTAAAGGAAAACATCGTGAGGAAACCGGAATGTCCTAGAACCAAAAATTCGAAGACATGTGACTTCTGCCAACCCGCACTGGGCCCGCGTTACGGCCCACTCCCTCTCACCGAAAAGAGGTCTGTGTCCCAGCAGTGGGAACATTATAGGCTGATTATGCTTAGGCTAGATTCCAGCTGCATCGATCATGAAGAGAAGTCCATAGGCTCCCTTTCCGAATGTTTGTACCTTTGCAACAAAAAAGACACAATTCAGAGTCAAAGCATTTATTTCAAAGCTCTTAAAAGGCACTTCTGAACGTCAAAATTTACAATAAAGTAGAATTGATTCTAGTCTAGAATAATCTTACGAAATATCTACTAAACAGTTATATTGCTAATACAATTTTCTTTTCCAAAAAAGGTAATTGCAAAACCCCTTTGTCACCAACACTATGTAGCAGGTCCTAATCCTTCAAAGAATCCATTTTGCTACTAACAAAGCTTTTAAGTCCAAATAAAGCCTACCCTTAGTGCGTTTTTCCACCATACCGCCGTCACCGGGACGTCACCGAGAATGATACGACGGCACTGAAGTAGCGATACTATGGCCGCGTGCACACCGCACGTTCGTCACTCGAGCGCCTTTATCTCGGTTGCCGAAGTTTCGAATAGTTTGGCGGGAACGCTAGAACTCGTAGAACTCGGCCTGAGATTGTGCCGGGCCGTTGTGTGCCGTCAATACAAAACATGTTTGATCTTGTCCACATGATGCCGTCGCACTGGCGCCGTTCGCCCGGCTTTTGTTTGTTTTGT
Organism: Gortyna flavago; assembly: GCA_963669345.1. NCBI lineage: Eukaryota > Metazoa > Arthropoda > Insecta > Lepidoptera > Noctuidae > Gortyna > Gortyna flavago. The sequence goes on from OY770149.1 coordinate 12,145,096, forward strand.
TAACATATCGAATCGTCAAGTTCGGTCTTACTAACTTTTAGCCTGCATCATCCCACTGCTGGGCAAAAGCCATGACTTCCAGCTCTTTCAATCCAGGGCTAAAGTTGACCACTGGTCGTTTGTTTCCTCCAGCTCGTCCCGCCATCTTCTACGAGGTCTGCCGCGACACCTTCTAGCAGTGTTAGGTCTTCACGTACGGGTTTTATACACGACTTCGGTTGCGGTGGACAAATAATTGCCATCTTCAAAACGTTACGCTCGTTTCACTTAATCTCGTTTCTCGGTGACGTCCCGGTGACGGCTACGGTGGATAAACGCCCTTACACCTTCAAACCTTATTCCAATGTAAAAACGAGGCTTTCAAAAAGAACAAGTATTCCACAGTACCCGGAAGCTCTATTACCAGGAAAAATTTGAACAGTTTCAGACCGCTTTATTAATATTGCCCTCATATTACGTAAAACCTTACAATCCGTAGGATTTTTTAAGAAACTTCTAATACATTGCTTCATATGTTTGAAATGAATATTGTTGAATTAACAAAATGAATTACGTTGCCATTGTAAGTGTTTCGCATTTAGGCTGCCGGTTCCTCCAAGTTTTTTTTCGATCAAAGCCAGTGGTATCGCAAGATGAAATTACAAAATCCATTTGGATATTTAAATAGTCACAATGCTACTTAGATTTCAAAGCCACATCTTGATAGCTATAAAAACGTTTGTGTTGACCACTAAGACATAAGCATCAAAGAAAACAAATACGGCGCCATACAAAAGTTGTAAAAACTTTATTCATAAAATGAAAAAAATATTTCCGATCGTCCTTTAAAGCCATTTCCTGAGCAAAACAATTGAAGAGGAGCCAACAAAAGTTTGGGAAACGCTTCCCTTTGATAGGAATGGGGCGTCGTTAACAATCAAATTACACGGAGAACGCGAATACCGTTTGTTTGAAAGTTTGAGAGCCCCTGGCATAGTGGTGAGCGAAGATTAGATACTATCGTTTTTTTTTTGTTTTGTGTTTTTCTTTATTAAAGTTTTCAATATTTACTTCACATTGACGGTGGCGTCTGTGTTGGATCATTTAGCGCCCTTCAAAATGGTTGAGCTGAATGGTGCTGATCTATGCGTCATGTTCGTGAACTGGCGCCGTCAGTTGGGGCTGGTCATTACTTGGCTGCCTCGGCTTATTTTTAATTATTTTATTATTGGATTGTTTTTTTGTTAAGAGCAGGTATCAACCAAAATAGCCTAACTTCAATATGATTTTTCATGAAATTGATGAGACTTAGGTATAAAATAAAAATAACACGAATAACTACATGATATTTCCAAACTTATTGTGGCAACAAATCACAAAATAGTAAAATTTTCTGTAATAAAAAACATCACGAAGTTACCTCCAATTTTCACGACTTTTCGATTTGTACTTAATATGCTAATGACTACTAGAATGAAAATTTGATGATTAATTTATTAATATAAAGCGACTTAGATTGTGGAAGGATTTTATTTTATTACTTTTATTTGTGGTTTTATTACGACGATAAGCTTATAGCACTTACGACGTTCTTAGTTCGTGGAAGAAATCATCTTCCGTCGCACGTTGCGGGAACTTCAAACATATATATGTTTCACAAATCAGTCGCCCCCGCTCTGTTGAGACGAGAGGACTGCGCTCAAATTTTCGGCTGCGCTGCTATTATTTAATTTACGTAAACAATATTTTCGTAATTTATCACTTTGTAGGAAAGACACTGTGAAACAGAAAACATGGAAAAATAACTAAAACCACTCCCGAAACGATTATTAAAAACAATAAGACTTGATAAACTAAACAAATACCGAGGCAAAACTATAAAATAAAAATATTGAAATAATTCAATGTTGATATTTGAAAAGTCAAGATGACATACATTTTATTTGACAGATTTTTGACTGGTATAGTACCACTAGCGCCATTGTTCTGCATTTCGGTTCATTTTCTTGCGGAGAAAATTTGCAACATAGCCAACTAGCGTTCATTTGAAAGTACGTGCTGGAGATTTTAGACCTTACGGTGATTAACTCAAAATCCAAATTCGTTTTCTTCCACTTTTCTTGACAAACTCCGTATAAGGTTTTAGTAAGTACTATTCCCTAAATCAAGTTGAAACTCGAAATTCAGCGTAAAGGGTATATTATTATTGGAGCATACAAAAGAAATATCGGAAATTAAATACGTAATGAGTTTATTGTGGACAAAAGTACGAAACGGCACATGAAATATTTCATACAGATAGTGTTCTCATGACTAGCCTTCTTTTTATGGTGAGGATGAGTAAAGGTTGTGACGGATCAACATGTTTGGGATTGTCGGCTTCGCCGATAAAAGAGTTAAGCTCTGAATGGGTGCTAAGTTCTATAGAGTTGAGAGAAAGTCTACAGTTCATATTATAACTTGGCAAGTTGGAAACTTGGAAAGTTTCAACAGTTACAAAAGAGGAACCTAATGAACTTTAGACTTTGGAACCCATTTACATATTGGTAAATCCGACAAACATGTACTTCTTTTGTTCCGAACTTAGCCTCGTTTTCCACAAATGTTTTCGGTGGGGATTTTTTCCTACTCGCACTTCGCGCAGGAAAGGCTTTTATGACACATGCCGTTTGACGTTGCATAATACAGTGCAAAATCGACCATACGAATATCATTTTTTATTTGGGTATCACTGTTGCTAATTTATTGACTTTGCACGATCCTGCAAAGAAAAATCCACGATATACAAATATAATTTTTTTCTTGGTCAACACTGTTTTTCATCAAGATGTGGTGACGTCCAACTTGTAGGTCCTAAACAAAATTTGGTTACATTGGAATTTGAACTTTGTCACATCAACATTGAGTTTCTAGTTCCAAAAAAATACTAAGACATGATTCTTAGATTCTGAATTCAAACTTAGCGTATAGTAAGTATATGCAAAATAAACGGATGTTTTTACTTACTAAAGAATTGCATTGAAAATAAAGGGAATGAACAATGATCATATTTCGATATTGTAATTTGAGAAACCAATACGAGAAAATTAAATAGGGTTGCTCATCACTGCGGTGCGACAAGTTTTCTAAGATTTTTGATATTTTCAATCATCTTTGTCCTTAATATGACCATTACAACGTCGTCATTCTAAAAAGGCTTGATTATATAACTCAAAATAAAAAATCATAAGATAAGCGATGTGATTACATTGGCCTTTATATTGTTAAAAAAACAAATTAGTTGAGTTTGTTTTCATCATGATTTATGATTAGGAGTATGTAATATAATACTTTGATGGAAGTGCTTTTGCTTTTTAGGGTTCCGTACCTCAAAAGGAAAAATCGAAAACCTTAGATACAGGATAACTTCGTTGTCCATCCGTCTGTCCCTTTTTCTCAGGAATACGTATCAAGTTGAAATTGATATCAAATACTTAGATCTACGGTTTCTTGGAGCTGTAGAAATATCAAGCCTCAAAGACGCTGACTTAGAAGCTAGCATAAATTGCCATTCATGTCGCGTGTTTTGAAATTTAAATCCTTGGGTGTACCTTATACGTTTTAATTGAATAAAAATAATTTAATTTTTATTTATTTTTAATTTAATAATGAAAATTGGCAAGAAGCAAGGTCTCACAGCATAAATAGGTACAGAAAAATATCCAAAAATCGTTCATTTGTAATTTCATTCGGAATCGAAAATGTATAGGCATTCAACTCGGTTTGCTCTCTAATATAAGATTTTTTTTTACTGTATAGTAAAGTTAGTCCTTCAATCCAGAATTGAAAATTCATAGATAGGCTGTATTACATGTATGTCCGTGAATCTGTTACCAGCATCGGAACAGATTCAGGGACACACAATAATATTGCCCTATCAAGATATCTACTTGCACAGCCTGCTATAATACTTAGGTACATTGAATAGAGCCGTTTCATCTGATTATTTTGCATATACTTATTACAGAAGATGGAAATTCAAACACAAATATATATGATTTATACCGATCTGTTCCCATGAGAACCCCCCCCCCTCCCCCCTCGATCCCCTGCTAGTTATTCTTCTGTTTTAATCTCTGGCTTACTTGGCCGGGCGAAAAGTTTCTGCTGGCGGGAAGGGATTGTGTTTTGTTTTTGTCGTGTTTGATGAGAGGGGTAGGCAAGGAAGCGCGGGTGAAATTAGATTTTTTTCTGGCTTTATGCTCCCCCTTAAGTACTATTTGCTGTACTCTGGACGCTTTTAACACGTACGTCTTTTTTATTTTATCATCGTTCTCACAAATAATTATAAATTCAACATCAATGATGTAACAAATATTTTTGTAAAAATTAAATTTAAAAGAGTGTCCATGGAGTTTCTTGCCCGTTCTTCGTCATAGGTACCTACGCTTTGGAATGGGCAACAAGCTTCATATTTTCTGACTGACCGACTTCTTGACAATTCAAAAGTGCCTGTAAATGGTTTAATTGAAATAAATGCTTTGAGTTTGAGTTTATTATGATTGTATCAAGAAATATCGTTAATCATTTACTTTTCACTAGGTCATTTTACAAAATGTCTTTTGTTTTTTTCTTTACGAAATATTCATTACTAATTGAGTTTTAAATCTAATTTTTTTTAAGTAAAAATAAAAAAGGTAAAGTGAAAAGATTTGAGTTTTTGAATGTTTGTTTGTTACGCTTTCACGCTAAATCAGATGGACGGATTTGGTTGAAATTTGACAAATAGGTAGTACATGCCTTAGATTATGAAATAGCGTAATAAAAAAAAAAAAATATGGATTTTCTCAGGTTTTTGATATCATAAAGTAATATTTTGTCGTATTCCGGATCTTGATCAATAGGCAGCCTAGGTTTTTGATGAAAAACCAGATTTTGTCATAAACCTGCGACATATATATCATCACGCACATGTCATGTATTTCCAGGATTTGGCAGTCGCCTATATTTCGCCAGTTATCATAATCAGCCTCTTGCATAGTAAGAAGAAAACAGCTACTCTGATGCGCCGGAGTTAGGGGAGCGCTAACCAAATTCCAAGGATGATCTCTGAGAAGCCTAGTCTGCATTTGGAGATTCATCCAGCTTTATGTGATGAAAGGACACTACGATTTTTTAAGCAACTCAAAACCATTCTTAAAACATAATTATTTTCAAACCAACAAAACTCCACAAATTCCTTTTGTACACTCAATCTTGGTAACAAAGCTCAGTTATTTCAATTTCTAAGATAGTTAAGAGAAAGCAATTCTTGAGTTACTAAAATATGTTATTTTCGTTCAAAATCTTTATTAAGCACTTATAAAAGGCATTTAGGCACTCGAAGTTAAAACCTCTGTGTTCTCCTGCGTAATTAAGATAACCAAATGGTAAAACCTATTAAATTAAATATGAAACGGTTATTAAACGGTTATTTTTGAGTTGTAAGATTTTACTTACTGAGAGAATTGGTGTGAAAGGAAGAATATCTTAAGTGACAGTCTGTGTGTTACGTAATTGACAACCTAAGTAACAGTGTCATAAGGTTCAAAATTGTCTTCGGGTTATTTTAAAGTGAAGATGTTCGTCTAAAAACAATGTCTTTAATATTCCTAAGACAATTTGTTCTATGAAAATTATACCAGTATTTTATATTGGTTTTTTAAAGTCAAATAACATTATTAAATCAATCAATTTGCCTCGTCTTTTCACAAATAGGTTGGGTTCGGCTTCCAGTCTAACCGGACGCAGCTGAATAGCAATATTTTACATGGAGCGACTGCCTATCTGACCTCCACATTCCAAATCCGAGTTACTTGATAAAACTGACCATAAAAAATTTACGAATGACAGCCGGGACTAACGGCTTAACGTGCTTTCCGAGGCAGGAAGGGGTCTCGGTATGTAAAGACCCATCTACATACCAACCGCGGCCATCGTAGCATAACCTGATCGATCGACCTGTGCAGCTGTTATCATTTAGCCACGGACCCCTCTGTAAAAATAATAAAGATAATTATGTTATGAACAATGATATCGCTAATTGTAATCCTTTTTTGCTAGAAACTCTAATTGGATTAGAGCTCATTACTAGCTCTGATTGAGGATTTGGGATTATAATTCAATAACGACCTTAAACAGGGTCGCAGGGTCAGCAACGCGCAAACGGTTACCATCAAATTAGTACATGACTCTGAGCCGCCGCCGCGCCGCGCTACTCTTGAATTTTTTTGTCAGTTATTTATTTAAAACTAGCATAGTGCATACAGGGATAATCGTCTGGTGGTGCCGCATTTCATTAAAATTTCCTAAGGGGCCTCTGCGAGTTGGCTTCGGCCCCCCGTATGCCTTCTAAAGGACCGGGCCCAATGGTCCCGAAATATGTAAAATAAAAATATTTATTATTTATTTATTGACACCAAAAATATTAACAATATAACAACTACATTGCCTAAAAAATAAATTTGTAGGCTATTATGAAAATAACACAACATGGGAGCATCTGTAGCTGAACTAGGTGAACAACCTGTATCTCACATACAGCGCCATAGCATCACTCTGCTATTAGACTGAAAATTATTTAGCCAACACTTAAATTTGTGTTAAATCTTACAGAAAATACATTAGTATTTTTTAGTTATTAATAAAAAGAGAACTTGATTCCACTTAAATGAGTTGTAAAGTGTGGAATTGTGGATGTAAGTGGAGAGCGGTGTGTGTTGGTGAGTATGTATGAGGGTGTGTGAGCGGGAAGTGTGTATGTGTGTGTGAGATAGTAAATGTTGGAAACTAGCAATTTGCATAAACACACATAAGAAATTAGAACCTTCTTGAAGTCGGTTAAAACCCCAAAACCATCCCTCTCGAATATTTTACGGCATTACCTACCTTACATTTTCTTAATAATATAACAGCTGATTATTATCTCTTAAGCCTCCGTAGGTACGTTTACCGCTTGCTCATCGCCCCTTTTTGTAACAAAGCGTTTACACCCGAGGTTTAATTCTACCCTCCAAAGGTTCTGCTAAGCCTTGCTGAAGTTGATCCTGTGTCATGATTTTGGTGTGTATGATAATTTATTATTCTGGGGGTATTCTGGTGTTTTCTACTATACCTATTATACTCATGTACCGGATGATTTTTTTTACCGTAATAAAAATCGTTCAGTACATACATAGTTAACAGAGTCGCTTTGCGTGTCTGTCTGTGTGACCACTTAATTCTTCTAAACTACATACACCATAGATTTTAATGTGGTTTTTAACACCGTTTACAGAATTTATTCCGGTAGACTAATGTGTATAATATATCAATGCAGAAGTGGTGGCCCATTGGTTATGGTCGTGACTTACGAGTTGTAGGTCGTGGGTTCAAACTCAGACAGGCGCTTTACTTTATGTAAATTATTTCACTGCTCTGTAAACGGTGAAGGAAAACATTGTGAGTAAACCGGCATGTTCTAGAATCAAAAATTCGAAGACATGTCACATCTACCAAACCCGCACTTAGTCCGCGTGGTGGATTACAACCTACTCCCTATCGTAACGACTGTCAAAGATCCACGAAAGACAGCCGGGACCAACGGCTTAACTTGCTTTCCGAGACACGCAAGAGTCTTCGTATGTGAAGAAGGTCACCCATCCACGGATCCACCCCAGCAAGCGTAGCTTAACCTGATCGATAGACCCGTGCGGCTGTTATTACTTAGCTACAAGGCCCTCTATTATGTACTCGTAATTTCACTAACCGCTTCCCACTAAGCCTTGTGTTCACCAACATTTAAATCAACTGATTAAATATTTAATCAGTTCTATATTTAAAATTTCCTTAGGAAATTTGACATAAATAAACTGTTTAAATGCCTAACCGGTGGTTTGAATGTTGGTGAACTCAAGCCTTAGAGACAACAGTACCAACAATAATTACCAATTATTATTTCCCCATTACTGTTACGGTTAATTATAGATAGAAGCATATTAATAGGTTTATATCGAACACAATATTGAGGCACATACATTAGCAAGTACATTACGTGTTTCGAATACACTTAGGGGATTTGGGCGTCTTGAGGCAATGAAATAACTTTCATTTATGGGTGATAACTATGTTAGTGAAATATGTTTAATGAAAAGATAAACGTTGCTAGGGATTTCATTTATTCCCCTTACAAATTGGTTTATTTTATTAATTAACAGTCTTCACTTATAAAGCAAGGAACAAACTTACATAATGTGTAAAACATAGTTTAAATTATACTGTGGTTACGTACATAATAGTTTAATTAAACAATACCTCCGAAGTGTAAAATAATCTATATATCTATAATAAAACCCTATTAAAAAAATTAAATTAAAAATATAAATATATTAAAAATATAAAATAGATATTAATATTATTATGAATATACTAATGTTGAATATGGGTAGGTAGTATATTTGTTTATTTTATTGTTATGTTATTTCTGTATATTTTTAATATCTGTTTGTATTCCCTTACTTAGAGCAAATTTTTCCAACGCCAGATAATTTTAAATTTCTTCATTTTCCGCGAAATAATTTCAAGTTTTTGACAATTCATCCATACAAAATCTATCACATGTCAATTTTATTGAAAAAAAAAAAACAAATAAAATTTTGAAAACACCTTTTCTTATAGATTGGAGGACGGAGCATAATATTTATTTGCTCGGAAGTAATCTTGTCATAAGTTTTGATCAAATAGCATGGATAAAACAAATATCAATACTGAAACTGGAGGTAGTCAAACCTTTTCGGGATTGCAAAAAAGTTTATCGTCAAACAAAAGTAGACTGACGGAATCGACGTAACCAATTTTCTGTTTGCTACGCACTCGTAGTCTCGTAGCTACTAGCTACGAGCCCGTAGCACGTAGCTACGCGGACTTAGAGGTCAATGGGATTCTGTTCCTACATAAGTTTTTTTTTTTTTCGAATTAGTTATGTTTTATACGGGTGACAGGGAGATCGATGCTCAGACTGAGACCGTGAATTCAGCACACGAGTCTAGACCCCATAGCGTAGAAATATTTCGTTGGTTATTGAAAAAAAAAACACAACGTGATGAAATAATTTACACAAAGTAAAGCGCCTGTCTGGGTTCGAACCTACGACCTACAAATCGTAAGTCGCGGCCGTTACCACTGGGCCACCACTGCTCCATGCCTAAAATTCGCATTAATCTACGAACAATAGTGTCGCCTCAATAATTAATCGTCTAAGACAAATAGTTTCTTGCGTCTATAAATAATTTGATTCACTTACAATGGCTGTCGAGACTAATAGGGTACGTCTCATTGTGTTTCCAGCCTGTTATTTAGCATTGATTAAATGAGTTTAAATTAATAGTGACGGTTTGCAGTTGATCTTGAGTCTTCATCTTGAATCAAGGTTTTGGTTAGGCAAATTAATTAAAGTCTGGGTTTTTCCTTGTAGTTTTTTTTGTTTTCTTGTAGTTTTATGTAAAGTTCACTCATCCTCCATAGAAACAGTAGGATCTTCTGGCCAGACGGGTGTCGTGTCTGGAGGGCAACTGCTCGATGATTCATGTCGAACTGTTATGTAAGTGTTAGTCGGTAAACTCAACTTGCGCGATGCAGGATTTTGCGTGACGTCAATGTGGAGGTGTAGATGTGGCTACAATGGAAAACTTACTTCTGAATAAGATTAAAAATCGGTACTTTTAGCTGCATATTTTAGTTAAGTCTCCATTTTAACCATAAAACGACTGTTTTTGTTTTTAACAAAAAGTATAGTGTTAATTTTATATTTATTCTATGTATAATTTAAGTACTATAGGTATAATTACAGGAAGACCAGCATATTAGAAAAAAAAATAACAATAATACCATAGCATTTCTCCGCTACGTTAACTAATTTGTTCATATTCGTTCTTGATTTAACAAAAACCACGAAAACATTTAAACTGAACAGGAACTACAAATAACATTAACACAACTCTCACATACTTTAAAAAATAACCCCGGAACAACCCAAACAGAGTAATGAGGAACAGGGTGTAAAGTTCACTCATCCTCCATAGAAAAGAGAGGATCCTCCGACTCGACGGGTGCCCGGGTGGGCTACTGCCTGACGATTGGTGTCGGGTCTTTGTACACATATATGCTAGTTGCGCTGTAAACTCTGCTTGCGCGATGCAGGATTGTCTGATCGTCATTCATAATTATGCATATTTTCCGATTGAAAATAAAACCTGCACTAAAACAGGCTGCGGTATAATCTCTCCATGATTACCTCCATGCGACCTACCCGTCTATCCAAGTAAAACACCAGACAACCTCACCTGAGTCTATAATTACCTACGTCAAAAACAAAACTACACAACACACCCCCTTTCACCCCGTTACACCCCTTACAACCCTCTAATTCATCCCCCATTACTAAAATATTACGTTTAGACAGACAACTTCCAGGCGCGTTCATAACAGGCTTCACCTGTCAATTACGTTCCTGGAACGTTAATTAGTAATCTGTTGGCTGAGCTTCTTCATTACTGATCGTGTTTGTTTGGGGGTGAAGCGAGGGGGGAGTTAGGAACACTTGTACTTATGGATGCGTAATTGCGTCATTTGTTAGACGAGGAGGTGAGTTTTGCGTGGATATTAAATTATTTATTTATATTTATTTATTTAATTATAATGCCAGAGAGGCAATTTTCTTACTACAAAGTTAAACGCTTAACGTTAAATTGTAATCTCATCTCAGCTAAAATCAATATTCAATATTACATTGATTGAATTCCACAATGTGAACTTACGAACTTAGGTGATAGATTTTACAAAACCGTGACCATGACAAAAACATGACGCCAGCACATCAAGCTACACGAAACAGTAAAATTTTCCCAATCAACTTTACACCTTTTGTTTTAGCAATAAAATTGAAAATCTATTAAAGAAATATGACAGATTTTAGTAGCTTAATGTGCTGGCGTCTGTTCTTACTTTTACTCCGTGGTTCCTACAGTACACTCACACTTCGCCAGTTTTGTATCATAATCAGCCTATAATGGTCCTACTGCTGGGACACAGACCTCCTCTCTGTGAGAGGGAGTGGGCCGTAATCCACCACGCAGGCCTTGTGCGGGTTGGTGGAAGTCACAAGTCTTCGAATTTTTGGTTCTAGTACATGCCGATTTCCTCACGATGTTTTCCTACACAGTTTTGAGAGCAGTGGTGATGAAATAATTTACACAAAGTAAAGTGCCTGTCTGGGTTCGAACCTACGATCTACAACTCGTAAGTCTTATCCGTTACCACTGGGCCACCACTGCTCTAGTCTGTTAGAAGTTCTGGTAGTTTTGTATAAGTTCCATGTATTAGGAGGCCAGCTTATTGCCATCAACCAGGCACAAATCCAGATTCCAGGCTGTTACGGAGAAATTCCTACTGGAAAAACGCAATTAAATTTTTTTCCGAACTAGGAATCGAATTCAAGACCTCATGCTTAGCAGTAGCCGTGGCCACCACTACACCAACGAGGCAAACAACAAAAATTTACTTTAGCAGTAGTTTCATTCCAGAAGTAAAAAAAACAATTTCATTTCGCTACAACAAAACACATATATTCCGTGCGACCTGCCGACGTGTCAGAAACACGCTGGTAATAAAATTTTATGCGTGTTTCTGAGAGTGATACCAATCTACTCGTCACGCTGGGTAAGAGTCCCGCTGGGGATATAACCTTTAGGTTTTCAGTCCTTTTCTAAGTGAATAGGTGTATTATTATTGGTACAAGTTGGCTTTTTGGTAGTGTCATACAGGGACTTTTTAACCATTGTCTTTTCAAAGAGGTAATTTTCGTCACTTTAAAAACGTTCACAGTCAGAGGGGCCATTCTCGTAATTTTTAGAACGTTCACAGTCTGATTTCAGTCTCAATCTATCAAAAATACTTCTAATCCCTACATTTTGACAAGTTTTTGACAGTTGTTTGTCGCTGAGATGAGACTGCGACTAGATTTTGAACTTTTTAAATTACGAGAATTGACTTTCAGGTGTTCTACATAAATAAATAATAATTTTATTATGAATTATTTCCCACTACTGAATCCCAGTTTAATATTAGGTACGGCATTTTTTTTTTGCTGTTCCTGTTGACAGGGATCGTGTGTTTAAGTTAGGATATAAAATAAAATGATATAATCAAAATTATATTCTAACTTTCTTTGAATTATTAAGCAATTATGTACCTCTAACTTTAGCTTGCTTTCGACGCCTGCGCTGCGACTAAAACAAATGCGATCTTTGTATTCCTGAGAGTGCGGGGACCTGAGGCAAACATGCACAGTGAAACAATGACAGGCTACTAGGGATGGGAAATACATGCGACAAGAAATAACGATAATAAGAACGAAAATGTATCGAGTGCGGTCGATGCGACGCCGCGCGCCCGAATGTTAAACCACTTTTATAAAATGAAAATGAATACCGCACTCAAACTTATGTTTATGTAAAAGCCGTGTGAAGCAGGTGCTGCAGTAAGGATTCAACATCTGCCTAGACTTTTACCATTACTAAGTTGGGGTCAGCTTCCAGTCTAACCGGATGCAGCTACCAGTATTTTACATGGAGCGACTGCCTATCTGACCTCCACAAACCAGTTACTGCTAGTAAGGAATCATTTGATGTTAGAATAAGCATAATCAGCCTGTAATGTTCCCACTGCTGGGACACAAGCCTCTTCTCAGTGAGGGGAGTGGGCCATTATCTACAACACGGGTCCGGTGCCGGTTGGTAGATGTCACATGTCCTCGAATTCTTTCGCGGCCGTTAACACTGGGCCAAAACTGCTCATTATCATATGACATCATTTATCAATGCTTAGGTACTCTATTCCCATAAAATAAAAACTTAACCAAATAAAATAAAAACCTTTTACCTAAACGGTAATCTGGAACGAAAAGATAACGTTTTATTTTACAGCGATTGTTTCATTTAATATAATTAATCTTTCACGCTTTGCCGCGACTCCATTTATTTCGGATGCGTGTCCGACATGAAAGAGCTTTCAGTAACTGTCCGATACGGAGTGGGTTAAATACTGTTTTTGTTTTAGTGATGAATTAAAAAGATGTCGTGGCTAAATGGCTATTTGGCAGATTAAGCTCCGTTGTCAAAGCACGTTAGGCCGTTGGTACCGTCCGACTCGAACAAAAACTCAAGCTCATTTATTTCAATTGAATCACTAACAGGCATTTGAATGGCAAATTTTGGATTGGCAAGTAGTCAGTCAGAAATATGATTTACGACATTTGAAAGCGTAGAAAGTATAGAGAAGAACGGGCAAGAAAGTCCACGGCTGTCATTCGTAGATTTGAAAGTAATTTAGGGTAGTCAGAAACGCGAAACCTTACAAACAGTCTTACCAAAGTATATCGTATCGTGTCACCCAGTAAATAGATTGTGGTGGTCAGATAGGCAGTCGCTTCATGTAAAATGCATTCAGTTGCATCCATTTAGACTGGAAGCCAACCCTGACATAGTAGGTGAAAGACTGAGCAGATGATAATGACGTATTGTTTTTTACCTGCGAGCAATTGCGTTAGACATTTTCAATCGGAATTCGTTTTATTTTGACAATTCAACAACATTCGTTATTGCATACGTTATTTATATGTTGAGCAGACAAGTTTTTCGAACTTATGAAGCAATGCATTAGCAATTTGCTTCAAAATTATTCAGATTCGGATTGATAGTGTGTTACGCAATTAAAGTGTTGGTGTCAAATGTGTCTTATTGTAAGTGAAGATTTATGTACAGACGCCCCGAAACTGTCAAATTTTTCCAATCAACTTTGAACCTCATTCTTTAGCGATAAAGTTGAAAATCTATTAAAGATTATTCTTCTGGGTAAGCTTAATCCATCGTCGACTCTGTCTCTGTCATCTCTGACCTAGACTATAGAAAAGAGCAAACCCATTTCAAATAAAAAAAAAATACAGATTTTAGTAGCTTGATGTGCTGGCGTCTGTACCTGCGTTAATGAATAATTTAATGTATTACCCCCACCTACTAACTATCTTCCACCAAATGAGCACCTTCCTGCAGGGTGTAATCTTCCGTGGTCCACTTGGAAGTTCCTGAACCATCTCCGTACCCAAGTGGGAGGATGTAAGTCTAACCTCGTAAAGTGGGACTACCTCGACCGGACTGCAACCTGCCCTTTACAATAGGTATTACACCCATTTTTGAAAAGTGTCTCATTAAGATTATATAGTGCTAATAAACCAACAAAAAAAAGTCTCAAATATTTTAATCAATCGTTAAGTGCCATAAAAATGCATTTCAAATTTCGCGCGTAATTTGACGAAAACGCTGGATGCAGTGAACGCCATATTGCTCTGTGGTCATGACGTCAGTTGGCTGTGTAAACAAATGCAGTGATATTTTGAGTTGACAGTTGACACATCTAAGTTTACATAGCCGTACGACGTAATAACATGGCGACTACTATTTAATGGATTAAAAAAGATGAAACCTTTTAATTTAATTTTAAAATGTAGTTTGTTGTGAACTAAAACTAATGTTTTCCGACTGCTTTTTGCCTATGCTACCTCAATAATATATTTTTTGATTTTTTTTCTCACACAGAGTAATATACCCCATTGTTCCCAAAAACATACAGCCAAAGTAGCCTCTGCGCTGCCACCGATAACGCCGTGGAACTGGCGAAGTACTCGTATTGGCCCAACAAAACTTAAAATAACTGTCGTGCCAACGACACGAAGACGAAGTTTTTGAGAACTTCACGCACTGATTAAAAACTATGTTTTTTTTATTATTATACGAGTAAAATATCACAGTCGTTGGTACCTACTTCATTCACATAACAATCTAGCCTATTAGCTAATAAGTAATTTAAGTATAACTTAAACTGCTAAGTAACTATGATATTAAGGAATCGTCCAATAACGTCTTTCTTATTAACTATGTTAAGGCGACTACATGACCTAAAGCGCGGTCACTATCGGACTGCATAGAAAAGAAAGAGATGCGCGATGACACAACGCTGGTAATTTATTGCAAAATATGAAACAATCATCTATTGTTGATTTATCAAACACCAAACAAATAAAAACCGTATACTAAAATTCGGGGAATTAAATTGTCTTTTATATAGTGAAAGTTTTATGAAAATATGAGTGTTTGCGTGATTATCGTTTTTATGTCCGCGGTAGACATTACTTCACAAATTAATTACACTACGTTAAAAAAATATAATTGCAA
This sequence comes from Gortyna flavago, assembly GCA_963669345.1. NCBI lineage: Eukaryota > Metazoa > Arthropoda > Insecta > Lepidoptera > Noctuidae > Gortyna > Gortyna flavago. Next base: position 12,160,356 of record OY770149.1, read on the forward strand.
ATACTCACATATCAAATTGGGGCCCGTGGCTAAATAATAACAGCCGCACAGGTCGATCGATCAGGTTAAGCTACGCTTGCCGCGGTTGGTCTGTGGGTGGGTGACCGTCTTTACATATCGAGACCCCTCCGTGCCTCGGAAAGCACGTTAAGCCGTAGGTCCCGGCTGTCATTTGTGGATCTTTGACAGTTGTTACGGGTAGTCAGAAGCCCGAAAGTCTGACAACCAGTCTTACCCAAGGGGTATCGTATTACCCAGTAACTGGGTTGTGGAGGTCAGATAGGCTGTCGCTCCATGTAAAATACTGGTATTCAGCTGCATCCGGTTAGACTGGAAGCCGACCCCAACATAGTTGGGAAAAGGCTAGGCAGATGATGACTCACATATCAAATTACGAAGCAAATGGTCTAGTATAACATTTATTATTTTCAAAGAAATCAGTCCGGTCGATTAGACGTGATGTTGAATTTAAAATCATTAGAAGTTGTATATCTGCGCCTTAAGGGAAAGACACTTGATTCACGTGTTCTGTATAATAGTCAGCACTTGCATTATAGTTTAAAGTTCACTCGCACTGCACTAAACTATCTCAAAAGGTTTCACCCTTTTTAGTCTTCGCACTAGATCAGTGTTGTGAAGGAGTTGGATCGTCTCCTCCCCCGACATTCACGTTATGATGAAGTCTGTATTCATGATGCTTCTGCATATTTTTGTATTACTGTATTTATGACATCCATCTTGAGGTCCCGTGGAGGTCGCTGTTTCCAATGTGTGAAAAACCATGTGAATAGCCATTGTTCCAAAACATGACCTGTGGCACTGGCTAAGTTTTCTTCTGCATATTTATTTTGAACATAAAACCTTATGTTCCAGTAATTGGGTCGGCTCTGTGTAAAATTCTCATAAACAGCAACCTCTCATTAAACTGTAAGCCGACCCTAACTTAGTTTAACAAAAGGTTGGGCTCGTTATTTCGTCTAAACTGACCATAAAAGGTCATAAGATATTCTCATTTTGACCTAATAGTATACTACTTAACCATAATAAAATATATTTAAAGTTAATTACAGACAGAAATAAAACCTAGAGGCTCGTCTCTAATCTACATAGGAATTAAAAATAACTGGCAAAATGTGGTGTGCCGTCGACCAAGCTATTTGGCTTACAGGTTAAAAAATCATCTTTCCACTAGCATAATTTTCCCACTGCTGGGACCACAAGCCTGCACAATATTTTTGTAATATATTATTTAAAAGAGTGTCCATGGAGTTTCTTGCCCGTTCTTCTCCATAGGTACCTACGCTTTGGAATGGGCAACTAGCTTCATATTTTCTGACTGACCGACTTCTTGACAAATCAAAAGTGCGTGTAAATGGTTAAATAGAAATAAATGCTTTGAGTTTCAGTTTGCTCTCTTCGAGAAGGAGTGGGGTGTAATCTACCACGCGGGCCCAGTGCGGTTTGGTAGATGTCACATATCTTCGAATTTTTGGTTCTAGGACACGCCGGTTTCCTCACGATGTTTTCCATCGCCGTTTTGAGAGCAGTGGTGATGAAATTATTTACACAAAGTAAAGTGCCAGCCTGGGTTCGAACCCACGACCTACAACTCGTAAGATCTGACTTGCGTTACGTTGTGTTCGCAAAAACTTTAAAAGAGGACCACTCAGCACGCTAACAACATTGTTGAAAAATAATTACAAGTTAGATGCCTGTATGCCAAATAGCTAGTTCGACTGTACTTATCCCTTTGAGGAAATACAGGCATGTTGTTATGTCATTAAAATCACCACATATTTTACTAATAAATTCTATCTGTTCTTTCAGGTGCGGAACCCACGACAGCAATGTCGGTGGAGGGCCAACGATGTCTGTGTGTTGTGGTGCTGCTCATACACACCGTCACAGGCGCTGGAGAAGGTAAGACACACTCACAATACACACACACCACACTCATAGGTGCTGGAGAAGGACATTAACTATTGGTCCTTTGACATTTTGGTCCAGAGGAAATCAGATTTTGGATACCATAACTAATTTGCCCTAAGACACGGTCCACGAGCACAGTTGCTTAGGAGTCAGAAGGGTGGCACTTGAGCTTGTGCCATATTTTTTTTTGTCAATTAATTGATGTACCATGTCTGTCAACCAGTCTTACCAAGGGTTATCGTATTACCCAGTAACTGGGTTGTGGAGGTCAGATAGACAGTCGCTCCATGTAAAATACTGGTATTCAGCTGCATCCGGTTAGGCTGGAAGCCGACCCCAACATAGTTGGGAAAAGGCTGGGCAGATGATGATGATGATTTTTTTAGTTAGTTTTATTTAATTTCCTGTTATACATATAAGAGTATGAAGTAATGCGTATTTTGATATAATTATGTTATAAGATTTTCTAAGTATTTGTAAGATTGTGTTGATGTGTGTATTTACGATACGCGCAGTATGTAAGGCTAAACGCGCACTACGAATTTTAATCTTTGCGAAGAAAATTCGTCAATCTGTGAACAATAGAAATGTACTAGAGACCGCGCACTGCGGAAAAAAATAGCTTCGCAAAAAATTATTATGTTTGCGATTTTATCACTAAATCGCAACGAATAAAATCGTAGTGCGCGCATATGCTAAAGACAGAATGAAACAGAAGGCCTTAGACATCGTATAACAAACTTTTTCGCAGCATCGTATTTTCATCGTATTTCTCAGTAACCAACTGTCACTCCCTAGTTCTCCCTAGAGATAAGATTAGACAGATTACCACAAGAATAGATAACAAACCCCCTATACAAATACAGCATAGCAATCAGCAGTCCGTATACCAATTCTATGGGTACTCCCCAAAGGACAACCCAGTTTAATAGAGAATCGACAAAGCCAATATCTAACAAGCACTACAATAGCGGTATAGAATCCAGTCTGTAATTTCTTGACTGCAGTACGAAATTAAATACTCCTTCTCATTCAGAGATGGAAAAGTACGAAATCAAACATTTATCACCTCATTTCCTAACTGACACAACGACAGAAAAATTTAAAGGAAATCGATTGGCTTGGTATGAGCATGTGACGCGGGGGGATTAAAAATATTATGTCAATGAAAGAGTGATGAATATTAAATTTTTGTAACCATATTTTGATTTAAAAGAGTTTCTTGCCCGTTCATCTCCTTAGGTACTACGCTTTTGAATGGGCAATTAGCTTCATCTTTCTGACTGACAATTCAAAAACTAATAACAGGATTGCTTTACTTGAAATAAATGCTTTCAGCTTGAGTTTGAGTTTAAAAATTTTAAGGCTAAAAAACCGGCCTTCGTGTGCGAGTCCGAGTCACACTTGGCCTTTTTTATCGGGCCGGGTTCCGTAACACAAGGCAAAAAATGCCGAAAAAAAAGCACATCTGTATGGAGACCCCCTTTAATTTTTAACGTTATATTATTTTTATTATTCGTTGTTATAGCGGCAAAATAGTAACATACTCATTGTGAAAATTTCAACTGTCTATCTATTACAGTTCATGAGGAGGACGGACAGTGGAGATTACTTAGGTAATAGAGTCCAGTTGGCACACTTTTACGGAACCCTAAAAAACACTTTGGTACAATAGAGTACACGTCAATCGCCACACTTTGACCTGGAGCTGTCCCTAGCTAGGACAGCTCCAGGTCCACGGAGTTTCAATCGAACAAGAGGCCAATTTATATTGGTTTTGTAACATCTGACATACAGCCTATCGTATATTCCAAAATTTTGTGTCAATAAAACTCGTCCTTTCGCCTCCAGTCTAACGTAAATGTAAATAGAAAAAAAAAAACAAGTTACAAACAAAAAACGAGAACCAAGCTGTAGCAAACCATGTGAATAATATACTCTGGCAGCTCACAACTCAGTTTAAAAACCCAGGCCATCAAGTTTTAAAAACCTAAACTGCCCTGTTTTATGCTGAAAAGCAGAAAAAAAAAGATGTACAAGCCACATAAAAGTCCGTAACGCGAAAGTTAGTTGTTAGTGTAGAGACAACAAAAAAAGAGACTGAATAAATAACGCCTCCGAGGTTCAAGCGTCGAGTTAAATGTTTTTGCTGACTGTGTGTTGGATGATATTTTGATTCGCTACGGTTCTTATTTTAACATGTGCAAGTGTATGTGTGCTTGTGTGTGAGTGAGTGATTGCCTGTACCGCCTTGGTGATTGTTGAAGTGTTTTTTCTTTTGAATTGTTCTTACATTTTTAATTTACTTACCAAATCGTTGGTTTCGGTGAAGTCGGGTTGTGTAAACACGCACATACATTTTAGGTGTAATATTTTTATTTTTATTCAATTAGCACTTAAGCGTTGTATTCTGCGAGTAGTTTTCGACACGACTCTAGTAGATTTTTTTTTACCAAAACTTCATGGAAATTATTCTACCAGAATCGCGTCCGTCTGTCGTGTCATGCCTGTGCCTTTATGCCATGCAATTATGAACTAAGCCATACGAATTTTTACTAGCGGGCCTTCCCAATTATTGTTTCGATAAAAAATACAACATTAATAAAAGTATTCAGTTGAACTCAGACTGGAAGCCAATCCCAATATAGTTGATGAGAAAAGGCTAGGCAGATGATGATATAACATTACTATGTAAATATGACCTAAGCCTTGCGCAGTTTTTCTAAAGTTTATTGTTGAGGACGAGACAAGCAACAAATTACTGCAAAAAATATCAATATATTACTTCAAGATCCTACAAGTACCTATACCCAATACATACCTTCTTTTTTTTTTAATAAAATTCCATCATAATATTTATAACCTAATGCGCCATGTAATAATAATTAATGTGCTGTTATTAATGAGGTTCCTCTCTCTGGAGCCCTGACCGCGCTTGGACCCTATTCTCCACAGAACAGATAAAAGCTATTCTCGATACCGGTGGGCTACTATTTTTATATTTTGAATAAATGACTTTTGATTTTAAATGTTTTTATATTTTTATATCCTAATATTTAAAAATATAATTTATGTGTATGTAATGAAATATTAATATTTAACCATTATGACAAAATGTCAAATAGATTTATGACAGCTGCACACAGATTACTAAAGGATGGGGCGCGTGAGTCGTAGCCTGGAATGTTATGGAATGTTACCATTTTATAAATATTATGTTTGTAAAAACATTTAGAACTAGTTATTGTGTATTTATTGGGTTTTTTATTTCTGATTGTGTTATTTATATCTCATCCTATACTGCACCGGATGACGTCATCACGTCAACGCCGGCTGGAGAAAATTCTTCAGTATGATGGCCTATACCACACCCTTAGATATGGTCACGAATTTCTTATACACGCTTTATAGAAATATACCAACAAAAGCTTCTAGAAATGTAATATCGTTGGCTTGAAACAAAACATTTTAAGATATATTACATCGCGAAATTAAACAAAGGACCAGAAACAAAGTCGAATCTATCGTGATTAAACTGGAGTCGTACTCTCAAAGGGTGGAGCTACGAGATCAAAATTTATGTGCTTTTAGAACCGAGTTAGGGGTTTCTGGGGGGTGTTTGGATTGCCGTGTTATTGTTGTGAGCTCTGTTGAGACCGATGATGAAACAGTCTGTTAGAACAGCAGCTGAACTGCGTAACACCCAATGCCTTTCATCTTGACAAGTATTAAAGTTAGATCATCTGCCTAGCCTTTTCCCAACTATGTTGGGGTCGGCTTCCAGTCTAACCAGATGCAACTGAATACCAGTATTTTACATGAAGCGACTGTCTATCTGACCTTCACAACCCAGTTACTTTGTAATACGATACCTCTTGGTATGACTGGTTGTCAGACTTTCGGGCTTCTGACTACCCGTAACGACTGTCAAAGATCCACGAATTACAGCCAGGACCAACGGATTAACGTGCTTTCCGAGGCACAAAGGGGTCTCGGTATGTAAAGACGGTCAGCCATCCACAGACCAACCGCGTCAAGCGTAGCTTAACCTGATCAATCGACCCGTGCGGCTGTTATTATATAGCCACGAACCCCTTAATTATTAGAAAGAAAATAAAGAAAATACATTTATTTAGCACAGACTAGAAGGCACACAATACGCACAACACATACATCAGTAAAATACAAAGAATAACGTTAAAATAACAAAGGTGTAAAGTCCGATGTAAGAAATTAGCAGGAAAGTGCGCCTCACGGCTGCGCCAAATAGGACAGTTCAGCAAAAATGCCAGACAACTAGTGCCTGACGCTGGTTTTCAACTGGACCTGGTGTGTGAGGTGACGGATGTAAATCAGTTTTATACTGCAACGTGACGTGTGTATATATACTTAAATAGATAAATAAAATAAACTAGTGTCAGATAAAACAATAACGAATATGTATAAATAAGTGTGATTATTGAGTAAACGTTGCAAAAAATAAACAAAATAAAACAAAACAAAAAAAAACAAAAAAAAAGGTTACATTATATTAAGGTTACAGTCACTAATTCTTCCATACTAACATCGTATGAAGTTTACTCCGCTGTTTGACAATGTATAGACGCCAGCATATCAAGCAACTACATTCTGTAAAATCTCTTTAATAGATTTTCAAATTTATCTTTAAAGCATAAGCTTCAAAGTTGATTGGAAAAATATGACAGTTTCGGGTATGTTGATGTGCTGGCGTTTGTACATTTTTTTTTTTTAATAATTACATTTCTCATCAATATCTAGTACCATGCAATGTGTGAACTCACTCTTCTCTGTATTGAAACTTTTCGCTCAATATAAGTACGGCGATAGCAAATGGTTAGGATTTAAATCTTGATGACAAGGCGATGCATCGGATATATCCCATACTAAATAGTAGTTCATATCGAATTTCGGCCGTGGCAGTCGATCACAGCGAAAACTAGCCGTCTACGCGGGAGATATTATAGTGTACAAGTGTGTGCGCAGACACAGGTGCACTCACTCTTATTATTCCTATGGGACGGCAATCCGACATGACCGGGGAGAGATGAGACGTAGGACCAATATGGCTTAACGTGCTTTATGAGGTACGAGGGTATCACACCGCCGACTTCCAATCTCCGAGCTGTTACTGGGAAATTCCTTGTGGAAAAACCCACCTATATCATACCTACTATCAAGTCCGTTATCAACACAGATAAGGTCCAGGTAACTAACTAGATACTGACTTATTAATTAGCAATAAAAAGTATTATTATTACAAAATTTTAGTTATATTTTCTATATTTCATTATACATGTCGCAGCCAACTGGTTAAATTAGCCGTTCAGTTAACCGCCTAGCCTTTCAACTAAACGGCGGCCGTTCAACTAACGGCCTGAATGATATTCAATTACAGTTTAGGTTGTAAGTCTGTAACCAATCACGCGCGAGCCAAATTGGTCGCAGTAATTAAGGCATTGCACCCCGACCAAGTGGGTTAGGTTAGGTCAGAACTGTGATCAACCGCGTGCGAGCCGAGGGAGGAAGCGAGGCGAGCACTACTTCTAAAGGCTAAAGGCAGTTAACTGAACGGCTAATTTAACCAGTTGGATGCGACATATACATAATAAATTAATATATTTTAAAATATTATGATATAAAAAAATATAAAAACATTAAAAAATAAAAAAAATAGCGGCCCACCGGTATCGGGAACAGGGTCCAAGCAACCGATGGTCAGGGCTCCAGAGAGTGGAACCTCCTGACAATGCGAGCCGTGTCCAGAAGTACCGCTTTCTGAATAAAGCCCTTAATTTATTTAATATATATAATAATTACATTTATAATTATTTATGAAACTAAAGTCAAAGTAGCGTCATAAATAACACCGATTAATCTTTTCTTAAATCCCTGATTACCTTAAAACTTGCTAAATAACTCAAAGGCACTCAAAAACAGAGAACTCGTTTTTTAAATCGAGATAATCGTCTTCAATCTAAAAAGGTCATCTAAGAAATCTCTAGTAATTTTAAAGAAACTTCGTTTGTACCACAGAGTATAAAAAAAGGTAAAGGTGCCAACACTTTATTTTGGGCATGTATTTTATCGAACCTCAAATAATTCCCAGTGTTCAATAATATTTTTTAGAAAGCAATTCTTAAAAAAATATTGAACACTCTAATATAATGATTGCGCCTCTTTTTGTGAACCTCACATAGTTTCTATTTTGGGGCACAAAATGGTGAAGACGGTGAAGGAAAACTTCGTGAGCGGGGGCATGTTCTAGAACCAAACATTCGAAGACTGCGACATCTACCGACCCGCACTGGGCCCGCGTGGTGGATTACGGCCCACTCCCTCTCATCGAAACGAGGCCCGTGTCCCAGCAATGAGAACATTATAGGCTGATTATGATTACACATAGCTATGTTAAAAAGAGGCTCATTTATTCAAAAAGTGAGCATCATTAGAAGCCCAAAAAACTTTTAGAAATTCTTTAATTTAAAAAGGCGTACGTACTAGAAGGTCAATAAGTTTTTAGAGGATCAGTTAAAAATAAATAGTAATATCGTTCGAATTCACAACATTACCTACCGTTTCACAACATTTTTACTGAAAAAATTACTAGATAAATTTAAATCGACCGTCATTATGGTCTCAACAACGCTTTTATAAGAGATAAATGAGATTTATTTTTTAAATTGGTTAAAAATAAACCTTTTTCACGTAAATTTTTTGTTACAAACTAGACGAGGTCGTATAACATGTCTATTTAAATGTCGTTACAGGGGTGGTCAGATGCTCAAAAATGTAACAAACTGTCTTACCAAGGGGTATCGTATTACCCAGTCACTGAATTGTAGAAGTCAGATAGACAGTCGCTCTATGTAAAATACTGATATTTAGCTGCATCCGGTTAGACTGGAAGCCGACCCCAACCATAGTTGGGGAAAGGCTAGATAGATGATGATGAATTGCGTGTCCAAGTTTGTCTTAGACACCGCTGACTTACGCTCATAGAAGGATTTTTTAGCACACCTAGATTGTATTATCCTTATAAAGTGTTTTGTGTGAACATAAATAAAAAGATGAAGTTCTAATACCAGAGTAAAAGCCTCGAGAAAGTGCAGTAACTAATGCTCTTTACTTCTTTGTATGAGTCTGCCTTGCAATAAGACAATTTAAAACGCAATAAAACCTCCCCGAGCGCCAAAACAGGCATCTCTATCTTTTTAACTACTCTGTGGTCTGTATCCACCGATTTCATTAGTATCCTTAGAGAACCCAGATGGCGTGGCCATTTGTAGAAATGAGTTCACTGAAATGATCTTAATGCTGAGCCTTACGTTAAAAGTCCCTTGGGGGGCTAGATTAGGGGGCTTGTGGTTTACTGGGTATGACGTAAATTGAGCAATTTGTGAAGTTAAAGTGGTCATATCTTGTTGTTTTGTGACTTTTAATTGTGTATTGATGTCTCTGTGTTTATTTAAAATATTTATTTATGAATTAAAATACTAAATAAAAATTTCTGTCTTCCGGCTATCCGGCCGGGTAGGTTTTTGTCGGTTTCAGTTTCGGCGTTACGTGTTTCCTATACGTACATAACCTCAAGCCTTCTTCCCATGGTGATAGGCAGAATCTAAACAACGCCACCTGCTAAGGTTCTTAAATGCTTCCTTCACTTCGTTTCCTTTCATACATCTGAAGGTCAATTCTCGTAATTTAAAACATTAAAAATCTAGTCGCAGTCTCATCTCGACGACAAACAAATGTCAAAAACTTGTCAAAATGTAGGAAAATTAAATGCATTTTTACAGATTAAGACTGAGAACGTTCTTAAAATTACGAGAATTACCCCTCTGGTCATACACGCACGACTTTACTGCGCACCTGAACTTTCCGTTCTTTTCTTATTCCGTTTTTTTTAGTTCTATTGAAGGTTTACGGGAATTGGACTTCTGATATACATACGTATGTCAGAAGGCCAATTCAGTCACACACAGTCAGTCAGTCAGTACAGTTTGATCTTAGTTTCAATCTGTCAAAAATAATTCTAATTTCCCAAAATTTTTGACATTGATTTTCGCTGAGATGAGATTTCGAAATTGGGCTTCAGACTGTGAACGTTCTTAAAATTACGAGAATAATATTTATTGTCCCTCTTAGTTATTAAATATAGTCCAAGGTCGGAAATAACTAATAAACCTTTAACATTTGAATTATTCTACCTTATTATTAATATTAGTGTTAGAAACTTCTGATGGACCCTTTAGTATTCAAAACTCAGCCGAACTATATACAGCAAGATGAATATAAGCCCCTAAAATTGATTTAAAACAATGTAATACTAGAGTATTTCAAATTAAAAAACAGCTTTCAAAGAGATGGTATTTCTTTCCAAAGACCAATCTAATCTAGAAATTGCTTTCAAGAGTTACAAATTACCACTTTAAAAAAACAATCGAACTCCCTAAAAATTAAATGCGCGATTTTCTCAAAAGTTTCCAAATGAGATTGTAGCGGTATCTACGAGTACAACGCCTCATGCGAACAACGCGTCATACTGGCGTCACGCAAAATCCTGCATCTCACAAGCAGAGTTTACCACGCAACTAGCAAAAACGCCCCGACATGTATCATTGGACTGGTCGGAGGATCCTCCCTTGTTTATGGAGGATGAGTGAACTTTACACCCTGTTCCTCATACCTCTATAAGATAAACTAGACGTTAAAGACCACAAAACTTATCCCCTTTTCTTCAATAGGACCAACCAATAAATCTCAAGAACTAGGACCAACAAGAAAAACTTCTATTAAATCCTAAGGTGGGTATCACATCTCTCTTATTCAATTATTCAAATATTATTATTAATAATAATAATATTATTATTATTTTTTATGCTTTAACATATCTCGGGACCATGGGGTCCCGGTCCTTTGAAAGGCGTACGAGGGGCCGAAGCCAACTCGCAGAAGCCCGTTGAACGTTTTTAATGAAATGAGGCACCAACCGACGATTATCCCTGTTGGCACTATGCAAGTGCACCCAAGGACAACCCCCGGTTGGTGTAGGACTATTGCAGGATATGGAAAATATAAAGTTGGACTATGGGTTTGGGTGGCTAAAGTGGACTGGTTACCAAGAACTATGGAAGAACTATGACCCCTGCCTGATCAATGTTTTATATATACACGAATAAAATGGCAGGGGGCGACTTGCACACTCAATAGTGGGCCCCCGGAAACGGTCGCTAGCACATAGTGACGTAGTGCCAAGGGGGCAACATCTCCTGAGGTGCTTATGAGGAGTGGAGAGGTATTCCACGGCTATCAGGACAATCCCGGAAGTACGGTCAAGATCCCTACCAGCATCTTACTGGAATACTTCCTTCCTCCGAGCACATTTGCTCTTGCGAATCTCCACTCAAGCCGGCCAATAAAGGCTAGAATGAGGTGGGAGCTCTGTTCCTCGTCATTGTTCACTCCAGCCGGCCAATAAAGGCAAGTCAGAGGTGAGGAACAAACTTCTCCCGGGAGATAGGGTCCGTGGGGTCGCTACTGCCCAACAGCTCGCCACATGCTGCCCTGCGGGTTATATTATTATTATTAATATTATTATTATTTATTTTTTATTATTATTCTTTTATTTATTTATATATAAATTTTTTTTACATTTTTAAATATTTCTTAAAATATAAAAATATGTATAAAAAAAACATTTAAAAATATAAAAAAAATAGGGATCCGCCGGTGTCGGGAGCAGGGTCCAAGCAACCGGTGGTTATTATTATTATTATTATTCTTTTATTTATTTATATATCAATTTTTTTTACATTTTTAAATATTTCTTAAAATATAAAAATATGTATAAAAAAACATTTAAAAATATAAAAAAAATAGGGATCCGCCGGTGTCGGGAGCAGGGTCCAAGCTACCGGTGGTTAGGTCTCCAGAGACAGGAACCTCCTCACTATGCGAGCCGTATCGAGGAGTACTGCCTTCTGAATCAGGCCCTTGATCCAACCGCCTAACGAGAGCCTCGATAGATGTTGATCGAGGCTTTCGGCCATCAGGCCATTGGCCGATACGACAATCGGGACAATGACAGCCGAGCTCACATTCCACATGTCAACAACCTCGTGTGCTAAGTCAAGATATTTAATTTGTTTCTCTTTCTCAGCTTTCACGAGGTTCCCGTCATGTGGAATGGTAACATCGACAATCATTGTACGGCGCACTAATCGATCTATCACCACAATATCAGGCTTATTGGCGACAATAGTCCTGTCAGTAATGATAGACCGATCCCAGTACAACGTGGCATGGTCATTTTCAAGAACTGGGTCGGGCACATACTTGTAATACGGTACCTCAGAATCCACAAGTTTATATTTCAAAGCAAGTTGCTGGTGAATAATCCTGGCTACTTGGTTATGCCTGTGCAAGTACTCGCCGTTAGCCAGACGAGAACAACCAGAGATAATATGTCTGATAGACTCACCCGGACGGTGGCATGCCCGACACACGTCAACCGTCCCGTCCTTCATAATATGTCTCCGATAGTTATTCGTCAAGATAACTTCGTCCATAATTGCACAGACGAAACCTTCAGTTTCCCCAAATAGGTCACCGAAACGTAGCCAGGATACGGACGCTAAGAAATCTACACCGGGCTCATGAAGAGCCCGATAGAAGCGCCCGTGAAGCTCCTTGCTTTGCCATATCTTCTGGCGGTCATCGGTAGTAAGTACTACAGGTTTGCGCCAGTTCTCTTTAGCCATGGAGAGCGGGGTGAGCCCCTTATCCACTGCAACCACATCACGGTGCATACCCACTTCAGCTTTAAAAAAATATTCCCTGAGACTGCACACCTCGCGGTTGTGGAGTGTCTTTGCATTTAAAAAGCCTCGACCCCCGCACTTCCGCGGGATATACAGTCTCATCACCGATGATCGTGGGTGATGCATCCGGTTTGCGGTCAACAGTGTACGGACCCTTCTATCCAGGGCGTCAAGTTCGGTCTGAGTCCATTTGAGTATGCCGAAAGAGTACATCAAAACCGGCATGACCCAACCGTTGAAGGCGCGCACCCTATTTCCGCCCGAAAGAAGACTACTTAATACCTTCTTCAGGCGACAAAAGAAGCGCTCCTTCAACGATTGCTTCATGTCAGTATCGTTGATGCCTAACGCTTCGGACATACCCAAATACTTATAGCTTTCGGATGAAGAGAGGGATCTGAGGTTTATGGAATCCAAGAGTTGAATTCCCTCAGATTCCACAATCTCCCCTCTCTTTACATGCATGACTGCACATTTGTCCACACCAAATTCCATCCTGATGGCGCTACTGAAAGTTTCAGTTACCTTTAGTAGCTCCATCAGACGCAATTTGTTGGGGGCAAAGAGTTTCAAATCATCCATGTAGAGGAGGTGAGATATGACCTGACCACCTCTCCTCAACCGATAGCCTAGACCTGAATCCTCCAGTAGTGTGCTTAGAGGATTCAGGGCTAAGCAGAACCAAAGTGGACTCAAACTGTCGCCCTGAAATATTCCCCGTTTAATCCATACATGTTCATCATTCCCATGGATCTGTCGACACCCTGGATAACGAAGGACTGTCTTCCATTGTCCCATACACGACTCAAGAAAGGTGCGTAGAGTTGCATCTATCTTGTACAACTCTAGCACCCTCATGAGCCATGTATGTGGCACCGAGTCGTAGGCCTTCTTGTAATCTATCCTTATTATTATTATTATTAATATCATTATTTTATTTATTCAATTATTCAATTATCAATCAATATTATGTCGCAATTCGAGTAGCGGAAAATAATGAAAGTCAGTTGCATTGTAGTTATCGGAATAGAATTTCACTTTTGGCTTAGTAAATACGGTATAGGTCTACTCCGGACCTCTTAGATTAGTTTTCTTATTTACACTCATCCATTGTACAAAAAAAAAAAGTTCCGCTTTATAAACTTGTCGAATGCCACAGATACGTGTGAACTAAACGCGGCACCGTAACAAAATAACGGACTGGGCGCAGAGGTTTAACTAGTATCCGAGGAGATCGGCGAAATCGCTCGGGAAAGAGAAATTCTCATAATCATGTGCGTTAGAACAGGCGGTTTCGCTGCTATGGTTTCGCGGCGGAGATGTGATACCCGCCTAAAAGAACAAGTGACGATCCATTGTTGCCCTCACACAATGAAAAGACATTTTAACTAAACAACATAAACTTAGGTAACCTTTCACAATTAAATGGAGACACGAAAAGGATTCTTGTGTACTATAAAAAGAAATGGATAAAATGAGAACGAAAGAAAATATTGCTTCCTTTCTGGGAGTTCAAGTCCATTAAGTTATATTTTGGGTTGTCCTTAAAATTAATTCTTAAGAGAGATTTTTTTTATTGGGTTTGTTTTATATTATTTTGGTTAGGGACAGAAATAGAAGTTTGTTAAGTATATTTTACAACACTGCTCCATGATTTGAGTAAAGAAAATGAGGCAACGGAAACTTTTCGTAAGTATGATATAAATCGAAATATAAACCATTAAAATTATTCACCAAAATAAATCTATTTTGAAATTAAACAAAATTTAATCCTGTAATTAACTTTCGGCAAAACGCTACCCCGGAAATCATTCACAGAGAACCTTAATTTAACTTTAAATTTCCAAATTAGCGAAATCGTTCCCGTTCAAAGTACATAGAAACAAATTCAATTACAACTTGCCTAAATCCATTGATCAAATCTGGACACGGCTAAGTTCATGGACAAAGCCAGAACTTTGTCCATAATTAATGGATAATTTTACTCGTTTTCCATTTAGGAATAGTTCCAGTAATTTAGCCCGGAATTCAGGCGGAAAAAGTAATTCAGAATACCATTTGACTCGGAGATAATACATGAAAATTGCTAGCAGCAAAAAAGGTTATCTGCCTCAGAAATTTAGCAAAATTGTGTATGTTAAAAACTGGTATAAACTAGTTTAGTGCCGGTTGGTTGGCAACAAAGTTCTGTAATAGGGTTTCCTGCAGAGTAATTTATTTGAGCTGAATTTGGTCCATTTACGAAAAAAATAATTAAGTATTACTTTCTGTTTTTTCAGCGAAATTGTTTTCAGTGCAGAATTGTTTTTTTTTTTTGCAAAGAATAAGCTGGTCATTTATGTATTCATGTTTTTGATTTCATGGTTTTCAATCAAACTCAAAGCATTAAACTAAACTATTTACAGGCACTTTTGAATTGTCAAAAAGTTGGTCAGTTAGTCAGAATGTTGACACTAGTACATTCACATAGATCTCTAGTGAGAAGAACGAGCATGAAACTAAAAAGATTCTCTTTTTTTATTTTTTCATACGAACTTTCAAGCCCTTGTTTTTCAAAATGAATGAACCGATTTTAATGAAACTTCGTACACATAAGCAGGATAGAAAGGTCTAAAAAGTTAGTAAAGAACACACACATATGCGTGTCTCGCACATACCAGTGAAGCATGACACAAACGAGAGGAGGGCTTAGCTCAGCACTGGGCGGAACAAAGCTGTTGATGATCATGCTGACGCTCAGAACCATAGTTTTGGTACCTAAGTACGAATTTGATTTAGCCTAAATCAGCAGTTTTTGAAGACCAAGGCATTTAACCAGTGCATCCTGCCCGTCATGATTATGATGCCGAAACGTAGACACTGACAGTCGGGCTGGTTCACAAATTCAAGGTCGCGATCAGGATTAAAAAAATCGAGGCGTGGAGTAATCAGGAAGGCCATGAAAAAGCATTACTGACTTTTACTATAGAGTTATGAGGAACACGATGTAAAGTACACTCATCCTCCATAGAAAAGGGAGGATCCTCCGACCAAACAGGTTGTCTGGTGGGTAACTGTCCGATTGATGTTCGGACGTTGTATATTTATTATGCTAGCTGCGTGGCAAACTTTGCTTGCGCGATGCAGGATTGTGCGTGACGTCAGTGTGTTGCGTAGTTTGCATGTGGCGATGTAGAAGTCACCATATTACTGTGATCTACTATGATGCTGTAAAATGAATGTACACAAATTATTATAAAATAAATTAAAAGAGTAACCGTGAAGTTTCTTGCCCATTCTTCTACGTTTGAAACAACCTTTTGGAAGAGGCGCGAGACACAATTATATTTTCTTATAAACTTTAACATTCAAAACTGCCTTTTAATGGCCTTCTTTAAATAAATGATTTGACTTTGACTTTACTTTTGACGTAAAACGTTCTCATTAACATAATGTCGTTAGAGGATTTTACTTGATACTTAAATAAATGGTGGCCCAGTAGTAATGGCCCCGACTTACAAGTTGCAGGTCGTGGGTTCTAATCCAGCCAGGCGCTTTACTTTATGTAAATAATTTCATCACCACTGCTCTCAAAACGATGAAGGTAAACATCGTGAGGAAACCGGCATGTCCTAGAATTGAAAATTCGAAGACATGCGACGTCCACCAACACTGGGCCCGCGTGGTGGATTACGGCCCACTCCTTCTCACAAAGAGGAAGCCTGTGTCCCAGCAGTGGGAACATTGTAGGCTGATTATAGTATTCAAGTAAGTATATCTACTCTGTTTCTTGGCTGTAATAAAAGTCCTCCAGACTGAATTTCGGCCAGACGACCAATCTCAGCGGAGCCTTCGTCACGGGAGATGATATAGTGCACAAGAGTGTGCGCAGACATAGGTGCACTCTCTCTTCTCTAACTCTCACTGTTCGATGGGACGGCAATCCGATACGACCGGAGAGAAATCAGGCGCACGGCCAACGGCTTTTGTGCTTTCCGAGGCACGGGGTTAACACACCGCCAACTTCAACTTCAAAACTCCGGGTTGTTAAAACTCCAAACAAACTCTGGCCAAACTGTCCAAACTCCGGACCGAACCCAGGACCCTACTCTCAGCAGACGAGACCAACGCGGCCAGTCATATATAAATATAGTCGACCACGTAATTGCTTCACCACCCTAAAGTTGAATGACACTTTCACGTCATCAAACGACAAGAAAGGCATTCTTGTAATTTAAGAACTTTCACAGTCTGCGGGGCAATTCTCATGATTTTAAAAATGTTCACAGTTCGTTTTCAATCTCAATCAAAAATCCTCTACCTCTAGTTTCCCTGCATTTTTGACAAGTTTTTTACATTGAGAGATTGGCCTTCAGGTCTCCGTTAGATAGTTTCAACCTTGAAGTTTTGATTTAGTGGACTTTTTAAGTAAGAACAAGAATGTCATTACACCATTTTTAGAGGCATTTTATTAACTATATTTAACTTTGTTGGATATCGGTAACAAGTTGGTTTTTAGGGTTCCACAGCCAGGGGGTGCCAACGAAAACCTCAAACTCAAACCATTTTTTACAAATAAACCAATTACAGGCACATTTGAATTTTCAAGGGGTCGGTCCAAAGATTATCTGTATAATCGATCGGTTAGAAAGCTGAAGCTAGTTGCCCATTCCAAAGCGTAGCCCTATTATAAGCCTCCGCTGCGCTGTTGTGTATCAGCGTACTGTAACTCATGAACCGTGATAGATAAACAGTTGAAATTTTGAAAATATATAGTGTATTTCTATTGCCGCTAAAACAACAAATATAAAAATTAAAAGTGAATAAAGGAAATGTGTTTTTTTTCGACACTTTATGCCTTGTGGAATTCTTCGTGAGCGAGGTCAACTTGGAATTGGCCGCTTTTCGTGGTCCCCAAACTAAGCGGCACTCGTATCTTGGGGGCCGGAGTTGCGGTAGCATTAAATTAAAACACATTTATTTGTTATTAATATGACAAGGGAAAGTGATAAAGCGAATTGCGTGGTCGACTGTAATACACGTAACAAGCAACATTCTAAGCATTTATTCTAACTTCATTTAAAAAGGAAAAGACAATTAACAGAGTGTCAGCCATTCCAAGCGCTTGGCAGACGAGGTCACGACTCGTTCTACTGAAGAATATTAGATAAGCAGCGCTTGCTGCGGTCAGTTTGTCGATGGGTGACCGCCTTTTACATATTATTGAGTACATTATTATGTACCGTTTGTCGAAAGAATGTAACTATGACCGTCGTTGTGAATCAAAAGCCCGCAAAATCAGGCAGTTTTTATTGATCTAATCTAAAAATATTGGATTAAGTACACATTAATATTGTAGGGTAGGCCAAAGGAACTCGCGCCGAACGTAACGTACTTTAGATTTTTTATAATGAGAATACGACTAGGTAATCAATAGCAATTTTGTTTAAAATGCGGCAAGCACAAGTATAACCGACAGATATGAATAAAGTTTTAAAACTAAATAAAAATTGTTTGATCTCACGTTACGTTTACTCCAGCCGTGGCGTTCGAACTTGGCCCATTCAGGGCAGTTGATTAATGTATTTATAATCAGCCTCATACCTATTCTTAGAATATCCATGAAGTTTCTTGTCCGTTCCTCTTAGAAATTTTGGTTCTAGGACATGCCGGTTTCCTCACGATGTTTTCCTTCACCGTAGTGATGAAGTTTTTTAAACAATGTCAAGCCGCCTGCGTGGATCCGAACTCACGAACGTATGTCGAGGTCGTTGCCACTGGGCCACCACTTCTTGTAATTGGTATAATTGAAATAAATGTTTTTAGTTTGAGTTTGAGACTGGAAAAACATATTCGGAAAAACGGCTGTATGCATGACGATAAAGGTTATAAATCTTTGACATTTACGAACATGTTGGCGTTATTAAAAAATTCAGAGGGTCAGATGACACAGTAAAGTTGAAACGATTTTTATATTAAAAGTTTAAAGGTCTCGTGTGAATTTGGAATAAGGGCTCGCCAGCCCTTTTGTCCCTAACTGTATGAAACAGATTAAGGAACAAAGGCTTTCATCACGCTACCGGATGGCACACAGAGTCCTTTTTTCATACATTTTGTACACAAGGATTTATTTTGAACCAATATTGGATGAGTTTTTTGACACAAATCTGACATACAGTATCTCGCACAGATTCAAAGGAAATACAGGGTGGCACGGATTCAGTACATGATTCTGGGCGTCTGAAAATTATCAACGGTTATAAAAAAAATTGCCGTTACATACATTTTGATCGCGTAGGTATTGGAGAGCAGTGGTGGCCAACTGGTAACGGCTGCGACTTACGAGTTGTAGGTCCTAGGTTCGAACCCAGACAGGCCCTTCACTTTGTGTAAATTATTTCGTCACCATTGCTCTCCAAACGGTGAAGGAAAACATCGTGTGGAAACCGGCATGTCCTAGAACCAATAATTCGAAGACATGTGACATCTACCAACCCGCAATAGGCCCGCGTGGTGGATTACGGCCCACTCCCGCTCACAGAGAGGAGATTTGTGTCCCAGCAGTGGGAACATTATAAGCTAATTATGTATGTTATGTATGTATTGCACTTTTATGTGAAACAGCAATAATTATTTGATAATTATGTGCTGAATTCATGATTACAGTCGATATATGCCACCTTGTATATTTTCAGTTTGTAAATGAAGTCTTTTACATTTAACTGGCATGTGTTTACGGTTAAACTATATTTTTTTTATTTCTACTATAATTGTAAGAATTTTGTAAAACAGTTTTGACAGACAATTTTTCTAATGTCCCGAATAGTTGTCAACGCGTTTTAAAGTAAACTTCTGTTGAGTACAATGAGTTAGATAACAGAAAGTTTATTTTATTGCCTTTAGAAATAACACCGTCCATTGAGGGCTCAAATAAAATCAAATACACAGACTGCACACTGCATAGTAAAATAAGTTAGATCCAGGACATGACCCACTTTCTGGAATCTCAAGTGTCCGTACACGTGCACTTGGTGATTAACGTGCCTACCCTCTGGTTCCAACTAATCTAAAAAGTGCCATCATTTGCCTAGCCTTTTCCCTATAATGTTTTGTTCGGCTTCCAGTCTAACTAGATGTAGCTGAGTACCAGTATTTTACATGAAGCTACTGTCTATCTGACCTCCAGTTACGCGCAATAGGATACCTCTTGGTAAGACTGATTGCCAAACTTTCTAACTTTTGACGACCCGTAACGACAGTCAATGATACACGAATGATAGCCGGGCCCAATGGCTTAACGTGGTTTCCGAGGCACGGAGGGGTAACGATGATCACCCATCCACGGATCAACCGCGGC
The DNA here is from genome assembly GCA_963669345.1 of Gortyna flavago. Taxonomy (NCBI): domain Eukaryota; kingdom Metazoa; phylum Arthropoda; class Insecta; order Lepidoptera; family Noctuidae; genus Gortyna; species Gortyna flavago. The sequence continues at coordinate 12,180,462 of OY770149.1, forward strand.
AAGTGTAGCTTAACCTAATCGACCGACCATTGCGGCTGTTATTACCTAGGTATTAAAAATATAATATACAATACAAAATAGACGCAGATAAAGTCACGGGCAACACCAAATTTCAAATAAACGCTTGCAATCTTTACAAGACTCGTTTCTACTCGTACCTAGAAACGGTTCTCGATCCCAAATATAACTAGAACCTCTCTAGTTGGTTATTTATGGTCTTAAGTAATTAAGTCCCGGCCTCCCGAGAGAAACTCTAGAATGTTCTAGAGTTGGGCCTAATAAAATTAATTAGGTGATTTGTTAAATGAGTCTATCGAAACATAGGGCTTTTGTAACTCGACTGGACGTTTAGTATGCAATAAGGTAACAAAAACATTGTTCTTTTGTTTTTGTTGCGAACGAATTGTGATACGGGAGTATTTAGGGGTGATTATAACAATTTACCAACGTAGATAGTAAGTACTATTTTTAAGGTTCCGTACGTCCTAAAAAGAAAACCGAACTCTTATAGGATCACTCGTTAGTCTGTCTGTCCGCCTCTCACAGCCAATTGGCTCCAAACCAACTGGACGGATCAATTTGAGTGAATTTCTGTTACCCAAACATGGACTTTTAGACCAATATGTAAAATTTGTAGAGTTATAGACTTGAGTCTACATGAGATCTAATAACTTTTTAGCAGACTTCAAAAAAAGGAGGAGGTTCTCATTACAGTAGTTTTTTCTTTACCTCAGAACTCTGTTATTTATAAGCCGATTTGATAAATTATTTTTTTAATGGATCCTCAGGATGCCTCAGTGGGTCTCATATAATTTCTTCACTTCTCATGCTCTAAAAGTTCGTATTTATGATGTGCGTAGGCGACATAAAATGGCTTTTTATGTTCTAGTGCATAAAGTATTTTTTTTTTTTCTAGGACTAAGATAGTCAGGCCCAACAGCCACCACACGCACAATAAAACGTCGCAGATTAAAATCGTTATTTTATTTCATTTGCTTTAATTCAATATCACTCCCGTGTTTACTATCGTTAATTTAATAAAACCAGATAAAATAGTTGTCATTTATTGTATAAATTGCATGACACATCATGTTGAAAATTAAAAAAAAAAGTTTCGTGGCTGTAATTAGCTATTCTCTTCTTCAATTTTAAAACATTCTTTATGCCTGTTTCATTTTCTTGCAATCGAAGTGAAAAACAGAGTGCATAAGTCGGGCATAAACAAGCCATTTTATGGAATGGCTACTTTTATGCGCTAGTTGTACAATCTACTAGATATTATTAACTTTACTTGGTCAGTTTTTGAGTAAGCTTTAATAATAAGATTTTTTCCCACTTAGTTTATATTGATGTTTAATAACTTCCTGTCACTGACATTTACATAGTAAGTAGTATTATATGAATTTGTACAACAAAAGGTGTGGTAGGTACAAGAAAAAAGTCAAAAATAAAATATTTTTAGAAGCTTTTTTAAATTTTCACAGAAACCGCATGTTCTACAGGTATGAGGGCCAATGTTTAGTTATCAGTAATAAAAAGCAGTAAGACACTGCACATTGTATGCTTGCCCGTGCCTTTTATTGAATGGGGCAAAGTTCTATAGAGTTTCTGGCATTGTCCTTTACGATGATTTACTTAGTGAGAATTTAATTTTATTTAGAAAAAGTGCCATCACTGAAAGAAGCTTGTTTTATACAATATCTAATTTTAAGTGAAGACCCAAATAGAAATCAAGTTAAAATATTTCCACCCTTACGTCACAAACACCGGTTCAAGGAACTGCTTTCAGGATTTGGTGCAAAAACAATTACTTAACTAATAAATATATATAAATAAGGAACTAATTAACTCCACCTGTATACCTTTTACGAACTCCGAAATTAGGTATTTGATAATAATCTTACTGAATATTTAGGCGTTTGTACACGAAATTAATATTATAATAAGAGGGTGACAGTGGGTGGGTGACATCGACGCACAACCTATTACTAGAAGTACAAGCTTCTGAATGCCCCTGCGTTGAAATTTATCGAAGGTAATTTTAATTTAGAGCAGTGGTGGTATCGGCCGCGACTTACGAGTTGTAGGTCGTAGGTTCGAACCCAGACAGGCGCTTGCTTTACTTTGTGTAAATGATTTCATCACCAATGCTCTCAAAACGGTGAATGAAAACATCGTGAGGAAACCAGCATGTCCTAGAATCAAAAATTCGAGGACATATGACATCTAGCAACCCGCACTGGGCCCGCGTGCTGGATTATGGCCCCTTCCCTCTCAGAGAGAGGCCTGTGTCCCAGCAGTGGGAACATTTTAGGTTGATTATGAATTTTAAAAAAAATGCTGTTCCATACATTTGGACCGCGGAAATGTACAGACGCCACGGAGTAGTTTTTACTCCGTGACAGACGCCAGCAAATCAAGCTACTACAATCAGTCAAATTTCTTTAACAGATTTTCAACTTTATTGCTAAAACATAAGGTTCAAAGTTGATTGGGAAAATTTGACAGTTTTGGGCATCTTGATGTGCTGGCGTCTGTACTTTTCCATGAAAAGGCCGATTATTTTTTTGATAGCTGACGAAACATTTCTACGCTAGGTTTACAATCATTTGAGCCTCGAAGGCCTTGCCTGTACATAGCATAATTAAATATGCAGGATATTCCTAGATTCGTGTAATTCTATGTTTCTTTTTTGCTTTTGACAATTTTTTTTCCTTATAACCGTCACCTTGAGGCTTGTGTAGTTGGCCGAGAATATAAATTCCGAGGTTTCATTGAATATAATTACTTTGGAACTGCTAGTGACTTTTGACATTTAAATATGTAAAGGTTAATCGAAGAGAAGAGAGAGATTTTTGAATATATTATTGTAATGACTTTAGAACTGTATATCCATACTAATATTATAAATGCGAAAGTGTGTCTGTCTGTCTGTTACCTCTTCACGCTAAAACGGCTTAACCGATTCAGATGAATTGGAATAGAGATAGTTTGAGTACCGGGAAAGGACATAGGATAGATTTTATCCCGATATTCCTACGGGATCGAGACTTATGCGGGTGAAACCACGGGGCGCAGCTAGTTTATTATACCTACAATTTGCCACTAAAACGCTAGTGACGGATTTAAACCTAAAATAAATCAGCTGAACTCCTATGACCTCATGCTCAGAAAAATATTGCCTTAGCCTGTCTGACTTTCTAAAACCTTCATTTTCTTCCACAGGTCCTTCATCACCGATCCCATCAACACCTTCTTCCTCAATAAAGCCAGATCAGAACGAGCTGACAGTCACCTTTCCCCCCCTTGAAGACATATACAGCCATACTCCTGAGAAGCACTTTGGAACTGAGAACAATACGGTGGTGACGTCACAGACTGGGTCTACTGCCCTCCTGCCGTGTGTCATCAGGAATATTGGCGATGGAATTGTAAGTGGCTTGATTTTATTAATTTAGAGTTAAGGATTATAATTATACAGGGTGGCCCGTAATTAATGGATAACCGCTTAAAGGGTCATTCTATTTATCATTACGAACAACTATTACGATGGGACCAAACCTTCAAAGAATCAGCTGTTTAATACATTTTGACGAGTTATGCGAGCATAAGTGTAGAGAACAGCTGACTTTTCGCGATTGCATGTTTGTTCCCGTAGTAAAAGTTGTTCTGACAAGTGCAATGATCCCTTAAGAGGTTATCCATTAATTACGGGACACTGTATAGGAAGCACAAATTTTTGCAAGCAAACAAAAATTTCACGCAGACAAAGTCGCGGGCAGACGCTATTTAGAAAATATTAGTAAAGGTCGTGAACTGGAGAAAAACTGAACCCGTTTTGAACGTAATACTTTTTACACTTGTCTGTTCAGTGGAACCATTAGCACACCGCTGTTTACCGCTGCGATTTCATTCCAAAATACAGAAGTTTTTCATACATTTTATTTGGTCACTTTCCAAAACTCACTGCGTCTGTGAACGGACGGTAATGATTGCAATATAGTGAAAACTTGGATGAAAAAACAACAGTGGTATTAATGACACCAAAACCCTTTCGAATCTAAAACAAAATAATTATTTAAATAAAGTTTACTGTATAATTACATAACATTATTCTTAATGTTTGTTTTGCGTGAATGTGACGCATATTTCCTCCCTACCTTTTATTATTTTTTGTGTTTGTTCTTTTTTTTGCGTCATGTTCACCGCGAATAAACGTTTTTTCTTTCTTCTTTCTTTCTTTCTTCTAATAAATATTTCACAATATTTTTAAATAATTACGAACAAAAAGAAGCAATTCTTAATAGTATCACCCTCAATGACGTACAACATCCAATCCGAACTTTAAACCAGCGAAATTTTTATCACAGAAAACTTTATCACATATTTTATCTGGACCGCAGCCGGCTTATTACCGGCTAAACTAATGAGGTAGCTATATTTAACCACCCCGACCCGCGCTTAGTTTAAAACTCATAAATTTTCTGCCTTTTACATTCCAAAATAGGGTAAATTTTGTAAAACTGTATTTAGATTGGTTGTTAATTTTGGCGTGGGTGTAGTTTAAGCGGGTGGGTAGCTTTAAAAGAATATACATAGAAATTTTACAAAGGGTGACACAATGGGCGGTCTTATCGCTAATAGGAACCGCATCGCGACCGCGTGACCGCGTTATCCTTTAGACCGCAGGCATGGAACGGGCTACGCTAGGAGTTACTTGGATGGTCAAAATCAGGAATGAAATTATCCGAAAAAGAATCGAAGTATCCGACATAGCTTGCAGAGTCAGCAAACTGAAGTGGCAGTGGGCTGGCCATGTTTATCGAAGGACCGATGGCCAGTGGAGTAGCTAAGTCCTAGAGTGGAGATCGCTTATCGGCAAACGTAGTGTGGGTCGCACCCCAACTAGATGGACTGACGACCTTATGAAGGTAGCTGGGACAGACTGGATGCGGAAGGCGGAGGATCAACGTCATTAGCAGTACTTAATGACGTTCGACCGAATGAGTACACATGCGAATGTGTACATATCAACACGCCTAATCGGGAATTATGTAAATAATAACACATAAAACAGAAACAAATACATTTCCCCTTTTTTACTCGCTTCGATAGAAAAGAAAGAAAAATAGGTTTATTTGTCACAGAAACACGTGCATACAAAAAGATAATATTAATTCTAATAACAAGGAAAAATAAATAAATAAAAACAAAATAATATACTATCTATAATTACGAGCACAAAATAGAATAGACATACTTTAATTATTAGATTGGCTTTTAGCCTTGGTATATTATATTGGCCAGCCAGCAGGGCAGTTAGCGGGGCTGACCGTCTTACGTGCGCCGGACAGGCGACGTCCGGCGCACCTAAGACGGTCAGCCCCGCTAACTGCCCTGCTGGCTGGTTTTCACTGAAGAATTGGGCAGTTGTGTATGTGTACCCACATTTTTACAGTTATGTTTAATCCCATGTAATAGACGGCGATTCTATTCTATAGCTGCTACTGAGAATCCCTGTTGATAAAACCTACTAACACTTTGTCCGACCTGGAAATCGAACCACGTGCATTTAAGTTTTTTCACATGGGGCTAGGTAGACAATATTGAACGCCACCTGCAAAGATCCTTACATAGCCACTCCTTTTGCTTCGTTCACGTTCATAAATCAAGTCATACATGCGTGTTAGGTACTCATCATGAGTGACAAACATAGCATGCAGAGTTACTGTACTTTTAGTAATTTCAGTGTGGGTGATTCATCAAAATCAAATGGCATTTGAATATAAATCTAATCAGCATCAATTGTCAACGTTGAAATTGCCTTTAAATGCCCCTACAATCCTGCATAGCACGCCTAAGTTTCCCTACCACGCGTAGCGACGCGTTCACACATGCGCCAAGAGTTGTCAAACCGGTTCAGCGACTAGATAATCCCATTACCGTCACGCACACATGTCATGTTTCACCGTATCGTATAGTAGTGTACTATTTGGCACGCGATTCTATGTATTGTCTGTTCCAAAAGTATCAGGTGAAAGTGTAAAGAAAGTGTAAACAAACCCTGTTCTGGTTAAATTCTAACGAAATCACTCCCTAAAGGCGTCTTCGAATTTTTTTAGCCAAAGTGAAGCGTCTGTCGTGGTTCTAACCTTCTACCCTACCCTATGTCGCAGCCGTTTCCACTGGGCCACCACAGCTCTATGTATTTACAAGGTCAAGGTCTTTATATCTAACCACTTATTAGCACGATTTGAATAACATTATTAATATTGTAATTGAAAAATCATCAACGAACATTGAGGTTGTTAAAATTAACCTCAATTGTCAAATAAAAAATATATTTAAAATGTTGGTATGTATTATTTATTAAATCAAAACACAACATTTCTAATTGGCACTACAGATTTAAATCAACAGATACGTTTCTTTGAATCTTTTTTTTACGTTTTCATCAGTTACTTTTGGTACAGGCTATATATACTCATGTTTTTGTATTATCGCTGCACTACGCTGCAAATCGCCCCCGTTTATGCTCCCGCCCCGCTGCCGCCCATCACAAAGGGCGCATCCTAGCAGATTGGCGAAAGGTGTACGATGCCTCAGGTGGCGACATTTGGAATAAATTGAAATATTGTCAAAACCCGGAATTGAACTGTCAAACCTGTAATCGGATTTATACATTTTGGTAGTATTTGGACTTCAATAATTCGGAAGTCAGCTTGAAATTTAAAGTTATTAGTTTTGAAAATTATTATTATTATCTAGTGCGAGTGCGGTATTTTTGATCAGACCATGCCCCACTTGCCTTGCCACTTGCTTGCACCTACCGGGCTTAAAAAATATTTAAAAAAATGTTAAAAAAACAATGAGGAAGAAATACCATCGACACGAAAAGAAGTTTTGAAAAACCTGTAATAGATGGAGAAATAAATATGGGAAACATCGATTAGTTATCAATTAAATATTCCTTCATAATTTGATCACTTATTGATTATTGTATATATTTGATTTTTTTATAACAAAACAATCTTCACACTATATCAAAGTGTTAAAAAATTAACCTTACAAACTTTATGCGGTGCTTTAGCCCATCGAACTAAACAACTTTCACTATCACGACAAATAAAACGGCTGTTTCATACATTTTGGTCAAGTAGGTATTTTTTGTATGAAACAGCAGATTTATTTTTCGTGATTTGAGAGTTGGTCCCATATTGAAAGTTGTTCAGTTGGATGGTCTTAAGCACCTCTTAAAGTTTGTAAGGTAAATTTTTTAACACCTTATATAATATTATAAAGGCGAAAGTTTGTGTGAGTGTGTGTGTGTGTGTGTGTGTGTTTATATCTTTGTTACTTCTTCACGCTCAAACGGCTTGACGGATTTTGATGAAACTTTACAGTAATATAGCTTATACATCAGAATAACACATAGGATACCTTTTAACCCGATATTCCCACGGGATTGACACTTATGTGGGTGAAATCGCTGCTAGTCATACATAAAGCCACGAAGACATTTCAGGGTCACGACCTTCAGTAATGAAGAACGCGACCAAGAAGAGAAGAAGATATTCCAAAGCACTTCTAAACATATGAAATAACGGCACTCAAATTGCGTAAAACATTATCAATCACGATCTGAATCATTTTGAAGGAAATTGCTAATCCATGGTTCATATTATGTTCGAAATGTGTCTGCTCAATGAATGTTGTTAAACTGTCAAAATGAAAACCATATTATTTACTGTTAGTGTGTCTTCAAAAACACAAGCGTTGTGCTAAAACCGCAGTTAGCCATAGCGAAGCGGTTAACAGGTTGTGGTTACCTGGGCATCGCCACAAATGCTAGGAAATGCCTCAGAAGTGCCAACGAGCACATAATTATTCTTGTTAGCACTAGCCACTAGCCACAAGCCATGTGTTTGAAACTACAGGTACGACCAAGGTGTTGGTACCACAATAGCTGTGTTAATTTTATGAAGATTTACATGATACAAGCCAAAATGCTTATTTTAGAGCTATACTTACATTGAAAGCTCTTGTGTAGGTCGTAGATTCGAACCCAGACAGGCCCTTTACTTTGTGTAAATTATGTCATCACCACTGCTCTCAAACCGGTGAAGGAAAACATCGTGAGGAAACCGGCATGTCCTAGAACCAACAAACTTCGAAGACATGTGACATCTTCCAACCCGCACTGGGTCCGCGTGGTGGATTACGGTCCACTCCCTCCCCCACAGAGAGGAGGCCTGTGTCCCATCAGTGAGAACATTATAGGCAGATTATGATTTTTATAAACGGCCGGCTGACAGACATTTTTATATAAGTATTGAGTTGAGGAACTGGGCTACCAAATGCAATAAATAACTTTTGAAATCCGATTGGTAGTTCCAGAGATTACCACGTTCAAAAAACAAACAAACTCCTTAGCTTTATTATTAGTACTAGCTTCTGCCTAAACTAACTTCGTCCGCGTCTAATTTCTAGTTCCCCTGACCACAACGTCGCATGGCATCGTCCGCGTTATTACCTACTTAGTTTTCTTTCAGCGTTCTTTCTGACTTATTATTTTTTGCTCTGCTCCTCAAGGTCGTAGCGTGATGTTAAATAGCCTAGAACCTCAAGAACTAGGCTATCAAATGCGGCAGTTCCAAAGATTAGCGCGTTAAACAAACAAACTCTTCAGCTTTATTATAAGTATAGATATAAATGAAAACAACAAAAGTTTGTGATTGGTGAGGTTACAAAGATTCTGATCATGTGAATGTAGCTAATCATATTTGGACAATCTGTAAATAACCTGAAAGTTAAAAAAGTAAATAAATTGACCAGAGGGCTGATTCGTTCTTTGCCCAAAGAATTAGCATTGCTATTTAACGTGGCAATGCTGCCAGTCACGTTTCTTGATGACAGCGATGCGTACGAGTACTTCACCCCTAAGTTTTTGTGATTTATTTTCGTTGGATCCCACTTTAATATTTTTAGGGTTAGATCCCACAAAACATTATTATGTATAGTAAGTTAGTTAGTTATTTAATTTAATATCTATAGTCGGACTTTTAATTAGCTGCAGTAAAATTACAGCTTGTGTGTTACTTAAATGACTTTGGCGTATTTTTGTTCTTCTAGTACAGAATAGTGTAACAAAACAAACTTATTTGAGATGCATATCTCTAAACGCAGTCCGAAATTGGTTATTAAGAAATGTCATTTTACTGCAGCTAATTAAAAGTCGGAGTATAGTGTAAATAGTTAGTTACAAATAAAATTAATAGTTTATCGAAAATCAGAATTTCATAGGCTACCTTGGCGCATCTCCAACAAATAACTAATTCGCTTAACTTCATCATGACATGTTAAGTAGACTAAGATAAATATATTACACTGCTCTTTAATTTAAGACGATAAATGTCGAAGAGAAATAAAGAAAAGTAATTCATTGACTTGAAATAATTGAGCACAAAGCCTTCTTAAGAAAAAGTACATTTAACTTAAAAATCACAAGGTCAATATGTACTTAATTAGGTGACTCTTAAGAAAGTCAATTAGTTACATATGCTGAATACTTTTCTAGTGCTAAAATAGAAAAAGCTTTTCAATTTTTTTGCAGTTATTAGAAGAGAAAATCATTTGGATTATGCTACCTATAGAAATTGAGATTGTTGTCTTTCTTTTGGTTATATGATTCCTTTGTAATTTTAACCCACTGGGCCTATCCACAAAATGACTATAAATAGCAATCGGATAATTCAACGTTAACTTTTTAATAAAACGTAGTAAACTTCCGCGTATCGGAAGATGTAGCGTTGGAAGGCCTCCCACAAGGTGGACAGATGACCTGGTGTCCGCCGTAGGAATCCGCTAGATGCGAAAAACAGAACCGGTCAAAGTGGCGCTGCTTTGGGGAGACATACAAAAGTCAAATGATGATGATGTTTAAGAAATCGAAATTAAAGTACCTTATAGGTATTGTATTTGATATTTGCAGATCGAACAAGAGAGAAAACCAACACGAAACAAGCTTTGATTGCCTCGTTGGGCTATTGATTTGCAGTTTTTCTACTAGTCGAATAAAGGATATTTGGTTTTTTTTTGTGCGCAATAATAGTAACTCCCAAGTCTGGATTTGTGGTTTCGAAAGATCTTATTTAAAAAAAGATAACTGAAATCTATGTGTCTATGGAAAATTTTAAATCGGTCTATTTTGGCTGTAACACTATTTTTCGAAAATGTTCTTGACTAACTTTTTAGACCTTTGTATCCTGCTTATGAGTACGAAGTTGCATCATTTATTTCGAAAAACAAAGGCTTGAAAGTTTGTATGAAATGCCGTACGTCGTAAACGCTCTTAAACATCATCTTTAGAGCTGTGGTGGCCCAGTGTTAACGACCCTGACTTACGATTCATAGGTCATGGGTTTGAACCCAAGTAGGCGCGGTTCGAAGAGATGACATCTACCAACCCGCACTGGGCCCGCGTGGTTTTCAGCCCACTTCATTTCACAAAGAGGCCTGTGTGTGTGAAAATCAAAAATATTGGTTATAAAATACCCGCTGATGATAATACAGTTTCACCACAACCACCTAATAAGACACACAACAGTAGTAACAACTTTCTGGAACTTAGACCATAACAATAAGAATATTTAACTGCACCATACATTTAACGGCAGCTGGAGTTAAGCTTACAAATTAGCTCACTTGTAAGCAGCCAACTGCTAAATGTGTTACATTCATACCGCATTTTGTTTTTATTTTGCTTGGTTTGCTTTTATTCTACTGGTTCGTTCGTTGGTGGAACCTTATTTGGTTAAGATTATTATGTTGGTTGTACAGAGGCCAGCACATCAACCTACCCCAATCTGTAAAATTTTCCCAATTGAATAAGAACCTTATTCCTTTGTAGTAAAGTTGAAATTCTTTAAAAGAAATTTGACAGATTGGGGTAGGTTGATGTGCTGGCCTCTGTACATATCAGTAATGGTTCATTTCATCATCATCATCATTCAGCTAGAGCATAGAGGAGTGATGTGGTGGCCCGATATACGAATCCATGTCTTGAGTTCACACAAAGCGGTGGAGGAAAACATCGTGAGGAAACCGGCATGTCCTGGAACCAGTCATTTGAAGACATGTGACATCTACCAACCCGCACTGGGCCCGCGTGGTGGATTACGGACCACTCCCTCTCACAGAGAGCGGGCCTGTGTCCCAGCAGTGGGACACAGGCCTGGAGTATTAGGCTGATTATGTTATTCAGCCGAAATATTGGTTGGGACTTAGCGTCGCCACATCGACGGATCCTGTGTTTCTCGCCTCCCGCAGATTCCTTTGACGTTCTCCGGCCAACCTTGTGGGAGAACTTCTAACGCTGCGTCCTCCTGTAAGCGGTCACCATTCCTGAAACTTTCGGCCTGATCAGCCATCTGTCCTGCGAGCAGTGTTCCCCGCTCAATGTGGCATTGAAAAAAACATGTCATACCATTGATTTCTGGAACTTGTACGTATTCATGATGCAATGCGATTTAACACAGTATTTATATCTCACAAAAGAAAACGCGCTTTGCTTGTGGTAACCAATTGTACAAACACGCGTGAATGTGTGCCTAAAAACGAATAGCGTCAGCACATGAAACACACGCTTCCGATTTCGTCATTGTCTTGGACGGTACCAAGAGCTCCTGCGCTTACACACACATTACCAACATTATACACTTGGTAAACACAAGTAAAGCGCTCGTCGCTTCATGAGATAAAAATAATATGAAATACAATTTCGTCAACCTCTAAATTAATAAATCACCTTAAACCGACGTCCCCAGTTATAAGGAATAACATATTCTACTGTTCTGCGAAATTTCATTGTATATATGTAAGATCTAAATACTAAATTCCAGCATTATTCTGTCAACGAATAAGACAATTAATCTAATTAGCTTAACAGGTTCTTACTGTAAGCATTAATTATAACAGTTGGTAGCACATTTGACACAGAATAATCTTTGAAACAAAACATGACATCACGCCAGGCAAAATCCCAGCAAATATCTTTCTATTATAAATGCAAAAGTAAGTTTATTGTTTGTTACCTTTTCACGCCTAATCCACTGAACCGATTACCATTTGCGTATACGTTGTCAGGGGTCCTTTAATCCAGAAGAAAAATACTGTTACCGATGAAAAGAACAATAACTTTCGACGGTCACAATTGCTTTTGGACGCTAGATGTCGCAACGTACAACTGCGTCCGGTTAGACTGGAAGCCGACCCCAACATAGTTGGGAAAAGGCTAGGTAGATGATGATTATTTATTGATGTTAATAATTTATAGTCTCAATTGTAGTTGATAATCTTTCAATTACAATTATGAATACTGTTTCTCAAAATAAAATTGTTGAAAAAGTGGTGTTATACAAAGTTAAAACTTTCTTAATACATATGAATGTGTTTTTAATTCCCTTTAATGAGTAATTGCGTAAGAATTAAACCTAAAGAGGGTTTGTTTACACTTTCATCAGACACTTTTGGAACACACTATAGTGATCAAATACTCCATTTAAACAGAACAATGTGCCATGCAAAGTAGACGTGTCATTCGATTCGAGGTTCTTACAGACAGAATGAGGTTAACGCTAAACATCAGCTGTGCTATCCTTGTCACTTTAAAGACAATGGACAGAGACAACAATACATTATACACACCGCTATTTTAGACAAGACATTTATGAATATGAAGTGTTAATAACACAATAGCTTAAACAGCTGCATTAGTACCAAGACTTGCAGATCATAAATTGTAAGCTTAATAGCAGCACCTTACAAGCGCATTGTAAGTTATAGTTGTCAAGAATAAGCTGGTAAATGTATAGTTTGCAAGCAGGAAATGTCTTAATACACGATTTCTGGAAACAAAACAATACTGTGGAACAACGTTTGTCTTTTGTTTTGTATTTCAAACGAGCTGACCCGACAGTCGTTGTCCTGTCCTTGTAGGATGAGTTATTGAGAGTATAACTCACTAACTTAGTTATAATCAAGACTATAACTCACGATTCAAGGACAGGAAAATGTCTGTCCCATAGAAAAAAGACGTTCAAGGTTTGCCGTATTTGGAAAAATTCCGTTTTATTTTCCAATTTTTCATTCCATAAAAATCAAATTCGGATTATTACTTTTAAAATGGAAAATAGCCAAATTGGTTGAGCCGTTCTCAAGTGGTAGCATTTTGGTCACGGATAGACCATGACATAGGATACTTTTTATCTCAGTAGTACGTTCCCGTCGAATATTTTCCGACCTCCATGCTTGTGAAGCTCAGTCAGTCATCTATAAACGCACTGTAAAAGTTACCCAACAAAAATCTTGAAGAGCCCTCTAACCAAACTCCTCTTTGAGAGGTAAACTCTTCAGCGTGTTAATGAATGAGCCACACCAGACCAGTTTGTGGCTAATGGACCGCCAACCTGTTGTCCATTTAACGAGGCCTTAAAAACCTGACCCATTGGGGTGCACTTTTTAAAATGGAAGCAACTGGTGGACCGTTTTTATGGATACACTTGCAATGCCGTTAAAAAAGAGCTTCAATTAAAATTAGAGGAAAATATATCTTATGCTCAGATTCACCATGAAACTGAATCGAAAAATTACAAAAACCGTAAATAATTTATTCAAGCTAGGTTAAGAAACAGCATTTTTTGAACGTCAAAATTACATAAGATATTCCTCCAAAACGCACACCATTCACTACTTCCTAGTGATTTAGAAGAACTTGATTCTAGATGCAAAGTACCTACCTAATGAACATTACGAAACAAAAAACATTGTGAAGTAAGAATGAAATAATGTCTTATTATGCCAAACGATTTTTAGAAATAAATAAAATCAAATATTTCAAACACAAAATTTCCTGCAACTGAATGTAAAACACTTAAAACTAGAATTCTCGAAATCAACCTGTATAATGTAATTCCACAGAGAAACATAAACGCAGTTATTTCTTCGAATTGACCGCTCAACAAAACTTCCCCGTAATAAACTTGCAGAACAGTTCATTAGTAAATTCTAACAACATTCTTGTCAAATCCCTAGTACGAATATTCCATAATTTACATCTGTAATTAAGTTTAAATTAATTTAGCAAAATTGCATGAAACGCAGATTGAACTTGGTTGAATTGTAAAACAATTTTGTAAAAAAACTTCAGGAAATACAGACGAGACGTTACATTGTTAAAATCGCCGAACATCAACAGGCAAGCGTAGTGATAAATGCTCAGTCTTATGAGAAATGACCTTTGCCCTGAACTGGGACCACAACTTGCTGATATTAATAATATCCCAAAGGATCAAACGCCCGACTAACTAAAAGCCATTTTAAGCAGTACCTGTTGCTCTACTGAACGTGGTTAAAATTATTCTAAAGGAATCAGGAAAACATTTCAATATAAAAAGCGCTTTTAAATTACACCTCCCTAGCCAATTTAGCTACAGTGTTTTACATTTTCTTGATATAATAATTATGAATTAACTTTCTAGCTAGTTATGTACAAATGATTGATGCCCGTGATTGGGGCTCCTTGCTAAGTAATAACAGATGTACGGATCGATCTTCAAGGTTAAGCAACGCTTGCCCAGGTCAGTCCATGGATGGGTTACCATCAAAGTACATTATACATACAGCCTCTGTGTCTTGAAATGCATGTGAAGCTGTTGGTCCTGGCTGTCATTTGTAGATCTTTAGCAGTCATTACTAGTACTCGAAAACCTGCAAGTCTGTCAACCAGTCTTACCAAAAAAGATCGTCTTGCCCAGTAACTGGGTTGAGGAGGTCAGATAGTAAGTTGTTCTATGTATTCATCTGTATTCGATTAGACTGGAAACCGACCACAACATAGTTGGGAAAGGTTAGGCTGATGATGATTTCGCATGTTTCGATAAATCAAAGCATAAAATATTTTCAAATGCTCCCCTGAGCAAAAAAAAAAATTAAATAAAAAAACATCAATCATTACATACGCTCTGCTACTCCAACTATTTTTCAACCTCACACGCTTCAGCGGTCTTGAAAATATACCCTAGCTCGGGTGAGTTTTCAAGCTAACTCTCAGAAAATAAATTGAAGGACCGGAGTTCATTTTGCCAATTAATTTAATGTGGACTGGTGAGGTTCTGAGCTAGGCTTATTCCTAAATACGCTTCAATATTCAGTGGGCTAGATAATATATTCTGAGTTGGAGCTGCTTAAGTTTATAAAGGCTCTATTTAGTAATACAATTTAGAGGAAATGATTGGCGTGTTAGGTCATGAGTTATTCAAGGAAGGAATATGAAGAGGTACCTCTAAAGTATGAGTGTTTCAAAACGTCAAACATAGTTTTCTGACAGCTGCGTGAGCAGATTGTTATAGGCGCGTGAGTCGTCTCCGTAAATGTTACAATTTTTATAGATAATATTATATTTATAAAAACATTAAGAACTAGGTGCTGTGTATTTATTATATTTTTTATTTCTTATTGCGTTATTTATATATCTTTGTATACCTACTGCACCGGTTTGACGTCATCACGTCAACGCCGGCTGTCGCTGAATACCAGCACTGAGGCTCTGTCTCGTATAGGGTCGTAGCATTATGGTGAGCGATGGCCGTTTTACATAGATGTGACGTATATTTTCCTCCAACTTGTTTTATTTTTGTGTTTGTGTTATTTTTCATGTTTATCGCAAATAAATGTATTTTCTTTCTGTCTTTCTTCTAGTAAAATCATATTAAGGCAGTTTTGTTAGTCCGTTTTGTTATTGTTATTAAGAGGAAATGCGGTCGGAGAGACTTTTGAAAAAGCCTAAGTAAAAAGTCATAATTCGAGGTTTGGCTCTCCCCTATTTCCTCCTCCAATATTGGACCAATTAAAAAGATATTTCATAAGCTGAATAAGAAGGATATATACTGTGTCTCTATCTATGTTTTTCTTTTTTCATTAATAGTTGTCAAATATGTACACTAGGCCTATGTTGATAGCGGTTTAAATCGTCATTTTTCGAGGGTTCTAGTGCTTATAAAAATAATGTATCATCAAAAAGGAAAGCATATGGACTTACAAGTAGTTAATATTTATTATTCTGTAAAAAAAAACATTGCTTTATGGTTATTAACCAAAAAGAAAACAGGCGAGAGCGTTTCTATGGAGAAAAGACCACCCACATTTCCTCTTAACCGGAGACAAAATCTATGGTAGACATCGGTCGGCCTCTGCGAAATTACAAATGAGAAATCCAAAATACTTACACTTTGGCCGACCCGGCCGGGATTGATCAAACGCAATCAAGACAGTCAACAGGACACCTCTTTTTATCAAAAGATTAGTTACCTAACTACACAACGTTTCTTTACGAATTTTGGAGTCGTGCTTCACCTTAATTTCTAATGTAATTCTTCCGCTTTCAGAACTGTTCAAACTGAACGGAATCCGAGGCGTTGATGTCTGAATTGGTCTTTTGAGGAAAGAACCACTTAGTGAGTAGAACTTTTCAGTCAGTGCACGCATTTGTCAGTAATCTAATCATGCAGCTCAATTCAGAACTTAGGCAGCTCAAAGATTCGACGAACGTATTGGTCGTCAAAGAAAGGCCATTTGGGTAGGCCGCATAAATTACTGAAACTGCCAGATCATGATTAAAACTAACTGAGAAGGAAAAAAGAAAAATAATAGTAATAGTCATATATATCATACATACAAGTTAGTTAACACAATGAACGCGAGCGCATTCTCTGCACCCTGCAGTTTTACCAGAGTTTTTCTCAATACATAGGGGAATTCACTAAACATATCGACTTAAAAGACGCCATTTTACACCGTTCGATGTTACCAATAAATTGGTCTTAGTGCTACTTAAATGCGTTGGCAGACACCCAGGCTTAGAGTAACGATAAAGGCGTGTTCTCTCATTTAAAAGTTAATAGAAAAGTAACTAAGAGAAACTTGCTTATTTAAAAGAAAAAACTATTTAGAAGTTTATTTTAGAAGTGTCTTAAGTGGCAGTGTACTGGGCACATTGCTCACAGAATAGATGGCCGATTAGGCCGAAAGAGTCAGGGGTGGTCACCCGTACCGGAAGAGGCCTCCCACAAGGTGGACAGACGACCTTACGAAGGCTGCGGGTATCCGTTGGATGCGAGAAGCACAGAACTGGTCGAAGTGGGGGTGCTTGGGGGAGGCCTATATCCAGCAGTCGACGTGTTTCACTACAATGATGATGAATTTTAGAACGGATTTTCTAAATATTATTTGGAGGTTTTTTTTAAATTCAAGTGGCTTTTATTAATGAAAAAGCTTGTCTTGTAGGACGATGCTCAGTTTTAATTAAATTATCATACAATTTTACAGTGACAAACAAATTCATTTCGGATGAATTCTGCTGTGTTATAATTCTGATTAAAGCTTCTATCTAAAGTTCGCTTTTTAATCCCAGAGACTAATCTGACACTTAAGACTTTTGTGTTTGCGTTTTTTTTGTATAGAAGTTTGACATTACACCTGTCAGACTAGTCTCTGAGATTAAAAAACGAACTTTAATTAGATTGCAAACTAAGCTTCTATCTAATTAGGATTGCAAACTAAAGCCCTTTATAATTAAGTTTCGTTATAGTTTTAAAACTTTATTTGAGTTACTTCTAAAACCTGATGTCTTTAGGCTAAGTTTTAATGTATTCGTCTTCAAAATAATAATAAACAAAATCAAATCAAATCATGTTTATTTCAGGTATACACCCATATAAAGTTTAATCACAAATTATTACAAAACAACAACAAAGAAATAGATAAGTGATAATTTAGCTGGAATATTAATTGCCATAAACGAAGAAATAGTTTACCTCGTATATGGCCTTAAATATTCCATTGTCAGATTTAGTATTCGGTTCATAAAGGCCTGTGACTTTCTCATAACTGCGTAAAAGAACGAACTGCGTGTATTATACGCATTGTTGCCAATAAGCCTGATATAGTGGTGGTGGATCGATCTGAGCGGCGCGGAATGATAGTTGACATAACCGTCCCGCATGATAAGAACCTCGTGTAAGCAGAGAAAGATAAACAAATCAAGTATCTTGACTTGGCTCATGAGGTTGTCGACATGTGGGATGTTGACTCAGCGTTCATTGTGCCGATAGTCGTGACAGTCAATGGGTTAATAGCCAACACCTAAGGAGGCTCTCGTTGGGCAGCTGGATCAAGGGCTAGATTCAGAAAGCGGTACTTCTGGAATCTGGACACGGGCCGCATTGTCAGGAGGTTTTTCTCCCTGGCACCCTGACCACCGGTCGCTTGGACCCTGTTCCCGATACCGGTGGGCTACAATTTTTATATATTTTTAAATGTTTTTATATTCTAATATTTAAAAATATAATTTATAATAATGTATTTAATGAAAACTTAAAGTAAGTAAAAATTTAGAATTTTCTGCGTGTGAACTAATTATATAAAGAAAAACTCGTCAACTATAGAAAACCGCCCGAGAGCAAGTCGGACTAGTACACGACACCTGTAGACCAATTCTCGTAATTTAAAACGTTCAAAATCTAGTCGCAGTCTCATCTCAGCGACAAACAAATGTCAAAAACTTGTCAAAATGTACTGAAATTTGAGGCATTTTTGACAGATTGAGACTGAGATCAGACTGTGAACGTTCTTAAAATTACCAGAATTGCCCCTCTGTTTAATTTTTACTACCATTCTTTCATTTTTATTATTTTTTGGAAATACTCAGAATACAGAATAGAAATACACGCTTTATGAAAATTTCATCTGTCTACATATTACGATTCATGAGATATAGCCCGCTGTCAGTTAGACGGACGGTTAGACGGATGGACAACGGAATCTTAGGGTTCCGTCAGCAACCTTTGGGAACGGAACCCTAAAAACAGCCACCCAAAAAAAAAAACAAATAAAAAACCTTATCTTGTAGTCTTAAATCTCTTAACCTAATCTAATTTGTTACTGAATATAGAATTGGAGCAATACATGCTATACGCGCACGATTCGGATGTATGTTGCGAGGTGGTGATACGAAAGTGTTGAATATTTTTTTAGTCTTCGCTTTTCCGTATCCAATCCCAAGAAATAAATGAATAAATGAACTCCTTGATATCTCAATATGGTTAACAAGACCCGTTTGACCTTACGGAGGTCAAACAACAAAACTCCAAAGTAATTTGGTCACTATTCAGTACCTACTTATTTGTATATATTTTGTTCCAGGTATCGTGGATACGAAGAAAAGATTATCACCTCCTAACAGTCGGCCTCACTACATACAGCTCAGACCAGCGGTTTCAAGCTATTCACTTACAGCATTCAGAGGTAAGGATAGAGAGAAACTGGGGTCTGGGGTCTACTCCTTAAGCACGACGTTTGTGGTTTCGGCTGAAGTTGCAAAGTTTTCCAACTCCGTAACACTTACTGACATAAGATTGGTTCGGTTTCCAAACTAAGAATGAACGACAACACGATTTGACAGTTGTACTTACGCGATGTGTTTTTGCCCGTCCGAACAATTTTATTTGACACTTGTTTTAACACGGATCAGCTAGTACTATTTCAATGAAATAATTATATATGACACAGCTGGGTGCAAAAATGATTAGACGATCTATGAAACAATAGCTTTTGTTTGGTACGACCAAAAAGCGTAGAAAACAGAGGTAGGATATTATGATGACTCCCTCCCAAATAGTTAAGCGTATAGCTTGATTCATAATTATTACAATAATAGGTTATTTTTGTATAATTATAACGTTTGCTTGATTTTAATCTTTATCAAAATACCAGAGATATAAAATCAACACCCACGCAAAGACCTTACTTAAACATCGTCCCAACCGATCCTACGATGCCCGCATCTAATGGAATTCTACGACCTTTACTAGCTCGTCAGTTATTTGTGATTGAAATTACATACTAAGCCCACGCCTTCTTCCCAGAGGGGTGGGCAAAAACTACAGAAAGCTACCTGTTACGATCCTTACATACTCCTTTTGCTTTGTTTTCTATCATCGAACATCACCAATAAGATCACTGTACATTTATGTCCTTATAGGACATCTCCTCCCGGCATTTCCACCCACATTTGCATTGTAAATATCTTTTATTAGACGCATTTCATTCACCCTCTCAACATGAACAAACCATTTAAGCAATTATTCACACATAAATATAAATTATTCCCTTATTTGCTTTTATCGTTCCTACTAATTGCATTACAAACAAAGTAAACATACCTTCATTTGAGATATACGGTTAGGAAATCTTGGGTTCCCGAAGTTTGATCCTCGTGACCCTCTAGGAAATCCAATAATCCGGCGTGACTCGTATTAATTCCACACACTTATTATATATTACTTATATTAAAATGGAATTGGGTTAGACAGGATTACTGAAGTATATAATTGTATTCCATGCTGTTTATTATTGATACCTATCTTGTTTGTTATAAAAAGAGGAGATAGCGAAAGAAGGAAGAAGTGGACGGAGGCCTTTACCCAGGAGTGGGACAAAAAAAAAACACTCCGGGAGTGCCGACAGAAGTGAAAACAAAACACAAACAGAATACTTTGCCATCACTCACTGACTGACTGATATCGGATATACATTAAAACCGAGTACACCCCAAGGACAGCCGAACACATCTGAAGCGATGTCGTTACGGTTACAGTGGCGCGAGTTCAATAGTTTTTTCCCATCTCAAAAAAAACCCAACGTGCCTTAAGAAGTTTTCACTTCAAAAAAACAGCCTGTAATAATAAAATGCACCGTATGGCAAGTCTTCTATAAATGCGTTCTGTGTTTGAAATTTCAAAACTTTTGCAAACATTGTTTTTTTGGCGCGCGGCTAAAATCGGAACTCACGCCGCCATCTTGTCTTTTCAATACATTTCACTAAATAATTGCACAAATGTTTACCAATATCGCCCCCCTGTGAACGTCGAGTGCCAACAGAACCTTGTAATAGTGAAGCATGACCACCATAGAAACGGAAGAAATGAAAGACAAAATTACAGATTGTACAGTCCTTTCACAGTTATTTTGGGATATTCCTCGAAACGCACCAACATTGAAACGCACCAAAAGTATTCCTCGAAAAGCACCATTTAAATGCGTTAAAGAAATAAAAATTCAAATATTATAATTTTATTCCTCGAAACCCACCAACGATGAAACAAAGAGAAGAGCATGAAGGATTAGCTGTGACAGCAGCCTTATTGTAACGCTAACGACAATAAAGATGACAGTGATTTTGACAGAACTGTCAGTGGCAGCAACCTAACAGCAACCTTATTAAAATGAGAATAAAGATCACTGTGACGTTGACCTCATGCAAAACCACAAATAAAATAAAAGGACTATAAGATTACTACGGCGCGACATCAAAAATCAAGAAAAGAAATGTCTAAAGTAGTGTCGAGATAGAAGTGGTCATGCTACTCGTACCTACTTATAATACTGGTTATCCCACATATTTTTATTTATTCTTAAACCTTTGCTAGTTAATGTATAGCGTGAGCATACAATTGAAATTATTTGTTAGATTAACTCAGGTAGCAGATGAGGTAATGTAAAACGTGCATTGGTACGTTCATGCCAGGCTTTTGAATCGCAAATTCAATTTAGCTCTGCCAGTTTATATCATTTTGGCAAGAATTTGTTTATCTTGTAATAGTCGATTTCGTTGACACCCACCTCGATATCTATTCAAATTGACTGTAACGTATCTTCATTATTGTCAAAACATTCTCTTCGTTAGGAGACCCTTTATTCCTAAAATAAATTAACTGCTAAAATAATTTCTCAAAGGGACAATTTGATATTTAAAAAAAAACTTTATTATGCAAGACTAGGGACCTGCCCCTACTTTGCACGGTTTTTATGACTTAACAAAACTTCGAGAGTTTTTATCTATCTCATCATCTACAAGTAGGTATAATTATCTACACTAACTAGTAATAATAAAGCTGAAGAGCTTGTTTGTTTGTTTGTACGCGCTAATCTCTGGAACTACCAGTCGGATATGAAAAATTATTTTTGCATTTGATAGCCCAATTCTTGCGGCTATATAGGCAATAATCGGCTATTCGGGGCGGAGACAAAACCAACAAATCAAAAATCATAAAAATCGGTCTAGCCGTTCTTGAATTATAGATGGTGTAACTAACCCGCCTTTGTTTTAATTATATAGATAGAAGAAGATAATTATAATATGAAAGACTTAAATTGCTACTGGGCGTTAAACTATTATTCCACCTTCCTTTGACCTTTGTTCTCAGGGAACAAGCGCCAAGATAAGTGAATAAGCGTACTAATTAATTTGGCGTCGTTTTGGGTCCCTTATCAACGCTTGTGGTCACCACCTGACTAAGATATTAAAGCCACGACACAGAATAGTTACGTAAAGAAGGCCGGCTCCATACAACGATGGAAAACAGGAGCACGCACACATAGGCGCGTACGTGTGACGATCACAAAGGTTCTTAAGGTATAAGTACAACTGTCGTAAGTGTCAAATTTTATGGTGGCTCTGAAGTTTGCACCTTGCTGCGCAGTACCGCACCCTTCATCCCCGCCGACCCGTGAATTTGTTTCTGCGCAGCGACTCGTCTCATGTTCTGAGCCGCCGTAAAGTTTACATCGGGCTGTACCATAGACCAAACGAGCGAATGTATATTCTACCTCCAGTCTGTCAAATTCTGTTTGTGTTAACAAGGAAAGAGCATTTTTTCGTTGTTATAGGTATCTACATTAAGTATACGAGTACTTAAGGTATCAATAAAATCGAAAAAAATGCTCTTGTTCAGCGGGGCAATTCCTTTCATTTTGACAGTTCAGCGACGTACATTGCATTATATAAGTAGTTGAGCGGACGAATTTTTCACATCTATGATGCAATGGATTGGCAATATCCATCAAAGCCTTCAGATTGTGAATGAAAGTGTGTTATGCAGTTAGAGTGATGATTATATGTTCGTTTGGTCTAAAGACGTGAATGCGCTTGCATCCCCTGTACATGAAGCGTTGTCTATGTGTGCGTGAGTTTTCGGAGTAGACCTTCTGTGCATAACTATACTGTGGTTACGAAGCTCAACCTAACTAATTGATAAATGTATGTTATGTTCACACAGTTAAAGCAAGAGAGAATTTGGTGGTTTTGAGACATTGTCAATGCGTCTTTGGTATAATTTAGGAACCTTTACTTCAGGAGAGGGGCTCGTGGCTAAATAATAACAGCCACACGGGTCGATCGAAGTTCCCGGTCCCGGCTGTCATTCTTAGATGACTTATGCACCACTGAACCACTGAAAATGAAGAATGGATATTGCTGTTTGAATAGCTGAGTAGGTACTACCGTTTACGCACGCCGTCGATGTAACGAGTGTCGTTATGGAGCTATATTAAGGTGCACACATTTGGTGATTAAA
Source organism: Gortyna flavago (assembly GCA_963669345.1). Taxonomy (NCBI): domain Eukaryota; kingdom Metazoa; phylum Arthropoda; class Insecta; order Lepidoptera; family Noctuidae; genus Gortyna; species Gortyna flavago. The sequence goes on from OY770149.1 coordinate 12,203,930, forward strand.
AATCGGCCGATCAAACGAGTGCACTTCAATATAGCTCCATACTAATTCCCTGAACGATCAAATTATAGGTCAGCAAGAAGTCGCTAGTGCGCGCTGGCTCCTTAACCTCTGTCACAGCCTCTGTCTTATCCACTATGACCACAAGGACAATTCTCGTAATTTTAAGTACGTTCATAGTCTAATCTCAGTCTTAATTTGTCAAAAACACCTCTAATTTCCCTACATAGTGACAAGTTTTTGACATTTGTTTGTCGCCGAGATGAGACTGCGACTAGATTTTGAACGTTTGAAATTACGAGAATTGATCTTCAGATCTTATCCCAACCTACCTACCTACTCTTTTTGACAGGTAAGTACAGTCAAGAGAAAAAAAAAACTTAATCACAAACAACGTCCATTTTAGCATTATGGCTTCTCAAGTCACCATTGAAGCGGTAAAAATAGTAACCTTGGTTACTGGGTTTTCATTGCATCTCTTTACTCCAAGTATCTCGATATTCTTTTCTCGGGTGAGTTTAGTATCCAATAAATTCCAAAGTGTTAGATTTTATTTTTAGCACTAAAATATTTTAGTGCCGTTGGAGTACCTACTTATAGTATAAAAATGAAAATCTCTCATGGATTTTGGCGCCTTTTTAGGCTTCAGTCATAATTTGATGTTATGTACGTGAAATATTATTCCTTTCATATTTTTACTTATGTTTGTACCTATGTGTGTTTTTATATATCCGTGCATTGTGTATGTATTATGAGTAGGAATGTCAATGGCTGTAAAAGTAGAAGAAGAGCAAAGAAACGATTGAAGGACTACTGAGATGACGACTAATAGAGAAGTATGGAAGAAAAAGACATGTTGCGTGGGCCGCCCCAAATAAATTAGGATAACGACAAGAGAATGATGACATCAGACTTACATTTTTAATACGATACCCCTTGGTGATGAGAGATGTCAGCAGCACTGTAGGGGCCCGTTAGGGCCGAAGCCTGCCGGGTACACTCGTTCATGGCGCTTTCGTCATCGTCGCTATATCGTTTTTAAAATGATTAGATTATCCAGAATCATGTATTCTAACTACAAGTCGATCGTAAATCACGAGTCTAGGGACAAAAATGTTGCAATTATGCGTCGCACGAACTAATCCATAGGTACCACATAACATTGCTATTTTTTTGACGCAATCGTTAATGTACATTTGACGTATTCCGTATTCGAGTTATAGTTTTATTATCTCTTACCAAGTGAACAAACACGCTGTGAATGTGTGTGTAAGCGCTGGAGATCTAAGTACCGTCCGAGACAATGGCCAAATTGGAAGTGTGTGTGTGTGTGTGTTATGTGCTGACGCTACTCGTCTTCACGCACACATTCACAGCGTGTTTGTGTACGTGTTGAGCACAAGTAAAACGCGCGCTGCTTCGTGAGATAAAAATACTGTAACTTATCTTTTTGTATGCACTTATTTCTGTGACTAATAAAATTATTTGTCTTTCTTTCTTGTCTGTGAACGAATAATATTTTAAAGAAAGATATTTTGAACTAAAACAAGTCAGCGTAGTAATTTAGAGCATTATTATTGAAAAACGAGTTAGTTTAAGTTTTATATTCATGATTTCTCCTTTTGTTCGATAACAAAGCTTTTAGCATTTGACTACATATTTGCAAGAAAAAAGCTCAAATAAGAAATATTATAAAAAAGCTCAAACTGGTAGCCTAAGGCTAAACCAGTTATTAGGACTTTCAGATTTTAGATTACCTACACATAAAATCTGTCATTGTTATTCTAAATCAACCAACCAACGCTATTGATTCGTAAATCACGGTTGTTCAATGACAGAACAATTTTATGAGCCAGAAAATTTTGTGGAAAAGATTCTTTCAGCCTATGTCATAAATACAGTCTTATTAATATCAGCATTTCTCTTCTTTTTTGAACAAATATTTAGGTAACTCAGAACGAGGTTCGTCGGCAAATATGTCTGTTTACCGAAATTCGTACACATATCAAAGAAATATCTATACAAATACCGGAGACCGGGAATTTTTAAATTTTTCATCATGGAGGCAATTTCTTTTGTTGTTTTTTTTTGTTTGATCTTAAAAAATATGTATGTTCCTGAAAATAAGGTTTTTGAGTTATTTTCTTTTGTGTTCTTTTTGATTCATTATAAGGCCAAAAACCGACTCGTATTTTTGGCTTGTATCATATAAAACGTAATTGTTTTCTATATCGAATTCGTCTAGTTCGGTTCGTCGTTACGGGTCGTCAGAAGCCCGAAAGTTTGACAAACCAGTCTTACCTAGAGGTATCGTATTACCCAGTATCTGGGTTGTGGAGGTCAGATAGGCAGTCGCTTAGTGTAAAATACTGGTATTGCATCGGGTTAGACTGGAAGCCGATGACATAGTTGGGAAAAGGCTAGGCAGATGATGATTCTTTGAGAATAAATCCAGTAAGTAGTTCAAATTAGTAGCAACAATCCCAAGACCTTGTCAGTCGCTGTATTAAGCTTCTGAATCGCGACTAAATTGCTGTTTTTTTTTTTACGGTGAACATGACGCAGGAAAAAAACACAAACACAAAAAAAAAACAAGTGGGGAAAAAATGAGTCACATCTACGCAAAACGGCCATCGCTTAAAATAAATGCCAAGACCCTAGGCGACAGAGCCCCAGCGCTGGTTTTCGGTGACAGTCAGCGTTGACGTGATGACGTCAATACCGATGTGCATTTCTGCTAAAGTCTAAAAATCTCTCTAAGTCAGTGTGAACAAAAGTTCTTGTACATTATGTAACTGAAAAAAATAACACCTGTCTAAAGAGGTGTTAAACCCATTAATTAGAATTGAAGAACAACAAACTCATGCTAGCCCAGACATTAACAAGTTACCCAATAAAACTATTTACAACCTTAATAAAAACATATTCCAACTAAAAATCTTTCCTTCAATTTCAGGACTGGACGCTAAAAGTAAGATTCGTTCAGAAACGGGACGCAGGCGTCTATGAGTGTCAAGTGTCGTCCCACCCTCCCACGAGCATCTTCTTAAGACTTGATGTTGTAGGTGAGTGGTTCCGCAATATATTTTATTTGAAATGCTGGTTTAGCTTTTAAGTTTTGAAATGTTATGTTAGGAAAATTAAACTTATTTTATCTAGTGGTCGGTTTGTTAGTTATTATAATATAAGATAATCTTTATTTGCCAAAAATAGTGCTTTATAAATATTTCCTTTAAGTCCACATTAATAGCTTGGTTTATATGTAAAAAAAAAAAACAAAATTAAAACGCAAAGGAAGCATTTTGCTTATGAACTCCACAGTAGGTCGAGCCTAGTGGAGTCCATAGATGGTATTACCCTATAATGAAGTGCTCATTACATTAACGCTGATGGATTGGTACAGTCGAGAAAAAGTGTACCTAATTATTTTTAAGTATATAGAACATTGAAACAAAAAATATTTACAAATGGCTTTATTAAGTAGACCATTTCCATAGCAACCAGGCTTGTTGTCGGGACGTCCAAGAAGGAGTTCATTATTATACTGATATCATCGGTAGGTTTTCATATAGGTCAAATGCGTAGTACTCGCAACCGGCGCTGCACGCTGCGCCCTTGTATATCTAGCCAAACTATTCCGTAAATATCTCACTGCGAAATCTCAGGGGTCAGGTCAGCTGGTAATAGTGTCAATATCTAGCGTTGGGTGGAATGACACCTCACTTCACATAAATTTTGTTAAACAATAGTTTCAACAATAAAAGTTTCCCATTTATTGCTCCAATTTTATTATATGCCACAGGCTAGAAACTGGCATCGTGTTTATATAACCAGTATTTTTCCAATATGTATGTATGTCTTTCTCCCGTACTATCAATCCCCAGTTTTCTGAAGAATGATTCATTGTTAGTTGTCAAAATAATATACCTTCTGTCCGCAGAATTATTAGAATTTTATATATATCTCCATGAAATCCGCTCCGCAATTGCACCAAGACGGATTTTATAAAAAAAAATCCACACTTTCACAGCAAGATGTTCTTAAAATCTTTGTTTTACAAAAGATTTCAAAACAGAAGAAGAACTAGCAGGGGATCGAGGAGGGGGGAGGGCATCAGACTGGGATAAATCATTTTAAAAGCTACGCAATAGTCATCACAGCGCCTTGCTTGGTGTTTGCCCAACACCATTTGTCAAGTCATATTGTGTTCCATCCCGGGCAAAGGCCTCCCCTTTTTCCTTCCAAACTTCGACCTGTGCGATCTCTAGCGATGTTGGCCCTGCAAAGCTTATTAGATCGTCACACCACCTTCGCCGTGGTCTACCATTACGGCGATGTCTTCCCTCAGACGTCCAGTGAGTGAAGACCTTTGCCCACCTCTCCGGGTGCATTCGCGCAACGTCCCACTCCCTCTTCAGCCTGTCAATATACTTTAAGCAAAATATTTCAAGCTGAAATTCTAGCCTCTACATTACCAACCCCTTATAATTTGAGACTAGCTCATTCTAGGTTTTTACGAGCCTAATAGGGTTTCATCTTTATTACTTAAAGTACCTACTTAACACACCTGATACATCTAAAAATTTTACCTCGGAGACACATTACACTTTTCGCAACATAATGTTCTGTACATGAATATGATAGCCCCACTTTGTGCTCATTGTATTAAAGTTGTCTGTGTGTATTTTGAATTGCCGAGTGATGCTATATAAGAGCGATACGATAACATATCCCGCGAAATTTATATTTATTTCCTTTTTTTTCAATCGGGCCACGACTTACGAGTTGTAGGTTGTAGGTTCGAACCCAGACAGGCGCTTTATTTTGTGTAAATTATTCCATCACCACTGCTCTCAAAACGGTAAAGGAAAACATCGCGAGGAAACCGGCATGTCTTAGAACCAAAAATTCGAAGATATGTGACATCTACCAACCCACACTGGGCCCGCGTGGTGGATTACGGCCCACTCCCTCTCACAGAGAGAAGGCCTGTGTCCCAGCAGTGGAAACATTATATTATACATAACATTACTCCTCTCGGTGAGAGGGAGTGGGCTGTAATCTACTACGCGGGCCCAGTGCGGGTTGGTAGAAGTCACAAGTCTTCTAATTTTTGGTTCTAGCTCATGCCGGTTTCCTCATGATGTTTTCGTTTACCGTTTTGAGAGCAGTGGTAATGAAATTATTGACACAAAGTACAGCAACTGCCTGGGTTCGACCCACGAGCCACCACTGCTTCCACTCCACTGCTCTGCTCTACTATCGAACCAACTAAAAGTAATTAAAACCTACTGAACTAAATTTTCATATATTCTGTAAGTATTTGACAAATGACAACATACTCACCATTTTATCCGCCAATATTAAGAGCCCATACTACCTCAGCTAAAATTCACTCTTTGTCTCGCTCGCACGTTACTGCTCGCGGACTAAGTGTGAGCGAGACAGAGTGCGGTGCTGGGCGGCAGGCAGCGCCAATAGTTTAGGTTTTTGCTTTTTACGGCGAAAATAATTGTAATAAAAAAAAATAACACATAGTCGCTGCTTTATAGTTAGTTTAGTTATTATACAAAGTTTCCTGATCAAATTTGAAGTATTTTTTTAATACCAGCGGTTTATTGTTCAGTTTCGAGGTAACTTTGGATTTTTTTTTTCTATCGAGGAAATTTTATGGAATCGTGTTTTCGTCACACATAGTACCTTACATTAATCCTCATCTTTACCATATATTTATTTCAAAATTAATGCTGCAGTATTTTCGACATAACGGAGGATCATGCTAAGCAATTTGAGGTAGTATAGGCCCTGAAAAGATACCTCATTACCTTCGTTGTTACGAGTTCGCCCAACACTTGATACAATAAGTTTCAAGTGTTGGGTGAACTAATCCAACAAAATTCCCATATTAATATGTAAATAACCCGACCCTATCCTCAATGACCATCCAACCGGGAGGGTACGGTAGCCGTAAAAAAAATTAAAATCTTTTAAATTTCACCGCGTTAACCCCGTAACGGTTTTATTTACTCACCCAACCTGTCTTCCGTTTTTTTTTATGTGACCTGGTTACGTTTCGTCTAGCTTCATGTTTCGAAAAAAAAGGATAATTTTTTTATGGGTGATTTAAAAATAATAGAAGATTCTTTATTATGTCCGCACGGCTACATATCAAGCTAAAGCTAACTTCTGATTATAAGAAAAACCTATACAAATTAAGGTCAGCTAAAACTGGAAATGTATAGCTTGATGTGTCGCCGTGTGTACACCATAATTATGAATTACAGATATCCATAAAGAAATTTTAAGTAATCAGCCGCACGGGTCGATCGTTCAGGTTAAGCTACGCTTGCCGCGGTCGATCCGTGAATGGGTGACCATCTTTACATACCGGGCCCCCGCACCTCGGAAAACACGTTAAGGCGACTACATGACCTAAAACGGGGTCACTATTGGACTGCATAGAAAAGAAAGAGAAGCGCGATGACACAACGCTGGTAATTTATTGTAAAATATGAAACAATCATTTATTGTTGATTCATCAAACACCAAACAAATAAAAACCGTATACTAAAATTCGGGGAATTAAATTGCCTTTTATATGGTGATAGTTTTATGAAAATACACCCGATAGTGTTTGCGTGATTATCGTTTTATGTCCGCGGTAGACATTACTTTACAAATTAATTACACTATGTTAAAAAAATATAATTTTAAATATTTACATATCAAATTACGAAGCAAATGGTCTAGTATAACGTTTATTTTTTTCAAAGAAATCAGTCCGGTCGATTAGACGTGATGTTGAATTTAAAATCATTAGAAGTCGTATATCTGCGCCTAAACCATTAGTCCTGGCTGTCATTCTTGGATCTTTGACTGTCGTTACCGACATGTTGTCAGAAGCCCGAAAGACTGACAAATAGTCTTACCAAGGGTTACCCTATCAGATTACCCAGTAACTGGGTTGTGGAGGTCAGATGAGCAGTCGCTCAGTCAGGTCAGTCATAATATTATTATAGACCTATTAATAGTATAAGTTAAGATTTAAAAAGATTCTGCTGCTAGAAGCTAGAACGTATAAAGACAGCTATCTGGCGTTCCACAGGAAAATTCTTTGTTGCTCGACTAATAAAATGTTACATAGTTTCATTATGAATTTAAACGGACATTCTTACTTAACTTTATATTAATTTACTTCATCTCTCTTTCTTTTTAATGTTATAACGCTTTTCTAGATAAGACCACCCATCGTGTCACTCTGTTTCATCATCTGCCTAGCCTGTTCCCAACTATGTTGAGGTCGGCTTCCAGTCTAACCGAATGCAGCTGAATACCAGTATTTTACATGAAGCAACTGCCTATCTGACCTCCACAACCTAGTTACTGGGTAATACGATACCCCTTGGTAAGACTGGTTATCAGATTTTCGGCTTCTGACGACTCGTAACGACTGTCAAAGATCCACGAAAGACAGCCGATCAACGGCTTAACGTGTTTTCCAAGGCATGGGGGGTTTTGGTATGTAAAGATGGTCACCCATCCACGGACCAACCGCAGCAAGGGGCCTTATAATTGTGACAAAGCATCACACATAAATGCACTCTTTTTTTTCAATGGCTAGGCAGAAACTACAGAACGCCACCTGTTATGATCCCATACTCCTTTTTCATTTAAAGCGCCCCATTTAAAGCGCCCCCCACAAGTAACAAGTTCGATGACAGGGTAATATTTCCACTGCACATTAGCTATTCTTGTATGTAATAGGCTGGGCTAACATGAGACTGAAAAGGCACATAAACTCAGATATATGTTAGTTTTTTATGGGCAGCGACAATGAATGTGAAAAACTTGTCAAAAATGTAGGGATACTTCTAAAGTATTTTTGACAGATTGAGACTATAAATGTTCTTAAAAGTACGAGAATTGCCGCTCAGATAACTTTTCTCTGAGGAATAAACTTTGCGGTTTCACAGGTTTTGTATGGAAAATATGTCAGACTATCATAATTATGAATTGTCCTTCAGATAAAGGTTATCGGACTATTGAAAAATCAGTCCTCTGGTAATCCTACCTAATATTATAGTTAAATAGTATTTTTGGCGAAGGTTATTAGGATTGTTGTTACTCACGTATAATCAATCGTATACGAATATAACGGCCGCGACTTACCGAGTTGTAGGTCGTAGGTTCGAACCCAGACATGCGCTTTACTTTGTGTAAATTATTTCATCACCACTGCTCTCCAAACGGTGAACCAAAACATCGTGAGGAAACCGGTATGTCTTAGAACCGAAAAATTCGAAGACGTGACATCTACCAACCCGCACTGGGCCCGCGTGGTGGATTACGGCCCACTCCCTCTCACAGAGAGGAGGCCTGTGTCCCAGCAGTGGAAACATTATAGGCTGATTATGTTACGTATAGGCTAAAAATATTTGTTTGGACGCATCATAACGAATCGTCTTCGAGTTTATGGTTCTAGGACATTTCCTCACGATGTTTTCCTTTCCTGATAAAATAATTAACACAAAGTAGCTAGCGCGCCTGTCAGGGTTCCAACCTTTGACCATAGACGTATAAAAAAATTCTAAGACGCGAGCAAAACCATGAACAAAGTTCAGTATTAAAATAAAAAACTGTATTAATAAATCGATTGAAGACCTCCAAGTTTCTTTTATTACCCAAATTTTCCGCACAATAATCAATTCTTTTGTTGTCTTCAAACAATGGACATGAAAGCTACATCATAACTTTATAAGCATTTAGGTCTTCAAACCAGGCTCTGTGTAATTTAGGAAAACGATATTTTTATTGAATAATGGAGGTAGGCGGTTTTGATTTGTGATCATATTGTGATTTCCTTTTATCGGAATTATGTACATAAATTCTACTTCGTACTAATATTATAAAAGCGAAAGTTTGTGAGGATGGATGCATAAATGGAGTGCTGCTTTCAGAGAATGCAATTTTAGATTGAAATAAAACAGAAAAAACGTTTTTTTCCTGAGAAAAATTTCGGTGGAATATGATTCAAAATAAGCAGCAGAATACACCCTGTCAGTTTGTGGAGAGCTGTCCCTCACACCCTGAATGTTACTTGCATGCAAGAAACATGTTTTCTTTGGCGTTTTTTGCCTTGTGGTATGGTGGTACAGACTCCAGCACACAATCTGTCAAATATCTTTGATAGATTTTCAACTTTATCGCTAGAGCATAACGTTCAAAGTTGATTAGGAAAATTTTACAGTTTCGGGTAGGTTGATGTGCTGGCGTCTGTACATTTCAAACTAATGTTTTCACCTTAACCTAAACCAGTGAACCGGATGTAAATTGCATAACACACTAAAAGTAGGAATGACTTTCATTTTGACAGACCAACAATATTCATTGCGTTATTTACGTTGTTGAGCAGATAAATTTTTCGAACATACCTCAATGCAATATCCTTCAAAATGATTCAGATTGTGTTTGATAGTGGGTTACGCAATTAGAGTGCCGATCTTTATACATTTTGACAAATATATAGCCTAGGACATGAAGAAGAAGATAGTCTACTTTTCACCCTCATCATTTTCATAAAATACTAAATACACGCAGACGAATTCGCAGGCAACACTAATACTTTCATCTCCTTTAGAAAAAAGTGCCTACTTAAATTTTAATAACCACTCATATTTCTCACACCTAGTTTCAAATAAAATTAAAATACATATAAACCTAGATGAACTCTGTAACGCTCTCATAAAAATATTTTTTGTGCCATTCCCGGCACGAAGTCAACTCCCAAGTTATTACTTTTTCATGAAACATCACAATAAAAGTAAAATGTATCAAAAATAGGCTAATGCCTACGGGTTTACTTATATTTAAGGGGCTTACGGACCTAAACGATACATAAAAACAATAAAAGTACATGATCGACTACAGTAAACAACCTCAGAAAAATATATGATATTCTTCAGGATATATGCTAGGTAGACAGTGTGTTGAAAACATAATACATCTAATTTCATACGATAGAAAAAAACATGAAGGTATCTTTAAAAACTTTATTTTTTATTTTTTTAAAAACCTTACTAATATACATACAATCATTTATTTATTTATTTTTTGTCAGATTATTCTACAAGCAACATACTAAAGCACCAGTGTTTTAATTTTTTAGTCCAAACAATAGATTTTGTAAATAGATAATTGCTTCATATTTTGCAATAAACTACCAGCGTTGTGTCATCGCGCTTCTCTTTCTTTTCTATGCAGTCCGACAAAGGCCGCGCTTTAGGTCATGTAGTCGCCTTAAGGTAAACTACAAGACGACTGTTAATGTGACAAGAGCTTTTAATAATAGGGAATACCTACATAAGTGTGTGATTGAAATATGTGCCATTTTTTTATAAGCTTTTAAAATCAAAAAGCCGGTGGTGGTAAACAAAACTTGGCGTGTTTAAAACATTTGAATCACCATATTTACAATCATTATTTCAAATAAATCAACCTAACTATTTACAATCGTTCATTGTTTGTCACAGCAATGCCTCAAAATGTCTACCACCTTGTTGAATACACGTTAAAGCACGTTTTCGTAAATTACTTTTCAAAGAACTTATCACTGTAGTGTCACTAGTAATTATCGTCGTAATTTACGTTTTCGTAAATAAAAACTCAAATACGAGCGCGGCGCGTAGCCGCACGCGCCTGTGCGCTAGGGAGACTAAGGAGGGTAGCCGGGGTGGCGCCAGCTCTAGCACCCCCTCTCCCTCCCCCCCCCCTCACCCTCGCCTGCAATTTTTGTTTACATCGTGTTGGACAGCGTCCGATTCTAAACAAACTAGTTTCAGGTTTTGGGTTATTTCATTAACACGTTGTATACACACAGTAAAAAAGACTTAAAGTACCAATTATGGTACTTATTTTTTTTTTACTGTCCGAAACGATTGGAACGATTTTGACCGCGCATTCACTTGCATCTGCCAGTGAATGCGCGGTCAAAATCGTTTTCTTAGGCTTCTGTTATTTAACAAAAAGAATAAGGGTTCCGCACAACAAAAAATAAATTATTTTTTTCCGACATGCACGCGCGCGATGTCGCGGTCACAGTTTGTATCTTATATAAAAACTGCTTCTTCAGTTAATTAATTATTGTCATACTTCATGGAGTGCCACAAGGTACAACTATCTTATTTTATATTTGCACGCCGAAATTAAAGGCAGAATAAGAGAACAATTATCTACATCTAACCAACCTTCTGTACCTTATTTATACAAATAAATGATTTTGATGTTTTTATGGGACCATTATTCTAACATTACGCAATGCAGGCAAAATGACAACTACAGAATAATTGGTATTGGTATTTGGTATTTTTCTGGTTTGTTTACATCTATACTAATAATAAAGCTGAAGAGTTTGTTTATTTAACGCGCTAATCTCTGGAACTACGAGAGAGATTTGAAAAAATATTTTTGTATTTGATAGCCTAATTCTTGAAAAGGGCTATCGGCTATTTAACATCATGCACATCATCAAGGACCCTTAAGAGTCGTGCAAAAAGAAGTAAAAAAGAACGCTAAGTGAAAAACGAAGTACTCGACGCGACGGGATGGGGCTGGGGAGAAAGATATATTACGCGGACGAAGTCGCCGGTAAAAGCTAGTCCTTTCTATACTGAACCCCACCCCACCCCACTAGAACTCTAAAAAACCCCGGAAGAGAACTAATTACTCTAGATTTGTTACCAGCTTTCGACACGGTAAGGGACTTCATCTGTCTGCTTTGATTAATCCATGCTGCCAGTTACCCGGATACCGCAATGCTTCCCATCTCAATTTAAATATTTCCAAGCAGAAATTCCGCCAGTTAATTTGGGATATGTAAAATATTTTAAAAATGTTTCACCATCAAAAATTTTGTACACATTTTCACTCTTATGAGCAAAAATGTCAGTAAAACATGAAACCGGCCGGCTGATGTTGGTATCCACAGTCGCGTAAAGGAACGAATTCTGTGTCCCTCCTAGTGACGTCATGCGAGAGTAATGCCGGTACCAACGCAAACGAATTACACTAGAATTTCGTGGCCCGACATTTTGTGAAACATATTTTGTATAAATCTCCTTATTGACCTAGTTCTAGGCAGAACTCTTTGGGATTGTCAGCGAAGTATTTACTTGCGACAAAGATATAAAAACTTTGGCAATGCTAGAACATAAAGATAATGAAAACTTGGGACTTAGAGTTGAACATTGCGGTTGTGGAGTTTACAGGTTGGATAAACACATGTTACACGCAGGTTAAGAAAAACACCTTTGAATAAAGTTATCTCGGCTGGCTTTATTTATCACCAACATTTATTATCCAAGGCGTGCCTCCAAATCATGTACTAAAAAGTAATAGTTAACCCCGTATCAGCAATCTCAACCGAGACTAGCCTATTATAGTGTACAAGTGTATGCGCAGTCACAGGTGCACTCTATCTTCCCTCAGAGCGGTTCTGCACTACATTCGATCCAAATACGAGAAATGCCAGTCCGTAGTGATCATAGTCTTATTTGTATGAGGGGTTTCGCACTAAATCCGAACTCTATTCGTCCGAATTTAGAACATTCCCAATTCGGATTGAAGTCGGTTCTCTAATTCGGATTCACATCGGATGTAGTGCGGACCGCTCTAACTCTTTTGTACTGACACCAGTATACGAAGCGTTCCTTTAGGAAGAATATATTTTTGAACCAGATTAAGGCACACAATAAAAGATCACAAAAAAAACCTACTGTACCTTTGCACTAAGTTGCATGTGCGTTGGCGTCGTTACATGTGTTTTTAATGCACCTATTGCTGCAATGACAGAATTCGTTTAGATTTAATCTCATTAGAATATCATAGCATTATCAGAAAGAAAGAAAGAAATAAAGCTTATTTGGACACAGTTTGTAAAACACAAAATACCAAATTAACAAAATAAAAATAATTTTTCAAGCAACAAAAGTGTGAGACTCACGGCTGCGCCAAAAAAGTTCATTTCAGCATTAATTCCAGACAAATGCTTTCTGACGCTGGTTTTCTATTGAACGTTTAGGGAAAAGTGACTAGGAGTACACACAGTTTTAACATACTTAATCCATTCTTTATAAACTTATAAATAAACTACGTAGTAATCGAAAATCAGCGATTATCAGCCATTACATTCCAACTGCTGGGTCACAGGTCTTCTCATTGTTAGTGGGCCGTAATCCACGCGGTAGTACGGTTGATAGATGTCACATGTCTTCGAATTTTACGTCCAAAGACATGCCGGATTCCTCACGATGTATTCCTTCAACGTTTTTGAGAGCAGTGGATGATGATATTAGACAAATTAAAGCGCCACCACTGCTCCCACATAGATAAGCTAGAAGCGTCTTTACTTCTGATGATGCTAAACTCGTAGCTAATTTCTAGGCTGACTACCCACGCCCTACAACTCGTAACCACTGCTGCACTGAGCTGCCTCTTTTCTCATATGCTCATTGCGTCAATGTTATTATTACCAGACTGGAACATACTAAGTATGGCCTCATATGACCCAATCTTGTAGACACAACCAAAAATTACACTATCTCTTCATCATCTGCCTAGCCTTTTCCCAACTATGTTAGCGTCGGCTTCCAGTCTCACCCGATGCAGCTGAATACCAGTATTTTATGTGAAGCGACTGCTTATCTGACCTTCACAGCTCAGTTACTGGGTAATACGATACCGCTTGTTATGACTGGTTGTCAGACTTTCGAGCTTCCGACGACCCGTAACGACAACCAAAATTCCGTTAATGACAGCCGGGACCAACAATTTTACGTATTTTCCGAAGCACGGGGCCCATCCACGGATCAACCGTGGCAAGTGTAGCTTAACTTGAGCCATCGACCCGTGTGGCTTATATTATACAGCAAAGAGCCCCGCTTAAAAAAATACACTATCTAACTGGTCATAATAAAAACACAATTATATCTACTTCAGCCCCTGTCGCTAGAAGACTGTGTTGTTTTAGGATTGATCGTTCGTTTGAGCTACAGAGATAACTCTGTCTGGGTCTTTATGAAAAATAAGGGTAATATCATAAATGGCTAGAAAATATAATTTTTCTTTCTCACCCATTTCAGTATGTAAAGATGGGTTTTTATGACTTTTTATATGAAGTGTCCTCGTGTTGCCCGGTTTGTTATTTAGGAATTTATCTTGCGTTTCTTCATAAAATTATTATAGCAGCTTTAGTTACAAGCTGACAGCCCAAAGCAATCTTGCGGTCATCGGTTAGGGTAGTCGGCTTAATATAATTAACTTAATTTTTTAATTATGTATTGCATCACCACTGCTCTCAAAATGGTGAAGGAAAACATTGTGAGGAAACCGGCATGTCCTACAACCAAAAATTCTAAGACATATGACATCTACTAACCCGCACTGGGCACGCGTGCTAGATTATAGCCAACTCCCACTCGAAGAGACGAGGCGTGTGTCCCAGCAGTGGGAACATTAAAGGCTGAATTATGCATGTTATGCAAAAACATGAACCGAATGTATTGGATATACTTAACTGTAGGATGTCGCAATTTGTAGATACTCTCTTGATGCTTTCTATTCTTTCGTATTTATTTTTGTTATTAATAATTAAATAAAGCCTTGCTTATCAGCAATCGTCAGAATAATCAGCCTATAACGTTCCGGCGAGCTGGTTTCCTTGTGATGTTTTCCTTCACCGTTTTGAGAGCAGCGGCGATGAAATAAATTACACAAAGTGTGTGTCTGATGATCATGATCTTACTACACGGAAGTCGGGGCCATAACAACTGTGCCACCACTGCTCTCTATAATCTTCAGCAGTTATTGACTGTGACCCAATACTCGTATTCGGTAGAAAATATTAGCAGCACCCTAAAACACACATTCTATCACTATCTGAATCATTTTTCAATGAAGTATATTGCTAATGCATTGCTTCATACGAGTATGTTCGAAAAATGTGTTAGCTCAATAACGTCAACAACGCAAAGAATGTTTTTAAACTGTCAAAATAAAAGCCATTGCTACTTTTAAGCGTGTTATACAATTACCCAGTTGCTTATTGTTTCTTATAATCTGCCCTCCACAAAGAGTTCTAACATCTTCCTCGTTGTCCACAGAGGCGAGAGCGCAGATCTCGGGGCCTACAGAGAAGTATCTGAAGCCAGGATCCACGTTACGACTTCAGTGCTCCGTGGTACAGACTACGGAGGCTCCTGCTTTTGTGTTCTGGTAAGTGACTTGAAGTTTTGATTTACAGGGTGTAATGGATCGTCTGTGTCCTAAAACATGCGGTTAAAGTGACCTCTGCGCTGCCACCGACGACGCCGTGGATGTGGTGAAGTTTTGGGTAAACAAGATCTAAAATACAGTCGTGCCAGCGACACGGAGAAGAAGAATGGTTATTAAAAAAATACCCTTGCTAATAACAATTTTAGGTATTGCACTTTTATAATATGAAACAGCTTTTTTTTTAATAACTGGTGAAAAATGTGGTTTGAAAAAAATATATATTCATTATCTTCTTTTCTTAAGCATTGAAGATTGAATACTCTATATTGAAACAAAATCCATAACTTTTTATCAGTGTAACATTTAACAGAAATACCATCAAACACACGACGGCTAAGCATTACGTTCATCCCTAGATGTGTCAGGGGATTTGGGGTTTCTTGCCTACGAGAATTGAGGTCAAACCACAGTCTAATCGATGCCATAATCGTGTAAGTTCTGTACTATACAGTATACACAGAACTTTATTGATGGCATAATGAAAGTCACGATCGAAATTCTAGATCCTTTGCAACTTGAAACGTGTAGATAGCTACTCAGTATGACAGGAATCTCACACATTTCCCGAAAATGATGTCACGCCGATATCAGACGCTTTACTCAAGTACATAATCTGCATATAATGTTCCCACTGCTGGGACATAGGCCTCCTCTCTTCGAAAGAGAGTGGGCCATCAACAATCCGGGCGCAGTGCGGGTTGGTAGACGTCTCATGTCTTCGATTTGTTCTAGGACATGCCGGTTTTCTCACGATGTTTCCCTTCACCGTTTTGAGAGCATTGCTGATGAAATAATTTATGCGCCTGACTGGTTTAGAACCTACGACCTCCAAATTCATAAGTCGCGGCCGTTAGCACTGGGCCTCCATTGCTTCACTCGAGTGAACGTTCATTTTTGTTTTATTCTACGTTCACACGACACCTACAAGATTCCATGGAAAGATTATGTTTATTTGCTCATTTCATTTCATTATAAAATTATTCGGTAGGCGAGTGAAAGTGCCGAAATAAAATATCGTTAGATCGATTCACTAATGAGTTAATTTTTCACTTTTGATTCATTTTGTGTTCAGACGTTTCTCTTTGAGTGATGATGCTGAATGAAAGACAAAACATTAACAAAAAGTGAAGTGATTTTTTACGTTCAAAAGTGGCTTTAATGTGCCTATTTGAAATAAATGCTTTGACTTGGAATGTACTCCAGGTTTTTTCAATCATCAAAATGTTTAATATCACATACGTAAACCTACATGTCACTTATGAAAAATCTGAACCTGGTGCACGGATCCAATTGGTCGTTTCATATAGAGAAGAGCCGGCAAGAAACTCCGCAATTGCTCATTTAAAAATAGTTGGCTTTTAGAATGTTTTGAAATATGAGAGGACCAGTGTAGGTCTGTCAACAAACCTGGATCAGTCAATCAGTTGACACCTATTGAACAAAATAACAACAAACAAACGCAGTCACGGGCGTTTTGACAACGAATTAATTTGTACGTAACGTATAAGTAATGGGCCTAATTCCATAAAGAGCATTCCAGCATGGAATTAGGTCACACATAACCCAGAATCAAAAATTTTAAGAAAACTTTTTACAACGGAAGTCAGCTCTTTACTATCGTTATTATATTCAGTTCTTTGAGGGTTTATGGTGGTTTCATATATTTTCTATACAAAAGCTGTCAAACTGCAATTTTGATTCCTCCAATAAAAACTGTCTTACAGACAAATTGGTCCTAAGAAAAAACAATAAGACGACATGAAGAAATCAGTCTACGTCAATTACATTGTATTGCCATCTTTAACACTATTACAATAAAATAACAGTATAAAAATCGTAACAAAAGAGTCAGCAGAACTATATCAAATAGATTTATTCATTGATTTGTCGAGAATTGGGTGCAAATTCAATTTGGAGTCTCGTCAGGAATGTCAGTGCTGACGCGTTGTACGCCATTTTGGATCAATAAATACAGGAAAATTGTTGCTTTTTCTTTTATCTTTTTGTGTTGCTGTTGTTTATTTTTCCTGTATTTGGTAAATAGTTGGGTTTTTATATAACACACTTAGCATAACATCAGAAGAAATGAAAATACATTTATTTAGCACAGACTAAAAGGCACACAGTATAATATAAGTATATCAGATAAAAGCGCCTTGTTTTCTCCTTGTTTTCTTGTTTTCTCAGTTCTTGTTTTCTTGTTTTCTCCTTGTTTTCTTGTTTTCTCAGAGGTGTATTTAACTATTTATTTATCCATTTATTTCAGGCACCAAGGCCCATATAAACACATACACTACAATATTAATATAACTAACTTAAAAATACTATAAATACATACAACATTATACTAAAAACTAACACTAACATAATACACGAAGTACCTATCTAGTACACCCACGATTAGCCAGTTATGTTTATGTCCTATATAATAGGGGCGAGCCTATTGCCATCAACTAGCCACAAATTCAGACTCCAGGCTGGTATTGAGAAACTCCAAATGGAAAAACCCAATAACACTTTTCTCGACCTGGGCATCGAACCCAAGACCTCCAGCAGCAGCGCTTGCAACCACAAAAGTCAAAGTGGAAGCATTCATTTAAAATTGGCACATTAAAGGCACGTGTGAACGTCAACATTTACATTAAAATAGAATTGATTCTAGTCGCCCCTTCCAAAATATAGTTTCGTATGGAGAAGAATGGGCATGAAACCAAACCGTTACTTTTGTTAAATGTTTTACAATAATTTGTATATATTAATTATACAATTATTATATGTGAAGACGAGGCACTTAGAATAAAAATTCTATATCACAATAAGTAGACCAATTGATCGAGTCCAGTTGAGTTGTCCAGTTTTTTTACATAAGTAGATCATATAGTCTCTTGGTGAAATAGGAAATGAAATGTGGTTTTTATTTCATTTTGTGTCCAGTGGGCTCTGATGTTATAAATAAAAAGCGGAAAATAGACCTACGAACATTCGTCTAACAGGAAAATTAATTCTTTTTGTTCTTTCTTAAGTTGATATTGTTTATTTTTCCTGCGTCTTTGGCGTAAATAGATGTGGTTATATATAAGTAGATCAAAATATGTTATGGCATTTTGGGAAATAAGCTGAAATGAAATGTGTTTTTTCATTAAATTTTGTCCAGTATAATGCTCAAATAAATTGGAAACAAAGATATAAAATTTCGAGGACCAAAATAATTTGATACTGAATGTCCAGCATAATTACGTATTCTGTACAAATATCATCGTAAAAATTTTGGTGAAGAGCTGTCAATGGTGTCAATCCATATAGGTATCAGAAGGAATGACAGCTAACTTCACCTAAGTTTTCAACAGTGTGATTTTTACAAGATAGACCAGCAGGAAACTTAAGGAAACGATTAAGCAAACGACTAATCAAAAGGCTAAGTATGGCTCGTCTTTAACGCTTCATTTCATAACTAAAATATTGAGTGTCTTTTTTTTGCTGAATGGGCCTGCCCTTAACTTCGATCATGAATTAAATTACAATAAAATCATGTGTTTACCCTGAAAATTTAATTTATGTGAAAAAAAAGCATTTTAGAACTTTCCATAGGCTTGCTTACAACAAAAAAACCGGCCAAGAGCGAGTTGGACTCGCACACGAAGGGTTCCGTACCACCATAAAATATTTAACACTAAATATAAAATAACGGCAACAAAATCACGTTTGTTGTATGGGAGCCCGCACTCCTTGAATATTTATTTTATTCTGTTTTTAGTATTTGTTATAGCGGCAACAGAAATATACATTCTGTGAAAATTTCACCTGTCTAGCTATCACGGTTCATGAGATACAGCCTGGTGACAGACAGACGGATGGACAGCGGAGGCTTAGTAATAGGGTCCCGTTTTACCCTTTGGGTACGGAACCCTAAAAATTATAAACAACACCTAATACTCGTACAGTGGGAGTTTATGTGTGTGTGTGTGTATGTGTGTGTGGGTGTGTGTGTGTGTGTGTGTGTGTGTGTGTGTATGTGTGTGTATGAGGGTGTGTGTCTGTGTATGTGTGAAACAGCGACATATTTGACACAATATGCGATGTTGCCACTTTTCAAAATGCACCCTCTTATATACTTTATAGAGTTCAAATTTTGAAAGAAATAAAGTAGGTAGCAAAAAACAGTCCCCAGCAACATATTCGATGCATCGCAATTCGCATATAGCATATTCAGACTATACTGTAGCCAGAGCCGAATCTCCAATCTGTCGTACTCTAAAGGCGCTGAATGCCCCTTCTGGTTGCCAACCCTGCATGTGATGTGTTTGCAGATTAATGAATTAAAATTATGCGTATATCCTGTATCGGAATACTGACTTAACTCAAAACAGACGATTTTTGGGAAAGCGCAAAGATCTCGCTATGAGGACTTATCCTACTTGTTGACGCATAAAATTATAACTGATTGGATTTGATTATATTAATTAATCATGAATGCTTGAGTTTTGAACGTTTGATTAACACGTGGCTGCCAGGCGACAGACTCAATAGAAAATCTATTGTTCGCGGTCACCGGTGACCGCGTTGGCAGTCAATGCCTTAACTATTGATGAGATCTGATTTAAAATCCGGAAATAATTCTGACCTATCTACTAATGGGTCAATGTTCCATTAAGCATGTGATATGTCTGGAGTTCTATGAGAGTAAGTATGCAAGGGAGTCCACTGTTCCAAGTTAGTTTCAAATTATATTATTGTCAACGTAATTATTGTCTCTATGTTAATTAATGTAATTTTTGTTATACCGTTTTAATTAACTATAAATAAATAAAATGTTCCCACTGCTGGGAAAAACTCCTCCCCTCTATGAGAGGGAGTGGGCCATAAACCACCACGCGGGCCTAGTGAGGGTTAGTGGATGTCACATGTCTTCGAATATTTGATTCTAAGACATGTCAGTTTCCTCACGATGTTTTCCTTCACCGTTTTGAGAGCAGTGTCGTAAAAATTAAATAGGTACACAAAGTAATGTGCCAGCCTGGGTTCGAGCTGTACGAAAATATCCGCAATTCTATACCAAAAGAGGAGATATCCAAACAAAAATTACACTTAGAAATCAAAACAGATTAAACATACCCACTTCACGATTAAAAATGCACTCTTCTAGTACATTTGTTATGTCCATTAAAATATACAATAAGCTACCGGAATACATCAAAAATATAGATATAAGTAATACCTTTATCAATAAATTAAAACAATTTCTGATAATCAAAAGCTACTACACTATTGACGAATATTTTACCGATAAATTTCAACAATAATAAAAATTATTAAATATTTAGTTTATTACAGTTAATACCTAGTATTAATAATGTAAATTGTGCAATATATAATATAACTTAAAACCAAATACATAAATACTTATATAAAATGTAAATCCCATGAAAGCAAAATGATAGATACTATTTTAATTTTATTTATTTTTTTCCTTTACAAAAAGCGTTTTCATCCTCTCTCCTATTAAAAAATTAACTTTGCTGTGCCCGACAGGGTCCATAATTGATTCGATGTTTTAACATACATGCTCTGGAATGGTTCTCTTCTTATCTTCGGGGATGTCAGCAGTCGGTTCGCGTTGATGAGAGTTCGTCGAGTTGGCGTGACCTGGATGCTGGTGTTCCACAAGGCGGTATTCTTTCTCCATTGCTATTCTCCATCTTCATTAATTTTATAACTCACTGTCTTCGATGTTCGTATCATCTATACGCTGATGATCTTCAATTGTAATAAATTAATTGTAATAATTCTGAGCGGGTGGAAGGTTTGTCGGATGCTATAGCAGATGTAAACCGAGACTTAGATGCTATCAAAAAGTGGTCTGATAGTTTCGGGGTGTCAGTAAACCCCTCGAAGTGTCAGGCCATTGTAATTGGAAGCTCACGCATGATAGGTAGGGTGACGCTTAGCTCTCTTCCTCCTCTTATTTTCAATGGTTCAGTCATACCCATTACCCCTACTGTGAAAGATCTCGGTTTGCATCTTGACTCTACACTTAGCTGGCAACGCCAGGTCTCTAATGTTAGTCAAAGGGTCAACGGTACTTTGCGATCCCTGTACCGTCTGAGAAACTTTTTGCCCGCTAAGACGAAAACCATGCTTGTGCAGACTTTAATTTTCCCCATAATCGACTATGGTGACGTGTGCTACTTTGACTTGAATGCGGTTTGGCTGGATAAGCTCGACAGATTGCTCAACAATGGGATCCGATTCATTTTCAACCTTAGAAAATATGACCATGTGTCAAGCTATAGGTCTGAGCTCAAATGGATGACAATTCGCCAAAGAAGAAGTTTGCGCGCTTTGACCACGCTTTTTTCTCTTCTCAACTCTCCCACTCCTCCTTCTTATCTCGTGTCTCACTTAAAATATCTATGTTCTTCTCACGCTAAGAATTTGCGTTCTTCTAACAATCTTCTCCTATTTTGTCCTTCTCATACTTCTGACTTTGTTCATTCCTCCTTTCATATTCAGTCCATTCTTCTTTGGAATGCGCTTCCTCTTGATATCAGGACGGCTACCAGTCGGTATGCATTTAAGCGGAAATTGCAGAGTTATTTTCATAACAAATAGCGTAGAGTCATCTCAACATCTCTTTCTCTTGAATTTGTATGTATATATATTATAGATGTATGTATATTATATATGTGTATATAAACTATTTATGTATTTGTGTACCTAGTCTTAATATTTTTTTAAATCATTGTTCCTCAACCAAAGCACCTGCCATCTAATCTCTTCACCACCCTTGGTTGACTGGTAGAGAATGCCTAAGGCATTAAGTCCGCCTTTGTACCTTTTTGTGCGAAAAGTTTAAATAAATAAATAAATAAACATACCAACTGTTCATGTACACATTATGGAATGCAATAAAGTATTGAGTATTGAGTATTGCGCTCACGACCTACAACTTGTAAGTCAGGGCCGATACCACTGGTCCAGCACTGCTTTACATATTATGCGATACCTTATCTTCAAAAACTTACCAAAGAACCAGACAGAGACCCACCTAATATTATAACTTTACTTACCATGACTTCATCATATAAACGTACGTAACATACATACGTAAGAACAATGCGGTACTTACCTTTTCTTTCTTGGTCGAGATTTATTACGGTTCATCTGGATGAGTTAAGTGCTTTCCCAGATGTGCATTTTATTTACACACCACCCGGCATTTGCAGAAAGAGGGTAGAAAAGAGATTTTTGTTTTAGTTGCAGATATTCGTGCCCTTTCTTGGCGATTATTGCGTTTACATCCGTGTTATGGGGATCATGAGCCATTATCTTGCGATTACGCGTAAGTGGCCAAAATTATCTTGGAATTTTGTTAACCTACTTCTCAAAAATTTGTTTCTTTCTTCTTCCGTATAATTATTGACCATAGAGTATGGAAGAATAGGGAATTACTTCATATAAGGGCCAATAATTTTTTTAATAAACTGTATTTCTTCTAAATTATGCCTCCATCAATATTTTTGATTATATCCTCTACACTGTGACAAATTCATATACCTATTTGAAAAGGGATGCCATTAGCCCGAATGTGAATAGTCTATGTCAACAATAAAATGTCAATGTGTTATAAACAAAGGAGTGTTTGCGATTCAGTCCGTTGTCAATGTCATGAACTATGATGTCACACCAAGCGCCAAACGTGTCGGTTGAAGCTGGATCCAACGAAAATAAATTTAACTTTTCTTTCATTAAATGTAAGTGCTTTCAATTGATTTTTTGGCGTTGAATATTTTCTCGTTGGTTGTAGGTACTCTTCCAGATTCTAGGCCATCCTGACCGTTTTAAATGTGCTACCTTTAAAATTTCAACCTCTTTTCATATGAATAAAAAATGAAGATCCGAAAGCCAGCTCCAAAGATGTGTGTCAGTAAGGTTCGCAAGCTTGACACATTTTTGGAACTAGACCAGTTGTAAACGAGCAAGTTGGAAAAGCAATTGAACAAAGTACCCCCTACCAGCTTGTTGGCAATTGTCCAGAATTCAGTCTCTATTTGATTTAGCATTGTTGATTTGAAACTGAATGCTTAATACTACGTGTTGACGAGTGACGAGGACATCAATTTGAAACCTAATTGGCTGAATGTGATTGGTTTCATATTATGTGCTTTAGTGTTCGTGTGATTAGGGATTGAGAATGGTTTCAACGATTAGGTGTATTTTAAAAAAAGTGTTTCGTCATTGTTTTGTAAATCAGTTTGTGTGCAAAGTTAGAAGTTGATCTTGAGTATATAGTAATTTAGTCTTAAGCGTGGTTTACACGGTGAAATTAATTGCCGGTGACATACCAGAAGTTGAAGCAACAATTAAAGTTGCCATTTATTTTTTTGATTCAAATGTTAAAATAAATTGAAAATACGAGAATCTTTATTGAGTTTTGTAATTAATTTTGTTAAGATTATTTAAATAAAAAAAATAAAAATTTACCACCTAGAAAAGTGTTTAAGAAAGAAAGAAAATACGTCTATTTACGTTAAACATGACGCAGAGAAAAACACAAATACAATAAATAATAAGTTAGGGAAAATACTATAGGTATCAGTATGGTTTTCAGCGATAGCTGACGTGATGACGTCTGTAATTAATTGAGGCATCCACAGGCAAGCGGTTAATAAGCAGACGACAACCTCACAGGCTGAACTGCAAGATGCCATTCCCAAAAAAAAAAAAGCAATATACCCGACATATATTCGCTTCCCACACCGCGAAAACAATTTAAAAATTACCGTCTTCATGAACGAAAAAATAGTTAAAGGTCATTCTGATGAACCTTCAGGCGATTGAAAGCTCAAAAGACTCCTGTGACAATTTAATTTGGTTGGCAAAGTGGATTTGGCAGCAAGACTTGGCAGCGCCTATAGACTGACGTCGCCAGCAATTCTTTAGGCTGAAGACACACAGGTAGGATGGTAGGTACCTCGCTAAGGTACTCAGATTTACGTTGCTTGTTATGTGACACGCACCAGTAAACCAAAACATCTATTTATAGTTTTACTAATAATAAAGCGTAGAGTTTGTTTGATTTTTTGTTTGTTTGACTTTGAGCGCGCTAATCTCTGGAAGTTTCCGACGAATAATTTTTTTTTTTTTGCATTTGATAGCCCTATTTTTAGGAAGGTAAGTAATAAGACCCGGAGTAGCCGAGAAAAAAGTCAGAAAGAACGCTTAGCGTAAACGAAGTGAAGCTTCGGCCAAACCGCCGGCCGGGTCAGTCGCATGGCGGACGCTGCTCGTGTTTATCTATGGCGCCTTGCACACCACGTGACCACTGTAGTCGCGCAGGTGTTCACGTTTAGTTTCGCGTTCTTGACGCTCCCGCTTCAGGGTTTGCAGGTTTTGCAGGTTTTGTCGAAGCTTAATATGGTGAAATAAGAAATTGCACGCGGATGTTATTGCAATGTAAGCCGTTAGTTAGTCTTACGCCCTGATCTTTCTCAGGTCTTGTTGAATTGCAGTCCCATCGGACTATGATAGTGAGGGAAGAGGTAAATATACCAGCGCTTGCACAAACACTTTTGCACTGTAATATCTCCTAGTCGCCGCTGCGATTGGCCGCCACGACGGAAATTCGGTTAGGTGGACAACAACTGATGCAATGGCCACACTGACGATCGGCTGACGCATGACTAATTCGTCACATAAAAATGAAAATTAAAAAAATATTTCGGGCAGCTTTAAGATCCATAAATTGTTAGTGACAGTTTTGCACCTAAAATACTATTGTTAGTAACATATTTGCCTTATTATGGCAGAGGAAGTATCTGTCGCCAAAGCCTTCAGGATGCTATTGTGACTGCCTCTTCTTCTGCTCAGGAGTGAGGCCGTTTTATGGTCTTAAGGCCGATTCCTACAATTCATGGACCGTTATTGGTTAAAATTAAGACTTGTATCTTTACCAATAATGAAAAAAGTACCTCATAGTTTTGCATAATTACACCCTCCCATATGGAAATAGCTGTCACTGGTAAATTATTTTTACGATTCAATTCAAAAACCCAGTTTGGCAATAAAAAATACTACCACATTGGTAAGCAAAACGATTCGTTTTTGTTTAAAGGAACTGAGCATTACTGATTCTCCAATTGCGCATTGGCTACGTGTCAATAAGATGGCGGACGTATACATAATCATTTTAACAGTCTTTTTTTTAACCTTAATAAAATGATTTATTTATTAAAAATGTTAAAATAACGCTTTAATTTTAACTCTTGGTCAAGCATGAAATCCCTTTTTTTTGGCAGAAACTGGTAATCCTCCAACTATCATGTTACCGAATACGATTAAAAGTCGATTAAAAGAAACGTCAAAAACTTATCAAAAATGTAGGGGTTTTAGAGGTATTTTTGACAGATTGAGACTGAGATCAGACTGTGAACGTTATTAAAATTACGAGAATTTCCCCTCTGGTTCTAGCAAGACACTGCACGATTTGAACTATCTACTCACCAAGCAGTGTGTCTTCGGCCTTACACATTGACTAGCAAATTGCCAGATTTGCTACGTTTTGCTTTGACAGCCTTCTCTTTACTTCAATATTGTGAATGCTGATTCGTTTCTTTTCATTTAAGTCAACAAACTAAGCTGATTTATTGGCATTTGTTTCGAGTTGCTCTTTTGTTTCTGACTAATTGTTGTGTTTGTTTTGTTTGGCTGTCGTCAGCTTATTATATTGTGCGTTCAATTCAATTTTGGCTCCAAAATGGCTCTAAGCAGAATCCTGTTTTCAAAGCTAATAACTGCGGGGAATTTGCGTACCTAACTCAAAATAAAAATGCCTTTCATTTTGACAATTTAACAACATTTATTGCGTTATTAATGTTGTTGAGCAGACGTATTTTATAAATATATGAAGCAATGGATTGGCAATTTCCGTGCAATTTAGGTGCTGTTTACGTTATGGATTTCTTTGTTGCTTTTTATGCTAATATTTCCTAAGAGATCAACTTCGTTATTTAAGAGTCAGGTCCGTAAATTAGGTAGGTAGGTATCATCATCATATGCCTAGCTTTTTCACAACCATGTCGAGATCAATTTCCAGTCTAACCGGATACAGCGGAATACCAGTATTTTACATGGAGCGACTACCTACCTGACCTCCACAACCCAGTTACTAGGTAATACGATACCCATTGGCAGGACTGGTTGTCAGACTTTCGGGCTTCTAATTATCGATTGTCAAAGAGCCACGAATGACAGCCGAGTCCAACGGTTTGACGAGCTTTCCTAGGCACGGAGGGGTCTTGATATGTAAAGATGGTCACCCATCTACGGACTAACCACGGCAAGCATAGCTTAACCTGATCTATCGACCCGTGCAGCTGTTATCATTCAGCCATAAACCCCTCATGTGTGTGAAAAGGTACCTGTTTATAGCACAATATAACCTCCAGACCGTATTTCGGTAAGGACAAGTACCTAATAAAAGCTCCGAAAAAAAAAAAAGAATTGTCCTCACTCAAAATTTTAAATCTACTGCCTAAAATACTAACTTTCTGACTACTTTTGTTTCTATGTAAAGGGTTTAAAGTAACCTAACGAAACCGAACCTCGGGGTGCCCTTCGCTCACTCTTTCATCCTAAGTCTACGTAGCCCCGCGTATTTACATATTTAATAATTATGATGATTTCGACAAAGCCTCTGTTGTTGTTAACTTAGTAATTTTGTCGGAGGTTCAGTATTTTATTCGGAAGTTTAGTTTTGTTATTCAAAGATCCATTTTTTTTAGTCGGCCACAGATAGCTGGAGATTAATTTGTTTTTCGGAAACATAATTATTTCCCTTTCGGCAATGGTGGCTAATCTTAACGGAGACTAACTATAGTCTTCACGAACAAGTGTATGCGCATACACAGGTGCACTATCTCTCCTCACTCGTAAAGTCCGATGGGACGGCAACCCGACACGACTGGAAAGAGATCAGGAGCAGGACCAACGACTTAACGTGTTTTCCGAGGCACGGGGGTATCACACCGCCAACGTCCAAACTCCAGGCTGTTACTGAGAAATTCTTAATAAAAACTCAATAACAGTTTGCCTGATCTAGGAATCCAGAACTCCACTCTCAGCAGTCGGGCTAGCGACCACGAGACCAATAGGGCAGTTCAAATTGATAGCCACAATATTGCCGTAATGGCTAAAATAGAATTACTTATAAACAAAACATAAACAAACAAAACAACGAGCTTCAAATAAATATTAAATATTTCCACCGCCAACGATGAATCTCAAGCGTAATTGAGTTTATTTTAATTACCTAACTCGGAGCATCTCTTGTTACTCGTCGACTGATTTCAATACAAATAAATAAATATTCATGTTGCCGAGAAAGATAAACAAATCAAATAACTTGACTTGTGGTTGTTGACATGTGGGATGTGGACTCAGCGATCATTGTGCCGATAGTCGTGACAGCCAATGTGTTAAGCCAAGAGCCTCGAACAACACCCGAGGAGGCTCTCGTTGGGCAGCTGGATCAAGGGCTTGATTCAGAAAACGGTACTTCAGGACACTCTCTTTTCTCTCTCTCTGTCTCTTTCTATTACCTATAAACGAGTGTGTGTACGTGGGAATAAGGGGGTTCCCCGACTAAACCCGTTTTTTTTTTATTTCACTTTGTTTTCGTCTTTAGTCTTTCAATGTCTTTAACTATAGATATTACAAATAAAAGTCGCTTTTCGTGACTGTCTATGTTTGACCACTTCGTTCTTCTAACGCACACACTGCATTTTGATGCGGTGTTCGCCATTGTTTAGAGAAATTATCCCAAAAGGTTTGCATAAACCTAATACGTTAGATACTGTTAACAAATATATAGAAATCTCGACGTTTTGTCAAGTCGATAAAACTGTGCAAAGCAAGCAAGCTGGGAGGCTGCTTATTATGAAGAATAAGCAAATTGAATTTATAAGCAAATCAATTAATTTTCGCACAGAGAGGAATGAAATGAGCAGATGAACGTTTATCTACTTGATTTGGTCGGTTACGTGTGAACGTAGAATGAAAAAAAGATTGGTACAAATTATGAACTATCTTTTGCGTGCTTAACCATAACTCTAGCATTAAAAGTCTCGTAGTTATTAGCGATTGAAATTTTACAACATTTTGTCGGTCAAAAATATTTAACTTACTACCAGTACACCGAGCGAAAAGACGTTTGCGAGTCAAAATAAACGTATAAGTCACGTTTATCAAACTCGGCCACACTGTTTAAAAAATAAACAAAACACTATCACTGTAGTACTGTAATAAACTCCTATCCGGCAGAGAACCAAAGTTGTCGACATAGCTTACAGAATAAGCAAGCTGAAGTGGCAATGGTCCGGCCTGACATGTTCTTGAGTGGAGACCGACAAATCGGTAAATGTAAGGTGGGACGCCCTCAGGCTGGGTGGAGCGACGATCTCCGCAGAATGGCTGGTAGCAGCTGGATGAGAATTGCTGATAATCGAGTTGCATGGCATGTGATAGGAGAGGCCTATGTCCAGCAGTGGACTGCTATAGACTGATGTAGATGACTGTAAGAAGCTATAACTTCAATTTTGTTCCCAGGTACCACAACAGCAGAATGATAAACTATGACGTGGAGCGAGGCATCAACGTCACAACCGACCCGGTGCAGCGTCTATCAGACCTGCTCATTCCGGCGGCCAGCGTGGCTCATGCTGGCAACTACACGTGTGTGCCGAACAACGCGGTTCCTGCTAGTATATACGTCCATATTTTTAATGGTAAGCAAGTTTTTTTTTTTTTTTAATAGAGTTGCGGTGGAAAAAACTTCAAATTCTGTTAGGCCCAAAATTCTGCTACGCAAATTCTTGTTGCTGACGTGTCCATCAGTGTTCAGCTGTCAGGGCATGCGATGCAAAATTATAGGTGGCCGTGTCTCAGGAGTCTTACGGCACGACTTTAAAAAAAAGATATTAGAACTAACTTTTACATAAACAAAAGTTTAAATACCAACTTCCGCAACTTGAAAAATTATTCTGTTGCTGCTGCTTCCAACCCAACGATGCGATGCGATGTCTGTCAGTGACTGAATCGAAGATTTTTATTGAGTGGAAGATCGGTCGCAATGTTACGGAGGAATGAAGAACATGTCGTGAGGAAAGTTTTGAGTATTAATCAAATCAAATCAAATCATTTTTATTTCAGGTAGGTACCCATATAAAATTTAACCAAATTACAAATTATTCATAAATTATTACTAAACAACAACAAAGGAATAGATAAGTGTTATTTTTAGCGGGAATATTAATATTAATGACTTTATCAGCAGGATGATACCAAAGAAACGATGGAAGGATTGTGTGAAAGATGATAAAGCTAAAAAGAGGCTGACTTTGGAGATGACGGTTAATATAGACATAGAAGAAGACATAACCGACTCTGAATAAATTGGAATGAAAGCAAGAGGATTTTTTTTATTATACTTATATTAGCGCCCCGCGGTTTCACCCGCGTTAGTGTCGATCCCATGGAAATATCGGTATAAAAAGTATATATGTGTTACTCCTGGTTATAAACTATATGTGTAGCAAATTTCATCCAGATCCGTTAAGTAGTTTTTGCGTGATTGAGTAACAAACATCCAAACATCTTCACAAACTTTCACATTTAAAATAAAATATATTAGTAGAATAGCATTATATGCACGTTGGCATAATGAAAAGTTCCTTTAAGTTCGGAACTAGTCGGACAATATTGAAACAAACACGAGAGTAAACTGTAAACATTAAGATACAATCATGAATATTTCAATAATACAAAATCTAGTGTAGTTTTTACAATAGGTTTTAAAACTATAGGAATGTAATTTAACGTTCTTAAAAGTGCCTTTTATGTGCTTGAAAGTGTTGAAAGTTCAAATGTGTGATAGAGGAAAAAATATTTAAGAAAGGTCTCATAAAAAGCAATCAAACAAATACAGCTGATCATTATATTTGACCTCCATCTTAACTAAATGTTGAAGGTTTAATAAAGAAGATTGAAAATTACATTGAAAAAGTATTTAAGTACGCTGCGAGCCAATAAAGTAATTTTTGATGAGAACAGAAAAAGAACAAAAATGATAAAACCTTAGTCTGAAGCAAACTTGGCACTAGGCCAAGGAAAAAAATAAATTTTAGGTCGCCTCTAGGTGATCAAGAATCGAGATATTTCATGAAAATACTCGTATAGCCTGCAATCAAGCAATCAAGTTTTAAATTACTATTGATGTTAAAAGTAGAACTTTAGGAAATAAAGAATGAAGTTACAAAAAAGAATCCTATTGGATACCATGATTTTAATTTCGTAGAAATGCTTGATGATGTCTTCATTCCGCGTATGAGCAAGATGAGCTTTCCGATAGAATGCAATTATAATGACAACAATGATAAATAAATCATCATCATCATTTCAGCCAAAAGACGTCCACTGCTGGACCCCCCAAGCACCTCCACTTCGACCGGTTCTGTGCTTCTCGCATTCAACAGGTTCCTGCGGCCTTCACGAGGTCGACGGACCACCGATAAATATATTACATCATTTTATTATAATATATAAATGTATAATAATATTATAAATGTAAAAGTTTGTATGTTTAAATGTTCGTTACTAAATCACGCAAAAACAGCTGAACGGATTTGATAAGAAATTTGGCACACATTAGTTTATAACTTGGATTAACACAGGATACTTCTCATCCCGGTAGAACGTTCCCATGGGATGATTTCAGACCTCTAGGCAGGTGAAATCGCGAACAAAAGTTAGTGTTTTATAATTTTAGAAGCACTTCACAATGACACCGGACACATTGAATTATTTTGCTAAATAAACCACTAACTTCTTAAAAACTATACCAGAAAGGCAGGCTAGGGTAGAAGATATATTTCTAATTTAATACAATTAAACGGATGCCCCAGAAAGCGTAAATTAAACTACAACGAACAAAAAATGAGGTGAACACAAAATTCTCGCCCCTTGTCGCAGCCGACAAAAATAAGCTCCCACGAATAAATTGTACGAGTATTATACTATATTTGGCCTCGGCTAATTTGAGAAGGGTCGGTATAATATAATAGGGCGGTCAAAAGAAACCTCTAAAATTTTTGAAAAAATAAAAAATGAATATACAGAGTCAAATTAAATTAGCTAGCGAAACTTTTCTGACGTGATGTGTATCGATACCTAAATACGATAAAAAATAAGATTTTATTTTAGTGGTCAGCGATCGCTGGTAGTTTTTTTACTTAAAGTATGAGTTGACGCCATAGCGGCAGGCCAAGACGAAGATGGTGGGACGAGCTTGACTCCTACCGTAGAGACTGACCAGCACTCGCAAAAGACAGAATTGTGTGGAAAAGGGAGAGGGAGGCCTTTGCCCTGCAGTGGAACAGTACATGCTAGTTAGATTGATGAGTTGAGCAAATATGTTTTTATCACATCTATTCAAAAAGAGCTAGTGTATTCTTCGTAAACAGGGATTAAAATAGCTCTTTAATCCCTAGGGACTAAAACTGATTTGAATTTGGAATGCGAATATTGTTAGTAAAAGTTCCAATCACCAAAGAGATCAATCACGAACATTATATAAAAAAGTTACATTCTGCCTTCATGTGTAATTGTTTACTCAAGTTAGGATTTTACATATTTTTTATGAAAAATGAGTATGTCTTCCTCAAGCAATTGTATGTAAATAAATAAACTAACTATTCTTACTCCTAAGTTACACTTACTTATTTTTTCATAGATGGGTGATAAAAAGTAGTGTCCACCTCGGGAGCAACACTATTTTAAGTTTGAGTGACGTACTTTAAAGAAACACTCTCCTTCAAAATAGTTGTTTGCTCCCTTGGCAAACAATGTACTATTTATTGTGTTAAAATATGGATACCAATCACGTCTGGGAAGTTTACACAAAAAACTGATTATTAAACTGATATTTCAAGCGTACACAACAACAAATAATCGTCTTATTAATTTATTTTTTGGTCTATCATGTTTATATATCGATACCCATCACGTCTGCGGAGTTTCGCTAGCTAATTTAATTTGACCCTGTATATAAACGCATTTGTGCTTCTTAAAAGGTATAAATTAATGTGAGTCATTATACACTGTGGAGGTAAGAAGCTATAATTTTCCCTTGTAAAAGGGTAATATATTATACCACTGAGAATAATTAGAGCCGATAATGTATTTTCGTGAAATTATTAATTCCTCATCATGTTGGGGTCGGCTTCCAGTTTAACCAGATGCAGCTGAATACCAGTAGTTTAGATGGAGCGACTGCCTTTCTGACCTCCACAACCCAGTTACTGGGTAATACGACACCCCTTTTTTAAGATTGGTTGTCAGACTTTCGGGCTTCTGAGTTCTGACCACCCGCAACGATTGTCAAAGATCCACGAATGACAGCCGGGCTTTCCGAGGCACGGAGAGGTCTCGGTATGTCAAGATGGTCACCCATCCACAGACCAACCGCGGCAAGTGTACCTTAACCTGATCGATCGACCTGTACGGCTGTTATTATTTTGAATTATGTTCTGTTATTATTTTCGTGAAATTATTAATATTTCCTTGTAATCTATTTATAGTGTTTGCAAATACAGGCCTTGCGTCTATTTTCATCATTACCATAAAATCGCACCCATATTTTCCCCGAAGGGTTATGGGCCTCCACATCTCGCCATATTTTATTGATTGCAAAACTTCTTTATCCTTAACTAACTCCCGCCAGCGACTACCTCCGCGTGAAATATCTTGCTTTTACATGAAATATATCCATGAAACTCGGTAATTAAATACTGTAGTTTCCCATTAGTGAAATAATTTGAGAATCGGATCAGTAGCTCCGAAGATTACCCCTTTGCAATATGTAAAATAATTAACGCAAGACCTCTTACACCCCAAATTAATTAGTTAAAAGCATATACATGCCCAAAACTTTTTTTTAAAGCTAAATATTATTATTAAAAATAAATCATGTTGACCCTAGCATTACTTTATGCATTTAAAATTGAGTCTTATTGCCTCAATTTTCTTGGTCTGAATCGGCGGTAAATATGGCAAAAAACATAATTAAAAAAAAGCTATTTTAAAAGTTCAATCAATCAATCAATCAATATCTTTATTGTGGATCATAGGTAGGTACATACATAATACAGGTCTTAAATAATTAAATTGTGATCAACTATGTCCCGCCCTTAGGGCATACAATAGTTAGGTACATATTATAAATTAAATTAAATTTAGTTTCATTATTGATTACAAATTATTAAGATATCGCATAAAATAAAAATAAAATAAAGAAAACAAAATGGAACGAATTTTAGTAGGTACACATTTATACATTTCAGTGGGCACCGAACACATCATGACTGAGGGAGACTATGTTGGAGCAATGATTTGTCTGATAGGAAGTCTTTTATTGAGTAGTAGCACTTGTCTACTAACAGATCATGGAGATTCTTTTTAAATTGTTTTATTTCCGTAATTTTCCTGATAGGCCCTGGTTTTTTTATTAAAGATGCGTGAAGCTGTGCAAAAGATACTTTCATGCATTAGATGAGTCTTGCTAGCTACTGTGCGCAATTTGTCCTTACGACGTGCACGAGTGTAGTAATTATACATGTCAATATTATTTTTGACAAATACTGCGGCCTCAAATATATAGACACATGGCAGTGTTAATACGTTCATTTTTATGAAAAAGTTACTGAATTCGATTCAGTAGCCAATTATTGAACAAACTATTTTCAAGATTGGCGTTGATTCTGTTACACCTACAAACTCTCTAACTTTACCTATTTATAATAATATATTAAGTAGGTAGGTACATGACTTATATTGAGTAGGTATAAATTATTCCTAAGAGGGAATGAATCTTGCAATATACTACCCACTCATATAATAAAGCCTTTTAGCCTGTAACATTCCTAAGAATAAATTCACAAAAAAATATTGGAATAGGATTTAATATATTCCATCTATCAAATGTTGATCATGATGAATATGGTAAATAAGCCTAATTTACCATATTCATCATGATCACCATCTGCCTAGCCTTTTCCCATCTTGGGTTCGGCTTCCAGTCTAACTGGATCCAGCTGAGTACCAGTATTTTACATAGAGCGACTGCCTTTATGACCTCCACAACCAAGTTACTGGGTAATACGAAACCCCTTTGTAACACTGGTTGTCAGCAGGCTTCTGACGACCCGTAACGACTGTCAAAGATCCACGAATGACAGCCGGGACCAACGGCTTAACGTGCTTTCCGAGGCATGGAGGGGTCTTGGTATGTAAAGATGGTCACCCATCCACGGACAAACTGCGGCAAGCGTAGCTTAACCTGCTCGATCGACCCATGCGGCTGTTAATACTTAGCCACAAGCCCCTCTGCTTATTTACCATATTAACAACACAAAGTCTTCTCGCAAACTCAGCTTATGACCAAACTCCAAGCGTACCCATATTAAAGGTCTACCTCTAACTATTCAATTTGAATCGTGGGAAACGGTTGAGTGATTCAAAAGAGGCTATCTGAGTCTTGAGCCACAAAAAAGATATGTACAGTAGGCTAGCTGCATATAACGAGCAAAAGCAAGCGCACGCACACGTGTATCACATTAACTACGTAATCTGTTTACATTATGTAGTTTAACCATAGACAATTAAAATACGTAATAACAATTAACATTCTAGCCCTTTTTTTTTTTTTTTTAAGGATGGGAAATCATCAAATGACCCCTCCCGCTCTGGGTGGAGCGGAAGGGAGTGTCAGACTCTTACTGACTAAAACCCATCCGTGTTCCTTCCTTAGCCCTTTGTATTCCGGGGCAGCGGTAACCCTTTCGGACAATCCCGCTGCCCCGGCAGGCTTCGGCCCTGACGGGCCCCTCCTTCGATGCTGACATCTCTTTGAGGCGCGCGTGGAACACATACGCGCCGTCCGGCACGGGCCTGGCCCTGATCGGACGGCGAGCTACCCATTACTCGCCGTCCGCAGGCCCGCGCCTACGGTGGCCGGGAGTCGTCACGCGGCTCCCGACGCCCGGAGCGTCTACCGCGGCGGCTGGGACGGGCGGCTCTCTCAGCTCTCTCCCTCGCCCATCCCGCCACCTCCTTCGCTAGCATGACTGCTTCGCAGAAGGAGGTGACTGCCTCCCACTCCCTCTCGCCCCGGACCATGGCTTGGACCAGGGCCGGGCGCGAGAGGTCGCCGCCGCTACCGATCGCCTCTACGAGGACACGGCGGTGCTCCGCCCAAGCGGGGCAGGCCTCCACCGTATGCTCCACCGTGTCCTCAGGGCGATCCTCGCAGTGGTGACACCCGGGCGTTTCCTCCCGCCTGATGATGTGCAGGAACCTCCCGAAACATCCGTGTCCGGTGAGGACCTGCGTCAGGCGGTAGGTGAGGGCGCCGTGACGCCTCTCTAGCCACTCCTCAAAGAGGGGCCTTACCGCCGCTATCGCGGCGTGCCCTAACATTCTAGCCCTAGGACCTTTATTAGTTTGAGTAACAACATTTAACTTAATTTTGTGAATTTGGTAACAATACCATAAAGTTTGTGTTCAATAATTGTTGATACCGCCCCGCGCGTGTCTAGTGCCTTGTTATTAAGGTGGTTTATTTCGTGCCAATTGTTAAGTTATTTATTTTGTTTGAAAAATTCTTTAGTAACTTGTTTATTTTAATATTTTAACAGACTGATAGCAACTTGTAATAAACGCTATCTGAGTCGCCACTCTGTATACTCATACGTGCGGCGATCTCAAACATGCCAGTCGCGAGTGAACTTGCACTCGCTGTACGTGAAGCGTACGTTTCGTTTTCGTTAGGTTTTTTATATGGAGCTGACCTTCTGTTCCCTATTTATTTCGTACTTGGGCGGAGGAGAGTCAATCAGGCGCTCATTGGTGCGTGAATATTTCGAACATCTCAACTCGAAGATTTCAACAGCTTGAATCAGAAAAGCGAGATGCCAACAGAAAATTCTTTCCTTAAATAGGGTAACGTTACGTTCATCAAACTCGATGCGTAACCCAAACCAATAACTTAGTATTCCGATATCGAGAAATTTTTCATCACGAATAAATTTTATGACTTCAATTCACTTAAGGCTGTTCATAATTTATTATGAAAAAAGAAAACCGAATTATTATGGATCAATTTCTTTCAGAATTCGACCCAAAAAGAGTTCTTAGTTCATATTTGAATAAAAAATTTGAGATAATTTTCAAGTCATGGAACAACAAACTGAATGCCGTACTAAACAAAGTTCAAATTCCATTGCAACAGCTTATTAGGACCTTTTTGTTACAAAATGGTCACTCAAAAATCAACTTAGAATATATTTCACTAAAGTAGATAACTGATAAAAATAGCGGTAGAATGTATAAATTATCTGACATTATGAACACTGCTTAATTTCAGTTTTTTGCGTCAATCTTGTTCAAAAGGCCGCACGTGTACGCAGTGGTAACGGTGGTGCTTGGGTTCGAACCCACGACGTTCAACTCGTAAGTGGCGGCCGTTACCACTGGGCCGCTACTGCTACAAAAAATTTAGAGCAGAATAAAATAGAGATACCTACTATTTATTATGTACACCATAAATATTACAGACGTAAATGTTGAAATTTTACAAGGGGGGTGACACAATGGGTGGTCTTATCGTTAAAAGCGATCGATAATAAAATATTTACATAATCCATAATAATATTATAAATTCGAAAGTAACTCTGTCTGTCTGTCTGTCTGTCTGTCTGTATGTTACCTTTTCACGCCTAAATCACTGAACGGATTTCAATAAAATTTGGCAGAGAGATAAATTGCATCTCGAGAAAGGACATAGGATAGTTTTTATCGACATACCTTGCGGGCGAAGCCGCGGCCGGAAGCTAGTAGTATATGCCAAAAATAACACCTAAAATTACCTGCTAAGAAAAAAGACGAAACAAAATTTTATTAATCTTTTAAAATGCTTTTTCAACAAGAACGGAATAACCACCGCTCCAAGGCACATTAGAGTACCCGTATCGAAAACATTCATAGTGAGAACTGCTCCAGTAGAAATGAAATTAAAATTTACTTTCCAAACAATTGGAGCGGAACCTATCAAGACTGGCGATACAGATACTAGTTATTGACTCTTTAATATTTTGCTCTCTGCTATTACTTCGGGAATTTCATATCTTTGGAATAGTTGTTGAAATTGCGACGGCTGTAAGAGTTTATTAAGTTTATCGTAGTGTAGACAATAATACAAGGTTTACGGAGTTAGCTTGATCAAAGATCATATTAAAGCTCTGGCCGAACTTGGGTGAATCCGCCGCGGGATGCGGGACGAAATTCATCATCATAATCAGCCTATGATGTTCCCACTGCTGAGACGAAGGCCTCCTCTTTGTGAGAGGGCCGTAATCCACCACGCGGGCCCAGTGTGGGTTGTAAGATGTCACATGTCTTCAAATGTTTGGTTCTAGGACATGCCGGTTTCCTCACGATGTTTTCCTTCACAAGCAAACCAGAGCGATCTTTTACAGACAACCTTTTTGTCCGCAAAAGATCACTTTAACCGATAAGGTAAATAATTGAAGCTCTACCATTTTTGTGGTGTATTGTCTAAATTTACACTATTTTAAAGTGGAAAATTGTTTTGAATTTCAAAAATTCTTTCATTTATATAGAATTCCATACTATTTCCGAGTGCCATAGAATATGTTTTATGATAATATAGTTGACTACCAGTTTGGGCCAGAATTTAGTAATGAATATTTATCTTGTGTTACTTTTTTTAGCCATACGGGCATTATTGCAATGTTTTTGCCAAAATCCTCGTTCTATAACAGATTTTGGACCCAAAACATATATAACTTGTACAAACATGGAATCCTGTCCTCCTTT
This sequence comes from Gortyna flavago, assembly GCA_963669345.1. Classification (NCBI taxonomy): domain Eukaryota; kingdom Metazoa; phylum Arthropoda; class Insecta; order Lepidoptera; family Noctuidae; genus Gortyna; species Gortyna flavago. Next base: position 12,242,198 of record OY770149.1, read on the forward strand.
CCTAATACCTACAACTTTGCGGGAGCCAGTCACATTAAGATTAGAGTTTGGTATTACTCACGTTCATGCCCCAGAAATTCTCGACTGATTTCGGATTCAAACGGTGCACCTCACCAAGAGTTGATTACAGAGTAAAAGCGTGAATCGAATCATGTCTGGCTTTAAATTATAACCAAAGACTGGGTATCATTAATACCTGTCTTGCTTTAGAAATCATCATCCTTAGACTTGTCCCGAATAATTTGAGATTGGCTTCCAGTCTAACCAGATGCAACTAAATACCAGAATTTTACATGGAGTGACTGCGTAAATGAACTCCACACCATGGGATCTACACCGAAGTGGTAAATTTATCGTATCGGCCGCATGTTAGGTCGTTTCCTGCTACGAAGTTCATTCTATATTTTGGTTCTGTCGGTTCCGATCCGACTGAACTTTCATTCTGACACTTGATGTATCGTAAACCCGGTTACTGTGTACCATCAGACCCTATCAGAATGCCAGCGTTGCGGTATTTAATTTTTAAACATCGCAGCATTATGGCTTTTTTGCCTCGCACAGGTTTTTTTTTTGAGTTACTAATTTTTTTCTCATAACTTTATTAGTTCTAAATGCTCCGTTTTTTACTATTATTGTATTTCCCATGAGTGTCCCAAATAAAATATTTTTCTTCCTTTTATTTCTTTGTCACAATATTGGGTAAGACAGGCTGTCAGACTTTCGGGCTTCTCATTACCCTTGACGACTATTAAAGCAACGAAATGTAGCGAAATGTAGCGGACAGCGTTGTTTAACCTTGACCGATCGACCCGTGAGGCTGTATTAAGCTTCAAACCTCTTACGCCTTTTATACATACACGTTTTTCTTGCAATTAAAAACAACGATTTATTCGCCGTGTATAGGCAAACTACGGTTTATTCAGTAATATTCAGTGTTGCAGTGTGTAAGCATCAGTATGGAAGCTTGTCGACAGACACGTGTTTTTCTACGGCGCGATTTATACGCCGTGTGTAGCCACAGATCGTCATTGTTGTATGGATCACTGGAAGCTTGTTGACATATACGTTTTTTGAAGAAACCGTGTCATCTACAAAGGGCCTTAGGAATACTCATAACAAACGTGAACAAAATGTTGACCAATACCTTTTCTTTCACAGGTGAAAACCCCGCAGCCATGCAGTCCTCCTCACCAACTTTCATCAGCCGTCTCCCCAGCATCTTATTACCGACCCTCATCAGTCTCAACCTGATACGGTGACAATTTCACTAGCTCATCAACTGAAAATGTACCCTATATGTAATAGCAAATGGTTTATTTTTGCGTGGAGAGAAATTTGATGGCGGGTCGTGTGTCAAATAAATTCGGAAGGTTATTATGGGTAATGGGAGGCGATGAGCGTACACATGTTTTTACTTCGCCTAGTTTGTTTTTATTAAAGGTTTCATTTCGAATTATGTTCGTTACTTTTAATATTAATGTTCGGAGTAAACAAAGTATCAAATTCTGAAGGAACCAATTAATCATCGTTATTTTTACAAGTATCTTCAAATTAAATTTAATCTTCAACTGCCTTGACTTTACCTTTTCTAAGTACATCTTAATACACTGATTTGCAAATTGGGTTGAGTTCCAAGCTCTCATTAGATTTTGACGATTTCGTATTCTCTGTTATTCACCAATACTTTGGCTTTCTCAAGAGCAGGATGGCAAATTATTAGTCATTTGGAAATGGAAATTTTATCCTCCTTTCTCTCATTACTAAGGATCGTGAATGCAATCAATGAGTTCCATCGATGTAGGTCAAGAGCTTAGCGCCGCACTCATAAATATATATTTAAGTCAGCAAACGCAATCCTTCATTCATTCTTAGAAGGGTCTATTTTTGTTGATGTGGTATTCGGTTGACTGGTTTGATTTGGGTGAGTAGTACTTTAATCAGGGCAAGTTATTGCATAATTAGCCTATAATGTTCTTACTGTTCTGACACAGGCCTCCTTTCTGTGAGAGGGAGTGGGCCATAATCCACCACGTGGGCCCAGTCATTGAGTATTAAGGCATTGACTGCCAACGCGGTCACCGGTGACCGCGAAAAATAGATTTTCTATTGTGTCTGTCGCCTGGCAGCCAACGTGTTATGAAATAATTTTTCAACTTTTATCGAATGAATTATCCTTGATTGTTTTGTTTTAGCACCAACTGAAGAAAATAGATCTCTAAACTAGAAACATTTTCAAACAAATTCTGTATAAGAAATAACGCCACTTTACAAATAATTGGCATTGTAGCTTTCAATAAGTTACAGAAAATAATCCAACACCTGTAAATGGAATAACAACTTTGACAATTAAGTAATAGAGATCATTTTGACATCTCTCCATTCAGCATCCATGCCAGAATTACAACCAGTACCTACATCAAGTGGACAACGGAACAATAACCAATGTGTTGATTTTCAAAGAGACATAGGCCATCAGCTTGAACGGTAAACATGAGCAAGCGACCCAGTTCACTTTACTGACTAGGGTACTACACGACGGACAATATACTCAGCTATCTAACAGGGTGAGTTTTTGAAGGGATCACTTTGATAGCTATCTCAAGGGCATAATTTTAATAACGTCGAGAAAATAGATAGAATTGTTTGCTTGGATTCTGAAGTATAATTTATTTCTCAATAAAATCAGTCATTGTTTAAATTCGGCCAAAATGAAAACTGCTGATTATAACGAACTGAAAGTTTATTGAGCAAATGAATTTTATGAAAGCTACATTAAAATTAATGTTCTGATAGTCTCATAAAACAAAGGGGCAATTCTCGGAATTTTAAGAACGTTCACAGTCTCATCTCATTCTCAATCTGTCAAAAATACCTGTAATACCCTATATTTTTGACAAGTTTTTGAAACACACGTGTTTTACATTTTGAACGTTTTAAATTACGGTTATTAAATTATAATTCTAACATAATTATAATATTTTTACTTTTGCCATCGACTCAAAAATAAGAAGTTAATACTAATGTCATAACAATACATACAATTAGCAAAGTATACGTTTATCATGGTTGATATTCAGACATCATTTCTATCTAGCACGAGCGATTTCTGTGAATAAACTCATCCTGTATACTACAGACAATACACGTCAACTGCTTAGTTAGCATATAAATTCATCGCATGATGGAAGGACCTTTAAAGACTTGTGATTAGCATTTGTAATATGGCGATACCAGTATAAGTAGGCTCTTTATTTTTGGTTAAGGTAGATCGTCAATGGGTTTTTACATCATATATTTTTCAGTAGCATCCCGGCTGGATTTGTGCCCGACTGATGTCAATAAGCTCGCCCCCTATTACATTGGATTTAAACATAACTGTTGAAATGTGGATGTACCACAGATGCACCACTGTTTAACCCTTCAGTAAATACAGGTTCTTTAAGAGTTGATTCACTTAGTAAAAGAAAAAATGTCGGTCTTAGCCTTTTGAAATGTTTCTTTCATAAAGGCGTAAACGTTAATTACGGTGCTAAGGGCAGCTTATTGCGTCTTACGTTTTAATATTTGAATCAATTTTAAAGTTCATTTAAGATAATTGTACCTGATGATTTGAAACTCTTGAACGAAGAGTAAACTGTGCCGCGTTAAGTAAATAGTAAACTCTATTCTCATTTAAAATTTTAAACAGTTAAAATTACGGCATAGATTAGCTATCTTGCTGTTAGAATGGCTGAGGGCTTAGATAAAGTGACATTCTATCAATGATAACGATAATGGGAAAGACGAAATGAAAAAATCTGATGATGATGATGTTGATGATGTCAGATTTGACATAGGCTTCCGAAAAGCTAATAATGTCAATTCTGTTCAAAGTCGTTGTAGAAAAATATGAAACGCTTTGAAAGCGGCTGCCACTTGTCTAGATCACTGTTTAAAATGCATAGTTTTTTTCATTACACAGCTATTATTAGCTAGCTATATATTTAGTCATACGTAGCTATTACATAGCACTTTATAGACACCAATTCAATTCTGAGCGAGTTAAGTGACAGGACAGACGTTCACATAATATTAATGGAATAACTTTCCATTCAAGCATAAAAATCTTTGACGAAAAGCAATAGTTAGCTGACATTGCAGATAGCAGAAAGAAACCAGAAGGCCAATTCTCGTAATTTAAAACGTTCAAAATCTAGTCGCAGTCTCATCTCGGCGACAAACAAATGTCATAAACTTGTCAAAATGTAGGGAAATTGGAGGTATTTTTGACAGATTGAGACTGAGATCAGACTGTGAACGTTCTTAAAATTACGAGAATTGCCCCTCAGATAATACTAGAAGGAATAAACGAGGCCGCTTTAATAAAACCGGCGTGTCCTCACAAGTGTTAATAAAAAAATAATTCAAGTATATCCTGTTCATAATCGTTTACTGCAGTGCGCCTATTACAAGCTCCGTAAGTAATTTTAATTGAGCCAGTCTGTAATTCCCTTCCAAAATTGTAACAATTAAGGCCCCAATTATTTGAAATAGGCAACCTTTTGCACACCAATGAGACTTTAGTACTAAGATCTGTCCAATTTGAATGTTCTTTACTTGCTATTTCAGCTGTAAAGTTTTATGGATTGAAAGTTTCGTTAGGGTTGAGAAGGAGACCACTTTAGGGATGTGAAAGGTTTCAAAATTGACGAACCCAATTGAATTTGTCGCCGTCGCCGTCTGAACGTATCTTGGAAAGCGTGGTCTATTTTATCTACCGTCAGGTTGTGTCAAACACAAGCCTAACCTGAATATACAATACGAGTATATAAGATTCTAACGCGTTTTATTTAATAATTTTGTATGTACGAGTATATAAATAAAACAGAGATGTGGATCCAATTTTACTAATGCGTTTTCTATTATAGTACAGTATAATTTTCCATCATCGAAGTATGTTATATTTGGAAGCAGTCATGCAAATTGCTAGTATCCTGACTCATATTGCAAATGCTATAATCCGTGATGTAGCTGTCGCAGCCAACTGGTTAAATTAGCCGTTCAGTTAACCGCCTAGCCTTTTAACTAAATGGCGGCCGTTCAACTAACGGCCTGAATGATATCCAATTACAGTTTAGGTTGGAAGTCTGTAACCAATCACGCGCGAGCCGAATTGGTCGCAATAACTAAGCCAGGGCACCCCAACCAAATAGGTTAGGTTAGGTTAGTACTGTGATCAACCGCGTGCGAGCCGAGAGAGCGAAGCGAGGCGAGCACTAGTTCTAAAGGCCAGTTGGCTGCGACATAGCAACTCCGTGACAAGCCAGAGGATTTCCACAAATGTGGGCTTTCATGTCTAGTTTGTCTAAAGGACCACCATTTGGATTTTGTTACTAACAACTAATACTAAGCTACGGAGACAACAATTTTATTTAAAAAAAAAAAAATTGCAAATTGTACGGATTTTAGTTAAAACCATTAAAAAATGTTTTACAAATCGATGGAATCGACAACTATAAAAGAATTTTTAATGTATGAAAATGTTAAGTAGTAAAATTCTGAATATTGAAACACATCAGACTGAAATAATTCAATAGCCAGATTACATTCCAGGAATACAAACAGCATAAAAATCAATTGATTTATTTGTATTATAAATTGAGGATAACGTATCACAACGTAATATGGAATGAAATAATTATTATATTCTAAAATAAAACGAGATTAACCAACGCTTACAAACAAACATGAAACATGATTTAATGAATACCAGTTAATAAAAGTAGTCTCTCCTTCTTGATTCATTATCTTCTGCAGCCCGACTTCACCCATCATAAACCTCTCTTTTCTTGTGCTAATCTCCATGCTTCTGTACCAGGCTCATTCAGGTTCCACCCTTTCTCTTTTTGATTCTTCTAAATTTTTTTATTTTTATTAATGACCCGTTAGTGAACTTACTAATATTATGTCTACTTTATAATGATTGTTGTTGTGGAATGAAACAACATTGAATATTAATGTCAATGTTATTTCCTTGCTATTACTGTTAGCCTGCATCATACTCAGGTCTAAAGTGGACCACTGGTTGTTTGCCGTTTTTCGTTCTCGAGCTCCTCTCCCATCTTCTACTCCTACTTCCTTTAATACTAAATAAATTTTTGTCTAAACAAACAAAATTCACTCCCAAAACATCGACACCAAATCTAAAACAATCATCCACATAGCCAAAGTTTCTATCAAAAGCACGGCTGCTGCGAAAATTCATCTCAAAAACTTCCCCTTAGGAAAGATTCATGCCATTATCACCACGCTGCGGCAAAACGCTTGTCGCAGTTTGTTATTAGCAAACAGGTGACGCCCATCCCCTTCGTATAATCCCTTAGCGGCAACTTATGACACACTTGTGAAAGGATAGGGGAGGTTTGCTCTAACCAAAACCCCGATACGATAAACTTACGTAACGATAAGACAAACGCTACGTTTAATCTTCACAAGAATTTCGCTCCACGCAAATTGTCTATGTAAAAACTGATTTTAATATTGTACTTAAAAATATGAGGTTGATGAATGAAGGTTTTGTAATGTGAATTGTGCTTTGTTTTGCTGAGTTCTTTTGAAACTGAGAAACTCAAAAGCAGTTTTTCGCTCATCATCGGGTTCATCGGGATTTGATTATATCCTTCGTCAAAGTCTAAAGTTCTGCAAGAAAAAAGTAAATGTATTCCATTTTAAAATAACAACTCTCATTCTTTTTTCATTTGTTCGCTACAGCCATAAAATTTAAATGAAAATGTGGCAGTCACCACATGCTAAACGTTCTAAAGTTAATTGCACGTGATGACTATCTCACCTCGACAAAAACATAAACCGACCAAATATTCAAAACGGTTTCAACGAAACACCGCACAATTCACGTTCGACTGAAATACTAAAATTTCCTCCATTCCATTGTTTTCATATGCAAACGGAAAATATTATTTTGTAGCCAGTTAAATTGCACTAGTAAACTAAAACTTGCTGAACCATTGCCACAGAATTTACGCCCGGAGAGCAAAATGATCGTTAAAGAAAACTTTTTTTTTTGTTATTCCGTCGACTCGGATACCAGTCAACGTTTTGTTATTCCGTCGACTCGGATACCAGTCAACGTTTTGTTATTCCGTCGACTCGGATACCAGTCAACGTTTTGTTATTCCGTCGACTCGGATACCAGTCAACGTTTTGTTATTCCGTCGACTCGGATACCAGTCAACGTTTTGTAACAAAAAGCTTGTATAGCCGTTGTTTCGCAAAAACAGCCGGTAAATGAAACTTGTGACTTCGAAAAATAGCAATGACATTTTTGCTAAAGTAATTACTCGATAAAGCGGGTGTCTTATTTCATTTTAATCACATTTAATCTTTTTGTCGAGAAGTCAGTTTTCTTGGGGCTTTAAAAAAACACTGGAATTCAAGTACTGTTTTATAAATTTATTTAAACATTGCTCTAGACAGAGGCATTTATGCGCACATATTCATGTCACTGTAATGTTATTCGGCAATCACGGTACTATTTGTTTTCATGGAAACGAACTGTTTGTGTTTTTCGACAAAGAATGTAATTGATCATTGAAATGCGTTCAAATTCAACTATGTGTAATCATTATTGTTCATAATTTCACGCTGTTATTCATTGAATGAGTAAAATCACTGTTATAAATTGTGCTTTTTATGTAAATCAAGATGATGCGAAATGAGGTTTCGTTTTCAAATAATTATTTTATTTATATATATATATATATATTTTCTTCAAATACTCTCTATAAAAATTGTAAATAAACTTAGTGTATATGTGATAAACAAGCTCATAAAATGTCTGTTAATAATTGTAAATATTATTATGTACTAGTGTTAAGTCGAACCGCGTATAATATAAAAATAACTGTTCATTTTTATGTGTGTTTCATTACCCTTTATTTCTGTTTCGAGTAAACAAAGGCGTTTGAGAGATAAATTAAACGCGCTAATGGATTCTTAAGACTTAGTGAACGAGATTTTATTTTTCATTTGCAGCAAGTATTAAAAATTTCGGCAGTGCCAAGAAGTATAAATTTAACATTTTTCACGATAAAAGATGTTCTCTAATGGCAAAATCTGATTGACAGAACGATGAATGAGAAAAAATTAAAACCTTTATCTTTACCAATCGTATCCAAAGAGAAATGTAATAACTCTTGTCAGAGAAAGTCATGAGAAATAAATCAAGTAAATAAATTTGGACTCTCACTACGCTATTAATCAGAGAGAGCTATTAATAGTTTTCAGTGAAAGTGAACTTGTCAGTCTGATTTACAAGGCCTAATAACCTGTCGATGTCAATGACATTTATCAAAAAGGAATTCATTAACAATTAACAGTGAGAACTACTATTTTAAAGTGAGATTCATTACGAAGGGTGAACAACTCCGTAGGTATTTATTGTACAGATAGGTATAAAAGTTATAGAACAAAAGTTTGTTTTGTAAGATGTTAGTAGGGGAGAGCGGGGTTAGAAGTGCCGATTTTGGAATGACCTCAAAAATTACGTAGAAAATGTGATATTGGAAAAGTTAAAATTAGGGTAGAATTTGCTAAATATATCATATTTTATTATTCTGAAAGTCTTTTGGGTATATCTTCAATAGCTTTTTATGTATACAGTTTTATATGCGGAAAGCTGGAAAATAACAACTTGCCCCGCCATGGGGCAAGTTGTTAACGGGCTGGGGTAAGTTGTTACGAGGTATATTGGGGGTAAAGTTGATAAAAAAAAACATGGCTTGATTAGGTATTCATTTATTTATAGACTAATTAACATGTCTTAAACGTAATAGGTAACTTTTTACGTAAATTTAACAAAAAACAAGTAATAAGGAACATTAAACAAAAAATAGAATTAACTTCTTATGTTTTAACATCTATAAATTGTACTTTCAGGTTAAACTTTATCTTAATTTGACATTCATAGCTTATATTATCATATCAGAATTCAGAACATACATTAAGAGCTTAGCATGTAATCAGACTTTCATCAATCTTTGAAATAATAATTAAGAACACTTAAAACAAATCATCACATCACGCATCTGTACCACAATTAGGACACACGTATGTTACCGAGTATGATTTTTTCAGAATAATACTCCAAACTATCTTCTTCGAAAGAACTTTCATTCCCACTTTGTAGAACTTGTCTTTGATTTCCCTTTTCCCTTACCCTTGCCTTTCCACTTTCTTTTATCCTGTTGTTTTTCTTTGCCCTTATCCTTGCCATGATCTTTATACGGTTTCTCAATGGGTTTCTTTTTCTTCTTGGATTGTTCTGCTGCCAGGACTTCTTTCTCAGCTTTCTTTTTCTGCTAAAACTGTAGATTTTCTATTGCGTCGTTTGCTGTTTCTAACTCTTGGTGGTGCCTTTGGAAAGTGTCTAACTATTTCTGGGGAGAAAGCAACAGTTGGTTCTTTACGATTGGCAGCCCAAGACGGCCCTGGCTGATTCCAGATTTTCTTTTCAGTAATCGGAGCACTTTAAGAATAATTATTCGGCATATTTCTTCTGTTCTAGTCCTCCAGCATCCTCGAGTTTATTATCTTTCGTATTCACATCACTGTTGCTCGGGACTACGACTCCTATGGATACTTAAGGTTCCTCCATTGCAGGCAAAGGGCGAGCAGTGACAAAACAAGGAGCAAAGTCATCATCGGTGAATATGTTGGGATCAGAAGGCCAAACGCCAGTCTTCCTGAAAGAGCTCATTATATAGATTAGAGTTGCAGCTTTGGGCAATGCATATTTGACGATTTCTGAAATTCCATAAATAGACATAGCCTTTCCTGGGTTTCTGCGTAGCCAATTGTCTTGGGCTTTAGCACAGTAATTTTTGAATATAGCATTTTCTCCCGATTTGTGTTCCCTATGTATTTCCCGATGTCATATGACAAATTTCAAGCTCCCTAGCAACATTTGTTAATTATGTTTCTTCCTTCTTTAATGACTGCGTCTGCAGCTCTTTGCGTCAACTGTTGAGAGATTGTACCCCGACTTGATAATCTCTTATAGGTATGTATGCATGCTGAAAAAAAAAACAAAAATTTGGATATACTTGTGGTTACAATTCAATGGGGTAAGTTGTTCCTAAGTCACAACATGCCCCAAAAACAGGGAACATCTAGCCCCAAATGACATGCTCCTACATAAAGGCAAATGTTGTGTTCATTTATAAAATGAACTTAATTTTGACACTAGAATATGATTACCAGATGTTTTTTACACAAACACACAAAAAACTTAAAAGCGAATTATCATAGTAAGTGAAATAGACCAAAAACATTAAAAACGAAAATATTTACTCACGTGGGTCAGAGGTATATGCACACACACGACGATTTCACAGGACGCCACTGGCGTTACTAAGATAGCGGCCGTCGATGCGCTGCTTCGTACCTTTTAACGACACACTTCGTGCATATATTTATCTCTTTTCTGTTTAGAGCTATTTCAGTCGGAACAACTTACCCCGGTAACTTCTAACCCCGCTCTCCCCTAATATAGTCCTGAGAGGTTGTAGTATTTTACCAATAAGCCTATATACTTTATTGTACACCAGAAAATACATAACAATACAAATACATTGAACACTACAAAACATACAATGGGCGGTCTTATTATATCGCTTTCTGTGCTCTCTTCCAGGCGACCTTGGAATGAACAGTCATTGCGTGGACGTAAAAATGGGGTTGCTAATTGGTGTGAAATAGTAATTTAGTTATCCTTCTACTGGAACACCATATAAACCAAAATTTGTTTTCATGTGCTGCTTCCATCCATCATGTGCGCGGTGAACATCGAACGGGTGGCGATGGAACACGCACGCTCATACAACGTCAACTCCATAGTAGCATTTATTCCAACTATATTGCGCACATTCTTTGCGAATTTTTGAGACTCAATTAATTTTTCAAAATAAATAAATTAAAATAAAAAAAAACGGAAAATTTGGATGTGTCGTCCTGCCTGTCAGATGACAGTAATAAATATCATCATCATCTGCCTAGCCTTTTTCTGACTATGTTGGGGTCGGCTTCCAGTCTAACCGGATGCAGCTGAATACCAGTATTTTATATGGAGCGACTGCCTATCTGACCTCCACAACCCAGTTACTGGGTAATACGACAGTAATAAATATATAGATAGATACAATATACTTTAGTAGATACATAGATAACCTTCTGCACCTACTATCCTATGACCAAGTTCAAATAATAATATTAAGTAATAATAAAATGTATTCAAAAATGTAAGGACTAACTTTAAATACAGTTTTTCTTGCAACTGACATTGTGATAATAACAACGCATACAAAGATGTCTGAGATTGGAAAGCTTTCAGACGAAGATTAATTATTTTTGATTTGGTAACAAATGAGCTTGTTTGAAGTGAATTTATGCTTCAGTAAGTTGAGTATTTTATGTTGAATTAATTTACTTACTATTTATCAAAATGGTAAACACAGATATTAGGTTGTAGTTTTCTCTTTGTCAGCAAAAGCACGATCATTAATTAAAAAATATTTTGAGTAAAAACCATCATTATTCGTTTTAGGTAAGTTACTCAAACTTATAGCATTTCTTTTAAATAAACCAATTACAGGCACTTTTTAATTATCAGTCAGTCAGAAAGCTGAAACTAGTCGCCCCTTGTAAAGCGTAATAGATACCTATGGAGAAGAACGAGCAAGAAAATCCATCGACACTCAAAATATTGGTTACGTAATTTTCAAGTTGAAGAAAGAAGAATAAATCAGATAAAAGGGTCCGTAATTTAAAGAAAAAAGAAACAATATTAAATTAAAATAAGCAGTGGCAGCTGAGAGACGTGCGGTCCCTATTGACAGCGCCCGTTGACGAAAATAACGGCTACACTTTTTTGTTGCACAGCCGACTCAAACTCAAAGCATTTATTTCCATTAAACCATTTACAGGCACTTCTAAACTGTCAAGAAGTCGGTCAGTCAGAAAATAAGAAGCTAGTTGCCCATTCCAACGCGTAGATACCTATGGAGAAGAACGGGCAAGAAACTCCATGGACACTCTTTTAAATTATATTTTTTACAAAAATATTAGTTACATCATTAATGTTGAATTTATAACTATATGTGAGAACGATGTAAAAAAAAGACGTACGTGTTAAAAGCGTTCAGAGTACAACAAATAGTACTTAACAAAACAACAATCCAAAAATAAAATAATTAAAAATAAGCCGAGGCAGCTAAGTGATGACCAGCCCCAACTGACGGCGCCCGTTCACGAACATGACTCATAGATCACTTACCTTGTTACTACTTCATTCTCAAACAATAAAATAGATTGAATTTTCAGTCAGTGTATAAAGGTCCCAACACTAAAATTACAAATTATTATTCAAGTTCAAAAAAGCCATCTCATTAAAGCCAATGTCAAAAATTCCATGTCAAAGGAAACTCTGTATATAAAAGAACACATTATCCTCGCACAATGCCGTTACATCTCTTTACTGTTTCATTCTATCAGCTACAAACGTTGCAATTCCATTGGAATCTACAAAAGACATGCTAACATGCTATTTCAAGCCAGATCAGCACAAAAAAAAAAAAACAATAAAGCATTCATGTAAAAAACTCTCCCGTGCACTATTTTAGACAGAAATTCTAATTTCACTTAGATAAAAAGAACGATGAAATGTGCCAATTCAATTCAATTTTCATTATCCTGAAAGGCCTTTGATGAAGTTTCGTCTATATTCAGCTGCTGCTGACTTTATTCTTAAATTACTATTTAGTAAAAAGGCAGGGGTGAGTCCAAGAGTATTGTTTTTCATTTCAATGATATTTCTAATCGGGAGATTATTATTGTATTCACCCAACGCTCATCTGAATGCAACATTAAATCATTATTATCATCATATTCAGCCTATAATATTCTTACTGTTGGGACACAGGCCTCCACTCAGTGAGAGGGAGTGGGCCGTAATCCACGCGGACTCAGTAAGGGTTAGTAGATGTCACATGTCTTCGAAGTTTTGGTTCTAGAACATGGTTTCCTCACGATGTTTTCCTTGACCGTTTTGAGAGCAGTGGTGATGAAATAAGTTACACAAAGTAAAGCTTTTCTGGGTTCGAACCTACGACCTACAACTCGTAAATCGCGGCCGTTACCACTGGGCCACCAGTACTCTGTGTTATGTTTGTTGTCGTAATGAAAGAAACCTTATATGGTTTACTTAGTTTATTGGCTAGATACACATTATATTAAATACAGACGGTTGTGTCACAGGCAAGTTCCAAGATAGCAGTGTTGGACGGAAGTGTATGAACCATAGTTAATCACTAGTGGTGTCCATACTACTTATAGTATACTAATTAGTGATGTTACACTCTGCTAAATCAAATAGATAAACAAAAAATAATGAAAAATGTACATTTTCAAAAGTTCGTACGCATCCACAGACCCACCGGGGCAAGCATACTAACCTGATCGATCGACCTGTGCGGCTGTTATTAAAGCCATAGTTACGGACCACTTCTAACAAACCTTCATAATCAAAAGACAAAGTTCAAATGTCTCCAGTTCCTGTAATTTCACCGACACTCAAACCCTTCGAACCGAAACACAACAACGCCACTTAGCGGCAGGAATCTTCAAAGCAATAACAATTTCCTTACGAACCGTCTGTATTGCCGTACCTACGACTACAAACCATTCTGACGACTGCAAAATAGTCTCCCGTTAAATTACAGTAACAGTTTCAAGTTTCCACTTATCTTAATAATGTCAAATGCTTTACGGACGAGAAGCGGAGCGTGCTAATAAAATAGTAAAAGAGCGCGACACGAAATGAATAGGTACAGAAGGCCGGCTTTAAACAACGAATGAATACGCACGCACACACATAACTGAGGACGTACGTACAAAAAAATGCAAGTCGCGAGTGTGCTTAGTCATCATAATTATAATCGTTTATTTATGTGTTTACAGGGTTATTAGAAAAACACCAACAACCTCTTAAGAGGTCATTGTACTCATAATTATGAACAACTTTTACTATGAGACCAAATCTAAAATCGCGAAAAAAATAAGTTTATAAAAATAGGATTTTATGAAATAAAATCAGAGAAAGACAAGGCTAGACATTTATTTCTATTTAGGCTTGTCGGTAATTAATTAGAAAACTATGCGCCCGCTCGTAAAACTAGGTCTTCATGGAGAAGAAGGACAAGAAACCCCATGGAAACAGTGTTAGTATTCTATCAACAAATTTCTTACTTTGCCATCAATTATCCTTATCTTAAAAACAATTGATTCGAATTGACTTATTGAATAAATTGATTTGAACTCGGAAAAAAGGCAACATAATAACAGTAGCTAGGAATATTCCATTATATCTTTAAAATATTAGTAATATTCGCCATGATATGACTTACACAACAACATCATCATCTGCCTAGTCTTTTCCCAACTATGTTGGTGTCGGTATCCAGTCTAACTGGATGCAGCTGAATACCAGTATTTTACATGGAGCGACGGCCTATCTGACCTCCACAACCCAGTTACTGGGTAATATGATACCCCTTGATAAGACTGGTTGTCAGACTTTTGAGCTTCTGACGACCCGTAACGACTGTCAAAGATCCACGCTTGACAGCCGGGACCAACGGCATAACGTGCTTTCAGAGGCACGGAGGGGTCTTGAAACGTAAAGATAATCACCCATCCACGGACCAACTGTGGCAAGCGTAGCTTAACATGATTGATCGACCCGCGCGGCTCTTATTCCTTAGCCACAAGCCTCTCAACAAACTAAAAAAAAAACAAACATCAGTCAAATACATAATGTCAAAAAAAACAGAAGTTGTACCTACCAAGCAATTTAGCAATAAAGAAACACACAATGTCAAATATTAAATATAAAGTGTAGTGTCATTTAAAAAATCATTAATTTAATAATAACACTTGTCAAGTACACTTGCATTCGCTGTATGTGAAGCGTGTCTATGTTTGCGTACGTTTTCGCTCATTGTATAGTTCCTTCTGTAAGTATCTATTTTGTGGCAGAAAGGAGTTTGATTAATAGTTCGGTGTAATAAAAGAGTATACATGTGTTAGGACTGTATATCGTTGGATGCGATGGTCGGGTCTCGACTCGGGAGTTGTTTATTTGGTAAGGTGAAAAGGCAATAATCATTAATAGTTAATCATTTTTTCTTCTTACTGTGGTTAGAAATGGGATAAGAATACTGGTGACGACGTTTAATAGTGACAGAAAGATTAAGACATGTGGCGCTAATTCTAAATAAATTGGATATGAGCAGGACATGGCATTTGAAATGATGAAGTGTCCTTGAAGTTTCTTGCCCGTTCTTCTCCACAAAGATCTACATTTTAGAATGGGCAACTAGCTTCAACTTTCGACTAACTGACCGACTCTTTGACTGTTCAAAAGTGCCTGTGAATGGTTTAATTGAAAAAATACTTTGAGTTTGAGTACGATGATGATGCCGTCACCATTGCTTTCACTGACTCAAGGTAAAAAAAAAAGTAGGTTTGAAAATAAAAACTAAGTATACAAAGTGGTGTAAAATAAAGTGCATATTAACATGGTGTTTGCTGAAATAAGTTTATTTGTACGTGTGCATGGCTAAATGATGACCCAGCCTGTAGATAAGTCACAGAACACGAGCGAAACGCGTTGACGGCAACTGTCCACAACGTGTCGCTCGTGTATTTGAAATGAAATATTTATTTGCAAGCACACACACACATTACACACACACACACACACACACACACACACACACACACACACACACGTACACGTACATTCACGTTCATTCACGTACATTCGTACACGTACATTATTGATGGTCGGGTTTTTTTCAAACAGTTTCTAAAACAACTAGCATGCAAAATTATTGATTACATGAAAGCTAATTAATAAGTCTAGTACATAAATCATAGTTATTAAGAGAGAGTGTGGTGCGATGCGCGGTCAAGTACGGTCGCGTTTGCGCTGCACAGTACGAGTATTATATTCGCGAATTGCGCGGCTATAACCGCTGCCCGTTTTTCGATATGAGTTCCCAAACTCTCATAGCCAACGAAGTATTGGCATTTATCAAACATGCCATCGACTACATGGACGAGATCAGCATCTTGCAGATCTGCAAGTCAGCGTACAAGGAGGAAGAGATTAGCAGTTCCAAGTTGCTGCTGTTCACAACGCTTGGCAAAGTCAGCCAGATGCCGTCTCGTCGAAGGGACGGTACAGAGAAGAGTCTCCAGGACATCATTACGCTGATGAAGGAGACCGACCCGGACGACGTGCCGGAATTCGTGGCGAAGGATCTGCACAAGCTGCCTCCCGTCACGTTCGACCACGTAGACGTCACCAGGCTGCTGAAGGACATTACATTCCTGAAGCAAAGCCAGGCCGAGATGCAGCATAAGCTGGAGGTGTCCAACAACACCAGCAGTGATCTACGAGCAGAAGTAGTGCTCTTGCGCAACACGATTTCTGTAAGTAGGTCACCTACCGACGACGCCGCAAATGTGAACACGCGTCGCGGGGCACAAAACGCCTCCATCTGCAGTTTCGAGTCGGCGGGCTCGAATGCGTCACCAGTTGCCGAGAATGCATGCGTTGCAACGCGTGCCGTGGCCGTCCCTGCCTCGACACAGGTGGAGTCAACGACGTGTGTAGGTTCGTCGGCCCCCAAACGAGCCTACGCAGCAATAGTAGCCGCTAAAAAGCCTGCTGAGTCGCAAAACTCGCAGGTAAAACTAGCGGAAAAACCAATAGGGGGTAAACGTAGCCGATCGAAACCCAATAAGGTTTTGATAAGGCAGAGTCCGGAGAAGGACACGTGCGACAAGGATGGTTTCATCAAGGTGGTGAAGAAGAACAAGAAGAAGCCTCCTTGTCGGAACCAGTGCGGCACCGCGCTGGCAGGACCCAACATGCTGCTGCGTCCAGCAATCCCGACGACGCAGCTGTACGTGTCCAGACTGCACCACTCCACGAAGGTTGAGGAGATCGTGGAGTACATGCGTGTGAAGACCAACTGGACTTTGAGGGTCGAGAAGTTGGAGTCGCGTCACAACACGAACTTCAAGTCGTTCGTGGTGCGTGTTCCGACACATCATCTCGAGAAGTTCCTCAAGGAAGAGTTCTGGCCGAAGGGTGTTGTGTACCGCCGGTTTCGTGGCCAGCTACATGACACCAGTCAGCGAAACACGACGCAGACACTTCGTGTATGTTAGTGTTAGTTTTTTAGTATAATGTTGTATGTATTTATAGTATTTTTTTAAGTTACTTATATTAATATTGTATTGTATGTGTTTATATGGGCCTTGATGCCTGAAATAAATGGATAAATAAAAAAAAAAAAAAATTAAATTTAGATGTCAAGTAATTGTCAAATTATAATAGTAACATGTCAGTGTGAATCTTTAAAGTGTAAATAAGTAAATACTCATTCACAGAATATAATGATTTTCCTTTAAACCATATAAATAACGCTCTTTAAAATAGATTCATAAAAAATAAACTAACAGATTGGCTTAACTACTTATTTATAAGCTAGTTTAATTTACACGTTTAAATTACCTATTAAAGGTGCGTTGGTACTGACATTATAACTTGTGGCGACCTGTCTCAGCTAAGTTAATAAAAACCTGAGTTCAGGCCATCCCCAAACAAAGCGATCAGCTGATTTTATTTGTCCATAGTTAGTTAATTTTTAGTAGGTAAAAAACACAAAAAAAAAAAACAATTTAATAACTAAATCATAATTGAAGTACTTCTAGAAGTCTTTCTGTGTCTGTGTAATCAAGTTTACCCAAATATTCGCGTATTTTAAGACAACAATGTTTGTAACTGGCACTAGTATTCTATTGAGCTTATTATATAAATCGGGTCCTAAATTATAGACATATAATGATTGGCAGTTCCCTATACGATTTTGGTAGTTTATTGTTTTGGGTAGGTACTACGGTGCTCAAATACACGAGCGGCGTGTTGGCGACGGCAGCCATAGATATAAGAACTTCTATGACGGCAGCTATCGACATTCATTAACACACTCGCCGTTCGACGCTCGCCGTGGACGGTCGTGCTGCCCGCTCTCGCTCGCTGCACGCCCCCACCGCCTCGCCGCCCCGCCGCCGCCCGTTCTCGCTACGCTAGCCGTAACGAGCTCAGTAGTCTCCGGACTACGCCCGCACCCTGTCAATAGCCGCCTTTTTCAAGGCGTGGTTGATAGAAGTTGTTTCTTTAAGATAGATTCGTCATCACACGTGTCGTCGAGGTTTTTGGCCCCTTCCGGGTAAAAACCACAGTTTCGTGGTCCTTGGTGGATACCTCACGGTGCCAACGAAGCCAAGGGGGTGGTGCCCCAATCTCACCCGCCGAGCCCCATCAGGGCGAGGCAGTCAATTGGAATCGGGAGCTAGAAGCTTGGCCTTGGGGGTGGCTCCTAGTCAGCTCTAGCTTCGTAACTAATCCCTTGTCCACAGCTCGCGTCTAGTACGGTTGGGTGTGTCAACCCCTTCGTACTAGAAGCCGGTCTAGGGTGTCTCTACACCCATCGCACAGACTGGTTAGGGCCCCGTTCGCACAATAAGATCGGCGACGGGTCACAAGCTTAGGGCTCACTTCAGGTACTCACCTCCCTGTCTCACACCCGACAGGGAGGGTAGGATCTCACACCCCCGGGCCCATCCACCCGGGGTGCTAGGTTGTTAGGGATTCACGCCCCCTATGGTTCTTCCCTCTCCCCGCCCCCATCCCGATCATGGCAGACGCGGTCATATTGGCGTTCGTTAAAGAGGTCCTCTTCAAGGACCCCTCTTTCGTTAACCAGTATGCCCAACGTCTTATAAATTTTAGACGCCCTCCCGGTTCGGTCATCGACATTGACTTTAGCGACGCGCTAGTCAGCCCCCTCTTTCCGCCAAACTCAGGCGAAATCCCCGAGGCCGCCGCCGCCTCCCCTCCCGCACCCTCCGTGCCAGCCCCCTCGCCTGCACCTTCTGTGCCAGCCGCCGCCCCCAAACCAGCACCTTCCGTGCCAGCCCCCAAACCCGCACCCTCCGTGCCAGCCCCCAAACCCGCACCCCCCGCGTCAGCCCCAAAACCCGCACCCTCCGTGCCAGCCCCAAAACCCGCACCATCCGTGCCAGCCCCTAAACCCGCACCCTCTGTGCCCGCCCCAAAACCCGCACCCTCTGTGCCAGCCCCATCACCCGCTCCCTCCGTGTCCGCCCCGAAACCCGCACCGTCCGAGCCAGTCCCCGATCCCGCACCTTCCGTGCCAGCCGCTACCGCAGCAGATACTCCAGAGAGTATGGACACGTCCGTACCCCAATCTCAATCCGACTCAGAGGAAGCCCTCTCTGACTCTTCGTCCTCCTCGGAAGACGACTATATAGTCGTCGGAAAGGGTGGCAAGAGAAAGAAGAACGCCTCCTCTCACGCCAACAAGGCCAAAAAGTCGGTCGCAGTAATCCCCTCTAACCCCCGCCCCCCCACCCCAACCCCCGCCGCACCGCAGGCCAATCCCACGTCTAGCCTCTCGGCTACCCCTCCCGCTTCGAACGCAAAGAAGCCACGACCCCCGCCCCCCATCTATGTCCAGGATAAGTCCAAATGGACAGAAATCTCCAAAGCGTGTGTTGATCAAAAGATCAACTACACGAACGCCCGCTCAACCCAACAGGGTATTAAGGTAACGGTCGCCTCGTCCTCGGACTACAGGGACCTTACCCGTCTCCTCCAGACAAGGGCTTACTCCTTCCATACGTACTCCCTTCCGGAGGAAGTCCCCACCCGCGTAATCATCAGGCGCGTCCCCAAAGAAATCCCCACCGAGGAGATCAAAGAAGACCTTGCTTCACAAGGCATCCCCGTCTCAGCAGTCCATCGCTTGCACAAAGCATGGAAGGGCCTAGTCTACGACATGGTCCTGGTCATCTGCGACCCTACTGAAGGACATCACCCCATCTTCAAGGTGAAGTCAGTCTGCTCCCTCTCGGGTATCTCTATCGAGAAACCCAGGAAGTCCAACCTCATCGGACAATGCCACAGGTGTCAACTGTATGGCCATTCCCAATCCCACTGCTACGCGACACCTAGATGCGTCAAGTGTCTAGGTGCCCACGGCACGTCAGACTGTCCCCGCCCCAAAGACCGCTCTCAGTGCACAGAGCCACCGAGCTGCGTTCTTTGTGGCCAATCCGGGCACCCGGCTAACTACCGTGGCTGCCCCAAGGCTCCCAAGTCTTCTTCTCCCAAACTGACGAAGCGCGCGAGCGACCGTCAGCAAAGGGAAAGCCCCTCTGTGAGGATCCCGATCCCTTCCTCCCAGATGCCCGATAGGCTCAGTCTGGGAATGCACAGAGGACACTTTTTCACGTTCCTGGCAAGTGCAGAAACGCAAGGGCAAGGGTAAAGGCACTCAACAAGCCCGTTGCCCCCGCACAGACCCTTCAGGTCCACCAGCTTCCCCATTACAGGGCAAGCAGAGGGAAAGAGTGACGAGGAAGGAGCGACGTCAAAAACGCAGGCTGCTAGGTAAAGGCAGCCCTCATAAACAGGCCACCGCCGCCAGGTCGGCCAAACTGACTAGCGGCCAGCTGAACTTCGCCGCCGGTAAGCGATCGCAGTTGGGGGCTGGCACTAGCCGACCTCCGCCCAGCGAACCGCCAACCGGCGTTCCGGAGAAAGAGGCTGGTAACTCTGACACACAGCGACCCGATTGGAAGGATCAGGCCGCGGCCAAGCGAGTTCTCAACGAGACTTCAACACCTCGGGGAGAGCATAAGCGGCCGCGTCTTGAGCAATCCAAACGGGTCCCTCATAGAAGCTACGCCCAAGCTGCCAGTGCAACCCTGGACGTCGCGATCACTTGCGACCGAACGGGAATCCTCAGCAAGGAAGTATCGGACCAGGTACTCGCTGCCATCCAGAGGCAGATCATCCTCGAGGCCTGCTCCCCCAAACAAGACACTCCGGGGCCGACATTCAACGCCAAGCCGCTGGTCGCCGGGGGCGTCGTGAAACTGTGGTGCGGTAACGACCACACCTTAGCCTGGCTAAGGAAGACAGTCTCCGACCTATCTCTCCCTACTAACATTTCGTTGGTAGTCAAGAGTCAGTCGGAAATTAAAAAACTCACACGATGTGGCATCGTGGTCCCAGACGAACAGGGGGTATATGGAGAGTCGACCAACATCGGGCGTGCTCTCAGCTACCAGAACCCCTGGGTCGACATTAAGAGGTGGGTGCTTCTTTTTGCCGACAAACAGGCCACACAATGGTTTGTGGTGGTGGGCGTCCCTGAGGACCAGATTCCGATCCTGATGAGGGCCGAACGCCGTCTCTCAATTGGATTGGGAGCGGTGTACGTGAAGTTCCAGGGTCGGAACGGCAGGTTCACCGACGCCCCTCAGGGATGGGACCCCGCCACGGGAACCATCGGCGAGGTGCCAAACCAGCCGCAGACACCAGTGGGGGAGTCATCTCCCATTATAGACAACCCGGAGGCATCTGCGACTGAACCTGCTCTGGCAGGGACGGCCGCCCCTGCTGCCGCCACCGTGGGTGCCGCCCCATCATCTGACGCGGAGCTGGACGACATGATCCTGTCTCCGGCTTCGGGCCAGGGAGGGGACGGTTTCGACGAGGGCGACCTATTTGCCGGGCTCAAACTGGGGGGGGACGAGGAGGGGTTGGCCAGCGATGGCGTACCCTTCGTCGGATTGTAAAATCCTCCAGGCAAACCTCCATCACAGTCAGACCGCAACGGCTCAGCTTCGAAAGTGGCTGGAGGTTCAACACACGGCCATCGCCTTGATCCAGGAGCCGTGGATAAGGACAGGCCGCATACAAGGACTCTCCAATCTTGGTGGTAAGCTCCTGGTCACCACAGAGCACGATCATCCCAGAGCGTGCATCTATATCACAGGCAACCTCAAAACACAGCTATTAACGGATTTCTGTTGCAGAGATGTCTCTGCAGCTAAGCTGCTAATACAGCGTGAAGACGCCATGGAGATGGTGATCGTCCTCGCCTCGGTTTACATGCCCGAGGCAGAGGCGCCGCCTCCGCACGACCTCACCCGCCTTGTGCGCCATTGCGAGAGGAGCGGGTTTGACGTTGTCGTCGGGGCCGATGCCAATGCCCACCATCAACTGTGGGGTATGGACACGCAAAACGAGAGGGGTAAGGCCTTGGTTGACTACTTATTCTCGACTAACCTAACCCTACTAAACACCGGTTCCGAACCAACGTTCGTAACCAGGCGCAGCCGCACAATCATAGACCTCACTCTGGCTACGGAGGGAGTGGCGGAAGCAATCACTGGGTGGCATGTCTCCAAGGAGGCCTCCTGCTCTGATCACAGGTGGATCCGCTTCGACATCCAGGTTTGTGTTCCAGCAACACAACCAAGGCGTAATCCGCGCAACACGGATCGGGCCACCTATACACGCAGTCTTTTAACACAGCTGACGGTATCAAACGATCCGACAACTTTTGCGGATACGACACAGATTGAAGTACAAGTAAGTCATCTTACTAAGTCAATGATAGACAGCTACCAAACTGCCTGCCCAGAGACCACCTCGCGTAGCACACCGGGCAAACAACCCTGGTGGGGCGCTGAGCTGGAGCGGAAGCGCGGTAAGGTAAGGAAAGCTCTGAATAGAGCCATGAATACTTGTGCGGATGAGGACTGGGATAACTATTACGCAGCCAAATCCAGCTACAAAAAATGCATCAGGTTCAGGAGTACCACAGGATGGCGCAAATTCTGTGGTAGTGTTGAATCTTGCCAGCAAGCCAACAGGGTAAGGAAAGTACTAGCGCAACGACATATACCTGGACCAGCTACCCTCCGGAAACCTGACAACACACTTACATCCTCGCCAGAAGAAACGAGACACGTCCTTATTGAAACTCACTTCCCGGGATGCATTTTCGCACAGGCAATTGACTGGCAGGATGCAATTCAGACTCCATCTGAGAACGATTGGCACTACGCTAGCAGGGTGATCACGCTGGACAAACTCCAATGGTCCATCCACAGCTTCCACCCTTTTAAGGCAGCCGGCCCTGATGGAGTGTTCCCCGCCCTACTGCAGTGGGGTGGCACCTCTGTCGCCATAAAACTGGTGCCGTTATTGAGAGCGTGCCTGGCCTTCAGATACGTTCCTAAAGGATGGAGGGAAGTGAAAGTAATATTCATCCCCAAGCCAGGTAAGGGAGACTATACAAACGCCAGATCCCATCGACCAATCAGCCTGACCTCTTTTCTTTTAAAAACTCTGGAAAGGCTGTGCGACAGGGAACTGAGGGATGGCGCTCTAAAGACTTTACCGCTACATTGTAACCAACACGCATACAGCTCAGGTAAGTCGACTGAATCTGCCCTTCATCTGGTAGTCAGCCAGATAGAGGGAGCGATTCAACAGAAAGGCACCTGTCTGGGCACTTTTATAGACATCGAAGGAGCTTTCGACAAAACCAACTTTTCCAGTATCAGCAGTGCCCTCTCTAGACATGGAGTAGAACAAGTACTAACGGACTGGATCACAAACATGCTAAGTAAACGAGTGGTTCGCCTTGAAGGTGAGCAGCAGCTGGCCATGATAGCCAGAGGCTGCCCTCAGGGGGGGGTCCTGTCTCCCCTTCTATGGAATCTGGTAATCAATGACCTCATCACCAAACTCAACGCCAACCGCTTTTACACAGTAGGTTATGCAGACGACCTCGCAATCCTGGTCTCGGGGAAGGTAACGGGTACAGTATGCAACCTTACTCAACAAGCGCTACGTATCGTAGAGAGATGGTGCAGGGATTTTGACCTTTCAGTGAACCCCACTAAAACTGAACTAGTCATGTTTACCCATAAACGAGTTTTAGGGCCTTTTCGCCTACCTAAACTGTTCGATACTGAACTCCAGTTGGCCAACGAAGTCAAGTACCTCGGGGTCACACTAGACAGTAAGTTAAACTGGAGGAGTCATCTGGACAACATACTGAACAGGGCCTGCATAACCTTTTGGCAGTGCAGGAGAATGATAGGTAAGAAGTGGGGCCTATCCCCTAAAATTATACTCTGGCTGTACACTGCAGTGATCCGCCCCATGATCACCTACGGGGCTGTGGTCTGGTGGCCCCGTACCAAGCTAGTTACAGCCATCAACAAACTACAACACATGCAAAGACTAGCCTGCATGGCGACTACGGGCTGCATGAGGACTACTCCGACTGCAGCAGTTGAAGCCATCCTGGGAATCCCACCACTTCACCTGTTCATACAGCAGGAGGCGACGATGGCGGCAGTACGTCTTAACACACTAAATCTCTGGGGTAAGAGTGACACACCACACACTACGGTGCTTGAGGGACTCCACAAGGAATATCCCATTACGAAAGCCATAAACGACCGGGTACCCAAACAATTTATCTTTGATAAAAAATACAAGATCCAGCTTCACGAGGACAGCCGTTGTGAAGGGCTGAGCCCTGCAGAACTGCGCATCTTCACGGATGGATCTAAAACAGGTAGTGGCACAGGTGCTGGAATCTTCTCGGAGGACCTCAACATACATATTGCCACACCTTTGGGGGCCCATAACACAGTGTTCCAGGCCGAATGCATGGGCATTTCACTAGCCGCTGCAGCTATTATGGCCAGGAAAGTAATGGACCACTCGATCCGCATACTCTCAGACAGCATGGCGGTTCTGCAAGCGCTGAACAGTTATACAGTTGACTCTGGGCTAATACACGAGTGTCACCAGCGCCTCAACCAGGTCGGTAACCTCAATAAAATAACCATTCAATGGATCAAAGGACACAGCGGTTCGCTGGGTAACGACGCAGCCGACGAGCTTGCTAGAAGGGGGGCTAGCATGACACCAGTGGGACCTGAGCCCATCGCCCCACTCCCGTTCGGGTATATACGCACTCTGGTAAGGAAACGCACCAGAGACCAACATTGTAAACTTTGGACGGACCAAAGCGAGTGTAGGCAGGCTAGGGAAGCACTTCCCACATTGGACGGCCGCCTCACTAAACAGGTTCTCCGTCTAACTAAACAAAAGCTGCGTATAGTTACTGCAGCTTTAACCGGCCATGGGTCATTTAATAAACACCTCTTTGTCATAGGAGTAACAGACAGTCCGCTGTGCAGAGCCTGCATGGAGGACGACGAGACAGCGGCACACGTGCTTCTAAACTGCCCGGTGGTCGCCACGTACAGGGCAAAGTACTTCGGTAACCCAGGTACCCTACGTGAGGCGGTCAGTAACATCAAGGCGTTGCTGGCCTTCCTTGAGGAGCTGGGGTGGATCGAATAATCAAAATTCCCACCCGCACGCAAAATACGCGCATTGACGTGGAGTTGCGGACAACAGCCCGTATTACCTATTACCTATTACCTATTAGGCTCAGTCCCCAAAGGCCCTCCCCATGGGCGAACCTCAACCACCTCAAAGCTCCCGCAGCTTCGGTGCCCCCCCCACCCCCGACTATCCCAGCGCTGATGGCAACTGTCATCCCCGCGCCATCAGTAGGCCCCTCGGTCCCAGTAGCCCCACCGGTAGCCCTTCCCGCCGCCGCGCCCAGGGCTCCCGCTGGTCCCAGTAGGTCCCCCCCGACCCCCGCCTCCCGCCCCCAGCCTAGCAGCATGGAGGTAATAATCGGTGCGTACGCAGCTTTTATTGCCCCCGCAAATGCCATGGCAGCGGAAATCCAAGCCTGTAACGGCAATCCTCGGCGCATCGCCGAGATTTTCAATGCGTATCCTCAGATTACGCAAGTCATGCAAACCCTCAACTTCTAAAAAGCTCCAATGGCTTTACAAAGAATGAGCGTTACCAAACCCCGATCCCTTAGACTAGGGTTTTTTAATGCAAACGGCATTAAAAATCAACGCGATGAGATCGCCGCGTTCCTCCGCGATCACCAGCTCGATGTCCTCTTAGTCCAGGAAACCTTCCTGAAGCCCCATCTGCGGAACCCGAACATTGCCAACTACAAGATAGTTCGCAATGACAGGGCTCGCTGCCACAAGGGCGGTACCCTCATCTACTATAGGAAGTCCCTCCATTGCATCCCGATAAACCCGCCCGCCCTTATCTCTCAGCTAGAGATCTCTATCTGTCGGCTCGGCATGACCGGTCACCCCTCAATCACCATCATCTCCGCTTACATCCCGCCCACCAATGGTGCGGAGGATCCCATCTCTCTCTCTACCGATTTCACTACCCTCTTCGGTATGAGTGACTCCGTCATCATGGCGGGGGATCTCAATGCCAAACATCCCGCTTGGAATAGCAGCACGACCTCTACCAGAGGTAGGATCGTGTTCAAACTAGGCGACTCCCTCAATTTCGATATCATCGCTCCGATGTATCCCACTCATTTCCCGGGCGACCCCGCCCAACTTCCTGACGTTCTCGATGTAGCGCTTCTCAAGAATGTAAACCTCCGTTTGCAGTCTATCGAGACGGTACAAGAGCTCGATTCTGACCATCGCCCGGTCATCTTGCACCTGGCCCCCTATTCGGGCCTCCCGCACGACCCCAACCAGCCCCCCCAGACCAAAATAGTCACCGACTGGAGGAAAGTAAGCGAAAGACTGAAATCCACCACGTCTCCCCACTTAGACTCCATCCCCGAGCAAATTATCTCAGTCGCAGACACGACTGGGGCGATCGACTCGTTCACAGAGCACGTTCAATCCGTACTGACGGATTGCTCACGGGAAGTTCCAGTGATGGAAGACCATCGCTGGAAACTGCCCGATGACGTACGTGAACTGGTGACCGAGAAGAACGCTGCCATTCGTGCCTATGACTCTTTTCCCTGCGACGCGAACAAATCCCACATGCGCCATTTACAGCGTGCTGTAAAGAAACGCATAGGGGAATGGCGCTCCGAGGGATGGGATAAGATGATCGGCGAACTCGAGCCCACCCACCACGCCTTCTGGCAGCTCCAGAGGAAGCTCCGCTCCTCTGAAGAGGCCACAGTTCCTCCCCTCACACGCCCCGACAAAACGGTCGCTTTCGAAAATCTCGAAAAGGCCGAATGCCTAGCCGACAGCCTAGAGGCTCAATGCACTCCCAGCTCTCAACCAGTAGACAGAGCGCACCTCGACGAGGTGAACGCTGAAGTCGAACGGAGAGCCTCCCTCCCGCCAGTCGAAGACCCTGATGATCCTCTGCCTCCCGTCACTCCCGACGAAGTGCAAGACATCATAAAAGGGCTCGCAACCCGCAAAGCCCCCGGTTCGGACGGTATCACCAATAGGGTGTACAAACTCCTCCCCGCCCCCCTCATACTGCTCATGACCGCCATCTTCAATGGCGCCCTGAGCAACAACATCTTCCCCCAAATGTGGAAAGAAGCCACAGTCATAGGCATCCCAAAGCCTGGCAAGCCCAAGTCTGAGCCCTCCAGCTACCGCCCCATCAGTCTGCTCAATGTTTTCGGTAAAGTCTACGAGAGGCTTATTTATAAGCGCCTCAAAGACTATGCCGAAGCAAAGAGCCTCATCCCCCCCGAACAGTTCGGTTTTCGCACGAAGCATTCGTGCATCCACCAGCTCCACCGCATAGTCGAGCACATTAGCGCTGCTTTTCAGCGAGGTGCTTCGACAGGCGTCCTGTTCTTCGATATAGCGAAGGCGTTCGACAAGGTCTGGCACAATGGCTTATTATATAAGCTGTACCTGCTAGGTGTGCCAGACCGTCTCGTGCTCATCTTACGAGATTTTCTGTCGGACCGCACTTTCCGCTACCGTATCGAGGGCGCTCTCTCTCCCCCTCACCCCATCCGCGCCGGAGTCCCCCAGGGTTCCGTTCTGTCTCCCCTCATTTTCACCCTGTTCACTAGTGACATCCCGAACAGTAAAAAGGCACAGTTGGCGCTCTTCGCCGACGACACTGCCATATACTGTTCGGGTGTCAACCAGTCATCCATAGCTCGAAACCTCCAAACCTCCGCAAGCGCCTTGAGCGATTGGTTCCGGAAATGGAGAATCGAGGTCAACCCCGATAAGAGTCAGGCGGTCATCTTCTCGAAACCGCGCAAACTACCCCCCCCCCCCTCCCGCGCCCGATCTCTATGTATGGCAAGCCGATCCCCTGGGGAAAGCGAGCCAAATACTTAGGTGTCATCCTAGACCACAACCTCACCTTCAACGAGCACATAAAGACGGCGCGTTCGCGCGCCTCTTTCGCTCTCGGTAGGCTCCACTCCATGATAACTGCCCGCAGCAAATTGTCACTCAAGTGCAAATTGCGCCTCTACACCGCGGTCATCCGTCCCATCATGACCTATGCTTGCGTAGTCTTCGCACACGCCAAGCCGCGATTTCTGCATAAAATGCAAACCCTCCAGAACCGTTTCCTCCGAAAGGTCACGGGAGCCCCCTTCTATGTCCGAAATGTGAATCTGCATCTAGATCTCAGACTCCCCACCATCCAGCAGTTCATGAAACGCCTCTCCAAGCGCTTCTTTGACTCTGCCATAAAGCACCCCAACCCCCTGATTGCGGCGGCCTCCCGATACACTCCCTCCCGCATAAGTAGGATTCGCCGACCAAGGCATACCCTCACTGTCCCCGACGACGCCACTACCCTCCTCCAGGAGAGCAGTAAGGCCACGAGTACTCTCAGTCGACAACACAAACACAAGCTCAGACATCCGTCCTTCCGTCCTCGCCGCCGAGGCCCGTCGCGACGTCCCGCACCATCACCGTGCCCGCCCCGACCCTTGCTCGAGCCAGCCCGCGCAGCTGAGCCTGTAGTTTTAAATTCGCCCCTAAACAATAATAATAATACCGATCCAGCCTGTCCCTTGCTGTCCTCTTCCAGCGACGCCCTGAGCCGAGGTCCGAACCCCGCAGGGGGTTACCCTTAGCGCTGTCGCTTAGTTTTTAAGTTATCGTATGCCCTGGCTGGAGGCCTTAATTCGAGGCATCCACAGGAAAGCCCGGTTAAGCAGTAGCCATCCTCATAAAGGATGAACTGCGAGATGCCATTTTCAAAAAAAAAAAAAAAAAGCAGCTATCGACGCGTCGACCGCTACAGTTGTCTCTGTCGCCGACGCATGACGGTGACACCATCGTGATACATAGACGTGTATACGTAAGGTTAAGGTTACTTAGAAAGTACGTGGGTTAAGCGTTGTTCCTGTCACTGTCGCACAACTGTCAAACAAGTGCAAGACAAAGAAAGGAACATGTCTAAGGTAAGGCACATGCAAAGTGATATTTGTTTTACATGCAAACTTACTGACACTGATAAATTTATCACAACCACAATATCAATTTGCGCGAATATCCATTCAACAATTACAGAATTTCAACCACCAGAACAATTTGATTATATAGTTAGGTTAGTTATTATTGCAACAAATGTCATGTGTATGTAATAACTGTCAACTCACTGGTGTTGCGGTTTGAATCCCGTAGGCCCCGTTCATAGCCTCGAGCGATGCGATTTGCGACGCGACTTGCATTAAGCGAGACGCGCGCTCGTCACTTGTTTCCGTTCGTCGCGTTGCCCCGCAAGTCGTGTCTCGGTGTCTCATGGCGTGCTCTAAGTAACCAACTTCTTTTTAGGGTTTTACCACCCAGAGGGTGCCAACGAATCCTATGACTAAGCTGCCGCTGTCCGTAAGTCCGCCTGACTGTCAGCGGGCTGTATCTTATGAACCGTAACAGGTAGACTGTTGAAATTATCAATTTCTATTGCCGCACAAAAAAAAAATTAAAAAAAAAGTAGGTCTCTATACAAGAAATGTGTTTTTCGTGTGCGAGTCCGACTCGTACTTGTTCGGCTTTCCATTTGTCTTAGCTAGGTTTCATAGTAACCTGCAGCCCGGGTTCCCACAGAAGTATTACAAAAATTTTAATAGGACTGCTTAGGACTATATGGAGCTAACGTATTTTAACTTATACTAAACGTGTGAAATGTTGGTATGTGTGTGTTTTGTGACGTCGGGGTGGTGTGTGTGTGTTTTGTGATGTAGGTTTGTGTGGTTATTTTCTGATCGCAAGTTCGTGCTAGACCTTCAGTACAGTAATGTGTTTTGTTGATAGCTATTATTATAATTTATGATGAGTCGTTTGATTGTAGATGTAATTAAAGCTCTGAGTGAATCATTATTTGTTCTGTGGCGTAAATTGTGTTTTTTGATTCGACTGCAGTTTAGTGATAAAACGTTTTGGTGAATGTGGTTACTAAAGCCACATAATTAATACATTTTATATGAATGAACTAGCAGCGCCCGGTTTCACCCGCATAAGTGTCGATCCCGTGAAAATATCGGGATAAAAGTATCCTATATTTTATTCTCATGTATAAGCTTTAATACTGAAAAGTTTTATCAAAATCCTTTTGCGTGAAAGGAAACAAACATTTACCCATACATCCATCGTTATAAACTTTCGCGTTTATAATAAATTAGTAGGTTTTGCATAGGTTTAAGGAAACCGTCACGTTACTGTTTCATGACGTAGAACTGTTGTTTGCACCATTCATCATAATCTACCTTTATGTATCTAAGTTCAGTGCTGGTAATTTTTTTTATAATAACAATAATAGTTTATTTATTTCAGACAAAATTCTAGTCCATAGTTTTACACTCATACAATTCAAATTACTTATAATTAAACTATATTAAATTTTGATTTAAACTAAGTAGGCAACCTACATCGCCTGCTTCTTTAACTAGTAAGGCAACCTACATCGCCTGCTTCTTTAACTGTTACATACGTTAGGACCGGAGAGGAACTTATAGGTCTCCCCGTAGACTTTCCTCTTGTTTCTTCATTTCTGGCAAATTCGTCATATTTTTATCCTAGTCGTCATACCCGGCAGAGCTTTCTAGACGTGCCTTAAGAGCATTTACGACGTGCGCCATTTCATACAAACTTTTAAGCCCTTGTTTTTCGAAACGAATTTACCGATTTTAATGAAACTTCATACGTATAAGCAGGATACAAAGGTCTAAAAAGTTAGTTAAGAATATTTTCGAAAAATAGTGTTACAGCCAAATTACACCGATTTTAAATTTTCCATAGAAACATAGATTTCCAGTTATCTTTTTTAAATAAGACATTCCGAAAATTTAGCACACACAAATTTAGCACATAGAGGATGATAAACGTTCGAAGAGATGAGCACCTTGCTATGCCAAGTTGAGGCTTGCCTCAACTCTCGGCCTCTAAACATAATAGACGACACGGACACCGACAACCTTCAAACACTAACCCCCGGTCATTTTCTTATCGGTGAAACCCCTATCACTGTACCGACTCCAGACCTCAAAAATATCCCAATGAGTCATTTGTCAAGATGGCAACATCAGCAAAGATTATTGACTGACTTCTGGCACCGATGGCAACAAGAGTCCCTGTCAAGAATGCAACAACGGTCGAAATGGCACAACAAAGTAAAGGAGTTTGACATAGGACACATTGTGCTCATAAAATCCGATAACTTACCTCCGGGTAAATGGATGATGGGACGTATAGTAGACAAACATCCAGGTACTGACGGTGTGACGCGGGTGTACAGTGTGAAGAGTGGTGATAGTGTTGTGCAAAGATCCTTTAATAAGTTGTGTTATTTACCAATAGACATTGAAACTTAACTTTTCATTCGTGTTAATTAATTGTGCACTTAAACTTGCTTGAATACTGAATGTAATTCAATAGTTATCATTGTATTTTTTTGTTATGTTTATGATACTTATTTTGTTAAAGGGCAAATAGGCCCTTTGGTGGGCGGTATGTTGAGTTAGAATCCTAGTATGTGTGTGTAGTGGTTACAAGTACGTATGCATGTGTGTGTGCCCTTATATTAATTAGAATATTGTACTTTAAAAACAGTCGCAAATAAATCAGCAAAGAGCAAACACGTATTTCTATTACCCAAAATTACAACCAGCAAAAGTGAACCTTATTCCTATAACACGATGTTATTGGTTTGTTTCACACACATACCTCGCTACACATCCTCGCACATCTCTGGTGGAAACGCAGCCTAAATGTATTGTTTAATGTTCCTCATGAGGTGCTTTTTAAGATTTGTGTGTTTTCTTTTGTCTGTTTTATAATAGAAGATTACATTTACTCTTTCACGCAAAAACTATTGAACAGATTTAAATGCAATTTGGCAGACAGCTAGTTTATTAATAGGATTAACCTTTTAACCGCTTACCTATATACGCCGGATTAATCCGACAAGTATTTTCGTGTCCATTTCGCCAGGGTCGTATATTTACGACCAAATACCACCGCTCATTTAACCTGGTTTTTTATTTAGGTAATTACGCTGTATTCTATCCGATATTTTTCTCGTTTTTTTTTTTCGGGCGCTCGGCCTCTGATATCAAGTCGGGTGGTTAAAAGGTTAATACGTGGATACATTTTATCCCGATATTCCTACGGGATCGAGACTTATCCGGGTGAAACCACAGGGCGCTGCTTGTGAAGCTATATTTATAGCACATAAATATAGCTTCACAAGCAGCGCCCTGCGCCCAGCGCCCTCCACGGATCCAACAAAGCTCGAAAAGATACAGCAACGTTACCTGTAATTAAAATTTAAACCAACATTTAATTTAACTTTATAAAACACTGGTATACTTATGCACACGCTATTAATATTATACCTTTGACCCACACGGAAATAAAAATATCTTCGCTTCAAAGAGATAAGACAGCATATTACAGAAGGTCGGCTCCAAACAACGAGCTAAAACAATCGCACGCACAATTTGATGCGTACGTACGTCGATTTTGAAATTATCGCATTTCTTCATTAAACATGAATGCGCGATGATGAGGTCTAATAAAGAGCAAACTTTTAAGTGACAAATGACAATCTGAGACCAGCGGAGTAATTGCGTAACACACAATCAGTAGCAATGGCTTTTATTTTGACTTTTTTTTTTTACATTTTGGTTTTTATTTTATTTTCTCATACAAACGCGCAATGACACGTGCACTACTACAAAGCGCGGTAGTACCAAACTTAGAAGCATTGCCTCTGTGGGGGTTACTTTGTGGCGCGACGTTCGTGCTAATTCGGAAACATGAACATTAACGAAGCGCATAGCTTTTCTGGTTTACCTGTACAGGTAAACCAGAAAAGCTATGCGCTTCGTTTACCTGTTCGCACGTACGTGAATCGTTTTTATGTGTGCGTGCGTTTTCGTTCGTTGTATGGACCCAACCTTCTCTACGAATCTATTTGGTAGTTGAGGGGCGTGAGGTGAACATTTTTAATTACGTCCGTTTCAAGTTGTGTGTGCTGAATACATACCTACAGAAAGGTCAGTTTTATTAAACTATCTTTGTTTCATTATTATTTTGGTTGGAGAAGTTATAATTTAAGTGATGGTAAGTTGATCGCTTCTTTTGAAATTACAATCATCGGTCATCATCATTATTTGCGCAAGCGCTACTGCTGAGCATGAGGTACTGTATTTTGATTTCTGTAAATTGTCTGTGTTCTTTTATCTGGAATTTGTCAGTAGCAGCCCCGAGTCTGGATTTGTGCTTCTCCTAGAACCAAAAATTCGAAGACATGTGACATCTACCAACCCGCACTGGGTCTGCGCGGGAACCATTCACAAAAACACCCCTTCTAAAATAAAAATATTTTCTAAACACACACCTAAAACTCGTATATTTTAGTTGTTCTTTCCGCTAAAATATAAATTTTCCTCTAACCACTGTCTAGTTTTATAATAAATAAACGCTTGGTCCGTTTGAAACAAGTTAGAGTACACAGAAAACGAGCACCGCAGTTGTGGACTCAACTAATTAACGCTAAAAGATAAAAGATAAGTGGCTAATGAACAAAAGTTTCTGATTGGCTACGCAGAAATATACTTGCTTACTCTAACTGGATTTTTTTAGTATGTTTGTGTTGATACGGAGAAGTACGAGGGTGCAGTTTTGATGTTATATTTTTGTTCATAATTGCTTCATCGTAGCAGTCAAAAAATAAATCATGAACATGATTTATTTTTTATAGTTTTAGTGGTGGCCTCGGGGGTAACGGCACCCCCGCCTTACGAGTTTTAGGCCGTAGGTTCGAACACAAACAGGCGCTTTACTTTATATAAATTATTTCATCACCACTGCTCTCAAAACGGCAAAGTAAAACATCGTAAGAAAATCGGCTTAGCCTAGAATAAAAAATTCGAAGACATTTGACATCTACCAACCCGCACTAGGCTCGCTTGGTGGATTACGGCCCACTCCCCAGGCCTATGTCCCAGCAGTGGGAACATTATAGGCTGATTATGCTAATGCTGTAATAGTAGGGGATGACCAAAGAAACCATGGATGGACTCTGTGAATGATGATATGGTTAGAAAGGGGGTGACTACGGAGATGACGACTAATAGAGAAGTATGGAAGAAAAAGACATATTGCGTCGACCACAAATAAACTTGGATGAGGACAGGAGAATGGTGATGATATGCATAAAAAACCGGTCACCGAGGGTTCCGTACAAATTTGTAGGCATGTAACTACAAAGTTACGGTTTTCGGATTTTTTCCTTTACTTGTGCTACATGACAATGCTTCTTGGCAAATTTCATGATTCTAGGTCAACGGGAAGTACCTCGCAAAGGAATCAAAACCTATATGCGGCATGACCGGAATATAAACGGCCGTATCTTTTCATTGCGTTAACTTAGAAGTTTGATTTTTCACTGCTTCAAGGGATTACGGCCCTGAGTATTTGGTATTTATTTCAAATTGATAAATGATAACTCCACGCGTACCTGAGAAAAAGGGTCTTGACAGATGGACAGACAGACAGACAACGAAGTTATCTTATAAGGGTTCCGTTTTTCCTTTTAAAGTACGGAACTCTAAAAAGTAAAACTATTGACATCCCAAAGAGAATGTTAAATGTCTTCATCAGCATCGTCATTCACAACCCGACGTTAGCCACTGCTGCGCATAGGCCTCCCTTTACTTGTGCCAACCCCCTACGTTCCTGTGTCAGCCTCATACAGATTCTTCCAGTTTATTTCCAGAAACATCATAAATGCCTGTAATTCCACCGGCGCGCTCTAAGTTTTCAATATTTTGTATTTTAAATGAAAAGGAAAAATTAAAAAAAAAATGGTTGTCTGTAAAGTCGGTTTACGGACGATAATTTTACGTGATAATGTCATAAGAGATAGATGCGTCATAAGCCGAACGCTTAGGCCGATCGTGCCTCTCTATCGCTTGTACCGCGCTCTCGCTTGCACGCTCGGCTCAGGCGGAACGTGACAATGAGTCATGCTTTTTCGTGCGTGCAGCCGGCGTTCATCGATTTATAAGCCGTTATCACCAAATAACCATACTTTAACAACAGGTAGGTTACTTACCTAAAGAAATCTTTCAAGACACATAATTAAAAATTTTTTTAATAAATAAGCAGTATCTTTGTACTAAATACTAATGTTGTATCTGTATAAATTGTACTGTGTGTACATAAATAATAAAATAAATAAATAATTTTATTTCATAAAAGTAAAAAAATTTTAGAAAAGACAAATTACGAGTTTACAGCTACAAAGTCATAAAACTGAGGACATAATAATAAACTTACACACTCTTGTTAAAATACACAGATAAAAAGTGTTACCTACTTATCGGCTGGCAGGGACGCATATAAGCAAACTCCATCAACTGAGTTTTGAATGTGGCTTCTGATTGGTCGTTAAACTCTCGTAGTAGACTTGTCTACAAAATCCACCGATTGAGTTTGAAACAATCTTGCATCCTATGTCGACGGAGCCCTATTTCGCGGGGCTCCTATTTCTGTGTAAAGGGTGTAATGTAACCTAACCAAACCTAACCTTGGGGTGCCCTACACTCGCTCTTGCATCCTACGTCGCCCATCTAATTTCAGAGATCGCTTCTGGGTTCACATGTCTGTACTCGCAGACCTCAATCAGTGGATTTTGTAGACAAAGTCTACTACGGGAGTTTAACGACCAAACAGAAGCCACATTAAAAATTCAGTTGTTGTATTTTAATTATATGCGGCAGGGACATCAACCCTGATCATGGATTCAATACATAAGTAGGAAAATTATTGAGAAAGTTCAAATAAAATACCTTGCTTCAGTTCACTTCAGGGTGTTTATTCCACGAGCAGAGAACAAATAATGTCTTTAAAAATATTTTTATGTTTTTATAAATGTCGTCTCGTAGTTCAACTAATGAGGTTATCGTTTGCTTAACCGGGCTTGCCTGTGGATGCCTCAATGAATTAAGGCCTCCAGCCAGGGCTTAAAAAAAACTTAAAAACTAAGCGCCTATAAACTAAGGGCACCCCCCGTGGAGTAGGTACGAACCTCGGCTTAGGTCGTCGCTGGGCAGCAAGGGACAGGCCGAATCGGACTTATTTAAGGACGAATTTGAAACTCACCGGCGCAGGATGGCTTAAGCAAGGGTCGGGGCAGTCTTTCCATTATGCCGGGGTCACACCAACGGAAACGCCGTTGATTATCGCAATGTTGGGCGTTAACCGTAGGCTTTAAAGCCCAAAATCGCGATAATCAACGGCGTTTCCCATTGATGTGGCCCCGGAATTAGAATTACAACAGTTTTTATACACAAAATTACTGCTAAACTTTGCAGCCAAACTTTACCGCGCAACTGTATCGCCAAGTAGAATTTATATAAATCAAGCGGATATATCAAGATAATGCCTACACATTTTAAATAATTCAAGCGGATGTGACAAACTAAATCCTAAAAACCAACATAAAAACTTAAAATAAAAATAACCGGAAACGCACAATATTTCAAAATTAAAATAAAAACTTAACATGGACAGAAATACAAGTGTTAATTCTATAAACAACATGGAAGTCACATTAAGTAAAAAATAATGATAACAAGCTTAAAATTAAACGACGATGATTTTTTTGTTGTTTCGGTATTTTTTTTTATTTATTCGTCTTTGGTTTAAGTTACTAACAATATTATTTTATTTATTTGCAAACCTTTTACTAACAATTTATACACACACGAGCGGCACGCTTCAACGACGGTAGGCAACTGCAGTCGTCGACGCGCGTTGGTGGCTGCAGATACCTGTGCCGCTGACACGTCAATGGATGGACTGGCACGTTGCAAATTGCACCACGTTGGATGCCAATGCGGACCCACGAAAGGAAATCTTAATTAACTCTAGTTATCAAGAACCGCCGATCGGCTGTCAGCGGCCTCATGGATAACTGTTTCATGCATGTTAATATCGTGATCCCTAGGCCTTGCTGATAACGACAGAAGATTATACCACATTTCTCGATTGTCCTTTACAACGACTAAAAAAATATCTAACACAAGTGCACTTAACTGAAATAATAAAAATAAATTAAATTTCGCAATTTTGCTGTTAGTGTTAACGGCCAGATTTATAACATAATTAGAAAACAAGAAAGTGTTGCTTATTATAAATATCAGAGTGCCGATGTACAAGCGACGCCATTTGTTCAAATTTGTTGGTTCTACCACGAAAAACGGTAAACTACGAAAAAGTGAACAAACAACTAGAATGTAAAGTAAACAGTTTACTAACACAGGTAAAATTAATATAATCATTGGTGCAAGAAAATAATACTTAGTTGATGGTATAAGGTAAATAGTTATACAAAGGAAAATCAGGGTTGTTATTAAAGACGCACCCCAACCAAAGACGCTACTTGTCAAATAATATACATATATCCTTCGTATATTCACATTGAAAACTTTTACTATATCTACGTAAAACATGTGGCACATAATTATCAACCAGTGATGCTTTCCTGTTGAAAAATAAATCGCAAAACCGTATACAATTCGAATTTTCAACAGCATATTTTGGCTTTTTTGGTCACTGTTATTGAGATGTTTTAAGATCGCCATCACAGAACATAGGAAGAAGTTTGCTAAAATTGCGTTCAGGCACACATAGTTTCTGTAACTTCGGAACTTTCTAATCATGCACCATGACGTCACTCCGTATATAAACGTAGCTAGAGTAAGCGCAAGCACAATTAATTGTATATATATCTCGGCTGTTGTTAATATGTCCGTAACTTCTTCAGTCTGTGTAGAAGCATGTACACTGGTGTCGTTGTTAGACATGGTGGCCATCACTTGCACAGTTTTATTAAACACTCTTAATTTTTGATAAATTATTTGTGAACAATTTAAACGCCACACACGGCTAAGCGCCGCACTTCACTTTGTATAAAAATGTAGGCGGGATCTTCCTCTGCGATCCACGGCAACAATACGCACGAATGCGTGACTGGTAAAGTGGTAAAATGAACCGCCGATAAACATGGCAAATCTCTCCGTGGACTCTCCCCCGTAGTAGTAGACAATTCACACAAAGCACTGCCCTTAATAGGAGTTATATTCCAAACTGTCGATGAAGCAATAGCTACAATCAAACGCTACAAAACGAATAAAGTAAATATTATTGTAATCTAATTATTTTTATATTTTCCTGTTTATCATAATATTATTACCTCCATTATTAAATGTCGTCCGGTTAATCAACCGCATGTCGTCAATGGTGAGGAAAATATTGACAACGCCTTTATTTCAAAGCAGTAAGGTTGGTTTTTGTAGTTCAAGTGATAAGACTGTCCATACCTACAAATAGTTGGGCTGCGTTTGACTCAGCGTTAATAATAATGTTACATACGGAAGGAAAACATCGTGAGGAAACCGGTATGTACTTGAACCAAAAATTTGATGACATGTGACATCTACCAACCCGCACTGGGCCCGCCTGATGGATTACGGCACACTCCCTCTAACCGAGAGGAGGCCGCTACCACCGTCTCAGCTGTGGGAATATTATGGGCTGATTACGCATCTAAAAATATAAATGAGAGTGAGAGAATAGTGAGTGTACCTGTGTTTGCACACATACTTGTGCTAATATCTGCTATTGTACTAACATATTATATTTAATAACAAGTAACAAAGGACTCAAATATGTTAGTAACAATATTTCCAAACAACTACGAGTACGTTAGTAAATTTAACCTACACATTCTAATTCTAATATACTCCGCGTAGATGGCTGGTCTGCGCTGGTATTGGCCACTATGGACGGTCTGAAGGGCTGTTATAATACAAAGTCTCTTTTCGTGTCTATCCGCTTAGTTACATGTTTTAGTCTAGACTATGGATTTAAATGCGATTTTCACAATAGTGAAAATCGCATCAAAATCCATCAGGCTATCGTTCGTGGATCTTTGACAGTCGTTACGGGTCGTTAGAAGCCCGAAAGTCTGACAACCAGTCTTACCAAGGATTATCGTATTACCCAGTAACTGGGTTGAGGAGGTCAGATAGGCAGTCGCTACATGTAAAACACTGGTAATCAGCTGCATCCGGTTAGACTGGAAGCCGACCCTAACATGGTTGGGAAAAGGCTAGGCAGATGATGATGATGACTTATAAATTTACGGGGTAGAAAAAAAATATTGCTACAGGATACGTCGAGAGACTTAACGGAATATCAGTCATTAGGCGAACTCCAGCCACTTATCCAAAGTTACGTGCTTTCGAATAAACTTGTGTCATCTCAGCTTTTTCCTTTGATATCTGGAAAGAGGGGGAAAAGTCTATTGGTCATGGAGGAAATGAGGCTTTAGAAAGTCAGGCATTATTTAAGATTAGTTAGGTACTTAGAATTTAAAACTAAATACGGTATAAAACAACGATACCTAACCACTCATACGTCCCGCTTTTCCGTGATATATTTGTTTACATTACGCCAATAAAAAATTCAAAAAATATTATTTCAAAATATTAAGCGATGACCCTATGTTTTTATTTACCTAAAAAAGCCCTATTCATACTGAATCCATTGACATTTAATATATACCATTGTTCTTCCAAAGTTTATTTAAACAATAACACCATGCGATGACGCAAGGCGCATGCGTCATCGCGGCCATTTGTTGATTTTCAACTACAGATAACATATTAGACTCTTATAAAAAGACTCTTATTGGATTCTTGTTAGTTTTTTGTCAAAAATGAACTGCATTTAACCACTCGACTAAAAGCAAGCAATGCTCCCATAGACAAAATTACTAAAAATAAAATACAGTGTGACCGGAACGCGCGAAACGAACCTGTTAAAAAATGGCAGATGTCCAATCGGCGGTTTTCGTTTTCTGTCTATTTTCGGAGGATTAGAGTTTAGTGGATAACCACTCACACGCCCGGGTTTTTCCGTGACGCGCTCTAGACTGTTCCCGAACACTTTTTTTCTACGCGCCGCGGGTGGTCTCGCCACTTATACACGACTCCTATCAATTGTTGGGCAGTTGCCCACCAGAAACGACACCCGTCTGGTCGGAAGATCCTCCCTTTTCTATGGAGGATAAGTGAACTTTACATCCTGTTCCTCATACCTCTATAATGTTATGTTATCTGAAAATGTATTGGTAGTAGATACATACACATACGCCAATTTCTTAACAGGATCACAAAGTTTTCCATGGTCACTCCATTGATCAAGCTAATTACTTCCCGAAACTCCTAAAAGATACGTAGTTAAGCACGGGAAGGAAATGCCAACTTTCTCCCTTAAAGGTACGTTTACACGGGCAACCTTATTTGCACAATTCTGGGGATCATTAGTCATATGTGACGCAATTTACTGCGATGTCAACATGTAGCTACTGTTGTTCGAGACATATTGAGCTATATATTTGTCTCAACAAATTGGGCTAAACTTAGACAAGCAATACAAAAATTTTCAGTTCTTAGATTATTAAAGCATGCATAATAAGCCTATAATGATCCCACTGCTGGAACACAGGCCTCACAGGCCAGTGTGTTGGCTGTGATCTACCCAGTGCGGATTGGTAAATGTCACATGTTTTATAACCGCTTTTTTTTTTTAGATTGCTTCAAGATCTCTAGCAACTGTTGACGGGCAACAATTGCCGAATAATTGCCCGTGTAAGCGAGCTTAACAGTGCCACGCTTGTTTTCTGAGTCCAAGTTATGGCTGGAATCTCAATAGTTCAAAAGTTTGTCGGAGACAGCGTCTTATTATCTTAAAGTTCTTAAACAATATCTACCTGAATACTTATCTTGTTTGAGGTTACACTGAGATGTACGGAAAAATGAGTGTCGGAAGCAGGAAATTTTTTGTTCCAGTTAAAAGCTGTACTTTTTGAATATTTCTCGATTCAAATTGTAAAGAATCTTCAAATTGCGTCCGATAGTTTTGCTTCATTTCTTTTTTTTTTCAAAACGTTTTATTACTTTTACCAAAATAGATGTTTTATTTAGAAATAGAACGGTTTTATTTTTTTCGAGAGGCACGGAGGGGTCTTGATATGTAAAGATGGTCACCCATCCACGGACGAACCGCGGCCAGCATTACTTAACCTGATCGATAGACCCATGCGGCTGTTATTACTTATCCACGTTCCCTTCAGCAGCACACTTCGTTGGATATGACACTAATACCGTCAACTAATTCGCATTACTTGCGCCTATCTGTCCCATTGATGCCAAGTCACCTCGACGCTCGAGGGATAGGTAGCCTGGTTTTGGCAAAGATGGCGATGTATATGGAATCTTATCTGGGATGCTAAAGTCACCAGTGGATAAGAGTTTAGGGCTTTGGATTTCTGTGCAAAAAATTAGAAAACCAAAATCTTATTTTGATTTTATTTAATTTATCTTGTAGAGAGTAGTGGTGGTCGTGGGTTCGGACCCAGGCAGGCACTTTTATTATTATTATTATTCATTTATTTCAGGCGACACAGGCCCATAGATAAATACCTTAACCAAAACCTAACTTTACTTTGTGTAATTTATTTCATTACCACTGCTCTCGAAAAACGGTGAAGGAAAACATTGTGAAGAAACCTGTCTGCCTGAAATGTCTTAGGGCAACATTCGAAGATATGTGACATCTACCAAACCGCATTCGGCCAGCGTGGTGGATGACAGCCCATTCCAGCTTACAGAGAGGACCAGCGGTGGGAACGTTGATATACGTACTCTAAGTATCGAGAAATACAAATCGATAGATATCAATTTTGATTTTCTATACCTACAACTTAAAAATTAAAAAGAAAAACAAACTACCAACTATAACTTTTCTATGTAAAGATTCTCATAGAAAATCAAAATTCCTTAACCTTTTCATCAACATACGTTATCAATTCCTGCAATAGGTAAACGTAAACCGCGAACTGCCATCCGACGCTGCACTTCAAAGGAAATCATTTCATGTCATGTACCACGAGAAGTGGTATCCCGCCAAGAACTCATTCATATTAATATGCCGAGTACTTAACGTCGCCGTCGCAGGTTGGCCCGTTTGCCGTCTGCGCGATTAATCGTAAAGTGGACGAAAGACGAGCGAGTACACGTACTTATGGCTCGACGATCTTTTTCGCCAACGTGTCAGTCTGTTGGGGATACGTGGGCGAATAAGGTCGCAGAGCTTTAAATATGCGTAGGAATGTAGGGAACATCCCTGGAGAGACCCCTTCACGCCCTCCCCAGGTATGTGCCCTAACAGTCGTTGCACAGTAGAGATCTCGGATCGGTCTTTTGAGAAGAAGATCTATGAGAGCGTTTACGACGTACGGCATTTCATACAAACTTTCAAGCCCTTTTTTTTCGAAATGAACGAACCGATTTTTATGAAACTTCGTACGCATAAGCAGGATACAAACGTCTAAAAAGTTAGTTAAGATATTTTCGAAAAATTGTGTTACAGCCAAATTAGACCGATTTTAAATTTTCCATAGAAACAGAGAATGCCAGTTATCATTTTTTAATTAGACATTTCGAAAATGTTCTTTACTGACTTTTTAGACCTTTGTATCCTGCTTATGCGTATGAAGTATCATTAAAATCAGTTCATTCATTTCGAAAAACAAGGGCTTGGAAGTTTATAGGGAATGCCATATACGTCTTAAACGCTCTTAAGAAATGATGAAGAAATGATGAGGGTGGTTTTAATGAGGTAAAAATCCCACACTCCTCGGTCTTATCCGCAAAGCCCGGGCGCCTTTTGAAGGTTTCGCTCCGAAATTAACAATATAAATTAAAAAGGTTCCTAATTGCTCTTTTGCAGCCACTATAAGGTTAAAATACACATTCGCGTTCGAATGTAAGGTCTCTTTGTCACAGCGCGCGGCGTTTAAGGGCCAATTTCACCATTGAAAAAAAACCGGCGCATCTAAACCAAGTTCAAAAGCTGTCAGTGTGAATATTTCATAGCAATAATGACAGTCACTTGAACTCGGTTTAGATTTGCTGATCGCGTTCAGTTTCAATTG
This sequence comes from Gortyna flavago, assembly GCA_963669345.1. Lineage (NCBI taxonomy): Eukaryota > Metazoa > Arthropoda > Insecta > Lepidoptera > Noctuidae > Gortyna > Gortyna flavago. Next base: position 12,285,606 of record OY770149.1, read on the forward strand.
TGAAATTGGCCTCTAGTACGTTTTCCTTGAGTCATGTCCCTTTTATTCATTGTGATGAGAAGATTGGCCAGCTGGACTCTGCGTTACCGAGTGCCAGCTGTTACCAGGGTGCGCCGGGAGTTTTACTATGATCTGGACGCCGCTGGTCTCCCCGAGCGGCGTCCCTCTTTTCATGCACCCCTTCCTCTTGAGTGGCTTTATAGAATAGTATTCTATGTTCTCCAAACTGTCTTAAATCTTTGCATCAGGTTTTTCTAAGAACTTCAGTACTTGGTTTACAGCATCAAGAATACAAACTCGGTTTATGTATACTCTAAGCCTGAAAAGCAGTAATTTTTTGTGTATATTTAATGTTTAGTGTATATCTTTTGTTGGAGATCCTAAAATAAATAAATAAACGCTATTTACGTTCTAGGAATTGTTTTATACTATAAAGATTCTAATTTTATTCCTTTATATTGTACTATCCACGTTAAAAACAAATGAACAACTGTCTAATTACTTAGTAGCGCATTTATTCTAGCTACCTTAAGGAATTGAACGTTCCGTTCCGACCTATAACTTTTTATAGCGGTACAGAAAAAATCTGTCTAAATGTAGGGACTTCTAAATAATTTTCCCTTGACTTCGAACATCTGTTAGTTACGATTGATACAAGTAATACGCTGAAGCGGGTTTTAGAAATAAAGCGTAATTTTAATAAACAAAGACAGATGACGAATGATGAGATGTTGAGTTGTGGGTCGTGGGTTCGAACGCAGGCAGACGCTTTACTTTGTGTAAATAATCTTTGTGTAAATCGGCATGTCCTAGAACCAAAAATTCGTAGACATGTGACATTTACCAACCCGCACTGGGCCCGCGTGGTATAGATTACGGCCCACTCCCTCTCATAGAGAAGAGGCCTGTGTCCCAGCAGTGGGAACATTATAGGCTGATTATGCAAAGACTAGCAAAAACTCACTCGACTAAAGAACCTTTAACGCAAGCAATACTCCCATAGATAAAATTACTAAAAATAAAATTGTGCGGACCGGACCACGCTCGCTGTCACCGTTTGTTCAAAGCCATTCATTCTAGTGGTGCGCGGGAAAGTCTGAATTTAGGTACAAAGCCATTCGAATGGCGCGGGGCGCGTGAGTGGGTGCTGCTTGGTGAGTATTAGCGACAGAAATACGAACTGAGTTATAGTAGGTACTTGTTTGCTACACTTCTTTGTACGTACACCAGCACATCAAGCTACTACAATCTGTCAAATTTCTTTAATAGATTTTCAACTTTATCGCCAAAGCATATGGTTCGATAAATGATAAATGATTTATTTTCTGTAAGTAAGTTTGTACAAACACTTTTGCACGTCAATCATATTTTTTAAACTAGATGAGGTCGGCGTTTCCTATCTGACTATTCTGAGAAGAAAGGCCGAAACAAACTCAGCGGTCACAGTCTCTTTTAATGTCCAGACATAATCTTGGTCAGATCATGTGAAGACCATGTAGATTGGTGTCTGAAATGGTCTTTTGAGGAAAGAACCACACAGATTGAGCGGACCAGTCCAGTCAGTGCACGCATTTGTCAAAAATCGTGCAGCTCAACTCAGAAATTGAGGAACTCAACGATTCGACGAACAATACCAAAGAAAGGACATTTGGGTAGGCCGCGTAAATTACTCAAACTGCCAGATCATGATTAAAACTAACTAAGAAGGAAAAACAGAAAAAAGAAATGACCCACATAGTCCTCACGTTCACAAAAATTAAATTAAAAAAAATTAAAAATACTTTACAAAGTAAATATTCATGTCATTGTATATATAGAATTCATCAATGTCAATGTGTATATAAAAATCCATTCAAAGTTGATTGGGAGAATTTGACAGTTTCGGGTAGCTGGATGTGCTATCGTCTGTACATATCCGTGAGAGGTCTTAGCCAAAAATATGGTAGACTTACCGGAGTCGATCACTAAGATAAGGCTTTGCGGTTTAGTTGACGGCGCTCACTAAGGCAAGTGCCTCCTGGGGTCGCGGGATGGTTCGATAGAGTTACCGTGGCCCCGGAAAGCAAAGGCAACAAAGCAAAAGCAGCAAGGCAAAGCAGCTGTACGTGTCCAGACTGCACCACTCCACGAAGGTTGAGGAGGTCGTGGAGTACATGCGTGTGAAGACCAACTGGACTTTGAGGGTCGAGAAGTTGGAGTCGCGTCACAACACGAACTTCAAGTCGTTCGTGGTGCGTGTTCCGACACATCATCTCGAGAAGTTCCTCAAGGAAGAGTTCTGGCCGAAGGGTGTTGTGTACCGCCGGTTTCGTGGCTGCCTACATGACACCAGTCAGCGAAACACGACGCAGACACTTCGTGTGTGTTAGTGTTAGTTTTTTTTTAGTATAATGTTGTTTGTATTTATAGTATTTTTAAGTTACTTATATTAATATTGTATTGTATGTGTTTATATGGGCCTTGATGCCTGAAATAAATGGATAAATAAATAAATAAATAAAGGGCAAAGAAGGAACATGGATGGGTTTTAGACAATAAAAGTCTGACACTCCCTCTCGCTCAACCCACAGCGGGAGGGGTCATAAGATGATTTCCCCTCGTTAAAAAAAATTGGCTTTGCTGTTAAACGATATGATATCAACATGATTGTGATTGATAATGTGTTACGCAAGGTGTAGGATTGACATGAGGTTTTCGGTAGCTTTTGCCAATCCAATGACTACATTTTTACTTTTCCACCCTCATATCGCTGATAGAATGTCACTTTGTCTTGACTCTACTTCAAGGGAATTTCCAACGAATCTTTCAACCCGTTTCCCGCTCTCAACTTAACCCAGCAATCAACTTTGAACGATAGCGGGTTACTAGGTCCCTCGGGCTGTGTGTCGTTTACCTGCAGCTCCCTGGTCATTTAGACCCCATGTTACTTTTCCCGGGGTGAAATACGGTTAACCGTATCGCCTTTGACATCGGGACGCGGGACGGTTGGAATGTTTTTCGCCCTGTTTACTCGCTTTTCTCGTAATTACGCGTATTAGATTGTTTCAAAGGAAAAAGTTAAGTGTGTGATTTCGGATTTTTCGCGAGGGTTGAAAGTGCAATTTTGGGTTGAAGGGGGTGAAATGTGATTTTAGGCTTTTGAAGATTTTGTGAATGCCGTGTGGTAATAGGGTTTTTATTTTGTGTTATAATGAAAGATTTTTTTTAATAAATAGGTTTTTCTCGTGGTTTCTTTAATTTTCATTTAAAGGGAAAAGAAATAACTTTTAAAATAAGTTAACATTTAAGTAGAAAAATATAATTATTATTAAGATCTTTTATTATACGTTTTATTAGTAAAATTTCGGATGCGTACTACTTCAATATTCTTTGCTGAATTTGTTTCAATACTTAACATTGGTTATTAGGGTTTCGTATTTATTTGAACACATTGGATAGATAGGTACTTAAACAGAACTCTAAATAAAACAAAAGTGACTTTTGACACGAAAATGCCATAATATAATTATACTTAGGTACCGTCTATTTTGTTATTCACTATACAAAGTACTGAACTGACGAACTTCTTTATATTAGTTTATTTATTTATTATTTAATACTTCAAGCACAAAAATGTACAGAGGCGGACTTAATGCCATAGGCATTTTCTACCAGTCAACCTTTGGGTAGTTAAACAATGGTAGGTGCAATAATGAAAATTGAGGAATAAATATTTTAAAATATAAAGATACGCATAAACCTATTAAAACTATAAATATAATATATACCCAATTACATATAAATATAAGCACAAATAAATATACATACATACATGAATACCTATTCGTGAATATATACATGAATATATATTGGCTTTACAATTTAATATAACTATTATTCTGTCGTAATACTACGATAAAAACATATTATGGACTTTGTGATGAACTATGGGAAAAATAATTTCCCATAGTCTACCTTGGTGGACTAGCCGGGTGGACCATGGGCAATACACGATAATGTCCCATAGTCCACCCAGAAAACATAATATGGACGTTCTGGTGGACCACGGGAAAAATAATTTCTCATGGACCACCTAGGTGGACTAGCCGGGTGGACCATGAGCAATACACGGTAATTAGGTATATATTATATTATTTGGTGACCACAATACCCGGTGCTGAGTTTATTGAGTAAAACTCTGTAGTAATCTTCTCTCTGAATATCCACCCCTTTCGTCATTCATCGTAATTCACAACATTCACGTGGAAGGGACCTTCGTCTTTAAGGGAATAGTTAGATACTATTTATTCTAGATCTCGGTCAGGTCTTAAGTAGCAAGTCCTAATTACTTTTAGTATAAACGCGAAAAACTCTGGTCCTTCTCCTTCAAACCACCGCACTGGCGAAACGGGGTGGCTGTAGAATATTTAATTTTGTACACTTCTTTCCAAGGGTTCAGTTGAAAAGCAACCTTAAATTACGTCGACAATCAAAAGGTTAATTGACCCGCTTATTACGAGATGTTTGTCAAAAAATTAAGTTCAATTAAAAATGCTTCTTTGAGACTATTATTTTCTACGCGCCATTTTTCTGTTGGTTCTATTTAAGGCGAAAGCGTCAGGGTTGACTGCGAAATAAAATTTTTCTTACGTTTATTTGCAATATCCAAGTCAGTATCAGATTGTATGTTGATCTAAATATGATTCGTGGCCGTAACAAATATATAGTATTATAATCATAATAATCATCAACACAACTCTTTAAGTTCATATTACCTTATTGAATGACTATTTCATGAAATCCTCATTTGAGGCCAATTCTAGCTCAAGAAGTTGTATTGCTGATTCTAATGATTATAATTCTGTAAAGCCATATTTTATACAGTTGCGAATCATATTGTTTTATTCAGCATACAACCTGACACTGACCTGCAAATTGCAAAAAAAGTAAGTAAATTTGATTTTCTTGGAATACCTTGTCGCATCGCCCCTTAAATAAAAAGGTCTACGTTGACAAGGGTTTATTGAGAGCAAAATTGTATTTCAAAGAACTGAGTTTATTGGAAAATGATGTATCAAATGTCTATCAAGGAATGTAATCAAGAAATTATGTAAAAATGCGCTAACTTTGATTTCTCGAGTTCTGAGAGTATATTGATTGGGATGCCGGGGGCGTTTTGTGTGATCTCCGACGAGACTAAAAAAATTCAACCAAATTGAATAAATCGGAAGCCCAAGTCTAAAAACTAGTCTAAAAAAGGATTACTCCTAGGGATAGAGAGATGAATTATTGACACCAAAACCTGTTTTTCATACTTTAGCCCTAGCACGAACGCGTGACGTAGGTAATCGTATCTAACGTCAATTCGAACATTTTTTTTTAATCGAAATACTAAAATCTATTTAGCATTTTGGCTTAAATTTTGGCGAGAAGCACAATTAGTATCACCCATAGATATGCATATCGGAAGAGTCTAGTTTTTCATTTATTTATATACTAGCTGCGCCCCGCGGTTTCACCCGCATAAGTTTCGATCCCGTGGGAATATCGGGATAAAAAGTATCCTATGTGTCAATCCGGGTTATAAACTATCTGTGTGCCAAATTTCATCCAAATCCGTTCAGTAGTTTTTGCGTGAAAGAGTAACAAACATCCATCCATCCATCCATCCTCACAAACTTTCTCATTTATAATATTATTAGTAGGAAGGATAATATATTAATAAAAAAACCGTAGGTAAGAACATACACAATCACCCAATACATCTAATTCTATCATAACAGCGTCATGTTAGTGCTAATTATTATTAATTCAGTATGTCAAAACGTGAAATCTATCTTTGTGACAGCTGCACGCGCGCACAGATTATTAATACCGTCGTTGCCCGGAATGTTACCACTTCATATAATTTCATGTTTTACCATCTTTTTGTAATGTCTATTTATTTTACAAGTGCCTAGAAACTGTCCAATGCTTAATTTTTATAAAGTCTGTCAAGTTAAAATGTTACTTAAAAATAAGATATTTTTTCTCGTCCGCAACTCAGATCTACGGCCCTGTAAAATGTTCAACGGTGAAGAATCCAGCTCCAATCGGCCTCCTGTCCCGACATTATGTATAAAGTCATAAAACCAAGAAAATATTATGTAGGTAAGTACAGGACCTACCAACCGAGAATGTTCTATCTTTTGAATTAACGTATACTTCGTGCGTTCGTGAAACAACTGTTTTATGTAGGTAAACAATCACTTTTTGTCAAAGGTTTCGTGCAAAAAGCTATGGGATAAGAGCCTTTCTCTCTTGGGACAGCCTCCGAAGCTCCGAAGAGATCGAGCATCTTAATCCTGTTAGGGGACAAAAACATGACAGGAACCGAACCTATATAAGCAGATGACCGTGACTACTCTTTTGCATGGATACTTCAACCCAACTACCTTGGATCGATTCACAATGTTAAGAGCGTTTACGCCGTACGGCATTTCATACAAACTTTCAAGCCGTTGTTTTTCGAAATGAATGAACGGATTTTAATGAAACTTACGCATAAGCAGGATACAAAGGTCTAAAAAGTTTGCAGAAACCATTTTCGAAAAATTGTGTTACAGCCAAATTAGACCGATTTTAATGTTTCCATAGAAACAGATTTCCAGTTATCTTTTTTAAATAAGACATTTCGCAAATGTTCTCTGCTAACTTTTTAGACCTTTGTATCCTGCTTATGCGTATGAAGTTTCATTAAAATCGGTTCATTCATTTCGAAAAACAACGGCTTGAAAGTTTGTATGAAATGCCGTACGGCGTAAACGCTATGTTGACTTGAAAGAGCATGGCAGTTGAGAGTATGTCATGCTAACAAAAAAATGTCTTACTGATGGTGGCGCGCACAGAACAGATGGCGCGTGTGTTGAATCATTCGGTTCACTACAAAAAGGTTGAGCTGGATGGTGTTGATCCACGCGTCATGTTCGTGAACGGGTGCCGTTGAATGAGACTGGCTTATTTTTAATCTAATATTTTGAATTATTTCTTCATTTTATTGTTTCATTTAAAGAAGCAACAAGAATAATGTACCCAGGATTTTGTAATAATCTTGATTTAAAAGAGTGTCCTTGGAGTTTCTTGCCCATTCTTCTCCATAAAGATCTAGGCATTGGAATTGGCAACTAGTTTCAACTTTCTGACTAACTGACTCACTCTTTGACAGTTCAAAAGTGCCTGTAAATGGTTTAATTGAAATATGTAAATGCTTTGAGTTTGACCCTCTGTTTTGTCTCTAGAAATCCTTTACTAAGACTTTATTTTTAGGGTTTAATAAACACCCTTTTTATGCCATAGAGGGCACACATGGGCAGTTCATCTGATGTTATGAAAATAGCATTAGACCAAGTTTTCGGCCAACAGTTTAATGAAGTGTCGTGCCATCGACACGAGAAAGGAGAAGTTGGTGGTCACCACCGCTTCGGGACATCGACAATACTGAGGCAAAGCAGGTGCGTTGTCTACCCTTTTATGGATTAATCTGTCAAACAAAATACAGCAAATAGTAGGTACCTAACAATACAACAATCCAAAAATAAAATTATTTAAAATAAGCCAATAAGCTAAGTGATGACCATTTTTTTTTTTTTTTTTGTTCCGGGGTAGAAAATCCTCATGGATGTCCGCCGCCCTGGGGCGGGCGGCGGGGTCTGTCAGACTCTTACTGACTAAAAACCACCCCGGTGTTCCATCTCACACCTACGTCGGGGGTCGCGGGAACGTGAGATTCTTCCGCAACCCCCGACTGGTGCCGGCCCGCCACTGCGGGCCTCGTCTGGTCAAGGGGGGGAGTGAGGTGTTTAACTCCCCCCGTGACGTCTAAGAGGGGCGCGCGTGGAACACTACGCGCCGCCACCTCGGGTCCTGATGTGTGGGGGGCGACGGACGTCCGCGAGTCCGTCACCCCTGGACCCATTTAGGGGGGCTGGAAGAGGGCGTTGTCCGCCCTCCGCCGACGCCCGGTGCGCCTGCTGCGGGCCGGGTGAGTGGACGAGATCTCCCTCTCCCGTTCCGCAGCCTCGTTCAGCGACACGACTGTTTCGCAGAAGGAAACCACCGCGTCCCAGGACTCCTCGCTGCCGACCATCGACTCGACCACGGCAGGCAGAGCTAAGTGATGACCAGCCCCAACTGACGGCGCCCGTTCACGAACATGACGCAAAGATCAAATCGGTTAGTCAGTCATGAGATATATGTTAGATAGAAACGTGAAATACCACACACCTTACCATAACTTAATAATAGAGAACTGACTGCCTCGCTGTACTAGTGGTAGCTAAGCCTCGTTGTTCTTCGGTTCGATTTCCAGATCGAGCAAAGCGTTGGTTTTCCTATCTGGAATTCTGGATTTGTGCCCGGTTCTTGGCAATTAAGGCTGGACTTAAACATAACTGGCAAAATTTGGGTGTAATGTTGGTACAGCGCTGCCCAATACTTAGGGGAAACAAGACGCGATGTTAAGTTATGAATGAACTACTCAACTTTCAGTTTGAATGTTTGGTTCCTTAATATTTATCACGAGGGGCTTGTGGATAAGTAATAACAGCCGCACGGGTCGATCGATCAGGTTAAGCTACGCTTGCTGCGGTTGGTCCGTGGATGGATGACCATCTTTATATACGTAGTCCTCGGAAAGCACGTTAAGCTGTTGGTCTTGGCTGTCATTGGTAGATCTTTGACAGTCGTTACGGGTCGTCAGAAGCCCGAAAGTCTGACAACTAATCTTACCAAGGGGTATCGTATTACCCAGTAACTGGGTTATGGAGGTCAGATAAGCAGTCGCTCCATGTAGAATACAGGTATTCAGCTGCATCCGGTTAGACTGGAAGCCGACCCCAACATAGTTGGGAAAAGCCTAGGCAGATTGATTGGTTCCATAATATTCCTCACTGTGGAGAAACCTTCAGGAGCATTGAAATTTTCATGCGAATGAAATAGCCGGAAATATCTAGTGAATTTATATTGCTTATGTATGAATAGCCCTAATATCATTACACTTGAATCCTACATTAAGCTGAATAGGGGTAGGTTTGCCACAGCAGTTCAATGGGCAGCAACCCCGTGACCCAACGATCGCCATTCAAAGCGGGATAATGCTTCTAAATAATAATTACTATTATTAATATGAGTAGTTTAGTTTTAAAAGGCCATTGGTCCTCCAAGGTCGGTAATACCAGCGGGGTGGTTGCCTAACATAGTAACAGTTTAATTTTGACAATTCAACAACATTGATAGCGTTACTTGTGTTGTTGAGCAGACAAATTTTTCGAACATTAGAAGCAATGGATTAGCCATAACCTTCAAAATTATTCAGTTTGTAATTAGGGTGCTGGACAAAGGAGGCACAAAAGAGACGTATAGAGGCTAGCACATCAAGTTACCCCAATCTGTCAAATTTCTTTGATAGATTTTCAACTTGATTACAAAGGAATAAGGTTCATATTCAATTGGGAAAATTTGACAGATTGGGGTAGCTTGATGTGCTGGCCTCTGTACATAAAGCGTAAAATTCGAAGCAGGCGAGGGAGAAAATTTATTTATGATTTAAAAAAGATAAGTCCAGGTTTGAATTGTTCCCGGAAATTGAAGACTAAATGCTACCAAGGGATTAGGTACGTCAAGCGCACGGGCAGCGAAGTTTTTCTGTTTTACTTAAAAAACAAACTGCGACCGCCAACATGATATTTGATTATCAAAAGTCGTGATTATTGCTACCTCCTCTTTGAACCCTTTTCATCATGATGTTTTAGTTTGAGACCGTAACCTATTTTGCCTCAAAACATATTTTATTTCACATAAACCTACATGGGCACTTATGAAACGTCAGAAGCAAGATTCTAATTGGTAGTTTTTTTTCTATGGAGAAGAGCCGGCAAGAACAAGCTTCCAATACATTTTCTGTCTAGTCTTTTCCCCACTGTTGGGATCATGTTCCAGTATCTATTTTACATGGAGCGACTGCCTATCTGACCTCCACAACCCAGTTGTTGGGTAACACGATGGTAAGAGACTGAGACTGAAGAATGTGGTTGTCAGACTTTCGGGCTTCCGACTACCCATAACGACTACCAAAGATTTACAAAGGACAGCTGGCATGAACATCGGCTTAACGTGCTTTGAGAGGCTCAGAGGAGTGTCGATAATTATGTAGGTGGTGGATAAACATAGAAATTATTAAGTTTTCTAAGCTTTTGCGTCGTCTTTACCCATCGCATATTAGTGGTACTAATACCTACTTTAGAGGGAAGCGCCCAGGGTAGTTCGCGAAATTAAAATTTTCTTACGTTTTTTGCATTTTGCAGCTGTCCAGGTTGTATGTTGAATAAAATAATTATGATAACCATTTCCTCAGACCAAATAAAAAAAAGTAAAGACATAGCGCTGCGAGCAATACAATGAAGCATGCCAAAAATAAACCTCCGCTCTGTGCATATGTCGCAGCCAACTGGTTAAATTAGCCGTTCAGTTAACCGCCTAGCCTTTTAACTAAACAGCGGCCGTTCAACTAACGGCCTGAATAATATTCAATTACGGTTTAGGTTGGAAGTCTGTAACCAATCACGCGCGAGCCGAATTGGTCCCAGTGAATAAGGCAGGGCACCCCGACCAAATGGGTTAGGTTAGGTTAGAACTGTGATCAACCGCGTGCGAGCCGAGAGAGCGAAGCGAGGCGAGCACTACTTCTAAAGGCCAGGCAGTTAACTGAACGGCTAATTTAACTAGTTGGCTGCGACACATACACGCTCACACGCACACATTTACAATCAAACTACACCTCACTACGTACACACATGTTTACGAAACCGGCTTCACTTTACTGTTTACAGCCCTCTGTCTTGGTTTTTTATTTGGTCTGAGACTATTTCATGAAATATCAATTAATATATTATGAACTTAGAGGGTTATTGATGTCTTTAATGATTAATTCAGTAAATACACACCTGTTACGCTCGCGAATTATATTTTATTCAACATACAACCTAACATTGACCTGCTAATTGCAAAAAACGTAAGAACATTTGAATTTAGCGGGCTACCTAGCGCAACCCGCTTAACAATTATCTAAATTAAAGTGAGCCCAATAAGTTGTTGTGCTTCACCAAAATTCGGCGCACCTTGCCCAGACCATGGACCACAATATATTCCCCAAATCATACGCAACAAACAGCGTTCAAAGGCTTATAAATTAGAATTCCAAGATCTTCTCTTTACAATTGTTTACATGGGTTGCCTTTGACCGGAGACATTTTGACCTCATAGCCTCCGGTCCTTTCACAACAAAATAATATAATTTACCTTATTTACCGGTCAATATTATCAGTGTATGAGCCTAAGTAAATATAGAAAATGTGGTCAAGGGTATAAACATCATAGCTAGGAGCTGAAACCACCCCCGTTTCAACAGGGTAGATATTATGTTTCTTTGAAATGTTTTTGTAAATTTTAATAATAATTATTATATAATGGCCATGTAAATCTTTAACCCCTGAGTTTGTTCGCCGCTGGAGTCAGATATGAAATGTCGACTCCGTGTAACATTTTTTTTTATTAGGACGTGTTAAAGTGATTCTGATATCCAATTTATAGAATAAACTGGTATAACCTTCCTAACCTTCCTTCCTTCCTTCCTTCCTTCCTTCCTTCCTTCCTTCCTTCCTTCCTGAAGATGGACGGCGCCGCCGAGGTCGGCCCAGAAAGCGGTGGCGAGATGACCTGGACGCGTACCGCGAGGGTTGGTTTGACTTGGCGCGGGAAAGGAGTTCCTGGAAGGACTTGGGGGAGGCCTTTGCCCAGCAGTGGGACAGTATAGGCTAATAATAATATATAACCTTCCTAAGGCCTGAATTCCAGTTACGCTGACGTCGGTCGCGTACGGTCAGTACCAACATACACGCCGCTGACGTCAGCGTCGCAGTATGGTGATAAATAGAACACAATGTATTTTCACACGCACAGAGCATGAAACTTTTTATTCACTCGCACGACAGACGTACGCGATCGACGACGTTAGCGTAACAGGAATTCAGGCCTAAGGGTGCTATCATAAAGCAGGGGGTTATCCGGTACAGATCGCTGCAGCTGATCTACGTAAAGAAACGATCACAATGGTTTACCCGTTTCTTTGTGTGAGCGCATATAGCCCGCACCAATCGGTACCGGCTTGTTTTTACCGGGAACCCGCTTCTTTATGTACGCGTCACAGCCAACTGGCTAAATTAGCCATTTAGTTTAACCGCCTAGCCTTTTAACTAAACGGCGGCCGTTCAACTAACGGCCTGAATGATATTCAATTATAGTTTAGGTTGGAACCGATCACGCGCTAGCCGAATTTCGTTACAGTAACTAAGCCAGGGCACATCGACCAAATGGGTTAGGTTAGGTTAGAACTGTGAATGTGATCAATCGTGTGCGAGCCGAGAGAGCGAAGCGAGGCGAGCACTACTTCCAAAGGCCAGGCGGTTAACTAAACGGCTAATTTAACCAGTTGGCTGCGACATACGCTCTAGCTAAGTAAATTCACAACTGCATCTTGCAGACTTGTGCTCGTCTCAACATAGTTGGGAAAAGACTAGATATAGATAATTATTTAAGCAAAACTATAGGTATCATTATCGTATGAAAGCTACCATAAAAGTGTTTATAAATTCATATCCTACATATCATCATATCGAAGCCAAAATTAGGTCAGGCGAAGTAAATTATGAGACGTAAAGCAAATCTTTTCATTTTTGACGCTATTAGGGCGCTTTCAATTTAGACGTTTCGTGTCGGACCGCTGCGGTGCCGAAGCGGTGCGTTTGTAGTATTGCGTACGAACGGTCGTTTGTTTTCCTACAAAGCGCGCGGTGCGTGTTGTCGAGCGTTCGCGGCACCGACGCCGCACTGTTGCCGCGCTGTTGACTAAATTGAAAGCACCCTTAAAGATTAAGTAGCAAGTGCAGATTATATTTTATTATACTGTCCATTGATATCTGCAGTCACATTTAAGACACAACATACCGCTCGTGTGTGTGCACAATTACACCTGAATTCACAAACAATACTTCTCTAAGTAGCAACAAGTACTATGCGAAGTAAGGCATTTTTCAATAGAAACGACCACGGCCAGTGACCGCACAGACCAGCGGGGTAATTGCATTCTATCAGTATCTAGCAATGGGTTTCATTTGGACAGTTCAACAACATTCATACCGTTACTTACGTTGTTGAGCAGACACATTTTTCGAACGTATGAAGCAATGGATTCGTGTATTGCCCATAGTCCACCCGGCTAGTCCACCTAGGTGGACCATAGGAAATTATTTTTCCCGTGGTCCACCAGAACGTCCATATTTAGCAATATCCTTCAAAATTATTCAGATTGAGATTGATAGTGCTGGGTAACTCAAACTCAGAGCATTTATTTCAATTAAACCTATTACTAATACTTTTGAATTGTCAAGGGGTCGGTCAGTCAGAAAGATGAAGCTAGTAAACTATAGAAACCGAATCGTAGCGCACTTAGCCATAACGACCAACTGTTCGCACGACGGAAATTAAAACCAGTTGCGGCCAAACTTTGCGTAATAAGTGTAACCCGCGAAATTCAAAGGACATCAATCACGAGTCGAACATTTGGACCCAACAATTAAAGTTAAGCCTGAAAAAAAAGTACTAAGTATTTTCTTATGGCAAATAACATCTTGAGCACTTTTTTACTATTACAGCGAAAGTCTAAAATTAACCCCCTGGCTGCTATTTAAGATTGAAAATACCAAAAATCATATTTTTATAACATGTTTTTTTTTCTGGCCGGCACTTTAATTTTTGGTTACAAATACAGTATCAGGTTGTATGTTGATCTAAATAATATGATTCGCGGCCGTAAAAAAATATTATTTAAGATAGAATTATAATTTGAATTTCGCGGGCGATCTTAAAGCATCCCCCGTAACCTTCAGCATCTTGATCGGAGCTTCTGCGACCACGACCAAGGCCAGTCTTAACGAGGTCCTTACCAATAAAAGTCTAAGCATAAACTGTTCGATGTTTTAAGCATGCAGTGCACAATCTATGCCAGCATCAAAGAGAACACAATTGGGTACAAGCAAGGAATAGATACGACTGATGTTTGCTCATTTGCAACGATGAAGACTCGGCGTTAGTTCCACCCGTGAATTTGGATCCGAGCCACTTTGTAGGCACGAATGTGTACAGACTAAACTTCAATTTAGTCTGAAACTATGGAATGTGTTCCACTTTCATGTACTCAGTTCAAGCGTTTTTGAGCTATTGCTAACGGTGCGCTTACAGAGGCAATTAAAATTGTGCAATTTCTATGTAAAATCATGGTATTGGCTCATATTATTCGGTGTTCAATTATTATTACCTGACCTCCACAACCCAATTACTGGGTAATTCGACACTCCTTGGTAAGACTTTCGGGCTTCTGACGACACGCAACGACTGCCAAAGATTCACAAATGACAGTCGGGACCTGGGTATGTAAAGATGGTGACCCATCTACGGACGCGTAGCTTAACATGATCGATCGACCCGGTAGCTGTGATTACTTAGCCACGAGCCACTCATTGACATTGTTAGGTAATTAAAACAAACAATTAATAAAAGTTTGCAGGATTTTAATAAAGCTTTGTCTTTTTTGCTGACTGTACAAAATACATTTTAGCAAAAATTTGAAACATACCAAAGTAAATACTACTTAATTTATAATATTTTGTTTTTTTTTTTTATGTTTTTTACTTAACAAACATGTTCATTTAATTTTTTTTAAATAATCATCATTCTAATTATATAATTAAGAAAAAAAAATGTTTTGTACTTGTTTGTTCTTAAAAAGAACTCAAATAAAATAAAAAAACCTTTGTCATTTGAAAAAAAAAATACTGAAAATTAAAATCTGTACTGCCTGATACTTAGTACAAAAAGTATAATATGATTTAAAAACAATAAAATACCAATTCTTACTAAACAATAGTAAATTTAAATAACTTTACCAAGGAACTCAGAATTCCCATTCATAATTCTTCCAATTTTCCCTTGCTTGTCTCTCGGTATGCCATGCTTCACAAGCATATGCCGTCTCACAGTCTCAGTCTTAGTATAAGTCACACTGCAGATACTGCACGCAAACATATACATCCTCTCATGAACATTATTACAGTGCGCAAGCATGTCACCGTGCCGATAGAACTTTCTAGGGCAATGTGTACATTGATACTGTTTTTCCATATGACAGACTAAATGATTCCTCCATATAGCTCTTCGGCGGAATGTTAGACCACATTTTTCACATGTGAATGGTCTCTCACCAGTGTGTAGCCTTAAATGTTCTATTAAGTCAAGTTTTCTGGGAGCTTTATAAGGGCAATGATCACATTGTAGGTACGGACCAACTCCGTGACGAGCTATTTGATGCATATGCATTTCTGCGAGCACTGGAAAGCCTTTTCCACACTGGTCGCAGATAAATTTGCAGTTGTTGTGCCGTTGCATGTGATGGTCATATGTTAAACGGTTAGCGAGGGTTTTTTGGCATATCTTGCATGTAAGGTTGCGTTCTTTGACTGGTACTGGTCGATATCTGTGTTCTCTTTTTAGTTTACTGTTAGCATGCTGTATTTTATTAAATTTTGTGTCAGATTGAATTAAACTTTGCATGGTTTCTAAAATGTAATCAACTTTGTTTGAGTATTCTTCTTTTAGTCCCTTTGAGTTACTTTTAAAATCTTCCTGAGCTATGAAATCATCAAAATCATAGATTCTATCACCCAAATCAATGTCTGTGTCAACGATTGTTTCAACAGTTGGTTTTTGGTCAATTTCATGTATGAGCTGCACTGTCTTTGTCACAGGGTTTTTGTGCTTACTGGTTCGTCTAGGTTTTGAATTATTTTTTGGTGGGAAATACTGGTTGAACATCACATATTCACACACAATCTCTTCTAAATCACGATCTGAAGTGTCACAGTTAACATTTTTATTTATGAGTTGTTTTAACTCTTCGTCTGTCGATTCACACTTTAATTTGAAGTAAATAGTTTGTTTTAATAAATGAACACACTTTCGACACACCATAGTCGGCAGTTTATCGTCCTTTTGCAACAAAACATCGGTTACTATTGTTATTGCTTTGCCGTAACAACTGAGGCCGTCGTCACTTGAACTATCAATTAAACTAAACATTCTAACACCATTGTTCCGAGTTAAGCACACCCGGCATATAGTTTTGTACATATTTTCGTAACCATCCATTATTTAACGAGGCAATTTTCACAATAATTCACTCGTTCTACAGAATTTTGTTTTGTTTTGACACAGACACTTTTGACTATGACATTGACAAGTTTATAGAGCCAGTGTCAAAGTTGGTGTTTGCGTTTCGTTTCACATAATTTGTACTGTACCAAACAGTTTGACGAGTTATGCGAACGTAAAATGTAGGGTACAGGTGATTTTATTTCGCGACCGATTTGGTTAATTTTTAGGGTTCCGTACCCAAAGGGTAAAACGAGACCCTATTACTAAGACTCCGCTGCCGTTGTCCGTCTGTCTGTCTGTCTGTCACCAGGCTGTATCTTATGAACCGTGATAGTTATAGGCAGATTAAATTTTCACAGATGATGTATTTCTGTTGCCGCTCTAACAACAAATACCAACCAGACCGAAGGCCAATTCTCTTAATTTAAAACGTCCAAAATCTAGTCACAGTCTCATCTCAGCGACAAACAAATGTCAAAAACTTGTCAAAATGCAGGGAAATCTAAGGTATTCTGAGATCAGACTGTGAATGTTCTTAAAATTACGAGAATTGCCTCTCAGGTCAGCCTATACGCTTGAAATATTCACAGAATATTTAATTACTTTTATATTCAGTTTAAAATCAAATAATTAAATTCCCATACAACAAACATGATTTTTTTGCCGTTTTTTATAGACAATGGTACGGAAACTTTCGTGCGCGAGTCCGACTCGCATTTGGCCGGTTTTATTTGTATATCGTCAGAAAAGGCGATAACAAGTATGTGGTATTCAATAGTCAGCCCAGATAGTGCTAAAAAATTACCACTTTACCGCTACCAACTATAGAAACTAAACTGATCCATGCTTTCACTATTAAAAGTTTCTACTTACCTACTGAATACAGCCTTAAAATCCTTTACAACATTCATACACTTACGCCTTCTCCTCATGAGGATAGGTACAAACCACAGAACGTCACCTGCTACGATCCTTACATACTCTTCTATTGCCTCGTTTAGGTACTTTCATCCACGCGTGACGTTTGCGAGTAAGTACTACTTACCTACCTACACACCTGACCTTTCTGAAGAACATCACCAATAAGGTCACTAATTAATGTCCTTTTATGGCGTCCCCTCCGTTTCCAATCACATCTGCCTTGTAAATACCTTTTGGTAATTTTCATTCAACCTCTCCACATGATCAAACCATCTAAGCATTCTCTTTTCAGTGCCTTACAAATTAACACATAATAGATTTGCGAAACACAGTCGTAAAATTCCAGTAGGTCTTTCATCTTATTTGTGGCCCAAAATAAGTCTTAATAGTGTTTACATTAAAGCGTTCCGCGGGTGGCAATGAAATGCTTCAAGCCGTGGCCTCGAAGATGGCGAGGCCAACAAATAGCAATTGAATTTTGGCTTTTGAAATGACTTGTATGTGAATCCGTGGTAAGCTGAAATGGGGGGTTTAGATCTTTACTCATACTCGTATTTTGTGTATTTTAAGGGTTTCTTCATTATGTCACACCCTCGTACAGTGTTTATGAAAATTCAAATGTCTTCTGTAAACCACTGTACTGGTGTGGAGGGAATAGCTATCTTCCATAAACCTATACCTATTAACATAGACTTATATATAAAGATGGACTCCGCGCCACGCATAACGAAAGTGAAGCACCGTACCGATCTATGTGTGTGTGATTGACGATTGACGCTGTCGTCTCTCGTAATGGCGGCCGGTCGGCATACTATGATGTAAATGTGAGCGTGAGGCGTATTTGTACAAACGGTCCGGCATACTGACTGTGCTTAACTTTCGATATGCGTGGCGCGGTGTCCATCTTTTTTCATAAGTCTATGCCTATTAATCTAAACTAAAAATCCCTCGATTGAACCAAAATTGTCTCACTAAAAACCGCTAGGCCACAAAATGTATTTACATTATGTGGCCCGGCCACCTGAACGTATTTTACAGAAGAAATTACACTTACCATTAGTTACAATTTGTGGCCTCACCGCGACTTTCGAGGCCACGGTCTGGCCTAATAGCGATGTACGATAAACGCTCTCTCAACGATAAAATGCCGCGGCGCCATATCATTCTAGCTAGTGCGAAAGAGTCTTATTTTTATTCTGGAGAAAATACTGAGATGTTTCGTGGTAAATAAAGTTTTAAACATGTTACGGAACGCTGAAGATGGATAGTGCAAGTTATATTGTAAGTTTTACAAAAAAAAACCGGTCAAGTTCGAGTCAGACTCGCGCACCGAGGGCTCCGTACTTTGTAGGTATGTAACTTATAGTATAACACGGTTTTTTTTGTAATGTAACTACAAATATACGGATTTCAGATTTATTCCTTTAGGTACTTGTGCTATATGACATTGCTTCTTGCCAAATTTATGATTCTAGGTGAACGGGAAGTACCTACCCTAGTTTGGATTACCTTGCGAGTGTCAAAATATGCGGCATACACGGAACATAAACGCCTGTATCTTTTGATTGTGTTGACTTAGAAGTTTGATTTCTTCAATGCTTCAAGGGATTGGAGCCCTGAGGATTTGTTATTAATTTCAACTTGATAAATCCACGCGTTCCTGAGAAAAAGGGTCTGACAGACGAACAGACAGACGGACAACGAAGTGATCTTATAAGGGTTCCGTTTTTCCTTTTAAGGTACAGAACCCTAAAAAGAACATAACAACATCACGCCTGTATTCCTCGAAGGTTTAGGCAGAGATAAATGATAAATGATTTATTTTCTGTAAGTAGGTTTGTACAAACACTTTTACACGTCAAATATATATATATTTTTAAATTAGATGAGGTCGGCGTTTCGTATCTGACTATTCTGAGAAGAAAGGCCGAAAACAAACTCAGAGGTCACAGTCTCTTCTAAAGTCCAGACATAATCTTGGTCAGATCATGTGAAGACCATGTAGATTGGTGTCTGAAATGGTCTATTGAGGAAAGAACCACACTGATTGAGCGGACCTGCCCAGTCAATGCACGCATTTGAGGAGCTGGCGAACAGAACCGGATTAGTCCACGAAAATAAATTTTACACGTTAGCTAAAAAACTAATATCAGTATGTGAAGTTTGTATGAAAATTTACTTTTTAAAGCCTTTTTTGCCTACTTCTAGCCGGTTTTGATTGAAAATATTAACAGGGATCGACGAAACTAGGTCAAGACATCACGATTCGAAAAAAAAAAACATTTTTGAATAGTAGTGGACAAGTCCGGTTCTGTTCGCCAGCTCCTCATTTGTCAAAAAGAGGAGATAACGTATGTAATGAGACAAACTGAACTTTAGGGACACTAAAACATAAACATGACAGGGTTACCATGCACTCTTATTTGTAAAACGTGTCACAAGGATATCTTGCGAATTTGTCAAGCGATTTTGAACCATAATGCGGAGCAAGTGATACGGCACAATTAGAATAAGGAGTACCTCATAGTAACATTATAAAGATGTACCTAGTTTGTTTGAAATAACCAGTAGGATTTAAATCATGCTTTTTGCATTTGATAGCCCAATTTTTGAGCTATAATAGGAGCTGAGCAAAGAGAGGCGCGGGCAGGCGATGCGATGCGACGGGGTGGGTCGGGGGAGAAAGAAATTTCACGCGAACGAAGTCGCGGGCAAAAGCTAGTCTATAATATAAAAAAAAACTACAAAGTGATAAATAACTTTTATTTCGGAAGTCGGTGTTGTTGGTTCTGCATTTTCGTTTATTGACACCGACTTCCGAAATAAAAGTTATTTATCACTTTGTAGTTTTTTTTGGAAGTCGGTTGTTTTTTTTTTTTTAAAGTTTTTATTTTTCACTTTTTAGTGAGAGAGTTTGTAATTTATCTAAGTTACAATAGCCTAACGTCAACTGCTCATCACCTTTTTCAAAATATTGCTTTTCCCGATGCTGGGACGTTAATTTTTGAGGAGTTCTCCTGGTAAGAACCTGAAGAACTCCACTCCACCACCACACGCATTGTGACGAGCATAAATTGCTTAGCAACCATATTAAAGTAATCGAATCGCAACCCGTGAAATATTTATCATTGATTAGTTCCGATGGCCGTCTGTAGTCTTCATCATCAGCTCCACTTTACCAAATGATGATTTCCGAGAGCAAATGCTCAAGTTACTCTAAAAAATATCCAAATCGCTATAGGTTTGCCAATAAAATTTGAGGGTTTCCCTCGATTTCCATGGGATCCTCTCATCAGATTCCAACTTGCTGACAATGGGACCACCTTGGGAGTATACCCTTCAAGTTACTCTAAAAAATATCCAAATCGCTATATGTTTGCCAAAAAAAGTTGAGGGTTTCCCTCGATTTCCATGGGATCCTCTCATCAGATTCCAACTTGCTGACAATGGGACCACCTTGGGAGTATACCCTTTCAAACAAAAAAATAGTTTTCGAAATCGATCCACAAATGACGGAGAAATCGGTGAACATACAAAAAAAAAAAAACATACATAAAGTCGAACATATAACCTCCTCCTTTTTGGAAGTCGGTTAAAAAGGAATCGCTAAATGTGTTGCTAAGCGCAAATCTCGTGAGCAGTTGAACCGATTTCGCTAATTCTTTTTTTGTTGTGCTCGGTATTGTCAGGACAAGGTTTGTATGAAAGAAAAAAAATATTGTTGGAAAAAAAAAATTGCACCCGTGCGAAGCTGGGGCGGGCCGCTAGTTACAGATATAAATGTAGAAATTTTACAAACGGGGCACAAAGGGAGGTCTTATCGCTAAGAGCACAAAATTTGTGCTATGAGCGATCTTTTAAAGACAACCAACAACAACAAGTGATAGGTATGCAAATTTCCATAAATGGAAAAATAACTTTAATTCCTACACAATAAAGTTCAGTTTAAGCCATATATTATAACTTATCAATAGTGCTAGCCACTCTGAAATCAACTTAATTATCATTGTTATAAAGTTGATCTTTGTTTAACTTGAAACAGGGTAGGGGTGTGCAGCACTGCTCACTTTTAGTTTAACCTGTCCTGTGTTTCTGCCATGCAAGTGCAATGCTTGACCGTGACCATTGCCCGACGGACGGACCCACTTTGTTTTGTACGATAAAAAAAGATTTTTCATAGAAAAAACTATTTATCACGTATGTTGCACCTGCCATGTTTTGTCTCTGCATCACCCTAAGGTTGACTGGTAGAAAATGCCTCAGGCATTAAGTCCGCCTTTGTACAGTATTTCTTTTACTTGTGCATAAAGTTTTAATAAATAAATAAATAAATAAAAAATAAAAAGTTTGCTAATATAATATCATTTAAAAGTTTTTGAAGTCTGATGAAGTTTTTTGTGGATACTTCTATGAAATTAGTATTTTAATGGATTGCCATTCAAATTTTTATTTTATTCTGTAAGTACTTACCATCTAAAACATTTCAAGCGAAATTATATTTTTAATTAATATCGCAGTCTGTTTTACAACTTGTTTTAAGTATCATTTCAACAAAAAAAATGTCTTGTTATAAAACTTTTGATCAAAGAAAAATGGTCAATGTCAAAGGAGAACATAGTACCTACCTACTTATCTACTTTGGAATAAATATACAGACTACATGATCCATAAAAAAACTTAATTTGAAGAGAAACAACGTATGAATGAATGGTAAACTGTATATATTTTTAGTACTTTTAAGTTAAGTTTATTATCTATCTAGACGAGTTTTCAGCCATAACTAGCACAAAATTATACAGTTTTTGGCGAGCAAAACCACTAACTTCTGAAAGAAAAGAAAAAATGGATAGAAAGTCAGAAATCACTACCACGGCCACGCAAGCTATTACATTCTTTTTTTTTTTGCTGCCATTATAAATAAAAGCTACAAATCTAGGGGCACGCAAACACTTGATCTCTAACCTTGGGCTAGGCCGAAAATCCGGGTAAAACTTATACCTTAATGCCATTCGACCACCAGACCCGTGTTACGATAAAAATTCAATGAGACTTGAATATAGATCTATATACATGAATATCCTCTTTGGGTTTTTCCATCAGGAATTTCTCAGAAACTCGAAATCTGGATTTGTGCCCGGTTGATGGCAATAGGCTCGCCCTCTATTACATGGGACTTAAACATAACTGGCAAAATGGCGATATGGATAGCAGAATGGCTGCCCATTATATGTTTTGTAGTGTTAAATGTATTTTTTTATTGTTATATATTTTTCGGTGTCCAATTACACTTTGTATATAAATAAATAAAATGTGTGTGTACACTGTACTATAGGTACACCTTTGCCTAACTTTTTGGAGAATAAAGGCATAATGTTATGTGTTATGCTCTTCTTGAATATGGCCCTGCATAATAACAGCTTGAAGTCATGAGGAGAGGCATTTGCTCAGTAGTGGGATGATAGAGACTGACACTGACAGTGACCAACAGAATATATTATAGAACAGAATAGATTTTAATAAGACAGTTTTATTTTACTAGCTTCTGCCCGCGACTTTATCCGCGTGCAATTTCTTATTCCCACGACCCACCCCGTCAAACAAATAAACTCCTTAGCTTTATTATTAGTAGGTATTTAAGATAGATAAATCTTAATCAAATAAAATAGCATAGTCGCTTTATCACTCGTATAAAATGTAATGATATGCATTAACGCGTAGACTAGATTACATCACGGGGGAATAAACTTGTCTAGACATTTTTTACTTTTTTGTTTGAATAGAAAAGAAATGAATGAATACATAAAAAAAAATGTGCAGCTAGAACTGCGATAATCAAGCTAAGTACAAATTCAACTTGATGATAAATTGTATTATTCACAGAAATAATTTTAGTTTTCCGTGAATAGATACTTAACTATTCAAATTTCGTGGAATAATAGATAGGTACTAATAGACGAATGAAAATCATTCCTTTTAAATTGAATTCAGAACGAGATCACCATTTTATCGGCTCACAAGCACATCAATTTATTTCATTTCAACAACAATCCTTCGAACTAACGAACTTTTTCAAAATCCGGATAAACCACATTTTTATCCGGCCTCTCTAGTGTTCAACGACCCCTACATATGTTTGTTTGTTGGGGCACCTCGTTATTTTGATTTACACTGACAATACAGAATATGACTGTGTTCGCGATTTTTTTTTTCTGTAGTTTTCGCTCACTTTCTGTGCCTGAGGGCCGGAATAATAATGAATTTCATTCTAGTTCGCGAAAAAATATACGGATATTTTTTGTAAGTTTAACGCGTGTATCATAAGTTTTTCTCGTAGTTATCGCTTCACATAATACGAACACAGTACGAAGGATTCTTTTTCATGATAGTTTTAATACGAGTAGCTTTATAAAGAAGTAAAATTACTTGTGGAGAAGTTTGTTCGTGAAAGTACTACCACCACACTATATTTTTCTTCGGTCTTTGAGTTCTTGAAAAGTGTGGCTTTGTGGATGCCGGTGAAATTACAGGTACAGTGCAAAAATCCTAGTAGCTAACACTGAGATAAAATAGTTCTATGGTAGCTAACAAAGATCAAATTCGCAAAACACGTATTCGTGAAGGGCAGGCGTTTTGGAGGACTGTCTTTTGTAATTTTGCCTTTTGAAAAGTGCTGATTCTCAGTCTAGTTTGAAAAAATTACTTTTGATTTTGATTTATCAGATTAATCTGCGGTGATAACTACATAAGTATAGCGGTTAGGGTTCTTAGGAAAGCCATTCCGCTATATTAGATCGGCCATATTGAAAATCTCACACATTTTCACCAGTATTTGCAGTTATTGCCTTATTGTGTGACCGTACACCTCTATCTTCTATATAAGGTACCAACCTTAATTTATTGAAGTACCTAATACCAAAAACGTAATGAAAAACAATCCGCAGTGGGTCGATTACGACCCATTCCCTCTCACATAGAGGAGGCCTGTGTCCCAGCAGTGGGATTGTTATAGGTTTATGCTGTGTTTATGCTTATGCTAACGAAGACTAAACTTGCCCCGGCGGCGGGAGGCGCCTTAAACTACATTCATCTAGTGTCAATGTCAATAAAAATATATAATAAATTACCAGAAGACATAAACCAACAAAATAAAACCAGTATATTTTTAAATAAACTAAAGCATTACTTAATTAAGAAAAGCTATTACACAGTACAAGAATATCTAATGGATAAATTCAATAAAAACTAAGAATAACAGACATATTTTAAGAAGTAAAATAACAAAAATAAATTATAACATAATACTTACTTAATAATTAAACTACATTAATAATGAACAATTTTTAAGGGAGTAAAGAAATGAGCAATATTACATATGCATAATTAAATAAATAATGAAGAAATAGATAGACCTGCATATAAAAAATAAATAGAATAAGTAAATGAATGGAAATATAAATACATAGGTAATAGGATGAAAATAATTGTAACTTTATAACGAGGAAAATTAATAAAGCGCTCTTCCACTCTCTTACGTATTTAAAAAATTGCTGTGCCCGACAGGGTCCATAATTGTTTCTATTATTTTTTATTTACCACCTGTAATTGTACATTATGGATTGCAATAAACGATTTGATTTGATTTGATTTGAAAAAACAATTATAAAAGACATTCAATACTATTATATTAGCACTAATATTTTACCAACTTCTCATTGCAAAGTCAAGGAAATTATTTTTAAAGCAAAGCTACCGTCTTACAACTGTCCACATATTCAAATCACAACTGTCATTCGCTGACTGTAGAAATGTTTTTAACGTGCAAAAATTTTAGTTTTTTTTTCCTACATAGCAGTCAAAGCTGAGAGCAGTGGTGGCCCAGTGGTATCTGCCGCGACTTACGAGTTGTAGGTCGTAGGTTCGAACCCAGACAGGCGCTTTACTTTTCTGCTCTCAAAACGGTGAAGGAAAACATTGTGAGGAAACCGGCATGTCCTAGAACCAAAAAACCATGTGACATCTACCAACCCGCACTGGGCCCGCGTGGTGGATTACGGCCCACTCCCTCTGACCGAGAGAAGGCCTGTGTCCTAACAGTGGGAACATTATAGGCTGATTATGATGATAACTCAAAGCTATCTCTACTCAAAATACTTGTATTCAGCTGCGTCCGGCAACTGGGTTATGAACCACACACACTGGTTGTGTGTTTCTACTACCCAGTTACTGGGTAATACGATACCCATTGGAAAGACTGGCTGTCTGGTTGAATGTTGGCGTCTGACTACCCGTAACGCCTGTCAAAGATCTACGAATTCCAGCATTCTTGCTGTTCAGTCATCATTATTTCAGCCGAAAGACGTCCACTGCTGGACATAGGCCTTCCCCAAGCACCTCCACTTCGACCGGTTTCGTGATTTTGAACTACAGAAACGCCACAGACACACTTCCACAGCTCTACGATCCACTAATATTTTGTCATTGTACAAGAGTCTAGTCTACATTCAATGACGATGAATTCGCAAAGCCCAACTCAAACGAAATTCGTTGATGTCTGATGAAAAGGCATACTAATTACTACCTGAATACTGATGAGGTACTGCGCTTACAAATGAAACCACCAATAATGAATGGAATTATCCAGAATTAATTGAAGTCCAGTCGTTGTTGATTTTAGCTTTCTGTCTTTGTGCAAACGCCAGCACATCAAGCAACTACAATCTGTGAAATTTCTGTAATAGATTTTTGACTTTATCGCTAAAGCATAAGGTTTAAAGTTGGAAAATTTGACAGTTTCGGGTAGCTTGATGTGCTGGCGTCTGTTCCTCAAACATTGACTGCTGAACAAAGCCCAAATACCATTAACAAAAATTTCGTTTGCAAGATAAGCAGTGCCGTATGATATATATACTTACTATAAATGGATACTCTATAATAACCGGGAATCTACTAAGAATTATGTAATAGAAAAAACCAATGACGCTTTAGGACTCGAACTGAGGATCGATCCCAGATACTCACGTTCAGAAACGGTTCTTGACACCACTTGACGAACGATGCAGTTTCCTAGTACCTAGATCAAAATCAACCTGTCTAGCCTTTTACCAACTTTTTCTGGGGTCGGCTTCCAGTCTAACTGCATGCAGCTGAATACCAGTAATTTACATGGAGCGACTGCCTATCTGCCCCCACAATCCAGATACTGGGTAACACGATACTCGTTTACCCAGTTTACCTCGTTTACTCGTTGACCCATGCTCGACGTTTATTCGGGTAACGTAAGACTGGTTGTCAGAATTTTGGGCTTCTGACTACCCGCAACGACTGTCGAAGAAGAGACAAAGGCAAAGAGACTATTGGTATAGTCCGTTCATAGTTATTTTACATCTGACAGCAGCAACCTTATTGTGACGAGAATAAAGATCACTATAATTTGGACAGTGATGCAAAGTCTGAGGTAAAATAACTGTGGACTGCACCCACACCAACCCGCACTGGGCCCGCCTGGTGGATTTCGGCCCACTCCCTCTCACAGAGAGGAGGCCTATACCCCAGTAGTGGGGGCATTATAGGCTGACTATGCTTATGATACACCCAAGAGTAGATAAGGGTATCTAACATTGGGTATTTTTTTTTTGCTTGAAAACGTGGTTAATCTAGCAAAATAGGTAACTCATACAAAAGAAATACAATATTAAATATTTTATTAAAATCACATAAAGGTCCACTCACTACGCCACCCGGTTAAACACATCCGGATTGCGGGTATTATTGAATATTATATTCCGGTACAAACGCATGTGAACCGGTTTTGGGTGTAAGTAATTGGAAATCCTGCCCGGTTAGGTATTACCGTGTATTATGTATCGGCGATGCGTGAACGGGTATATCCGGGTATTTCATTTATCCAGGTACTTAAATGTTTAGAGGATTTCGATGTATATTTCTTAATTTGTTGATGATTTTTGGAGTGTGGTAGAAAGTGTTTTCTGGGTAAGAAGATATATTGAGTTTGGTATGCTATTAAAAGCGTTTGAGAAGAAGAGAAAATTTGGATGGTCCGCATAGCTCCCATCCACAGCACGCTACACATCGACCTTTGGAAAGAGACAATCGGCTAATTTCGGCTTCGTAGAGCGTTATCTCTGTCGCACGAAATACAAACAGTCCGGTATCTATTAGGAGCTGTTAAAACAATTATGATTTGTTTCTTTTGATAATTCTTTTTATTCTTTGTATAAAATACATAATAAATAAAAGGTCGATGTGCAATATTTGTCGCCGGGTACTGTAGCTTAGTTGACCCCGTTTCCACCACTGCTATGCTATGCGGACCAACGAATATGATTGGTGGATATTAAACGCATCCATAGCAACGTAGCATAGCACATCTCTGGTGGAAAAGCAGCCTTAATCTACTGAAAATATGAATATTGTGTTACTTTTTACTTACTACTTTAATAATAATAAAGCTGAAGAATGCTGTTTTTTTTTTGTTTGTTTGTTTGTTTGAACGCGCTAATCTCAGGAACTACCGGTCGGATTTAAACAATTATTTTGCATTTAATAAACCAATTCTTGAGAAAGGCTATAGTATAGGCTATTAAACATCACGCTACCTAATAACCTTTAGGAGCTGTATGATTTATTGAAATTAGGTATATCTGTTTCAAACTAGCTGCTGCCCGCAACTTTGCTCGTGTGAAATTTCGGGCCCCGAACCGCCGCATCGAATCGCATCGCCCCGCCCGATCAACTTTGTTTTCGCTTAGCGTGTTTTCTGACTTTTTTACTTTTTGCTCGGCTCCTACGGGTTGTAGCGTGATGTTAAATAGCTGATAACCTTCCTGAAGAATTGGGCTATTAAATTCAAGAAGAATTTTTCAAATCCGACTTGTAGTTCTGGAGATTGCCCCTACATACAAACAGACAAATTTTACTTTAGTGTAGACAGATACTACCTACCTACACCAAAACCTATACATTTTATAAATATATTAAAATATAACAGCTATAATCTGTCTCTCTCTGAGAATCTGTCAAATCAGGGCCCGTAATAAATTGTCGATAACACAATGAATGAAAGCGCGCGAAATCAACGCGAGATTAGCGGGATTTACTAAAGAATTGACGTGGATTCGACGTGGTTTCGGTAAGGAATCGTTAACTGGTCATAGTGAATTAGAGCGCAGTAGAATTTTTCAAAAACAATACCTTTCGTCACTTCACCTGGTAGTATTATATTATCTTTGACCTGCATGTCGATTCTGTAAAAATCTCACCGTGAAAACAAGACTTGCGTGGAGTGAGCTGTCATTCCATCCGATGCTATAGGGATTGACACTAATGACAGCTCACTCCACGCTCACTTCGCCTAAGTTTTCAGGGTGAGATAGTTATGGAATCGCAATACTGTAGTGCTATTCTGTAAAAATCTCGCCGTGATAACTCAGGTGAAGTGAGCTTAAAGTGAGCTGTCATTAGTATCAATCCCTGTAGCATCAGATGGAATGACAGCTCACTTAACCTAACTTCTCACGGTGAGATTGTAACAGAATCGACCGGCTGGCAGAGAAATGGGTGATTAGACTACCAGTATAACACACTATGAATCACAATCTGAATCATGTTGAAGGATATTCCTAATCCATTGCTTATTATGTTCGAAAAATTAGTCTGGTCAGCAACGTAAATAACGCAGTGAATGTTCTTAATCTGTCAAAATGAAAACCGATTGATACTGTTACCCCCTTAATAATAAGTTACTTATTATAATTATCAGATGAATATACCTAGTTACACACCGGTTTCTCTCTTTCAGTCGTCAGTAATTTGACTTTCAAAGGAGAAGACAAAGCGTTGTGTAACTTTATAGAGTCTGTACAGTTTTTATTATTAAGTGTACCTATTAAGTACGCAATTACCCCGCAGACAGACCACGGTTATACCACTGCTATACTTTATCTAAATTTTACCAAATTCATGGATGTTCTATTTTCAAACCGAATCACGTGCGAATCGTCCTTTTGAAGACGTTTAGCCAAAATGGCGACCGAATATCAAAGCCGTTTAGGATTTACAATAAGATGTATTTCTGTGTAAGTATTACATTTTTTATGTTTGTAACATGTGTCTGTGGATTAGAAAAAAGATTTAGAATATTCTTGCCATGTTATCGGGTTTTTATGCTGATACAAATATGTGTTGGTGTGAATTTCTTTCATATATTAGCCAGTCGATAGTGGAGCTGACTGTCCAGGGTGCGCTGGATTATTTGTGTGCGTACCTACATAACTATCTTTCTATCTATATCCTTAATAATATTATAAATGCGAAAGTGTGTCTGTGTGTTACACCTTCAACTGATGTAGATGAAATTTGCGGGAAAGGACATAGGATAGTTTTTATCCCGATATTCGCGGAGCGCTACTTGTTAATAATAAAGTTGAAGAGTTTATTTTTAATCTCTAGAATTACTGGACGGATTTGAAAAAATATTTTTGCATTTGATAGCCTAATTCCTGAGGAAGGCTATTTAACATCACCCTATGACGCTTTGGAGCCAAGCAAAAAGGAGAAAAGTCAGAAAAAACGCTTAGTGAAATCGAAGTGATAGCACAGGCAGGTGATGCGATGCGATGGGGTGGTGGGACAAGAAATTTCACCCAGACGAAGCCGAAAATAGAAGCTAGTAGGATATTTTTGTATCCCGGTAGTAGATATATTCCCCATGCAATAAGTTCCGATCTCCACGCGGGCGAAATTGCAGATATAGTTTAATCAGCCTATAATGTTCCCACAGCTGGGACCCACGCCTTCTCTCGGATAGAGAGAGTAGGCGTAATTCAACACGCGGGTCTAGTGCGGGTTGGCAGATGTTACAGGACTTCGATTTTTAATCTCTAGGACATGCCGGTTTCCTCACGATGTTTTCCTTCGCTGTTTTGAGAGCAGTGCAATAGGGATTTAACATTTGGGTATAATACAATGTGTAGACGACAATACGATTATAAATAAAAACATTGGCAATACTAATGCATAGAAGTATTGTGGAAGTATCAAATAAATTCTAGTATCGAAATTAAAAAGGTGTAGTTTTCAGACAAATTAAATAGT
This sequence comes from Gortyna flavago, assembly GCA_963669345.1. Taxonomy (NCBI): domain Eukaryota; kingdom Metazoa; phylum Arthropoda; class Insecta; order Lepidoptera; family Noctuidae; genus Gortyna; species Gortyna flavago. Next base: position 12,315,918 of record OY770149.1, read on the forward strand.
AGTGATTCGCCGACTCTATTATAGGTTTTACCGATCTTTGAATAGCTATACATATAAAGTGACAAAACTGTTGGATAATTGATTGAATTTTCGTATGCAGTCTTTTTTTTTTTTTTTTTTGGATGGGAAAGGAGTGTCAGACTCTTACTGACTAAAACCCATCCGTGTTCCTTCCTTAGCCCATTCTTCCGTCATTAGACATACCTACGCAGTTTAATTTAGTAGTCGTATTGTTGTCTCCACCTTGTATATGTTTTTTCACTTTTTGGTCTAGTATCATGTCAAAGGAATACTTATCTACACGATTCAATGATTTTCTTCGATACAAAAAAATTGCAAAGTTATATCAATTTTTTTTACTGTTTTCGACATCACGGCGTAACGCTTAAGAGTTATTCAATGGAAAATAGAGATTCTTTAAAACAGAGAATTATCATATCAAGGTTTACTCAAAGTAGTATTCAATTTAATTCATTTATTTTGTTAAAAAAGAAGTAAATTGTTTTTGGCACATACGTCGTTTTATTCCGAGCGCACGCACATTATAGCCATCTCTCTTCTTTTGCGTTTCAAAAGTAATTGCATCACTTTCGCTCGCTTAGTAGGTATTCATGGATTTTAGATTTTCGAGGTAGCGCCTTAATTTATACTTAATTACTACTCAATTTATACTACTACCCGTAATCAAAACCCATCAAATGGTTTGATTGGCTGTTGCTATTTCAGTCAACCAATCACAACACATGTTGAATTTTAAATATGAAAGCCATTTTTTTAAATGGAATAATAGAATAGAATATTTATTTGCCAGAAACGCGGTGTTTACAAAGGTGTTCGTAGCATTGCATAGTGCTACACACAGGTGCTACATGTCTCACCGTTGTAACGGTATGCAAAATTAATTTACAATTAACAATTAAGTTCAGTTCTAACATAAATTTTCAATTTAAGTACAATAGTTACATTAAATTAATTTTAAAATGTTTATATATTATTTCAATTATTATATTATATAGATATCTATATACTTACTCCACACTTCCAATTATATCATATTATTATTATTAAATAAAACAATACATTTAACAATTATTATCACTTAAATAATTATATATGCCTGTATTTTGATGCCAGATGTAGAGAAAAAAAATTACAGGGATATTTTTTTTTTAATTAAGGGTCGTTGGCTTTTTGACTTCGGCAAAGCATTATAAATTAGGGGGGAGCCATGTAGATACAACTCTTTCGGAAGAGTTGCAACTTAGGAACAGGTATCTCGAACTTGCTAATATTACTACATAGCTACTATTCCTGTACGTGTTACGCAATGACCCAGCTAAAGCCATGCAAAAAAAGAAGTTTAAAAGCCGAATTATAATGAATAAGGATATAACCACTCAACTGTCAAATGCCGAAAATCGACACGGAAGGAACATGGCCGACTGATCCAGTGCCCAAAATGGACACAAACTTTTTTGCGCGCCCGTTCACACTGTATTTTTATTTTTAGTAATTTTGTCTATGGGCGTATCGCTGTCATTCTATTTTTCTTAGATCGAGGATTGGATGTTATGCAAAAAAACGAAATCCATTCCATTATGAAACGGACTTTAGAGGTTTCTGTTAATTAATATACACTGAAATTGTACCTGAACACACTAATACCTTTCGTTCTGAGACATACGGGTGTTAAGATTGGGTAACGGATTTTCTGCTTGAAATTATAATTTATATTAATTAGTACACAATGGATGGACTGTGTGCATGATGATATTTTTAGAAAGTTGGTGACTGCCGAGATGACGACTAATAGAGACATACCTATAGAGTAATAACAAATAAATTTAAAAACTAATACCCGGCTTCTGAAAAGGATGAAACAAGAAAGTACTTTCCCGTGGTCGCATACCGCTGTACTAACGTACTTATTATAAGCTATGTATCGTTCAAACCCAGGCAAGCGCTTTACTTTGTGTAAATGATATCATCACCACTGCTCTCAAAACGGTGAAGGAAAACATCGTGAGGAAACCGAACCGGCATGTTCTAGAATAAAAAAAATGAAGACATGTGGCATCTACCAACTCGCACTGGGTTCGCGTGGTGGATAACGGCCCACTCCCTCTCACAGAGAGGTCTGCGTCCAGCAGTGAGAAAATTAAAGAATGATTATGTTTTTGCTATACCATAATGCGTACGAAGTTTTATTAAAATCGGTTCATTCATTTCGAAAAACAAGGGCTTGAAAGTTTGTATGAAATGCCGTACGTCGTAAACGCTCTTAATAAATACTTAAATTATTATTACAAACTCTAATGCTCGCTACACTTAGCCCCAATGAACCCCATAAGAATGTCTCAAGGTGAACAGAGGGTTACAGAATCCCTTGACAACATAATCCCATTTAATATACTAAGGGTTTGCTCAAATATGACGCGTAGGTATGAGAAATACTTAATAGTTTGAATAAGAAATACTGCGCGGCGTGTCTGGCTTGTTATCTTACGGTTTTATGTAAAAAGGGGTCGAGTTATGTGTAAGGGGTAGAATAGTGGGGTCAAGTGGTGGAAGGGTTGAATATGTTTTACTTGGGTACAAAGTGCAGTGCTTTTAGTAGGCTTTCGTCAATGTACAGTCGCCAGCACATCAAGCTACCCGAAACTCAAATTTTTCCAATCAACTTTGAACTTACGCTCAGGGAATAAAGTTGAAAATCTGTTAAAGAAATTTGACTGATTGTAGTAGGTTGATGTGCTGGCGTCTGTACATATTGTTTGCTACGGATAAGTAGGTTTAAAGACGATGATTGATGAGACGAGATAGGATGAAATCATCATCATCTGCCTAGCCTTTCCTCAACTATGATAGGGTCAGTCTTCCAGTCTAACCGGATGCTGCTGAGTACCAGTATTTGACATGGAGCGACTCCATATCTGATCTCCGCAATCCAGTTACTGGGTCATACGACACCCCTTGCTAAGACTCGCTGTCAGACTTTTGGGCTTCTGACAACCTGTAACGACTGTCAAAGATCCACGAATGACAGCCGGGACCAACGGCTTAACGTGCTTTCCAAGGCACGGAGGGGTCTTGGTATACTAAGATGGTCACCCATTTACGGACCAACCGCGGCAAGCGTAACGTGATCGATCGACCCGTGCAGCTGTTATTACTGAGCCACAAGCCCCTCGTCGAGGTCTTCGAAACAGTATGTCAAAATCTGTAAATTGAAAACTGTGTTGCAAACTGCGATACTTGCACAAGGTAGTCACGATCAGAAGTACAGCAGTGGTTTACGTTTTAAGTGATATTCTGATATTACGTTGTAGGTTTTCCAAAGTGTTAATAATACTGATAGTCATAGTAGAGCTATTTGTACTATCGCGGACACTCCCGCCTGACCACCACTAAGTTCATTTTTGCTTGCACTGAAAAAATAGAAGCGCTCTCTAGTAAGCGCGCCAAGGTTAAATAGTTCGTCCGTAAAATTCACAAAAGGAGATGCGTCACCATGCTGCGCAGTGCAGATTGCAACAAATTGCGTTATCCCTTTAATAATAATATGCGAAAATTTTAAGGGGGCGTGGCTTGGGATCGCCGCAGAAATTACGCAAAAAAAAAAAATTTTGTGATCAGGCGGAAAAGGCCGCGATGGTACATGCACGCCGGTTTCGAATAGGTACCTACTACGCACCTGACCTTTCTGATGAACATCACCAATTAGGTCACTAGCTATTGTCCTTCTAATCTATGTATCTACTACGAATAAAAAAGCTGATGTGTTTGTTTCTTTGAAAGCGTAAATCTCTGGAACTAAAAGTCTGATTTAAAAAAAATCTTGCATTTGTTTGTCTTTTTTTGAGGAAGGCTGTGTTTAACATCATGCTAGGGCCCTTAGGAGCCGAGCAAAAGTATAAACGTCAGAAATAACGCTGCGACGCAACGCGCGTCGGGGGTAAAATAAATTTTACGCGGATGAAGTCGTGGGCAGAAGCTAGTAAATAATAAATCTAAACTAACAATATTATGAAGAGAAAAGATTTTGATTTTTATATGTATGTTTGTTACGCCTTCACGATAAAACGGCTAAACCAACTTAGATGTAATTTAGCATACCGGTAGACGATGACCTGTTTTAGCACATAGAATACTTTTTACGCCGATAATGCCACGGAGTCGAGACTTATATGGGTAAAACCCCGGCGCGCAGCTAGTCCAATCTGAGTATATTGTGATACCTTCACTAAACCCAGTCCGTACCAAGCACTACAAGGATTCAAGACTTTAAGTATCTCTAGTCCCTTGGGCTTTAAACTAAAGGTGGTTATTTAGCGTTAGTCAGCGAATTGAGCGCCGTCAAACGCAGTGTGGTCGCACCATTAGGTACAAAGTTCAAACTGGCCGCTTTGTAGTAGGGATGTGAAAGACAGATTTGATTCCGAAATTTCCTTTGACTTATCCCGGAATTTTAAGGCATCATCTTTTATCCAGTCTTACCAGGGGGTATCGTATTACCAATTAACTGGGTTTTGGAGGTCAGATAGGCAGTCGCTCCATGTAAAATACTCGTATTCAGCTGTTTCCGGATAGACTGGAATCCGACCCCAACATAGTTATGAAAAGGCTAGGCAGATGATGATGATCCTTTATCCTATGGCATTAATTCCAACTCTATTTTGTGTGCTTGAAGTATTTAATAAATAAATCGTTTACCAGATTTTTTTATTTAAGTGAGATTTATGACTAGACAAAATTTCTATATTTTTTTTTTATAAAATTTGACGTTCTAAAGTGTCTTTTATGTGCATATTAGAAATAAATGATTTGACTTTGACTGTGTGACGTTAGAATTGTAGCAGGTGGCGTTTTTTAGTTTTTGCCTACCCCATGAGAAAAGTTGAAAACTAATGGAGGAACGCGTGAGTTTATGTGTAAATGCTGTAAAGGTTTTTTTTTAAACATTTTCAAGTTGAGTGTGTTTTTCGATATAAATACCTCTAATATGTTGAAATATGGCTTTTTTAAAGTGCCTCAAAAAATAAAAGATGTGCTAGCTGTTTACCCCAGAATAGACATGCCTGTAATTTGCACAAAAGTTGCATTTTTTTATTGCTGAATGGGCCCGCTCTTGACCTCGATCACGCCTGATGGAAAGCGATACATGATATCTATGATGGAACGAGCATGCCTAGAAGATGCCTCATCGACGAAACACAGCAGCCTGCTTGAAGTCGGACTCCGATGGGAGGGTGGTCGCAAACGAGGCTAGCGTTAGCCCTACCACCGCAAGGGAAGAATTGGAAAAGTCAAATAAGGTGTTGGGTGTGACTGTCCAGGATGCGCCGAGTGCTCGGTAACTTGCGGAACAAAGTCAGGTTTCTTTATGCATCTCTAAATGTCGTGCATGTACGTATGCCATAATAACTTCTGATTGGTGTAAACCATAATGGCAAACAAGCTACTTGCATAATATTATGCAAGTCACAGGCATGTGTATTCCATGCTTTACGGTCAGATAGTCAGATCTATTTCGAATCCTAAATCTAACTCAAAGCATTTATTTCAAATAAACCATTTACAGGCACTTTTGAATTGTCAAGAAGTCATTCAGTCAGAAAATATGAAGATAGATGCCCATTCTAAAGTGTAGTTGGTATTTACCTATGGAGAAGAACGGGCAAGAAACTCCATGGACACTCTTTCAAATTATATTTTTACAAAAATATTAGTTATCTACATCATTAATTAGTATTAATGTTGAATTTATAATTATGTGTGAGAACGATGTAAAATAAGACGTACACGTTAAAAGCGTCCAGAGTACAGCAAATAGTAACAAAACAAACAATCCAAAAGCAGCTAAGTGATGACCAGCCCCCACTGACGGAGCCCGTTCACGAACCGTAACCTCACCACAATCCGTACCGTGCCCTGTCCGTGCCGTGTGCAACAGTGGAATCGTTTTGTGAATATTCACTGAACATATTCGCTCAAACCGATAAGTTTAGAATGAACAGCCGGGTAGCTTTTACGTACCTCAATTTATTAACTTTGCCATCAAAACTCTGTCTCTGTTTTTCAACACCGGGACTCATAACTACATCACTACCGCAGTCCCGTGACGGAACCGGAGCGGTTCAATGGAGCTCTAGGGACGGTACAGTTACGGTCTGATTTAATATGCTAACATGATCGGGTTAATAAACTTGCAATATTTTAAGTTAGTTTAGAGTTAACTGCTTTGTTGGCTGCGAGTGGTTTATTAAGTGTTAAGTTTCGAAGTCGGGATTTGTGGGTAGATTTGAGGGGAAAGTGTGGTGTGAGGGAATGGACTACGCGTCCCAGTCAGTAGATATTTTTGGGAGAAATATACAGTGGTCTCCAAAACTTAGTTGACATTTTTCCACTTCAGATGTGATGCCCCATTATGATTATAAATAAATAAAAAAATCTGGTAGGTACTTCTAAGGCCACAGCCACAGCATAATGTGTAAAGGGCTTTATGCAATTAGAGTTCAGGACTTCATGCTTTTTTTAATATTATACGTTTTATAAATCGATGAACGCCGGGTGCACGCACGAAAAAGCATGACTCATTGTCACGTTCCACCTGAGCCGAGCGTGCAATCGAGAGCGCGGTACAAGCGATAGAGAGGCACGATCGGCCTAAGCGTTCGGCTTGTGACGCATCTATCGCCGTAAACCGAATTTACAGACAACCAATTTTCTTTATTATGGTTGAATGGACCTGCTTTTGACCTCGATCACGCCTGATGGAAAGCGATGGAAGAGGTCTATGATTTAACGAGCGTGCCCAGAAGATATCAGTTCACTCTTGCTTTAAAGGCTTGTTACACCAAAAAGGTGGTTGATTGGTTCTTTGCAGGCTCTTTCAGAAAAAATCTTTTATTTTTAAACCTTTTTTTTTATAAGAAATTATCTATCTATAATTATCTATTGAAATAAAACAAAGTCGGGTCAGTTACACCATTTATAACTCAAGAACGGCTGGACCGATTTTTACGAATAGCAGAAAAACAATATTAAAACAAAAAAATGAAGATAATTCAGTTTGTTATACATTCGTTCATAATGATTCTGAGATGGCACGAAGTTCACCGGGACAGCTAGTTCATAATATTGTCTACAATTTTACAACGTATAAGAACAAATCCTCAAACCAGGTATCCAACTTTAACTGTTGCAGATGCCTTTACAAAATCAACAAAACGAGAACGGTTCATACCAAGAGTCCAGTAGCGCACAGTAAACTATGAGTCTAATCTAGCTGCAGTCTGAAACCTAACCTGAAGTTATGATTCGGTTCCGTAACGAACGCACGCCAGCCGTAGTCATAGAACAAGAACATAAATGTAGAAGCGAAATTTTTGCTTTATAAATGCCTACAGATTCGGGGCGTAAGAAATGCACCTACAGACGCCAGAACATCAAGCGCCAGCAATCAACTTTGAACCTTATGCTTTAGCGATAAAGTTGAAAATCTATTAAAGAAATTTGACAGTGTAGTAGCTTGATGCGCTGGCGTCTGTACAAAAGGGTCAGGATTGTACTGTAGCATATTATGGGGGTGATCATGCATTGGTTATGCATTTTGTGGTTAAAAGAAAACAGCTGCACGGATCGATCGAAGCTCTACGCTTGCCGCGGTCGGTTCGTGTATGGGTGAACATCCATGACATATCGATACTCCTCCGAGTCTCAAAAAGCACGTTTAGTTGTTGGTCCCGGCTGCCATGCGTAGATCCTTGTCAGTCGTTACGGGTAGTCAGAAGACCAAATGTCTGACAGTCTTAACCAAGGCGTATCGTGTTACCCAGTAACTAGGTTGTGGAGGTCAGAGAGGTGGTCGCTCCATGAAAAAAAACGAGTATTAGGCTGCAACCGGTTAGACTGGAAGCCGACTTCAACATACCTTGGAAAACGCTAGACACATTGCGGCTCCGCGCTCATTACCAGCAGCGGTTCACTGCTTTACATAGACCTCTCCAATCGTATGCCATGGAACCAGAAGCGAGCAGAAAGAAAGAAAATATGTTTATCTGTTAAGTAAATAACAAAAATAATAGGATGTTTGCTTATGACTCCACAATAGAAGTAAAAATTTACTACTGGGGTATATTTGACGCTGAATCGCGTATACTGCCGGGTACACGTGATTCAGCGAAATCGACCGACTGGAGAAGAGTGTACCCGATTCAGCGTCACCGGCCAGAGTGTAACTGTTCATTTTCGCTCCTTGTTCAGAAAGAGCGCGGCCTAAAGAAGTTGTCACTTAAAAAAATGTGTGCCTTACGACTGCGCTCAAGGCCTAGTACAGCAAAATGCCCTGCTGGTATCGTCACTCCACCTAGCCTGAAGGCGTCTTACCGAACGTTTGCCGGTTTGCTGCCATAATGATTCCAGTGCGAAAAAGGGATGGTGCTATCGGTCATGTACAGCTCCGTTTCTCTCTTACACTGGAATCAAGATGGTATAGAATTAGACCATCCTAATGCGGCACTTGGCCTTATTATCCCTATAACCGGTAACCGTTGGGGTAGTACAATGGTCATCAGTTCTACGGCTAATATGGCCGACCCACTACCACTTGCGTCTTTCGCTTCTATCTTGTTTCTTTACTCTATGACTAAACTCTGAGTGGTTTCAATGCTGTTATTTGCATACCTGAAGCGTCGGTCGTTTGGTTAAAGAGGACTACATAACATGAGATCCAATGCTTTGATTGGATGCTGTAACGACATTATAATTGTAACTTAAGGTGAAAGCGTCAGGGTAGCCCACGAAATTCTAATTTTCTTACGTTTTTTTAGCAATTGGCAGGTCAATATCAGATTATATGTTGATCTTATTATGATTTGCGGCCGTAACAAATATTTTTCATAAAAATCATCAATACAACTCTCTAAGTTCATATTACCTTATTCATGAAATCATGACATTTGAGGCCAATTCTAGCTCAAGGAGTTGTATTGCTGATTCTAATGATTGTAATTCTGTACAGTCATTATATGTTATTATATCATTACATACAGCGACCTACGCGTTCAATATAATAATGCACTGAGAGTACTGCTGCGGCTGCCGTGGCGTCGTCGTAGTGCATCAGGGATGTTTGCGGATAATAATATTAATGGTTTTGCCGCCATTATTAGAAACAGATGTGCATCCCTGATGACGCGTGTTCGCGCCAGCACCAACAGTATTCTCAGTGTGTTTGCAGATCGGTGGGATTGCCCGATGTTGCGGAGGTGGATGCAGCTCCACGCTGAATTTTAATTGTTTATGTGTCTGTAACCTAATAACACTAGAATTTAAGTAAAATTGTTACTAACCCTATAGACTGTCTGAAATAAAAAAAAAAACTATTCTATTCTATATATCTCCTAGAGGAAAGTAAAAAAAAAGAAGTAAAGTAAATGAATGACTGATTTTCGCAGGCTGCCTTAAGGCATCAGTTTCGGTTATACAAAGGACCTTGATTCTGTTGGTTACTGACTAAATTGTATCGCCCTGGGCATGAAAGGAGCCTCCCCAAATTATGTACCCTCCGACCTTTTATTACGTCTAGCGCACCCTGAGCAATTGACTTCTGTCGATTGACTAATTCTTTCACCATGATGGCAAAAATCAGTCCAATAACAAAACCAGACTTGTGTGTAATCTTGATCAACATCAAAGGGTTCTCTTTCAGACATAGGTAATAAGCCCATAATGTTGACAGGCCTCCTCTCTTCAAAAGTGAGTGGGCTATAATCTACGACACGGCCCCAGTGAAGGTTGGTAGATATCATAATTGTCATGGAATTTTTGGTTCTAGGACGTGCCGGTTTCCTCACGATGTTTTCTTTCACCGTTTGAGAGCAGTGGTGATGAAATTATTTACATAATGTAAAGTGCGTGCATTGGTTTGATTCACGATCTATTGTTCGATGTTATTGAATTAAAAACTTCTTTAGGCGCGTTGGTCATTTTTTGAGATAGAGGAAAAAACCATTGAACTCGCGCCACTGTTACTGTGAGCGACACCGCTTCGGAAGTGTTCGGCTGTCCACGGGATGTACTCGGTTTTAATGTACCTACTTATATCCGATATGTCAGTGAGTGATGGCAAAGTATTCTGTTTGTGTTTTGTTTTCACTTCTGTCGGCACTCCCGGAGTGCCACTGTTTTTTTTATTTAAACACGAGCAGTTTACAATGTCTGTGAGCCAGTATTGACACAAAACCCATCTAACTAAATACCTTAAAATACTAAACAATAAATAGCTCCACCATTCCCCATAATTAATCCCCGAAACACAATGGTGTTCATCAATAACCGAACAATGGTACAATGAGAGTAGTTGAAACAGTTCTTAGTACCACAGAATAGATGGGTAAGACAGAAGGTCGCCTCCATACAACGAGCAAAAACGCACGCCCACACACACACTTTACATGTTAGCAAATAAATAACAAATTACAGTGAGCTTTATTCTCATTCTAACATGGTTGCTGCCACTGACAAAGTTGTCAAAATCATTTTGATCTTTATTATCGTTACAATAAAGTTGCTGCTGTCAGAGGTTAAAATAACTGTGAAGGGCCTTCTGTACTTCACTATTTTGTGTCACTACCATTGTACGCAATCTAGCTTTTATCATTAAAGCATCTTCAAAGTCTTGGCTGAAAGCTAAATGCATCGACTACGTTTTAAAAGAAGACATTATGATGAATTAGCTTTTAATGTCTTGGTTTTAGCTGGGGAGAAGATAATACTGGATTTATTAGCTGGCACGCGATGTTACCACTTCCAAAAATAACTAATCGTTTTATTGCGGAATAGTGTTGAGTTGTTGCACGAAAGTACTATAATTTTGCAACGAAGTTTTTTTACTTTTGGTAGGGTTTAACTGGTAGAAGTCGGAGGGTGCGCAGCTAATATAGTGAGGTCAAATGAAAACACAAGATGGCGGCTGTAAAAATTTTAAAATTTTTCTTCATGGGTGTCGTTTTCATGGTTTTTGCGGGTGCTGAAGCCGATAGTGGGGTTAAAATGGAAAGATGGCGGATTATCATTTAGAACTTTGTTTCTGGCAGGAGTCCTGCGACCCCATAAGTTTTTTACAATCATGTTCATTGCGTTATTTACGTTGTTGTGCTGACAAACTGTTCAAACCTATGAAGCAATGTATGTCAAAATCAATTATCAGCCTTTTTATGTGCTTAGTGCCGAGAGTTGAAAATCCAGTGCGCGAAAAAATACCGTTACGTGACACAATTTGCACATATAATGGGCTAGTTCACAACTACACTTGAAGTAACAGCCCAACAGAATCAGCTCCTCTATACACCAAGCAAGCCAGCTCGCTCACTCCCGAAAAAAAAAACTTTCGACCTTGACACACATAACAATAAACTGCACACGCCTTAATAGACTGATATCCCTGATCTCTAACATAATACGTCTAGAAGGGCCAAAAAGGTCCACTTTATGGAATTTCATTATGGGAACGCCTCATCCGTTGGATTTATAGCATCCTATGAATTTTGATTAAATTTTCGTGTTAAGCTTTGAAATTGGTAACGTGACTGTACCAATGGAATTTGATATTGCAGTTGAGGATTGCAAGAAAAGGTGGGGCATGTGTCACCGCAGAAAGGGTCGTAAAAGATTTATGTGTTGCGTTCTTCGCTCTAAAGGGTTAGGTGTAGTTAGTATAAGTGTGTGTGTTACGGGATTTGGAAAAGTGTAACCTCGAATATCACATCCGCGTAAGTTTACTAATTCGAAACACTTAACAACTATCATCCACATTATTGAAATCCACTTATTTTTACTGTATATATATGTTAATTATTCAGAAACGAAGTTATGTGCAAAGGAACTGGAGTTACCGACATAGCTTGCAGAGTAAGCAAGCTGATGTGGCAGTGGGCTGGCCATGTTTGTCGAAGGACCGATGGCCGGTGGAGTAGGCGAGTCCTGGAGTGGAGACCACGTATCGGCAAGCGTAGTGTGGGACGCCCCCCAGCTAGATGGACAGACGACCTCAAAAAGGTGACCGGGACAGACTGGATGTTGAAGGCGGAAGATAAGGTGTCGTGGCGCAGCATGGGAGAAGCAAATTCTATTCAAAGTTCATCAGGTTGAAAGTCTTAAAACAATAATAATACACGTATATGTTCAAGTATATAAAAAGCAGGGGAAATAATGAAAGGGCATCAAACAATTTTTCCATATCGCTGTCAATAGGAAAACTGCCCAAAAGGCAGATGATGGTGATGGCTGGCTGATTGTCAGCTTTTAAATTATGAAAATATACCCTAAGGTTGCAAGTCAGCTTGTCCATAAAGGTGATTTTTACTACTAAAATGACATTATGACAAGGAGAACATAATAAGTCACAATGCTCAAATGACCTGATGGTAAATCCCAGTAATATTATACCTACATGTGGTGTTAGACAATGTGAAAGTTTGTTTTGTGTGTGTTTTTTACTCAATCACGCAAAAACGGTTCCACGAGTTTGGATGAAATTTGGTACACTGATACCCCCTTACTAATAAACGTTGTATAGCGTCTATATAGTTACACAACACTTTGTATTCTTCTTTCGAAAGTCAAATTACTGACGACTGAAAGAAAGAAATTGGTGTGTAACTATTCATCTGTTTTAATTATATTTATTAGTAAGGGGATTAATGTAGATATGTTTTTTTTTTTATTCTTATTTTTGAAATATGCGTAGACAACTATTTGTTACATCAATTTTGTATAAAAATTATTAAACATCACCTATATTAAACAAATTGACCACCAAATGTGATGAGAGCAATGTCTGTAAAAGATTAATGTAGTTTGAGCAGACTGATAGAATTTATGGCCAGCAAAGGATGTTTATGGCCCGTCATAGAGTTATAGATAGGCTTTTAGCCAATGCAGTTATGGACGATATAGAATCTTGCCTATATGGACCTTTTATGGAGCTGTTGCCCGCTACTTCCTCCGCATGGAATTAGTAATTTTGGTAGTTAATTTTTTATCCAATCTGCTTTTTATTATGTTTTTTTATAATTTCGGGGATATAAACTATTCTATGTCCTTCCCCACAACTTAAACTATCTCCATACCAAGTTTCGTCTAAATCGGTTCAGCGGTTTAACCGTGAAGAGGTAACAGACAGACAGACAGACACACACACTTTCGTATTTGTAATATTAGTATGGAAGTACGGATACAATCGAAAGAAAACATGTTATGTGTAACACTCAATTCAAAAGAATTATTATTTTGATAGAGTGCTAGTTTATAAAGTTAGTTTTTAGCCCAGATACGCATGGTCGTGTTTTCCCGCGGCGTTTGTTTTTTCGCGCACTAGATTTTCAACGCATTGCTTAGCGCCAAGAGTCGAAAATCCAACAGTAAGTTTTTTTGAGGCAGCCTTGGGTATGTGCTCTGTTGGATTCTCAGTGCTCAGCTTAAAAGAACTGACTGCAATAAAAAACACTACAAAGTGAAAAATAACTTAAATTTTTTCGGTGGAAAAAAATTTCAATCATCAAATCAAATCAAATCACCGACTTCTAAAATTAAAGTTATTTTCACTTTTTAGTTTTTTACCTCATCATTTCGGCAGAAAGATGTCCACTGCTGGACATAGGCCTCCCCCAAGCACTTTCGCGGTTCTGTGCTTCTCGCATCCAACGGCTTCCTGCGGCCTTCACAAGGTCGTCGGTCAACCTTGTGGAAGGCCTTCCAACGGTACGTCTTCCGGTACGCGGTTGCCACTCCAGAACCTTTCGACCCCAGCGGTCGTCTGTTCTGCTAGCAATATGCCCTGCCCACTGCCACTTAAGTTTGGCAATTTTTTGTTATTTTACCTACCCCACATAAATTCGTATATCACTACTTGCTATGTAAACAACAGTGACAGGACAAAGTGGATTAAATACGTAATATTGAAACTAACCCAAAAGCTTGATAAAATTCATGTGCGCGCGAGCTTTCTCTAATAAATGCAAAAATAATTTTCAAAATCCTTGATGTTTATAATAATTTATTGATGAAAACATCGATGAGCATACAAAAAAAAATACATACAGATGAACATAAAACGTACTCCTTTTTTGAAGTGGGTTAAACAGTGAACTCAAAAACCATATTAATAAGTTTAAACATCTCTTAATCATGATTGCTATAACTACTTACTTCGACTCCTGATATAAATCATATTCTTCCAAAAGAAGACAGAAAATACTTCTCGACATTTCCTTAATCAAAACACAGCCACATACCGCTGTATCATCCATACATAAGAAATTATCCTCATCCATTCTCGCTTACACAGCGAAATTATAATATTGTTTAGGAAAGACAAGTAGAAACACTCGAACAAAGAGAAACAGGCAACTAACTTGCTACTGAATTCAGAATCTGAGAAAATACCCAACTTTTGGAACAACAAACTCAATCAGTCATCACTCAGTTATCACAATGAGCGGACTTATCTATAACAAAATACCAAAGAACTTTAAATAGTTACCTAATAAATTATTTATTATAAAGTTAAAATTATGGCTGAAGAAAAAACGATTTTATTCTATAAATAATGTTTTAAATTGTGTGACGATAATTCATATTTAATGTATTGTAAAATTTATGAAAAATGGAAAATAAAATTTAAAGCATGCCATTGGACATTATTATATTCTAGCATTAAATATTTTGTAATGTTCTGGACGTCAAATGTCTGACCTATGTATTAGAGAACCTAATTACTAACTTTAAGACCAACACTGTACCAACACCTATTGCAAATAAATTATTATGATTAAGGCTAGGCAAGTGGCGATTGACAGAGTAGCGGAAAGATAAATATTTGTCCTGCATATCAAACTATTTATTCGACTGTAATAAAAAAAAGAACGGAAATGGAAGAAAGAGACAAAAGCCACAAAGATAATGGGAAAGAAAGAGACGCGGATATAGCCGGAGAAATGATCACTGCGTCGCCCGCTAACAACTTCGTCAGTGCACAAACAAGAATATGGAAAACTTTGGAGTAGAATGAAGAAGACAACTTAGTTTTTTTTTTTTGTTGAAGTTTAATATTTTTGGGAAAAGAATAGTCGTCGCTTGGACGGAATTGCTGTGGGCTTGATAAATGAAAACGTTTATTAAATATATTTTTAAGTACAGACGCTAGCACATCAAGCTACACGAAACTGTCAAATGTTCCCAATCAACTTTGAGGGATTGAATAACCGAAAAAATAATGGTTAAAACGGTAAGCGGTATGACGTCATACCTTTAAATTTCGATATCTTAAAATAAAGGTACCTTTAAATTACTATACCTTACAGTAACTGTACCTGTATAATTTCGATATTGTAATATTGCGGTATCATTACTTTTTCACGTATCTAAATTATAAAATAAAGGTTTTCTTTGTACCCTGCCGCCCGCGCTGAGGCGTCCGTCTTGTCGGCCGCAATGGTAAGACAGTAGGTACTTGATCGAAAATATACTGATATTCGTGCCTCCGGTGCCTCGGCAGCCAGACAAAGCAGGTTGTTTCGCCATTTTACCGCCATTCATGTTTCCGTGTCTACTCGGTTTTTTTTTTTTAACTTAATCACAATACTGTGCTTTGTTGAAACTTTACAACTAGACTGTCGCCAATATGGATAAAAGTAAATACAAACTCATTAAACATGCCTTATAACGATATTATATAACTTTGTCATTTATGTATTAAAAGGCGGTAGATACGGGACTTGTCACAGCGCCTGGCCCTACTCGTGAGTCGTGATTGCCCGTAGTTAGCAGTTTGGCACTCACTCATTTTGGTATTTTCATTAACAACTCAAGCATTTGCATTCAGAAAGTATAATTTGGTGAAGTGGAACTGGTGATGAAGACCACAGATGGCCATCGGAACTACTCAATGACAAACATTTAATAAATGATTGACATTTAATAAATATGGTTGCTAAGCAATTTAGGTTCGTCACAATGCGTATGGTGAAGTGGAGCTTCACAATCAGCTCCAGTTCTCCTGGTTCTTACCAGGAGAACTCCTCACAAATTAACGTCCCAGCATCGGGAAAAGGAATATTTTGTAACAGTTGATGAACAGTTGACCTTAGGGTTTGCAGCTTTTCCCAAGACTTGGACAATAAGTTGCGTGAGATTGAACCGCTACCAGAAAACTATGACGAGTTTGTAAAAACGGTCTGGGCAGTTTCACGCCGACATATTCCAAGAAGCTGCCGTTCTCTTTACGTTCCTGGATTGGATTCAGACTCGTCGAGGTTGCTGGAGGCCTACGAATCTTTATACGCTAATGACTGAGGAAACCGATACTTCTCTGAGGAAACCGTCACAGTTGGCGAGGAGCTACTTACAAAGGTCAGTGAAAACCATAAACAACAGTGGTTAAAAACAGTCGAAAATATCGACATGACGAAGAACAGCAAGAAGGCATGGGCGACATTAAGAAAACTCACTGGTGATCCCCCTGAACCAACAAACCCAGGTAAAGTTTCGGCTAATCAGGTAGCTCACCAACTTTTACTGAATGGTAAGGCCCCAAACAAATTGCCGAAATTACCAAAAGCCACCAAGAACTTAACATTCTCAACGGAAATTAGTAAGCCCTTCATATTGTCGGATATAATCCCGGCTATCAAGGCGCTGAAAAATGGTAAGGCGGCTGGACTAGACGAAATTACCGTAGAACAACTTAAGAACCTGGGTCCGGTAGGCGTGTCATGGCTTCTTACCCTATTTAATACCTGTCTTGAAAGCTCGATGATCCCCAAAATCTGGAGGAAAGCCCAAGTTACAGCACTGCTTAAGCCGGGAAAATCACCTATCGCTTACAGAAGATATGGTTGCTAGCAAACTGAAATGTCTGGATATTCGCAAAGGACCTGGTCCTGACGAGATTCCCCCAATTCTCCTAGTAAAGTGCGCAAAGTCATTCTCGGCGCCTTTAACATTACTCTTTAATTACTCACTTGAAACAGGTTGTTTCCCATCTGCGTGGAAAAAAGCTAAAATAGTCCCTATTTTTAAAAATGGTCGCAAAAACGATGTAAAAAATTATAGACCAATATCGATTATCTCTATTATCCCTAAAGTTTTCGAGTCATTATTGTATCCTTATCTGTATAGCCACTTGAAAAATCACATTGTAGGCAATCAACATGGTTTCTTTCAGGGCAGATCAACTCAATCTAATTTAGTCGCTTTTTCAGAAAATGTCATAGAAGCTGTGGACAAAAGGATCCAGGTTGACGCAGTGTATACCGATTTTAGTAAAGCGTTCGACAAAGTAGACCACCAACTTTTAATACAAAGACTCGAGAGCTGCGGAATCTACGGTCCACTATTGCTATGGTTTAAGTCATACCTTAGTGATCGTTTATCGTTCGTTGTTTTGAACGGAGTCCGATCTGAGGTTTTTCACGTGACGTCTGGGGTACCGCAAGGCTCCCACTTAGGACCCTTGCTTTTCAATATTTTTATAAGTACGATTATTCACTGCTTCCATCACGCAGAATCATATTTATTTGCAGACGATCTCAAGTTGACCCTGCCTATAAAATCCATGGAGGATTCTTACTTGTTGCAAGCTGACTTGGATAGTTTAGTTGAGTGGTGCAAAGAAAATAGGATGAGACTAAACTTACAAAAATGTTTACATATAAAATTTTGTCGCTTTAAAAATGTTTTTAATACAAAATACTCTATTTCGGGCGAGATACTCAACGAAGTTAATACCGTCCGGGACCTGGGAATCTTGATAGATAGCAAAATGACCTACAATAGCCATATAGATAAAATAATATCAAACGCAAACAAAATGCTAGGTTTTGTATTAAGGACCTCAAAGCCATTCAATAACTTTAAAACTAAAATTATTCTATATGAGACGTTGGTTCGCAGTAATTTGGAATACTGTTCACAGGTATGGTCACCCCGTTATAACGTTCATAAGCAACGTATTGAACGAGTTCAAAAGAGATTCTTGTATCATCTATCCTTACATAGCAAAAATGCGATACAATTAAATTCCTATAAAGAGCGTCTTCTGCACTTCAAACTCCAAAGCCTCACCAATCGTAGAAAAGTTCTAGATCTTTGTTTCCTTCACAAATAAGTGACAGCTAAACTAAACACTGAACTACTATCCAAAATATCTTTTAATGTTCCTCGCAGGTTACCACGGTCGCATACCTACAATCTTTTCAAACAACCTTTGCACAAAACCAATTTAGGTGACAACTCTCCCCTTACGAGGGCTACCAAATTATACAATGGTATATGTCGCAAAGCTGAAGTAGATATAAATCATGACAGCCTTAACACTTTTAAATGTAAACTATATAAGCACTTTCGGTTGGAGGACATTTGATCTATCATTCTAATAATTAAATAATTTATCAAATTTAATTTGATTCCTATTATTTTAATTGTTTTGTTTTATTGTATTTCATAAGTGCGGTTTTTTATCTTTTACACTTTATAAGATTAAAAATTGCATTTATAATTTAAAGCATGTAAATTTCATAATAGTACGTTTTTGTTTTTTTTTTATTTTATTGTTTTCATATGTTTATAATGCAATTATGTATTCAGAGCATGTGTACTCGATAATGTGTAAGCTGTGGTTACCTGTAATTGAGTGTGCATTACATGATAATGTATATTATACAAATTATATTATGGTTTAAGATAATTGTAATGTATCTCGTTGGTAATCCTTAAATAAATAAATAAATAAATAAATATAGAGGATGGCTATGAGACACGAAAGATCACTGGCGTCATCCTTGTAGACTTGTCAGCGGCATATGATACCGTCAATGTCAAGAGATTATTGGCAAAATTGTCTGGCATGATCGATGACCAGGGTTTTATCAGGGTACTGGGTGAGATGCTGCGTAACCGACGTTACCGAGTCCTCCTAAACTCAGAAAGGAGCAGATGGAGATCACAGAAGAATGGTCTGCCTCAGGGAAGTGTTCTGGCGCCCATTCTCTTCAACATCTACACCAATGACCAACCTACTGTTGAACACTGCGAGAGGTTCCTATACGCTGATGACCTCGCCCTGGCTACCCAAACAAATACTTTTGGGGACGCCGAAAATATCCTAAACGCAGGTTTAGAAGTTCTCGGAAAGTATTACGTAGATAACGCTCTCAGACCGAACCCCACAAAAACTCAGGCATGTGTTTTCCATCTCCGGAACCATTCGGCAAGACGCACTCTGAACATCAATTGGATGGGTGTCACCATTGAACACTACAGTAACCCTACCTACCTAGGAGTCACCAATGACAGGGCGCTAACATTTAAGAACCACTGTCTCAAAATTAAGAAAAAAGTCGGTTCCCGTAACAACTTGCTCAGGCGTCTAACTTCAACCACCTGGGGTGCTTCACCTCAGGTTCTCCGGACTACGGGCCTAGAACTCTGCTTCTCTGCGGGCGAACATGCGTGCCCTGTGTGGCACTGTTCCGCCCACGCCAAGGAAGTAGATGTTGCTTTAAATGAAACCTGCCGCACGATTACAGGCTGCCTGCAACCGACCCCGCTCAGCGTCCTATATCCCACAGCTGGCATAGCTCCACCACAAGTCCGAAGAGAAGTTGCATGCGCAGTGGAGAAATTCAAACAGGAATCTGATACCAGACACCCACTATCTGGCGCACAGCTACAAATGCAACGGCTAAAAAGCAGACACAGCTTCTTGACATCGACAGCATCTCTGTCAGGAAACCCAAACAAACTGTGTTTGTAAAAAAGTTGCAAACTGTGGCAGGATACTCTTCCCCCTCCTACTCACTACTTACCACCAAAGGAGCAACTCCCTGCAGGGTGTAACCTCCCGTGGCCCACTTGGAAGTCTCTGAACCGTCTTCGGACACAAGTGGGAAGATGTAAGTCCAACCTTGTAAAGTGGGGCTACCTTGACGGAACGGCAGAAGGGTGTGATTGCGGAGCTATGTCACAAACCATGCTCCACCTCTTATCCTGCCTTCTGTGTCCCAAAACATGCAGTCAAAGTGACCTCTGCGCTGCCATCGACGACGCCGTGGAAGTGGCAAAGTTTTGGGAAAACAAAATTTAAAACATAGTCGTGCCAGCGACACGAAGAAGAAGAAGATTAGGGTTTGAAAGGGTATGCTCTCGAGGTGGTCCCATCGTCACCAAGTCAGAGTCTGATGAAGGGATCCCATGAAAGTCGAGGAAAATCCTCTTCTGTAGGCATGTACTGCATGTACAGTGTGTTAGTTGAACTCTCTCAAATCAAGAGTCTAAGAGTCATCACTTACCTAATGCTACCGAGCTGTCGATGCCACAGCTAGGGTTGCCAACCATACTTTATAATAACGTATCCTACTTTATTTTCGATAAATATACTTTATACTTTTGCATAAAAATAAAGTATGCGAAAATACTTTATTTCTAATCTTTTGTGATGCGTAAAACGAAAGACTCATATGGGTAATTCACTGACCTGTATTATACAAGTAGAGGTCAGTGAGGTAATTACTGAACTTTTTATCGATAGTATGTACTGACTTAAAAGCCAAAAAAGAAAATCTATTAATAAAGATAAAGAATTTTCAGAGAAAATATAGTTATGCTTAAGAAAAACCAGTTTTGAGGGAGATAGCAATTATACATAAAAATACATCTGAAATAATTTCGATTGTAAAACGAGCTTTGAAATTTTCAAATCCAACAATAAAACGTTAGCACTTGCTAAAACCTCCCAAAAATATGTGTTTTAAGGGATAGTAACATACTTAAATTTGAAAAATACTTTTTTTTCTTCCAAATACTTTATTTTTTTCTATTCAAAGAATTTGATACGTTATTTTTCTCAAAAAAAGTTGGCAGCCCCACAGCACTCTAATCTGTATAATGAAACTAACTCGTCAAAGCAACAGAATGAAATTATAAAGGAAATTGATAAAGATGCACGAAAATTGCACATAAATAAAATACAACCGACGCGTCGCCGTTCGTTCAAGTCACGACACGATCGATCGAGACATCGAGTTGACTTGACAACTGGCTGGCAAGCAAAGCAACGTCGCCGGGAGCGGCGGCGGGGGAGTGGTGCGCGAGCGGCGTGTCGCCGCACGCGCACCGCTCCCCCGCACCTCGCGCCTTTGCCGCCGCGTCGCACTCACTCTTCGTCGCATATTTTTTTTCGGTACCGAAATTATTTCGGTAAAAGTATTAGTAATATATAGGTATAACAATACCGTAAAAAAATATATGTATAATCATTTTTTTAACGATACCAAAACCGTAATTCTCAACCGTTTTGGTTCTACCTTTAAATCGAAGCTGTATCGTAATTTTATACCGGTACCATACCCTTATACCTTTACCGCTTTCAACCCCTGTTTGAACCTTATTTTAGCGATAATGTTGATAGCGATAATGTTGAAAATCTATTAAAGAAATTTGACAGATTGTAGTAGCTTGATGTGCTGGCGTATGTACCTACTCCCATGGGGTAATTGTGTAACACACTAACAGAAGCAATGCCTGTCATTTTGACAGCTCAACAAAAATCAGTGCGTTATTTATGTTGTTGAGCAGACAAATTTTTTGAACATAATATACAATATTTATAACTATAGTAAACTACCACGGAGTGCAAAGTTCGACGGCTCACCTCGCTGTACTGTCCTCACATTTGCAGAATAGTCGACATCGGCTCAGTTGACAAAACAAAAAAAAAACCTTTTTTTCGTTTTGTCTTTTCTTTCGAAAGTCAAATTACTGACGACTGAAAGAGAGAAATCGGTGTGTATTCATCTGATATAATACGTTTATTAGTAAGGAGGTAAGGGTGCTGGTTATAGGGCCCGAGTGTTCGCCTCCTTTTTAAGGAAATTTCCCATTTCCCGCGGACTGGTTGACATTTCACATGACCAGAGAGGCTGGCTCGTTCTTTGGGCCAAAAATTTGCATTGCCATTCAAAGAGGCAAAGCTGCCAGTCTTCCACGTACGTTTACGGATGACAGCGATGCGGACAAGTACTTCAAAACCTAAGGGTCCTTTTGTTTTTGGGTTTATTTGTATAGTTAGTAAGTCAGTGTTCGACCCGTTTTGGGGTTGAAACACTACTGCGCCATGGTGTCCCAGCACCCATTTGATTTTTTGATACATCGCCAATTGATTTTCGACTCTCCAGACTGACCAGAGGGCTGGCCTATTTTGGCCGAAGAATCAGCATCGCCATACAACGTGGTAATTCTGCCAGCCTTTTGGGCGGACACTTTTCCTGTTGACAGCGATTCGGACAAATATTTTTATGCCCTGTGATTTCATTGTAAATACATGTACATATTATTACAATTATTTTAAGTCTGTTGGCTTATATAATATGCAAAATATTAGTCTTTAATAAAGTTAGTACTCATTTAATTTAATTATTAATAGTTTACAGAATTAACAATTTAATTTTATTTCAACTACCTTCTAGTCTTGTTCTTCATATCCTATACCTACTGTAATATAGTTCGTGAATAACAAAACAACTTCCAAATCCCAGTCTAGACAAGGATATTCTGTGTTATTGTTGCCACACAACATACGGATAAATATCTAAACACAGAAATAAAGATCTGCATTTTAGCGTAGGACGTGAGCTAGATAAACGTAGACCGGGTGCACATTATATCGCTCCAAGGGTGTCCCCAAAATTCCGTTGCATTTGGGTGCAAACAAGGTATTGTATTTTTCACAACACGGACGCAAAATAAGCAAATTTATCGTAGCATCATGCTGAGCGAAGGCCGCTTATTTTCCCCCAACTTGTCCTTTTTTTGTCCTTGTGTTCTTTCTCGGCGACATGTTGCTTTCAAATCGAAGTCGAATGAAAATTCTGTGTTTTATTTTGAGTTCCATTAATTTTATAGACTCTTTTCTTAGTCTCAAGACTTGCTTTGAGGAAATTAAAAGTCAAAATCGGAAAATCATGAATCGGGTTCAAGACAATAATGTAGCAGAAACAAGAAAAAATTATAGAACCAAACAACATCAATGTAACACAAATATTTAATCATGAAAAAAAATCCTATATAAGACACAGCCTAGTGAAAGAAAAATTTTCGTTTTGAGTACGAAGCTGCAAAAATCTGGCGCTACTACCTAATACAACTTGTTGCAAAAGTAATGTCATAATGTGAATTCAGGGCCGTGGGATATGTCTGGTTTTGGCGATATAATATGGTCGGCCAGATCGCCAGATCTAACGGTGCCAGACTTCTTTCTATGGGGCCTTTTAAAATCTCGCGTTTCCCACAACAAACCACAAACCTTGAAAGTCTTGAAAGCCAACATTGAAGAAGAAATAATTAATTTGGAGGATGTTTTGCGAGCATCAATTCAAAATGCCGTAAAACGAGCACAAATGTGTTTCAACTCAAGAGTTTCATTGTTTCGACGAGCGTTTACGCCGTACGGCATTTCATACAAACTTTCAAACCCTTGTTTTTCGAAATGAATGAACCGATTTTAATGAAACTTCGTACTCCTAAGCAGGATACAAAGGTCTAAAAACTTAGTAAATAACATTTTCGAAATGTCTTATTTAAAAAAAAATGACTGGAAATCTCTGTTTCTATGGAAAATTTAAAATCGGTCTAATTTGGCTATAACACTATTTTTTCTAAAATGTCCTCAACTAACTTTTTAGACCTTTGCATCTAGCTTATGCATATGAAGTTTCATTAAAATCGGTTAATTTATTTCGAAAAACAAGGGCTTGACAGTTTGTTTAAAATGGCGTACGGCGTAAACGCTCATAAATAAACTTTCCATGAAAACAGAGTACTTTTTTTTTTATTTCCAGCCAATTGGCAGCCAATTCACATTATGACATTACTTATAGCCATTCCTGTACAAGAACCATTCCTTAGTTTATAGTAAATATTGTAGACATTGTAAAAAACCCTGCAGACAAATAACGTGAGAACAAGAATACAGTTACTGGTTTAAAACCAATCCAATTTAGAAGACTCTCGCAATCAAAGAAAAACAAAAGACTATACATTGTTGCAACTTGAGGTAAATACAACACAGTGTAGTGCTGCAGGTTGCTTTAAGAGAGACAGTGAAATACAGTACTCATCTAGATTTTGTTTTATATCTTTTCAGATCATAATATTTGGTATGATTTTAAAGGAGTACTCAAAAAGTTTCTTGTCAAACCTCTTCATGGGATCGGTAATATCGAAATCTGCATTTACCTACAGTTTACGTATGAATACTGCATCTACAGTTACTTCATTCAGATCAGTGGGGCTCGTGGTTAAGTAATAACGGCCGCACGCGTCGATCGATCAGGTTAAGCTTCGCTTGGCTAGGTCGGTTTGTCGATGGGCCCATGACCATCTTAACATAGCGAGACCCCTCCGTGCCCTGTAACGGGGTTGTGGAGGTGTGAAGAGGGTTGTGTTGATGATTATAATGAATAAAATTCTGTAAATATATATAATTTTAAGCTCGCGAATCATATTTTGTTCAATTTACAACCTGCAAATTGCAAAAAACGTAAGAAAATTTAATTTCCGCGGGCTGCCCTGGAAGTTCCCTCTTTTGGCTTAGAGTTTATTTGTACATGTGACCAACGATTTCAACAAGCCATTTATATTCCATGCAACCGATGGCTTAAAGCCGTGATCGTCAACTGTTAGTCAGCTTATTAACCTACATGATAGGTCCCCGTAGACGAGAACAATTAACAATCCTGACGCCAGTCAACCAATCACGCGTAGGTTGCTTTACCCTGAGGATGTATCATGTGGATGAATGATGATGTGGATGTATTATACATAGAGCGACTGCCATCCATCCTTTATAGTCCGGTTACTGAAGAGAGCAAGATCACATCAATACCCGCCCATATAGCCATTTTTGGTCGCAGATTTGTAAAAGGTGTAACAAGTCGCATCAGTTTCGTAACTGATACGACATATTGCGACTGTGTGGGAGTGCACTTCTATGTGTCGTAACCGTTTAGTAACAAAGTGACAGAAAGTAGTTTTAGTAACTTTGTGTTGTAGATGTGTCGACTTGTTACAGAAAAATTTGTGTACACACGTTTTACACACTTTGCACATTGTATGTAACTAGTGTACAATATTGGTAACAATGTGTAGTAACTGAGTGGTAACATGTGTAGTAACGTTACGTCAATGTTCCGGAGTCCTAAAACACTAACTTGGATAAATGGTAATCACCAGATCCAGTCTTTCTCAAACTTGTCTTGTGTTAACTGCCGGTTTACCGTTTAATTAAAATAAAAAATGAGTAAACTACCCAAAATATCACGTAGATTTCGATGGAATTCAACATTTTACAGGAGAGTTAACGAATTAACGAACCAAAATAAGTAAGTTAATCCTATCCTACTTACTTACCTACTAATATTTATAAATGCGAAAGCTTGTCAGGATGGATGTTTGTCGTCACGCAAAAACTACTGAACGGATTTTGATGAAATACAGTATTACAGCTGATACATCAGAATAACATATAGGCTACTTTTCATCCCACTGCTGGGCATGACTCCATCGCGATATATCTAAATCCTACGCGGACGAAGTCGCGGCACAGCTAGTAATTAATAATATTGTTTGATGTTGTGTTACGGCCCACTCCCTCTCACACAGAGGAGGCCTGTGTCCCAGCAGTGGGAACATTATAGGCTGATTATGGTTATGATGTTGTGTTGTTCCTATTGTGACAGATACTTACTCATCATTCTGTTGAACTTTCTAGCGTATTCACTACCAAATCCACAAAATAGTACTAAGTACCTCGCACTGTAGAACTTAGTGCCGAAGTATCAAATTTCAAACACCAGTGGCACCACTGGTGTTTGAATTTCTGTAAAAAATCTCACCGTGACAATTTAGGTGAAGTGAACTGTCATCAGTGTCAATCCCTAGCATCAAATGGTATGTCAGCTCACTTCACCTAACTTCTCACGGTGAGATTCTAACAGAATCGACTAACAGAACCTTGCGACTTCTTATAACGTAAGTAATACCAATGAGGTAGAGTCTGACTAACGAAAGCTGATTAAGAAAAAAGGCGGCAATTAGCTGTTACCCTGGCTATACACTGCGTAAACGCAATTGATACAATTTATTATTCATTGCTAATTTATTGATTTATTGACATTGACAATTAGGATTGACAGTCCTAAAATGTCTCCATTCTAAAAGTTTTGAAAAAAGTTTATAATGTAATTCGTGGTCAGCTTTCGTTGGCCAAACTCTACGACCTTTACTTTGCATTTTATTTTTTTCCACAGTGTTTTCATCTCGTCTTGGAGCTCTTGCTCCAAGTCGCTGTTTTTTTTTGTACGCGGCCAATAAAGGACGTTGTCTTTCACCCACGTACTTGGTACAAGGGATATTAATTGAGAAGAGTCTTCTTTAGTTAAAACAATGCAATATGGCATTTTATCTGGCAAACTAAAGTTTGGGAAACTGTGGTAAAAAAATCAAAGGGAGACCATTTTAAAAATTCTGTTACTACTGTGATGACTTTACGTAACATGTCCACACAATGTCGACACATTATCGTAACTTTGTAACTTGTTGTGACGAGAATATTGTCAATTAACAAAAATATTTTTTTCATTATTTATCGTTAATACGGTTTATTACTGCTAAAATAGTTGTTATTAAATATTCAACTTTATTATTGCACTCAAATAAAAGCTTTTGAGAATAGAAAATAAAAATATCATTAAAATAAAAACAATATGTATTTTCGTCGGAATGGTTAAATTATGATAATAATGTGGCGCGTTGATAAATTTCAACCTTTCCCACTAAATTACACGATGAATTTAATTTCCCATTAAGATTTGAGTATTGAAAACCATATAATCAATAAAAACAAACTCTTTGTTTACTTATGTGATAATATGGCTGTTTCTTATTTTTTTAATAATTCACGTCACTTCACGAGTCAATGTCAACGAATGAGCGAGCGGTTATGAGCGATTGAATGAATGATTTATGGGAACTCTGGTTAAAATATGGTAACAATTTTACGACACAGCGACGTAAATTAGAAACCAAATGTTACTGTGTCGACTCGTCCCCAATTTTAGTTGCAGCGACTACTCTAACACGGAACGGCGACGAGATTATGAGTCGAGAATAAATCAGTGTACACACTAGGTGTCGAAACCGTTACGTCATGTTCCCATAAATGGTTATATGGGCGGGCTACGGTATTTATGTTTTAAATATTTTATTTTATTTTACTTTATTTTACTTTATTTTACTTTATTTTATTTTATTTTATTTTATTTACTTATTTTATTTATTTATTTTATTTTATTATTTTTGGAAAACTTACAGCTAATCAAACACAATAGACATAATTACAAGTTTTCACACATAGAATAACAATTAACTATGTACTAGATAGCAGACAGTGTATAATGCTCATAACGCAGCATTAGGCCCGGTATCCACCAAAGCGGAGAGGAGAGGAGATGTGCGGAGTCATCCAATCACAATGGTTGAAATCCTCAACCGCGTCACTCGTCTCGTCTGTGATTGGACGACTCCGCACATCTCCTCTCCGCTTTGATCCACCAAAGCGGGCCTTATGCTGATATAGAAGCCTTTTTCGCCTCGCATAGGTTTTTTTTTTGTATATTTTAATGTAACTTTATTTTTTATTATTTGTATTTCCTGCGTGTGTCCCAAACAAAATATTTTTCTTACATAGCATACATCCTCTAAGCGATACAAATAAATTAAATTGAAGTGTCTGTCTGTGTTATGAAAGTATGTAGGTACGGTACACAAAAAACAAATTTTAAAATTTTTGTCTGTGTTTGTTCGGGCTTATCTCCGAAATGACTTGAACGATTTTGACGGGACTTTCACTAGGAAAATAATTAGTAGGAAGAAAGGAAGTGGGCCATAATCCACCAAGCGGGCCTAGTGCGGGTTGGGATGTTTTCCTTCATCGTTTTGAGAGCAGTGGTAATGAAATAAATTACACAGAGTAAGGTACCTGTCTGGATTCCAACCTACGACCTACAACTGGTAAAGCGGGGCCTACTGCTCTTCAAAAACGAGACACTCAAAAATCAGTAAAAACAAATAAAATCAGAAAACGCTTTACCCGACCTGGGAATCAAACCCACGTATGGGCTCAGCAACCGAGTATGCGACCACGACGCTGTTCCAAAAAACCTCCAAAAAACAATAAACAAGAGTTTTTAAAGTTTAAAACATAAACTGAAATTAATCCTGCCAACCCCCCACGTACTTAGGCATCGCTATGCCGATGTCCTCAATACCGGCCAACCATAATGTTCAGTATTTAAGCGTCAACCCGCTACTATGCCTAGTTTCTAGGTCTTAACGGCGCGTAGAGCCGGTGCTGTAATTATTGGAACGGCAGACAAGAATGAAGAGGGGTGGAGTCGAATTGAGACTAATGATTTTTTTGGATTTAAAAATTGCATATTTAAATTTGTGGCGGCTTATATCTAAGTAATAACAGCCGCACGGGTCGACCGATGAAGGTTTAGCTACGTTTGCCACGGTTGATCCGTGGATGGGTGACCATCTTTAAATACTAAGACGTCTCAAAGTCTGACAGCCAGTCTTACCAAGGGCAGTCATATTACCCAGTGACTGGGTTGTGGAGGTCAGATAGGCAGTCGCTCCATGTAAAATACTAGTAGTCAGCTGCATCCGGTTAGACTGGAAGCCGACCCCAGCATAGTTGGTAAAAGGCTCTCATCATCTGCCTAGGCAGATGATGTTATCTGGAGCTTTAACAGGCTATATTGTTTTGGATTTAAAGGCAGGTAAGTTTTTACAGTAAGTATTTCAATTTTAATAGTGTCGACAAAAAATTCAAAGATATTTTACGAAAGGAATATTGCCTTAAAAAATATGTTTTTGTTTACTTTCTCGTTTCTTTTCTTTTCTGTATGAGAGAAGGGTTTTTCCCTTCAAAAGGACAGTTAAATACGTTTAAAGTTGATTTTTAAAAGGACTACGATCTAGTTTTGAAAATTCGTAAAATTTGATGAAGTTGTAGCACAAACTGTGTGTTAAAGTTATTTTTCCAAAAACACTTACATTTTTTACACTTTCGGAAACTAAAATGCGAACACAGAATAAATTAGGTTACCTGAATAATTCACCTCCTAAAACTTATCTCAATAATCAACTCTTCAATACAAAACAAGAATTTCCCTTAAGATTCAGAAACAAAGACTGTTGGAGCAAGGAAGGATGTAAATCAATCGCGACTAATAAATTACGACCACTGCTTGTCTTAGCTAATGAATCGAAGACATTCATTATAAGGAAACCCAATTTCAGGTTTCTGATATTTGTTTTTTATTGTTTTTGTGGGACTTAAACATTACTGGCGAAGTTTAGGTGTACTATAGGAACACCTCTGCCATACCCTTCGGGGTTTACAGGCGTGATAAAATGTATGAGTGCTTATTACTTTTAAAATTGCTGATCCATTGAAGGAACCTTGATTTAAAAAAAAAAGTTTTACCTTTGGCAGTCATGGTTAATTTATGTCCACGATATGGCAACTTATCAGCTTTTACGGGGCTCATATTTTGCATGTTTGAAATATATTAATCTAAATATTAGTCACTCCATGCAGTCGCTCCATGTAAAATACTGGTATTCAGCTGCATCCGGTTAGACTGGAAGCCGACCCCAACATAGTTGAGAAAAGGCTATGCAGATGATGATGATTTTTAATGAATATTTTCTTGCTTTAAATTTAAGACAATCGAAGTTTGTTACTAACCGTACTTACCTATATCTAAGAATCAAGGATAATGATAAGATTTATAACTAGCTTTCCAATAGAAGCTTCATTCAACACAGTTAATTCTAATAAGTCGAGCTGAAAGATAAGCCGCTTATGTCTTTATGTTAGGATTTCGTTTCCCTCTGTTTCTTATGGCATTTTCTAACTGAGCAGACAGCTGTGCTGCTGGGGAGTTTGTTGCGCCACTTCTTGTTCCCAGCGAAAGCACTAGGAAGTGTTGAAGAGCGGGCGTTTTGTGTGACGTCACTATCTGCGGTTTATAAACAAAAAAAACTCATTAAATTTATTTCTTTTTAGTTTGATCATGTTTAGATATTTATACCCATCGCTTCTGCGGAGGTTTGCTAGCTAATTTAATTTAATCCTGTATTATTATGACAGTATTTTTTTTTTATTATGACAGTAGTACTCATAGGTATAGATAATTATAGTCAACTCAATGTTATTTTACCTCTGCTTTTGCATCACTCTCAATGTCACATCGTGACGTTATGGTTGCTGTTGGGTTGCAGCTGTCAGAGACAAAATAACAGTAAAAGGACTAATGTTGGCTGCCTCTTTGATTTAATTGTTTTTTGAGCAGTCGGGCATATGTTTTAATGAACCGGCAGGGTGGGCAGCTCGGAAGTACTTACACTCGACGCCATATGTTGCAGCTGTTTGATAATCATTATGCCCCCCTGCACCCCCCCCCCTCGATCCCCTGCTAGTTTTTCTTCTGTTTTAATCTCTGTCTTATCCACTTTATCTAGGTTACTTCTTTTTGACCGGTAAGTACAGTCAAGAGAAAATAAACGTGTCATAATAAAATAAATCATAATTTTAAGTTATAATGTTATACATCCCGAATTGGCAACTGTAGTTCTTATTGCTAGTCTATCAAAGCTTCTAATCCTTCATTATTTCCCTTTGCCTACAATATTGAGGTCACATTTTAGTCCTAATAGATCTGCTTAAATATCAATGACTTCCACGTAGAAACTGCCATTTGAAAACCCATTACAGGGAATCGATATCTCAGGGATATACCTATCTGTATCAGGCTTAGATTCCAATTTCTGACTAGCCGCATCTACTTTCATAGGTTTTTGTTGATACATATGATAACTGGATAGGACGGCTTAGTTTTGTTGGCACAAGAGATTTCGATATTATGTAAATGCCGGCCTCACCCATCCAAGACCTGACCTCGGCTAGCGCAACTTACCAAATAAACCTTTCGGAATTTAATTCTCTAAATAATATGTGTAAACCGCATAAAAATCTATTATATAGTTGAGTAAAACTAGCACATACCTACATACACTAGCTGATCCGACAGACGTCCTTTCGTTGAGACAAAAGGACGTTCAGTTTTTTTCGAATTTACCAATTTTCTGGCGACCTTTTCCTATTTATCGTTCCCTAATAAACTTGTTCAAAAAAAAATACAAATCTTCTACATGCCGATCGCTTAACTGAGACGTTGCCTGAGGTAGTAGCGCGGTGCGGGAGGGGTGTGTTGATGCGAGAGCTCAGTGATTCGTCAACTTGTGATAACTATCACCCCTCCCGCACCGCCCAGCTACCTCAGGCAACGCCTCAGTTAAGCGGTCAGCCAAAAGTGCCTGACGCTTGTTAACCCAGTTTAATATCATTAATTAATCGAAAAACAATACCAACGAAAATTAGTTCCAAGTAATTAACGCCACCGCAACACCTAACTGTTCTACGCAATCGCTCTAATATTAACTTTCGCCCACAATTACAATTTAGAGCCAAAATCTAAGGCAATTCGAATCGAATCAAGAATTTCATGCAAGTTTAGATCCTCTGAGAAACCAACCAATTGAAAGAGTCGCTTTCAAACTGTAACCAAAGTTGAGAAACGAGTTTATTGTATTAATACTGTTTTGATAAATAATCTGTTTGTTTGGTTACAAAATACAAATAATATCGCCATGACAGAATAGAAACAACGGTTCAATATTTGTTTTAAACAACATTTTTATACAAGTATATTTATTTAATTTGAATGACACGTGTATGTTTTTTAAATTTTATTTGATTTTAAATAATATATTTGAATATGATTTTGTTGTTTAAATGTGATTTTTATACCAGGTTTGAATGGACTTTGTTTGAAAATTAATGGTTTTTTTCCAGCTTGCTTATAAATGGTGAGCCCCCACGGCAATTGAGTTGTTAATTTGCTATGAAAAAGGCTACAACATCTGACACCAGTCGCCAGAGATAGCCGTTTGAATAATTTGAAAATTTCAAACGGCTCTTTGTCGAATTAATATGCGTGAGTCTGATAGCGTAGGCTTAATAATAGCATTTACAGTCTTTTTATCTCACTAAACGACGCGCGCTTTACTTGTGGTAAGTAATGAAGTTTACAGACACGCTTTAAATGTGTGCGTAAAAACTAGTGGCGTTAGCACATAATACTCACACGCATACACATTTCCGACTTCGGCATTGTCTGGGAAGGTACCGAGAGGTGCCGCGCTTACACATTATATTCACATCGTGTTTGTACACTTAATAAACACAAGTAAAGCGCGTGTCGCTTCGTGAGATAAAAATACTATACACCATTTAAGTACGGAACCTTAAATACTGTTTAAAACTTTTAAAAAGTTGGTAAATGTAGGTACACAAATGTGTTTTTGCCAAAGAAAAAAAAAATAGACGCCATTGATATTATTACAATAACATGTATTTTCAAGTAACCTTTTTGAGAATCCCCAATCATAAAAGCTATTTTAATGCACCTTCAAAAATTACTGTTTATATAGAAACTTAATACTACTAATAATAAAAATGTGAAAGTTTGTGAAGATGTTTGGATGTTTGTTACTCAATCACGCAAAAACTACTGAACAGATTTTGATGAAATTTGGTACACAGATATTTTATAACCAGGATTAACACATAGGATAATTTTATCCCGATATTCCTACCGGATCGAAACTAACGCGTGTGACGCAGGGCGCTGCTAGTTCTAAATATTAAATACTAACTGTTGAGCGCGACTTCTACTGAACTGAAGATGTCAATATTATTCCACGGATAAAAAATATCAGACTTTGGTTCAATCAGCCCTAAGGTAGATAATTATTAGTTTAGATAAGCAAGTACTCCCACGATTTTCACCTTGGTAGGTAGTAATTATTCAAATCGACGCTAGCTTTGGTCTGAAGTCCGACTACTTAGTCCTAATTCTTAGATGGCAATTAAGCAAGACAAAAGATTAAGCGTCCGAGCCACCAATAGCTTTATTAGTCCAGTGATTAATGGCGACAACCTGTATTCGATTTCAAGTTATGACGGGTACAGGGTGGACAACTCAGAGGGATATCTTTGAAATAAGTATGTTTTTTGTAAAAATTCCAGAAGGCCAATTCCGTAATAAAAGGCGTTAAAAATCCAGTCGCAATCTCATCTCAGCGACAATCAATGTCAAAAACTTGTCAAAAATGTAATGAAATTAGAGATATTTTTGACAGATTGAGACTGAGATCAGACTGTGAACGTTATTAAAATTACGAGAATCACCCGTATTTTTCCATAATTACAGGGTCAAATTAAATTAGCTAGGGAAACTGTTAAGACGTGATGGCTACTTAATATTGTATAAAAAAAAAGTTAATATCAGAGGGGCAATTCTCGTAATTTTAAGAACGTTCACAGTCTGATCTCAGTCTCAATCTGTCAAAAAATGCCTCTAATTTCCCTACATTTTGACAAGTTTTTGACATTTGTTTGTCGCTGAGATGAGACTGCGACTAGATTTTGAACGTTTTAAATTACGAGAATTGGCCTTCAGATATCTTGTTGATAGCAGCTGCACGGGTCGATCGTTGCCGCAGTTGGTCCGTGGATGGCTGTTATCCGTGATCCGTGTGGCTGTTATTCCTTAGCCACAAGCCCCTCTGGTACCTATAACCACACTTGGTTAAAAATTAAATATTGAATCACCAACCTATTTGTTAAGCTTGGTGATTACATATTGAATCACCAACCTATTTGTTAAGCTTGGTGATTAAATATTGAATCACCAACCTATTTGTTAAGCTTGGTGATTATTACTGCTTATTCCAACTGCCTAAACAAATTACTATCATCGATCGAAGTAAATACAATTATCGTATTGAAATAAAAAATTGCATGATTTGAGTTTAACAACGTCCCTACGAAATGTAAACGAACACAACTCAATTACATTCCTAAAAATAGTACAAAGTCTTTTTTGACAAACCACCCATCCAATTTTACCTGATCAATTGATCGAGCCAACCACAGCCCTACAAATTGGATGACAGTAACAAATCTAAATGGATGTAAGTCTTTTTTGCCCGCTGATTTACGTCCCGTATTTAATCACTTCCTTGACTGGCAACGGTTTATTTTACGAAATTCGTATTTCGAGAATTAATGCCTTTTTGGAATGTGGGTCAAATTTTTTGCTTAAATGAGGAATTTTGGGACGAGTAACTGTGGGGTGGGAAAGGTTGTGATATGGAAGTTTTGCTTGTACGTTTGACAGGAATATTCTCTCGTATGGGGACAAAATACTTATAGAAGAATAAAGTATATATAAAGAAATAAGAATAGGTCTTGCCTTGATAAAAAAATTTACATCTCAGTACAGTATACAGGGGCAAACTAAAACTATGAATTCTGCACATGATTTTGAACTTCAACGCAGGAGGCGTTGAAATTTTTGCCGGTTCTTAACACTTTTACGGACATTTTATGGTTGACATTCTGAAAATTTCCATACAAAAAAATACTGCCGTAAAGAAACAAGCCAAGAAACCTGTAATAGTTCTCTATACCACCAGTCATGTAGTCTCAACTACATGACTCGTGGTATAGAGAACTACCGTCCAGAGGCGCACCGCCGCCGTGTCTCACACAATGTGTGGGGACCCCGGGGTCTCGAAATATATTTGGCGGAGAAATTATGTCTGTTTCGTTCTCATCAGTCATATTTTAACTTTCACTGAGGGTGATTACGTCCACGTACGTACAGTTTTTCTATTGAGCAATCGTAAAACCGTTTGCAGTTCAAATCAGATTATAATTTACGAACAGGTTAATCGCACACACTGTAGGTACTCAACGCTAGACAGTTTCTGATCACATGTTGTCCTTACGATGTCCAATGTTCCGTGTATCCAATGATCAAAAGCCCCATCACGCTGCTCTGCAGGGCTTTAGTCCGCTCGCGCAAACGTCAGGCTATACTCGGTCGTTTTTTTCTTTTTTGCCCCCCACTATAGAATCAATTCTAAAGATGGATGCACGTCAAAATAGCTATTCCATATTTTGATTTCCGTCCAAAAGAAGTGAGAAAGAAAATATAACTTAGACTGATTTTGGAGCTCTTTATTTATTTATTTATTCATTTGATCTTATGAGCTAACAGATTTGACCACGATTTGATATCCAAAACGCTCATACGATTATTATTTTACAATTCAATTACACATGCTCGTCACATTATTCAATAGATTTTATAAAATAGCAATAATGTCCAACTCTTTAAATAACTATAAAAATAAATTACAACTATAAATTAATACTTAGAATAAAATGTCAGTTTAGTGTCAATTAATAGTAATCAATTCAATTCATCTATTAGGTAGGTATGGCTATAATATGTCATTTAAAATTATACGAGCTGCAACAAATCTACCTGCCCGACTCCTTGATAATCCAAAAATATTATGTTATTAACAAAACGGTATCCTAATTAAAATAAATTCTTAGGTTATGAAAACAAAAACTTGTAGTAAATCCTTTGACTTCTGATGCAAACACCAACGGGCACTACAACTATAAATTAAATGAAATTACCAGCAACTTTCACGGAGAGTAAACACCTAAGGACTATCTCCATCCTTGTTAGCAACTTGTCTTAAACAACTACTAATTGCAGTTCATGGAAGCAACTTACTTTTTTTTGTTAGCTGAAGCCAAGAATATAAAGAAGGTCAGTTCCCTACACGTATGTGCACGGTGCAAGTTTATTGCCCGTGGCATACCATGAAATTGAAGCAACAATTGACTGGCGCCATCTATATATACAACACGCACAACTGGCAAATTTGTTGTTGTTTTAAACTGGTATTTAATAATAATAATATTAAGTTTATTAATCAAAAAGTAAAAATACAATGTGACGGATTCGGTGAGCCACAAACTGAGCATCGCTTGTATCTTGTGGCTCTGTTGTAGATTATAAATAGTTGTGAACAGCACGTAAAATAAAATTGCACGTACAATAAAATCGCATTCAAACATGAGTGCGTTAATTGAAGGTGTGTTATCGTTGTTGTTCTTTTGAGGCAAGAAATCATTGAACAAATGCTCAGGAGGTGCAACTCTGTGTTTAGACGAGGCAAAACATGCATGCAGTAATCGTTGTACAATAATTGCCTTGGTGTAAACAGAAGTTGCATTTCTTGCATGGCAATAACTGAACTGAACCTGTTTTATGGCATGCGATTATTGCTCTTAAACTTTACACATTTGTCTTTGTACACAAACGTTTTTCTTACCGTGAAAATGTACGATTTATTCGCTGTGCGTAGACACGGTCGTCAACTCGTCAGTGTTGTGTGGATCTCTATGGAAGCTTGTTGAGCGACACGTTTTTTCTACAGTGCGGTTTATAATACGCCGTACCATAAAGAAACCGAGCCATGTAGAAAGGGTCTTAAGCCCTAAACAAATGCCAGTCGCGTATGCGCTTGCATTCGAAGTGAAGCATGTCTATGTGTGCGTGTTGACCTTCTGTATGATCTGTCTATTTGTTTTGTTTGATAGCTGTGGCTTCCAGAGTTATATAACAATGCAACTTTCGTCTTGTTGCTTGATTTTCTTACAAAGATTTTCCTTGTTATCTACAAGTATACAGATAATAAAATAGTAACGAAATCAAACTACACATTGAATATTTTTGGAAAAAAGTAATTGCTACGAGTGATGCCGCAAATATAGGTCTTAGAATTTTTGTCCGTTTGTCTGGACGTACATGCATCGATAGTGCGATAGTCGCTTTCAATAAGGACATGGCCCGTATCACACCAATAACACAATGATCGAAACTGACAAAAAGAGGGTGTATTTTTATGATATTTTATGTCAAACAACAGAAGTGAAAACTTATACGAGCCAAGTATACTTGATTCAGCGGCAGCCATCGACTGGAAACGAGTATACTTGATTCAGCGTCACCGACCGACTGTGGCAAAATATACGCGATTCAGTGTCACCGACCAGAGTATGACGCTTCAATCTCGTCCACTGTTCAGAAAGACCGAAAAGTGCCCTTAAATAAGTTTTCACTTCAAAAACACTCCGATTTCCTCAACAAATCCGATTGTTCTTCCGAACACCATAAAACAGTCAACCGTTTTTACGCTAACCAAACAAAACGCAAACCAGCATTCATTAAGAGGGATTAAACTTAAGATGTCTAAAGGCGTTAAAATCCTCCGCAGCAGGGGTCTCATTAATAGAACCTCAACTGGACCACCGATAAAGCCTACCATGATTTATTTAGAGCCGTCGAAAGCGGTTCGTTTGGACGATTTAATTAAATTGACCCCTATTTTTTGGGGCTATGAAATTAGAGTGATAACAATAGCATTATGTAATTATTATTTAGATTAATTTATAAATGTTGATATTTATATATATAAAATATCTCCGGTCTTCGCCGTGGGTTTAGGAGGTATACCAAAATCTAAATATAAATTTATTCTCTATAGTCTCCAAAACGCCCGCCCTTGACCACTTCCTAGTGCTTTCGCTGGGACGAAGAAGTGGTGCAACAAACTTCCCCTTTTTTTTTTGAGGTTGATAAGTCATCAAATGTCTCCTCCCGCTCTGGGTGGAGCGGAAGGGACTGTCAGACTCTTACTGAATAACACCTATCCATGTTCCTTCCTTAGCCCTTTATGTTCCGGGGCAGCGGTAACCCTTTCTGACAATCCCGCTGACCCTACAAACTCCTCCTGGGTTGAAACTTTTCGATGGTTATTCAGAATCAGGTTCGAATCATGTACTGAATCCATGGTAACAGGTTGCGTGTCGATGTAACTTCCACCCTTTATTGTAACCTAGCTGAAGGTAATATTTTAAACTACTCGGGGTTTATTTAAAACGACGAAAAAAGTTAAGAGACGTTTAAACGTCAAAAATGTATGGTTAAACAGTCGCTAATCGTTACTTAACTTTTGGCAACGTTTAAGAATAAATGGGCAAATTTCCTTTCAACTAGGTGTTAACCTGAGAACCTGCTTACTGTATTACCAATACAATAAGTGGTTTTTTTTTTTTTTCTAATTTTATCACAGTCGTCACCCACTCGCTAGTCATAGTTTATCTTTCACACAGTCCATCCCTCGTTTCTTTGGTCTATTCCTACTCTTCTAAGTTTCCCCTATCCACATTCAATACATTCCTCATGACATTTTCACCAGAAATCGTGAAATAAATCAGCTGTGTGTGCCCTACATTCATGTTCGCATAACCTGTCAAAATGTAGCCCCTTAAGAGGAACACAGTGATAAAAATTTCACCCGGTATAATATTGCTAGTTGCGCCGTAAACTCTGCTTGCGAGACGCAGGATTTTGCGTGACGTCAGTATGACGCGTAGTTCGCATGTGGCGTTGTAGATATCGCTACATATGTATGTAAATAGAAATACGTGGGTTCCTCCAGCTTAATTAATTTATATCTAAATGGGCTATTCGGCCTCAATTAACTATAATAATAGCGGAGGTCAGTACATGTCAACATATCGATTGTTCTCTCAAATTACATGTGTTTAATCATAGTCAATTAATCACAAATCTAATTTCGAGTATATGTTTAGCTAGCTTCTGCCCACGACTTCGTTCGCGTAAAATTTCTTGTTTCCCCGCCCCGTAACGCATCGCCTCGCATCGCCCACCCTTGCTATTACTTCGTTTTCGACTCTTCGTTCTTTCTGACTTTATGCTCGGCTCAAAAGGGTTGTAAAGTGATGAAAGGCCAGGCTAGTATTAGTCTTTCTCAAAAATTGGGCTATAAAATGCAAAAAGAATTTTTCAAATCCTACTGGTAGTTTCAGAGATTAGCACGTTCAAACAAACAAACTCTTCAGCTTTATTATTAGTACTGATTTCAATGAGATCATTTTTAATGTCGAGGGTTTTTTAATGTTATTTATTTGCTTATTCAAAAACATACTTACTTAATTTCCTTCTATATATTTGTAAAAAAAATTGTAATTTATAAAAAAACCGTGATTAGAGGATGAACTGCCGTTAAAAATAACAAATGTAAGACCTACTTGTAAAATAAAAATCGAAAAACAAAATTGTTTTTCGTTTCCCTTCCGCCATTTTCAAAGCCCCGTCCAATCAGCATCGTCGAAATTTTTCCCCAAACACGAACTTCTGATAAGCAACTATTAGTTAACAAATCGAGTCTACCAAAGTAAATATTAATCCTAGATTGGTACAGACTTATAACATCAATTATTTAGATACATAGCCACCATCAATTTTGTTATGCTTTCCATGTTATAGGCACAGTGTAACAAATTCTCCAGTAAGCCAACTACCGGTCAAAGTCAAAGTCAAAGCATTTATTTCAAATAGGCACATAAAAGGCACTTTGAACGTCAAAAATTACAATGAAATAGAATTGATTTTAGTCGCCCCTTCCAAAAGGAAGTTTGCGTATGGAGAAGAATGGGCAAGAAACTCCACCGTTACTCTTTTAAAATGTTTTACAATATTTTGCATACATTAATTATATAATAAATTATATGTAAAGACGATGCACCTAAAATAAATTTACCGGGTTGCAGTAAACCAACGACCAGTAGTGCTATTCTGTAAAATACTCGTCGTGAAAACTTATGTGAAGTGAGCGTGGAGTGAGCTGTCGATAGTGTCCAATCCCTAGTATCAGGTAGAATACAAATTCACTTGACAGAGGGGTCTGTGGCAAAATAATAACAGCCGCACAGGTCGATCGATCAGGTTAAGCTATGCTTGCCGCAGTTGGTCTGTGGATGGGTGACTATCTTTACGTATAGAGACAAGAAAGCACGTTCGTTACGGGTAGTCAGAAGCCCGAAAGTCTGACAACCAGTCTTACCAAGGGCTATCATATTACCCAGGTTCTGGGTTGTAGAGGTCATATAGGCATCGCTCCATGTAAAATACTGGTATTCAGCTGCATCCGGTTAGACTGGAAGCCGACCCCAACAGAGTTGATTAAAGGCTATGCAATTGATGTTTGTTTTGATTTCGTGCAGCTTTTTTTAAAGATTTTTGTAGAATGCGTCTTATTTATTCTACTGTGGTGGTCTTCATTTGAATAGGGGATATTTATTAATTATACCGGGTGAAATTAAATTAGCTAGCGAAACTTCGCAGACGTGTTGGGTATCTATATGCAGAGTTTTGCTAACTATTTAATTTGACCCTGTAGTTTAAACTATACCAATACAAATAAACAAACTTGTGATTTGCCCAGGATGTCATAGATAAACTTTTTTACAACATTTAAGCACGCCATAGTTATGGGGTGCTTAAATGTACAGCCTTGGCGAAAATCCATGGGATTCGAGAAAATTCAAGTTTAAAGATTGCAAAGGGGTCACATTTTACGTCCGGAAGGGAATACGTAAAATTACAAGTCACGAGGGTCATGACTTGTAATTTGGCATAGTATCAACCAGCTCTGGAGCTCTGTCTCGTATAGGGTCGTAGAATTACTTATGATGCGTGAATGTGACGCATATTTTCCCCCAACTTGTTATTATTTGCGTTTTTTCTCTGCGTCATGTTTGCCGCAAATAGACGTGTTTTCTTTCTTAGTATACAATATGTAAATAACATAGTGTTTTTACAGAAAATTAATGCAATTTACTTTTTAATTTTACCTAAAAACATGTTAAGTATCCAAAAACTTAAATTTCTTCTATAATACAAAAAATCAATACATGCCTATCGAAGCATTATTCTCTCCCAGTAGATGCGGCCCTATCCGATCATTAGCAATTTCATTCCCATTGAAAAGTGTCGCGTCGAACGCCCTTGACAGATTTATTCCGACGCCCGATGAGCTTAATTACATCGCTGCCAAATTTAGAGGCCGCCGGGACGAATAATAAACGAATAAAACAGTGTTTTTTTTTTCATTGCAGAGGGAATAGGGAAGTATTTTCATTTGTTTTGTTATTAAAAGTCGTAATTAATCAATTTCAGGGAGCAGTGGTGGCCCAGTGGGAACGGCCGCCAGTTACGAGGTCGTAGGTTCGAACCCAGACAGGTGCTTTACTTTACGTAAATTATTTCATCACCACTGCTCTCAAAACGGTGAAGTAAAACATTGTGAGAAACATCGAATCGTTTGTTCTAGAACAAAAAAAATCGAGGACATGTGACATCTACCAACCCGCACTGGGCCCGCGTGGTGGATTACAGCCCATATCCTCTCGCAGAGAGGAGGCCTGTGTCCTAGAAGTGGGAACGTTAGGAACGTTGAGGCTGATTATGGTAAAAAAAATCAAAATGACGTTTGAAATCTGAACGCTGCGCGCTGGATGGCTGGAATAGTTTTGAAAAACAAGATGGCGACATTAGTTCAAATTTTCGCCACGCGACAATTCATTCATGTACAGCTTTATTTGCTTTTTTGTATACTCTCGCTATTTTATTTTTAGTAAAGGTTCAGGTACCTAATTTCAACATAAACGATGTATTCAACATTTTATAACATTTTGATTTAAAGGAGAGTCTCTAGTTTAAGGAGTTTCTTGCTCGTTCTTCCCCTTAAGAACTACGCTTTGGAATAGTCAATATATTTTAGAATAATTGTCATTTTTGTAACTGACCGAATCCTTGTAAATTCAAAAGTGCCCCTGAAATTAGTTTATTTGAAAAAAAAAATACTTTTAGTTTGATTTTTGTCATTGGAAAGCATAGGGGCTCTGAATAAACTAAAGTGAATCCCATGCGGGATGCGGAACAAAATCAATTGTCTGGAGGACTTCCTGGTCATAATGCTGCGGCCACATTGTCGCGATAATATGAACTACACTTTGCACGCTCGCTCTCACACGCCTTCGTGTGTGTGTCGTTCACAATCGTAGTTTGCCTTATAGCGACAATGTACACAATCAAAGCGCACAGTCGCTATAGTCGCACCCCACGTCCAGCGCGAGATTCGTCTCAGTGTGGCCCAACAGATCGCTTGAACATGCTTACGTTTTCAATGCCCACACACAGCCACGTTTGTCTTTCTCCCTTACCTTAGTTTAGAAGTGCCCGTCAATATTGATGTATAAACGTTGACATTGCTTGGAAGTGCGCCAACTTCTGTACAGTTTGAAATCTAAATTTGAGTCATGCCTTTGTAGACAAATAGTACAGTCCTAGATTTGATCCCCGTGTCAGGTAAACTGTTTGTTGTGTAAATGTTTGGAATTCCTATTAGTCAATTTACAATACCTAGTTTTCTGGAGACGTGATGCGACCCGGTCAATGTCAATAGGCTCGCCTACTATTACATAACATAACTTACCTATTACTGGCAAAATATAGAGGCTTGTGGCTAAGTAATAACAGCCGCACAGGCCCTTACCTCTCCATGCCTCGGAAATCACGTTAAGTTGTTGGTCCCGGCTGTCATTCCTAGGTCTTACAGTCAACAACAAAAGACAGTTCCCTAAAAGGCCCGCCCTTCACCACTTCCTAGTGCTTTCGCTGGGAAGAAGAAGTGGCGCAACAAACTCCCCAGCAGCACAGCTGTTTGCTCAGTTAGAAAATACTTGATTGTAGGTATACAATACTAGAGGTATGCAAAGTAATTAACATTACAAAACACAGAACATTAAATTACATTATTTGCCCTATACATACATAAATTACGAACTATAATGGCTCAAGCAAAAAATTAATAATAAAAAATTAATAGTAGTAAATACTTAGTAGAGGTTCTCGAGAAGGAGCTCGTCGGGGATGGGCTAGACACACAGCACAGTATAGGTGTATTGTTAGTGCGTTATTGACTTTAGAAGACACAATTGACTTAATAAATTGTATCTTCTAAAGCCAACAATACCAAGAATACAATATCCAAAATCAACCACTTTCACCTAAAATAAAAAAAACATTTCGCCAGAATCGAAAAGGTAGAAGGACGTGAAAACACCGTGTGAAATGGCGAAAAAAATCTTATCAGCATACTTTGTTACTGACGTGTTACAGATGTGCCCGTATACTTAAGCACGAGAGAAACGAAAGAAATAAGTGTGGAGAAGATTCTGTCGATAAAAAAATTAGGTTACACGAGTTTTGGATTTTCAGTTTGACGTTCTATTTTAGGATTCGGTTTTTCGTGTCTGGAATAAGTGATATGTGTAGGTTTTATTGTTATTGAATAAGGTTGTATTCACATGTCACGTATGTTCCGAAATTATGTCACGGTACTTAAGTCGTTTAATAGATCATGCATTTTTTTGCATGACTTTTGGGCTAAAATGTATTATTGTCTATTTTGAGGGCTCTGGCGCTGTATTCCGAGATACTGGACTCGTCCAAGTTCGGCTACAAATGCTCCCATGTTATATACTCCCAAGTACTAGCCTATAAGTATGCGTGCATCGTTGTATTATTTTTGGTGAAATAAATAATTAAAATTATAATTATCAATAAAGGCCTCTCTAAAGACATGAAAAATAAGCGGTACTGCCGGTGAATTGCC
Organism: Gortyna flavago; assembly: GCA_963669345.1. Lineage (NCBI taxonomy): Eukaryota > Metazoa > Arthropoda > Insecta > Lepidoptera > Noctuidae > Gortyna > Gortyna flavago. The sequence continues at coordinate 12,359,586 of OY770149.1, forward strand.
ACAATTGGTTATTGATTTTACCTGACTGCGACTGACAAAGATAGGGTATGTTTTGGTTTATTTCTATTATTTACGACCTTATTTTTATTATTCGACATTTATTTTTATCGACACTCGCCCACCTCTAAAGCCGGTACCCCACCTGTCACGCCCGTATCGTTTACATTAAGCCGACTTTGTTTCCCGCAAAATGGGGATTAGTCTTTCAAGATACTGATAATAACCAAGGTTTGGGAAATTTAACATCTATTGTTATTTGCATAAGATGAGATTTTGTCTGAAATCCTGGCGGTTTTTTTAAATTGATCATTTTATTTCCTATTAAATTATCAGCTTTCAAAATGTTTTTATGTAACGATATAAATAACAAATACAATTATTTATTTTGATACGTAACTTTTGGGTCCTGCCTTATTAATACTATTTTTAATTAATTTATTTAATCCATAATTTTACAGAGTTTTGCAATATGCAATACGGCAAGTGACATCGCTGCAGACCCAGTTGGAAATGAAATGAAATTGTTTATTCTGTAAATAGATATCGAAATCACTTTCACAAGTCATATTATTAAAAAAAAATAACTAGATGAGGTCGGCGTTTCTACTCTAAATACTTACTGTGCTTCACTTTCGATATGCGTGGCGCGGCGTCCATCTTTTTTTATAAGTCTGTGATGGGCACTTAATCGCAGACGTAGCGTTGGAAGGCCTCCCACAAGGTAGACCGATCAGTGGACCTATAAAGGCCACTTTGGCAGAATCAAAAAACAGTTCATATCACGCAATTCATCTGTTTGACAGTTTCACACCTATATATCCCTGAAGGGTTAGGCAGTGGTGTACCTACAGCATTTTACGAATCTCCATACAAAACTGTCATGTTTTATGATTCTGCCAAAATGGCCTTTTTAGGCCCCAAGGTCACCTGTTTACTCTGCAAACGGCAACATTAAATAGGTAAGTAGGGAAGCAATCTTCTAAAGAGAGACCCTTTCAGGGTTTTTCGGGGATTAAAAGGCGGTGATCAATAATCCTTTAAACCTACATATAAAATGCCTAATGAGTTACGTAACAACCAATCCATCATATTTGTGGGGCGTTGGCTGCAAAATTTGAGTTTTGCTAACATAATGGTTAAGGGGGAGCCCCTTCTAAAGTTTTTATATTTTGGGGTAGAATTTTAAGTACGTTGGGATATGTTTGACCTTGTTGTTGTAATGACACGCATTAATACGGATCATGCTTGGCTTAAGAAGGCTTTAATCGCCGAAGAAAACGAAAGATAAATCATAATATATTTCTATCTAAAGCTGCAGAGTTTGTTTGTTTGTTTGAACGCGCTAATCTCTGGACATAATTACTAGTCGGATTTGAAAAATTCGTTGGGTAGTAGTGGGCATAGTTATACTGCATGTAACAGCTCCAGTCCAGTAACATTTTTTTTTCTTCCCAAAGTAAAGCGCCTGCCTGGGTTCGATCCCACGACCTACAACTCGTTAGTCCGAGCTTGTACCACTGGGCCACCACTACGTTATGACTATTGCAGCCTTTACGACGTACGGCATTTCATACAAACTTTCAAGCCCTTGTTTTTCGAAATGAATGAACCAATTTTAATGAATACTAGTCTAAAAAGTTAGTAAAGACCATTTTCGAAATGTCTTATTTAAAAAAGAAAACTGGAAATCTCTGTTTTATGAAAAATTTAAAATCGGTGTAATTTGGCTGTAATACTATTTTTCGAAAATGTTCTTAACTAACTTTTTAGACCTTTGTATCCTGCTTATATGCGTACGAAGTTTCATTTACAGCGTCGGTTCATTAATTTCGAAAAAACAAGGGCTTAAAAGTTTGTATGAAATGCCGTACGTCGTAAACGCTCTAAATAAAATAAAAAATGGTCCACGGATCTAAAGTCTACAAGGCCTACCTTGCCTCACATTTACAAAATATAAAAGTATCTATCAAAAAAATAAATAAAATATAATAACCACACTTGGTTATTTTTTTTATTAAATCACCAATGCACTTGATAAGCTCGGTGATCATTACTGCCTAAACAAAAACCTAAGCTTAACAGTAAGCATTCACAGGTTAAAATTATGACATCACAAAATAAGTCCTAAAACCTAACCCAATTTCGAGCCACCGGGTCAAAAAGACCAATCCACCGTATTAAAATAAATCAATACAGTATCACACATAGATAACTCCGACGGGTGTACTATAAAACCACCAAATTAATAGGTACAGAAGGCCGGCTTCATAGAACGAGCGAAAACTGTCACACGCACACTTAGACCCGTACGTGCGGTGATCTCTAACAAATTCCTGTCGCGAGTGCGCTTGCACTCGCTGTACGTGAAGTGTGTCTATGTGTGCGTGAGTTTTTGGTCGCTCAATGTAGCCGCCCTTCTGTATTTATGTATGCCAAAACCCAGTAACGGCTAAATGGCTAATTACTTTATAACTGACACTCATAAATTATCCAAATAAATTAATTTTACGTGATAAAATTTCGAGAGGATAGATTTCGTTATTGAATACGAAAACGTTATCAAGTTAATTTGGTGTGTGCTGGTATTATTTATTGTGAAGTGGTTAAATTTTGCTTTTGTTTTTTTTATTAAAGTTTACGAGACTCTTTCTCTGTCTCTCTCTAAGGTTGTAGGTTTAAAACCTAGCATATCTTTTTATTGTATCGTAACAGATTTTTTTTTTGGAAACCTAGTTCCGTACGTCCAAATTAAAAAAAAACGGTACCCTTATAGGATCACTCCGTGTGTCTCTCTGTCCGTCTGCCACTTTGCTCCTAATCTAATGGATCAATTAAGTTGAAATTTGGTACACATATATGGATTTTTGTGACCCACAGACGTGTCATGTACAGTCAGCCAAAGAGATAAGCCAGAGACCAGCGCTGGGGCTATGTCTTGCATAGGCTCGCAGCATAATGCTGAGCGATAGCCGTTTTGCGTGAATGTGACGCATGTTTCCCCTTACCTTTTTTTTACTTTATTTTTTGTGTTTATGTTCTTTTTTTGTGTCATGTTCACCGCAAATGAAATGAAAACGTTTTTTCTTTCTTTCTTTATAAGTCAGGATCGTCGGATATAGTTGAAGTTTACTAAGAAACCGATGGATGTTGCCGACTGAAATTTTATTTAGTAAAAATGTTTTTTTTTTTTTATTCGAGAACATCCATCGGTTTCTTACTAAACTTCAAGTATATCCGTCGATCCTGCATACTTATCTCTTTTGTTGACTGTACCTAAATAAATGAATTTCGAATATGGGGTCACTTTTGGTAGGAAAATAGGTTTTTTTTTTTACTTGCTGCTTGTACCGTGTGACATATCAATTGGAAAGAAGAGTTACTGTGTCTTATTTGTACTTTTGAATTTGGACCCTGTTCCATTCTTAGGTTGACTATTTAATTGGTATAATATACGTGAAAATTATAACTAGACCTACATAAAAAAAATCAGACACCGAAAAAATGCTTGCGGCATGTATTCATTCTTCAGCCATTAAGACTTCACAAGTACACCCTCAAGATCTCATTATCCCCTTAATTGTGCAAAACCCACTACATACGTAACTAACTTTCTAAGCAGAAAATCTAAGCTAAGCGTTCAAACGACTCGGAAAATAATGCGAGTAACACTTAAAAAACTCCAAGAAAATAACTAAATGAACTTACCTCAGTAGAAAATGAGCAGGATTAAATCCTTTTCAGTCCACGAGGTGCATTCTCAAGGATTTCTAAATAGAAGGATTGAAATCCCAAGGAAAGAACCGTTGCAGTTCAAAATGAACCGTTTAGATTGTCGACTTGAATAAACTGAACTGTGCTGATGACGTGTTGAAACTCTTTTATGTTAAAATTTTAATCTGCTGTACTTAGTTCTTGAGTGTTTTAGAAAAGGCAAGAAAACGACCGCAGGACGATGGCCTCTTCTCATGTTACCGACTGATAATTTGGTTTAGCTCACATAATTAGCAGAGAGCATTGGTGGCCGAGTGGAGACGGCCGTGACTTACGAGTTGTATGTCGTAAGTAAGAACCGTGACAGGTGCTATACTTTGTGTAAATTCTTTCATTACTACTACTCTCAAAACGGTGAAGGAAAACATTGTAAGAAAATCGGCATGTCTTAGAACCAAAAATGCGAAGATATGTGACAGTTCCTAACCCGTACTGGGCCCGCATGGTGGATTACGGCCCCCTCCCTCTCACAAAAAGGAGGCCTGTGCCCCGCGGTGGGGACATCATAGCCTGATTATGCACATAATAAGCAAGCTGAAGAGGCAATGGACCGGCCGTATTATCCATAGAACCAATGACCACTACCCCTACGGTCATCAGTTCTAGGTGTTCTTCAGCGGAATTGTTGATACTGAGAATAGGCAAACGAAGGATAGTCTTCCAATCTTCGCAGAGTGACTGGTACCAGCTGAATGAAAGTAGCGTAGAATCGAGTTAAATGGCATGCAATTGGAGATGTCTTTCTCCAGCTATAACAAAATAAAGTCCTCCAGACCGAATTGCGGCCATGGCAATAAATTTCAGCGGAGTCTTAAGCCTTCAGCGCGGGATATGATATAGTGCACAAGTGTGTGCGCAGACACAAGTGCACTCTCTATTAACTCACTCTGATTGTCCGATGGGACGGCAATCCAACACGACGGGAAAGTGATCAGGCGCCGGCCAACGGCTTATAGTGTTTTCCGAGGCACGGGGGTATCCCACCGCCAACTTCCAAACACTGGGCTGTTGGTAAGAAATTTTCCAATTGCAAAACCCAATAACACTTTACCTGACCTTGGTGTAGAACTCACGCTCTACAGCCAGCCAGCTAGCCATAATAGGTTCATGGTGATTGGTGATATGCAAACCCGCAATTTCGTACTGCAGAATCGGATTTTACTTTAATATTTTCGGCTTTTTCAAGCCCCAAAAGTCTAACCCTTAACAGCTCACGTGCACGCTTCATTACCCGTATCCGTTCGCGTTCAAAACAACGGACATTATGTTATTAACTTTTTGAATTACCTTTTTGTTTAAATTAACTGTGTACAAAGCGTATGGGTTTTTTGTACCCGCATATAAGTTTTACAGGTTAACTTTTGTTTCCATTTTTTGATCACCGTCATTATTTTTTTTTGGGCAGGATTAAAGAATTTAAACTTGGATTGTGTTTTGGGTTTATTGTGTTTAAAATGTGGGTACTCAACCCACATTTTAAACACATCCATTCCTTCTATTAATTATCATCATCTTTATCTGCCTTTTCTCAACTATTTAGGGGTCGGCTTCCAGTGTAACAGGATGCAGCTGAATAAGAGTATTTTCCATGGAGCGACTGTCCATCTGACCTCCACAACCCAGTTATACTGGGCAATACGATACCCCTTGGTAAGACTGGATGTCAGACTTTCGTGCTTCTGACGACCCGTAACGACTGTCAAAGATCCACGAATGACAGCCAGGACCAACTTGGTATGTAAAGATGGTCACCCATCCACAGACCAACCGCGGCAAATGTAGCTTCACCTGATCAATCGACCCGCTCGGCTGTTGTTACTTGGCTTCAAGCCCCTCTCTGCTTCTATTCTGCATCTATTAATTATCATGTACTTCTAAACATAGGCGTCGTGAAAACCGTCATAATAAAGAGTCACAAGGAAAATTGCGCTTTATACAGGACAGATGGATGGTGGTAATACCTAATGGTGGAAAAGGGTTTTTGTCATCTTAGTTACTGAGTGCGCAACTCATTCGAAATTCCTCAAACTAGCATGAATATGTGTATTACACATTATTGGAAAACTAAAGAAGTTATGGGAACGAGGGGCGTGGCCAAGACATCTGCGTGATGAGTGGGGATAGTCCGCAGCAACTGCACTTGCTCTCTTTTGAATTGACAGCCGACGACGACAGACGTCTCTCACCGCAGTATCGTGTTTTCTCGGTGCCAAGACGTGATTAACTAACTAATTAAGTGTTCATATATTCTATCAGTTTGTAAGGTTTGGCATAGATAGATATTAAGTTTTGTTTGTTAAAAATAATAAAAACGGTTGATTGGTGGGGTGTGTTTTTTTATTATACCTGCTTCTGAAAGATAATAACATTTTATAACACTAAGCTACGGTTAATAGCCTGACTTTCGTACGAGTCGACAAGAGCGTGCAGTGAGGTGGAGCAGGCCTCTTTTGACCATTGGACATCGTACGGACAACCTGTGCTCGGGGCCCCGTATCTAGTTGTGTCATGTATGTACCTCTACAGTGTGTGATTCTTCACTGTGATTAATTTGTTCGTAAGTTTAAACTACAAACAGTTTTTCTATTGCGCAATAATCAACACTACCCATAGTACGCCCACAATAGTTAAAAAGGTGAACGGCAGATTTCGTACAGGATACTTTTTTTGTTGTTCTGTTATAGAATTTGTACCATTTATTAAGGCAACTAAGCCATTTATTTTCATGTAAGTGTACTATTTTTAGAACTTCGGATTAATTAATAATATGAATAAAAAGATTTTAATAAATAAACGTAATAGAATCGTAAACTAAACGCAGTTATCTTTTTAGAAGTTGCCATATGTAAAATAACACAAATATCGAAATGATAACTAATTATTTAGAAATGGAAATAACATTAAATATAAATAAACACTTATATAATAAACGTATGAATGCATAATTGTTGCTTATACCTAATCATATTATTTAACGATTTTATGATAGGAATGATTTTCGTCAAAAATATTTTTTTGTTCATATGGCAATTATTTTATTGACAGGAAAAGAAAATCATTCTGTCTTTCAGTTCAGTTCCGATATATTACTTTACTCTATGGTTCAGTTCTTTGCTGTTGTTTTGGATTGTGGTTTGTGACTGCATCTGAGCAATTTATTATTATGCCGCCATTACGTGACACGACAGCGTCAATCGTCAATCACGCACACAAGTCTATGACCTATAAGAATCAATTTACATTGGTACACTAGTACATAACCTTAAAAAACAAAACTGGTTATAACTTTTACGTCCCAAGTTCTAAAAATCTAAGAATTTAAAAAGGGCTTGTTTATCATATTATCTACCAATTAAAACAAAAAGTGTTCCAAAACACGAACTTTTATTAGCTGTACGAAATTCCCATACAAGCCTGCCGTTCTCCTTTGGCTGATGATAGCCAGACACACGTACCTTTTCCGTCATGTATATTTTTTACTGATCTACAATCTTTTGTACTTTTATCGCTCATTAATAGCTAGTTATGATAGCTAGTGTCGCTCGCTTCCACGTCAGTGGTGGGGCAGATGCCTTTGGCCCAGGCCACACAATATGAATCTATGCCCGCCGCTGTCCCAAATTATTGCGGTAGTATAAAAAGTTGGCTTTACTGATGGTACATAACTTAATCAGCCCAAAATGTTCCTACTGCGATACAGGCCTCCTCTCTGTGAGAAGGAGTGGGCCGTAAACCACCACGCGGGCTCAATACGGGTTGGTGTCACAATGTCTTAATTTTTTTTTTGACATTCCGGTTTCTTCACCATGTTTTCCTTAACCGTTATGAGAGAGCAGTGGTAATGAAATTAATTACACAAAGTAAAGTGCCTGTCTGGGATCAAATCCACAACCTACAAATTGTAAGTCGGGCCGTTATCACTGTGCCACCAGTCTGCCCCAACTTTTTCTTCATCTTGCTTTTTTTAGATTTAATACTTGTGACATGTGCCATTATACATATTTTCAATCTTATAAAAAATGATTGTCAATTTACGATATTTTTTTAAACTATTTTCTTAAAATATAATAAAACTTTTAGATTTTTCAGTTCGTTTCGTTCTGAAAAATCGTTTTAAAAACAGACCAAAGTACAGATGCTAGCACATCAAGCTACCCGAAACAGTAAAATTTTCCAAATCAACTTTGAAATTTGACAGATTTTTCCGAGTTTGTAAGCAAAATATGTTGATGAATTAAAAAAAAACGATATTTAGCTAGAAACTATGTGATAAAAACTTTTAAGGAATAAAGTTAAAGCAAAAATCTTGCATTTTTTCCGGGAAATTACTACTTGCTTGGTGAAAACCGTTTAAGACTAAACAATGGCAGTTGACGAGACGCATATCATGCAGCTTAACAGATAAAAAACTGTTTCTAAAATATACGGGAAAGAATTGTGGTGAAAACGCCGCGCTTTGTAAGTTTAACTAAGAACTCCCAAAGTTTGGTCAATAGTGTTAAAAAAACTTTGATTAAAGGACGATATCAATACTAATATAGTTCCTCCTAGTAATCTAAAATTGAGCAGTATTGACCCAGTGGCATCTGCCCCGATTTACGAGATTTAGGTAAGGAGTTTGAACTCAAGCAGGTACTTTGTTTATTTATTTTCATCACCATCCATCAACCCGCACTGAGCCCGCGTGGTGGATTATGGCCTACTCTCTCTCACAGAGAGGAGGCCTGTGTCCCAGCAGTGGGAAAATTATAGGCATATTATTATAACACCCTATTCTAATGAAAACTACATTTACGAATAAATTTCATTTGATTACATTTGATTATGCTAATAGCAAGCACACGCTCTCAAACTCGTTTTACAAAGGGCAAAGAGCATTACTGATGCGCAAATTCAAACATTTATAAAAAAAATACCCATTCGAATTGATCATATTGCATGGCAATTGCGAATATAATTTTTGTAGGAAATCAGTATTTAAGAACACGTTTTCGATTTCCTAAGGAGAAGAACAGGCAAGACTCTCTAAACCTATTCTTGACTGAAAAACAACAGCGGCGGTCCCATACAAAATAACCCCTTGTACTCACCCAACTAACTTCACGTCTGGGCATTAATTTGAACAGCAATTAAAACTTTTAGCTGCCATTGGACGGTTGCTAACGCCGAAAAATTAATCCCAAGGAAAGTGAAAAACTGAAGAGTTTCAGTGACTACGTTGTTTCAGGACTGTTATTAACATTCGCGTTTCTAACAGCTTTTCAGGATTGTTAAAAGTATGTGTGTTATTGGAGGATTTTGCGAGTTTGGTTTTAATTATTATTATTAAAGTGTGTTTGGGTTTATAAATGGTCACACTTTGAAGGTATATAATGTATTGCAATGCATGAGAATAACAGAAAAACAGGGGGACTAAAAAGGCCACTTTGGCAGAATCATAAAACAATTCATATCACGCAATTCATCTGTTTGACAGTTTCACACCTATATATCCCTGAAGGGTTAGGCAGAGGTGTACCTATAGCATTTTACGAATCTCCATACAAAACTGTCATACAGATGAAATTGCGTGAAATGAATTGTTTTATGATTCTGCCAAAGTGGCCTTTTTAGGCCCCCAGTACGAAGAACATTCGTACTGTTTCTGTGTTATTATGCTCACAACTCAAGAACCACATACGCTTATATAATATAATATATTTTTAACGTATAGGGTTGATAAGTTACCGAAGCCATAGAGTTTAAGGGCCACATACCTACCCATTGTGAACCTTTTAGCTTTATTTGCATTTACCTCTAAATGGGGTCGCATGTGTGCCACAATTCGAATATGACAGCTGAGCAATTGGCTTCTATGCCTCGTCGTGGGTCTGATTCTCGAAATATTTTTTATCCTTTAAATATTGATCTGGACCTAAGATTTACATTAGGAAAAGCATCCACGATATAAGTTACAAATGTAAAAGAAAAAAAAGAGACTCAGGTTTACCTCTGTGAGAGGAAGTGGGTCCTACCTACGCGAGCTCAAAGCTAGTTGGACATTGGATCAAAATCAAAATATTTTATTTTATTTAACCTTATGAAACGTCAGAAGCTAGGTCCACGGTTTTGGTCGTTTCATATGGAGAAGAGATGTCAAGGAACTCCACGGTTAATCTTTTAAAAATAATTTGCTTTTACAATGTTTTCAAATTACAGTGTTAACAGGTATGGGAGGACAGTGTAGGCCTGTCAACAAGTACAAAAAAAATATAAAATTGTCTACAAATCTACAGTCTACAAGACTTACAACGTTTTCACACTCACAAAATATAAAATAGTCTATTTAAACTTTATTTGGAATTTATATGTTTGAGCCGTTTGGGGTTGAAACACTAGAGTCATGGGGCCCGAGTGCCCACTTAGTATTTTGAGACATCGCCAAACGGTTGGTCGACTCTTCATTTGACCAGAGGGAAGAATCAGCATTGCCATACAACGTGGCAATGCTGCCAGCCTTTTGAACACGTTTCTTGTTGTCAGCGATGCGGACGAATTTTTTGATGCCCTTTGATTATTTCCCCTCCTTTTTATATACCTACTTGTACATATTTTTATTATTATTTTAAGACTTAGATTTTTAAATTAATAATACAAATAAAAACCCATTAAAATGTTTTAACCCAAGAACCAGTTTAGGAGTTGAAAACCTATGCCTCTATCAAAAAGAGGCAGCAAAATTGTTCTGACAACCAAAAGTACAACTTAAATATTTAAACTATTAATAGCTCATATTCAGTTTGCTACAAACGGCTGACACAGAATGAGCCGCACCCCCATCTAATAGCTACCCATAGACGGAAACCCTCCTATATTATGGATATTATCCATGGTTACCGATTTTCTCTCTCTTCCGTACAACGCCTTCGCCTAACCCACCCTTATACAACATGATTTATAACTGTACCGTTCTACATATTTCGTCTAATTTACAGTAAGTTAAGGATGGGTTTCTGGTAACAAAATGTAAACAACATTGGTACTTGTGTTTTGTTATTTTTGATTGAGTGTGTTGGTATAGCCTGTTCAATCCGATTTTAATCAAAATGTAGACAAATATTTTAATGTTACACTGTGACTCGCAAAAGGGAAGTAAGTAACACTTTCATCTGTATTCAAACGTTTCACTCAACGGATCTGAGGGGCAATTCTATTCTCGTATTTTTGAGAACGTACGCACTCGAATCTGTCTAAATCTATACATTTTGACATTGGAAATTGCAGTGCTAACTGCAGCCGCCGAGGCGCGGACCCGCCGACTGCGGGCGTCGACGGCTGCCGTCGACACTTGTTGACGGCTGCAGTTGCCTTTGTCGTCGACGCGTGTCGTTGGTGTGTATGCACACTAAGATGAGATTGCGACTTCAGTATGAGCGTTTTTAAACACGAGAATTGGCCTTATGACCAAATTGCAACAAAATATTTTTTTTTATGAAAAAGACTTGTGCTAGTGTAAAATAACTTTATACAAACAATAACAAACAGTTGAAAATGTACTCCAAACCACTCTGAATATACCTTTGAGGAAAACTGACGAGATCTTATACGAGTATAATGCCATTCAAAAAGGAATAATGTATAATTAAGCTACAATGAAACCGACCTCAACAAGCTGATATTACATCCCGCTATCTCTTGACTAACAAAGTAAAGTCACTTTAACCGTACTTACGTTTTACAACCTCGTAAAAATTACCGTAAAATGAAATGACACTTTTTATATATGACTCTTCATAATCACGAAACAAAATGACCTTGTTAATAATTATCAGGATTTTTTATTAATGGCAATCTGCAATATTGAAGTTGGGTTGTCAGTTCTGAGATTTTCAAGGGAGGTGAAGATATAGAACGAGTTTTATGTCACTTTTTTGTAATTATTGTTATTGCCGAGGTTTAATAGATTTATCTTTTACGAATTATAATGTGTCTGATCAGTTAACAACAGTCAAATTAAACTCGTGCTAACTCGTACTTGTGACTGGTTGATTGATCTTATAAACAAAGTGAAGGAGTACTTAATACCCGAAAGCCAATTTTCTTAATTTAAAACGTTCAAAATCTAGTCGCAGATTATCTCGGCGACAAAGAAATGTCAAAAACTTGTCAAAATGTAGGGAAATTAGAAGTATTTTTTGACAGATTGAGACTGAGATCAGACTGTGAACGTTCCTAAAATTACGAGAATTGCCCCTCTGATGTTACCCTTTATTTTAGGTGTCACGTATTATGTAGAAACACACGACTACACATCAAGCTATATATAACCAGTATAAGCTGACTTCTGATTCTACGAAAAACCTTTACAATGCGAGGTCAGCTAAAACTGGTAATGTATAGCTTGATGTGTAGCCGTGTGTACTTACATCTTTTGTTGTAGACGCTAAATCAATAAAAAATAATAAAAAACTTATCTTAACTATAGAGATCGCGATGTGTGAATGATGAAGACAATCTATGCCGATCCCAAATAAATATTGAGAAAGAATTCGATGATGTAGAAAATGGCGGGACCAGCTGGAGAAAACCAACAACTGAATGATAGGAAAATTATTTGCCCAGCAGTAGAATAAATTAATCAGCTGACCTTAACGTTTTTACTGCTGGCATGCAGGCCTCTCTGTGGAAGGAAGTGGGCCATAATTCACCACACGGGCAAAAGCCTGGTGATTGTTGGTGAATATAACCAGTGGAATAATGGACGCTGATTTTAACCGGTGCTATCTTCAATACAATGTGTAACTGAATTAAAGTACCTACATTACGAAAGTAAAAAAAAAAAAAGTAGTTTATTCAGAATTGTCTAGTGAGTGGATTTCTTTCGCATTAAACAATGTGTAACCTCAGACCAAATAAAAAACCAAGACAGAGCGCTAAGAACGATACAGTGAAGCATGCCAAAACTACACCTCCGCTCTGTGCTAACACGCTCACACGCACACGTTTACAACTATTCAATCAAACTACACCTCACTAAGTCCACACATGTTTACGAAACCGGCTTCACTTTATTGTTGACAGCCCTCTGTCTTGATTTTTTATTTGGTCTGAGTGTGTAACATAATTAACGCAAGACCTCATACACCCCAATTGAGTACCTATTGACTTATCTTAATATATATAAATTACGTGTCACGATGTTTGTCCGCGATGGACTCCTAAACTACTTAACCGATTTTAATCAAATTTGTACACCGTGTGCAGTTTGATCCAACTTGAAAGATAGGATAGAAAAAAAAAATACAAAAACGTTAGCCACAGCGACGCGTGGCCGGGTCAGCTAGTAAGTATATATAATACAATGACTAAAACTTTAATTGTTTAAAGCTAACTATTACTAATAAGAAAATCGTGTTGACCCTTGCATTACTTTATGTATTTAAAATCGAGTCTTATTGCCGTGAAATAAGATTTAATTTCGTTTGACTCAATCGGCGGCCAGTATGGCAATACACATAATTTTTTGAAATATACCTAGATATATTAAAATTTATTGAAATCGATTCAGTAGTCAATTATGAACAAACTACTTTTAGGACTTGTTACACCTTGTATATGTCGCAGCCAACTGGTTAAATTAGCCGTTCAGTTAACTGCCTGGCCTTTAGAAGTAGTGCTCGCCTCGCTTCCTCCCTCGGCTCGAACGCGGTTGATCACAGTTCTAACCTAACCTAACCCACTTGGTCGGGGTGCATTGCAATTGGTTACAGACTTCCAACCTAAACTGTAATTGAATATCATTCAGGCCGTTAGTTGAACGGCCGCCGTTTAGTTGAAAGGCTAGGCGGTTAACTGAACGGCTAATTTAACCAGTTGGCTGCGACATATATTATACATTATAAAACATGTCCCGACTGCATGTCAATATATAAAGCCAATTTCTAAAGGCTGGCTTTAACAGTATGTAGCCTATTTCTTTATATCATAATTTTCGGCAAAACCTAAAAAAATGTACCAAATATTTTTTTCACAGCTCTCAACAAAAACTTGATCCCTCTCCTAGCAACATGTCGAAGTTGGAACATCATAAATCAAATGAAATAAAATCTTGAGATACGTAGGTAGGTACATTATTATTATGAGAAAAGTTTTCGCCCTGTCATGTATTCTTAGTTATCTTCAGAATGCGAATATAGAATTTACTGGATATCGTTTTAGATAAATCCCGGATATAAAATGTAAGACCTTGAAAGCCATTCCATTGATTGGTTTGCAAGATTAAGCTGCGTTTGTTTTTGAAAATATTTTTTTCTTCTTTATTATTTTTTTTTCTCCCTGTCTGTTTAGTCTGAGTTTTTAATCGACTTCAAAAAAAGGAGAATTGTTTTCAATTCGCCGGAATCTTTTTTTTTTTAAGTATGTTCCCCGATTTTTCGAAGACGCCTGGACCGATTTGGAAATTTTTTCTTTTGTTTGAAAGGGTATACTTCCCAAGTGGTCCCATGATCATCAGGTCAGGATCTGATGATAGGATCCCAGGGAAATCGAGGGAAACCCTCAAATTTTATTGGCAAACCTATAGCGATTTGGATATTTTTTAGAGTAACTTGAGCATTTGCTCTCGGAAATCTTCATTTGGTAAAGTGGAGCTGATGATGAAGACCACAGACGGCCATCGGAACTACTCAATGATAAATATTTTACGGATTGCGATTCGATTACTTTAATATAATCATATTACGACGACGACGACGAGCATAAATTGCTTAGCAACCGCTAAGCAATTTATGCTCGTCACAATGCTTATGGTGAATGGTTGTTGTCAATAAACGAAAATGCAGAACCAACGACACTGACTTCCGAAATTAAAGTTATTTATCACTTTGTAGTTTTTTTTGGAAGTCGGTTGTTTTTTTTGTAAAAAAAGTTTTTTTGTTGATATTTATCAACAAAAACTTACTTCTTCTCTTCTTCTTCTTCTTCTTCTTCTTCTTCTTCTTCTTGCTTCTTTTCTTTACTTGTTTGGTTTCTGGTAATATATTTATATTACCAGAAACCAAACAAGTATCAACAAGATTTTTATTTGTAAATGCCACTTTACGTGCTTTGATTAATAAAAGAGTTTCTTGACAAGATGTTTATAAAATAATCGGCCTATAATGTTTCTAGGACAGGTTGTTGCTAGGTCTTAGAGACGGAGTAGGCTGTAATCTACCACACGGGCCCACTACGCGGTTCGGGTTGGTAAATGTCAACTGTCTTTATTTTTTTGGTTCTAGAACGTTTTTCCTCACGATATTTTCCTTCTCCGTTTTGAGAGCAGTGGTGATTACTATTGCTGAGCATGAGGTCTTGCGTTCGATTCCCAGGTCAGGGAAAGTGTTACTAGGTTTTTCATTCCGGCAGTAGCAGCAGTCTGGCTTTGTGCCCAGTTGATAGCAATAGGCTCGCTCTGTTTTACGTAAGACTTGAACGTAACTAGCGGAATGTGGATTCACTTTAGGTACACTTCTGCAAAATCTTTCGGGGAAATAAGATGAATCTAAAAACATTTAATACTGACTGTTGGATACAAAACGCAGCACCGCCCGCCACTGCAACTACGGGAGCGGGATAGCAGCGAGCGGGGAACGGGGGACGTGGTGCCGATAGCTGCTGACCTGTACCGCCCTTTACTTCAAGAATGAACGGACCGAGAGTTGCGCGTCCTTACGTTCAATATACGAACCATACCTACTATTACAGTCCGCTATTTTATTTATAACACCTCTGAGAATCAAAAACACTGACCATCTTACACGAAAGCGAATAAAAGTCACTATTTAAGTAAAAAAAATGCAATCACTTTGTCTATGATAATATACATAGTATAGGTGGTTATAATATGACGAAAAGATTATTTTGTAGCGAGGGTGAATACCTTAGGGTACTTATTTATCATAGCATAAGCAGCCTATACTCCCTCTGCTGGGACACAGGCCTCCTATCTATAAGAGAGGCTGTAATCTACCACGCGGGCTCAGTGCGGGTTGGTAATTGGAAGATGTCACATGTCTTCGAATTTTTTATTCTAGGACATGCCGGTTTCCTCAAGACATTTTCTTATTTTCCTTCACAGTTTTGAGAGCAGTGGTAATGAAATAATTTAGACAAAGTAAAGCGCCTGTCTGGGTTCGAACCTACGACCTTCAACTCGTAAATTGCGGCCGATACCATTAGGCCACCACTACTCCCTTATTTTTTAAAGCTGAATAATTGCGTTCCAACCAAATTACACGTCACAATATAGACGTACCGTTCATGAGTATGATCAGGGTTCACTGAGGCCTTATTTACCCCATGAAAAAGTCCCTAAACCAAGGTCACAATATTAAGATAAGCTTCCTTCGCTGACTGACTTTGTGTCAATATTATCTAACACTATCTTTGTTACCCTCACTTCCCCTCTCTCCCCTACTTACCCCTGTTTCCCCAGTTTACTTGCGTGTGCCAAATTGCGCTGGTAAAAATGGTGCTAGTGAATACCTTTTTGGCTGTATAGGAATGCCCTGGCTTATTAAATTTGTTTTTTTTTTATGCAGATTGGCAAGGAGTTTCTATGTTAAGTAGCTTGGCTGTATACAGAGGGGTTTTAAAGCCGAGTGAAAGTTCTTTAAAAAAACATTTTACTCGGATGAGTGCGCCATACTTATTTTTGCCGCCAAGCGCAGCTCTGCGGGTATATAATACCTTATATACCAGCTGACATGTGGGTTACAAGGAAATGCCAATGGAATAGGTAGGCTATATATTTTCCCAGTTTTTGCTGACCTCGCATTGTATAGATTTTTCGTACAATGAAATGTCAGCTTATACTAGAAATTATAGCTTAATATGTCGTCATGCGTATAGACATTGATAAAATGGAAAAAACAATTCTACAGAAAGCTAACTAATCATCATCAGCTTACACAACTAAAACGAAAACTTTAACCCTGAATTCAGGATAATTATAATTCTAGACACCTAACGTAGAAATTTTTCATCGGTTATAAAAAAAATGCTGTTCCATACGTTTTGACCGCGTAGGTCACACTTTTCTATGAAACAGCAGATTTTTTTTATAACAGGCTTCAAATTACTACGCGGGGGGATTCATAGTTACAATTTGCGCAATGGTTTTTTTTTTCTCCTGGATAGTTAATCTATGCAACGATTCTCGTAACACACGCTCGTGTCTGTCCTCAACGTTCGAGTCCGCAAACCAAGCGTGTTTAAGGGGACGCGATACGCGCCGACAAGATCAAACTCAATCCATTTATTTCAAATAAATGATCATGGATCAGCACCATTCAGTTCAAACATTTTGAAGAGAACTTAATGACGCCACCACCAGCGGGACATTTAATCCCCGCTGATGCTCTACGGAAGTACATTTGTTTCGCTACTGTATGGATTGTCATACTGTGGTACGGTTTCAGGTGAAATAACAGGCATATTTGTTATGGAAATTTTCAAATTTGTCTTTTACGGTAACGCATCATTAATCCCAATAAAATTGGTACCGCAGTCGGTGGTAATTACTTTTAATGTACGTCAGCCTTATTACCCATATTGTATGATTAAAAGTGCAATTTTAATTATCGTAAAATATGTAAGCTATTGTAACAATAACTTTAGTTTACCTGAAATTGTATTCAGCTTTATTTATCAGAAATACCTACATAGAGGTTTGAGGAACAGGGTGTAAAGTTCACTCAACCTCTACAGAAAAGGGAGGATCTTCCGACCAGACGGGTGGTGTGTCTGGTGAGCAACTGCCCAACGATTGACGTCGAGACGCTGTATATGTTGCTAGTTGCGCGGTAAACTCTGCTTGCGCGATGCAGTATTTTGCGTGACTTCAGTATGATGCCTAGTTCGCATGTGGCGGTGTAGATGCCGCTATCTACATCATTTAGCTAAATGATAACAGTTGCTCGGATCGACCGATGGCTTAAGCTACGTTTGCAGCAGTCGGTTCGTGGATGCCTGACCAACCATAAGGTATCAAGACCCTCCATGCCACGGAAAACATGGTAAGTCATTGGTTTCAGCTGTTATTCGTAGATCTTTTGACAGTCGTTACGGGTACTCCGAAGCCCATAAAATCAAAATCAAAATATTTTATTTCACATAAACCTACATGGGCACTTATGAAACGTCAGAAGCTAGGTGCACGGTTCCAATTGGTCGTTTCCTATGGAGAAGAACCGGCAAGAAACTCTACGGTTACTCTTTTAAAAATAGTTGGTTTTTACAATGTTTTCAAGTTACAATAGGTATGGGAGGACAGCGTAGGCCTCTCAACAAGTACCAGTTACTTGATAATATAAAAAATCATCTACAGATCTAAAGTCTAAAAGGCCTACAAAGTCCTCACATTTACAAAATTAAAATCCATCAAAAGGATAAAGTAAATAATAAAATTTATAAAAACCTACTAAAACCAAGTGATATGATTGCCATTACAACCACTAATAAAATATAAGTCTGATATCCTGTCTTACCAAAGGATATCGTATTACCCCATGGTACGACGACTCACGGGCTCACTTATGTGTTCTTCGGGTTCGCCTCGGCCTACATTTTTAGGGTTGTCCATCAATGCCTCTTTTCCCGGACGCTGCAATAAAGTACTAATTGTTATAGTGAGTTATTCCTGCTCTCGCTGCCTGATGAACAAATAAATAAATGCTGAGTTATATTAACTATCTAGTCGAACTGCCCTAAAATAAACACGACAGTAAAACTCAATAAAAATCTTCATCATAATTATTATCACTACAGTTCATCAATCTCATGTCCTTATACCAATTTATTTCGGGTGGGTGCAACATGTCTTTTTCTTACATACCCATAAGTCGTCATTTATAATCAGCACTGGAATGATTCTACGAACTTCTGGTCAACTCGGTAGTCACCCCCTTTCTAACCATATCATCATTTACATAGTCCATCCCTCTCTATTTTGGTCTTCCCCTATTCTTATAGCCATCTAAAGTATAATATTTTAATTATAAACATTATTATCACCATAATTATTATTACCACAAATTACCTTTAACGCTCACACTATCGCAACCATAATAACCCCATTATACTCACTCAAACACAACTCCTCACTACTTAACAAACATTACAAAGTGACATGTTCCATTCAGAAAGGTTTCCTACCCTCAGTATAACAGACACGGACTCCGGAAATCTATTAAGTGGGGCCTCCAGGCGTCCGAGAGACTCTAATGCAGATGAAACGGCCTTTCAGTTACAAAGATGTAGGAAGAAAGGCTGGATAGCGCAGTGTCCTTTATTTTATTTGAAACTAGCTTCCGTCCGTGGCTTCGCCCGCGTGGTATATCGTTTAAACGTAGCCTACATAAACTTATACTTTGAGCCCTGGAGTAGGACATATCCTACTCCGGGGTTCAAAGTATATCCATACCAAATTTCATCAAAATCGGCCCAGCTGTTTCGGAGGTTAGTAGAAAAAAGCAAACCGGCAGAAAGACAGACAAAAAATAAAATAATTTTTTTTTTGTTTATAATTACCGCATATGCATTTACCTAGTAAAAAGCTGTTATTTTGACATTTCAAACAGGCAATTCAATATTTATTTTTATATTATATATGTATTATGTATAAATGTATAGATCAAAACCGGTGAAAACTTGTTTAATGATGCTTACTAATCATTTTTGAATCTAAATGTTAATTGATTTTATTTTTGTAAGTAGGTTTGCACAAACACTTATAAACGTCAATCGTACTTTTATAAAACAACATGAGGTCGGCGCGCGGCAGCGGCGTTTCCTATCTGACTACTCTGAGAAGAAAGGCCGAAACAAACTCAGAGGTCACAGTCTCTTTTAAAGTCCAGACATAATCTTGGTCAGGTTATATGAAGACCATGTAGATCGATGTCTGAGATGGTCTTTTGAGGAAAGAACCACACAGATTGAGAGGACCTGTCCACTCAGTGCACGCATTTGTCAGAAATCGTGCAGCTCAACTCAAAACTTAAGGAGCTCAACGATTCAACGAACAATACCAAAGAAAGGACATTTGGGTAGGCCAAATAAATTACTCAAACTGCCAGACCTAGACAAAAACTAACAGAACAGAGGGAATAATAAAAATAAAAAAAATAAAAAAATTACCCAGATTGTCTTCACATGCACAATAATTAAAATAATATAATAATTTACAAAGTAAGAATATCGTGATATTTTAACAGAAATAATCCTGAGAATAAACTTGGCAGGGCTTTATTCTCCGTCTGTCTGTCACTGAGTCTCTCTCGCAACTCTCAAAGAAACTCTGAAGTACTCGTAGCATGACCTCTCGCGCCCGGCCCTGGTCCAAGCCATGGTCCGGGGCGAGAGGGAGTGGGAGGCAGTCACCTCCTTCTGCGAAGCAGTCATGCTAGCGAAGGAGGTGGCGGGATGGGAGAGGGAGAGAGCCGAGAGGGCCGCCCGTCCCAGCCGCCGCGGTAGACGCTCCGGGCGTCGGGAGCCGCGTGACGACTCCCGGCCACCGTAGGCGCGGGCCTGCGGACGGCGAGTAATGGGTAGCTCGCCGTCCGATCAGGACCAGGCCCGTGCCGGACGGCGCGTATGTGTTCCACGCGCGCCTCAAAGAGATGTCAGCAGACATGGAGGGGCCCGTTAGGGCCGAAGCCTGCCGGGGCAGCGGGATTGTCCGAAAGGGTTACCGCTGCCCCGGAACATAAAGGGCTAAGGAAGGAACACGGATGGGTTTTAGTCAGTAAGAGTCTGACACTCCCTTCCGCTCCACCCAGAGCGGGAGGGGTCATTGGATGATTTCCCATCCTTAAAAAAAAAAAAAAAAAAAAAAGTACTCGTAGCATATAACATGTTACAAATCTAGTAACATTTATACTACATAGGCAAGTGTAAAATGAAAGACAACATTGTCCATGGAAATGTCAGACTTAACCGGTTGAACGCCGTAATTACAGAAATAATTAAAAGGCCATTGTGTCTCGACGAAACGAAGTTTGAAATCGTCAACACGCAGTGAGCGTCATTCGAGATGAATGCTTTAATTCCTTTTGTGCATAAGTAAGGCTCTGTTCGAGTATTGGTACACTTGCAGGCTAGTATTATTTTATTAGAAAAATAATCTCAAGGAAATTATCAAAACTGCACTTTATTAAAAACTAGCTGTGCCCGCGATTTCGTTCACGTGCATGTCGGATGATTTTTTCTTAGCGCGATACTCTAAATCCTTTTTCTAAAATTAAAATAGCGTAAGTTACTCCTTATAACATCTGCCAGTGAAAGTCAAGTCAATATTGATCCAGCCGTTTCGGAGATTAACCGGAACAAGCAGACAGACAGAAGAAAATTTTTTAAAATTGTTTTGTTATAAGTACCTTATATACTTTTATTACGTGCATTTCGTAAAAAGCGGTTTTTTTTTGCGTTACAAACAGACACTTTAATTTTATCTATTTGTATCTAGCAGTTCCAAACAATACACAATAAAAACAAAAGACACATGAAAACAATAAACCAAAAAAAACTTATTCAAATCCAAAAAATTAAAAAAGTAGCCACAGGAAACGGAAACACTAAATATAATAATACATCCATGGCGGACCTTTTCACAAATGCCTTATTTCCTTTATTACGAATGAAAAGCCGACGTTTTCATTTTCAGCTTCAGAATTGAAGCCTGAAAGCCTCTTTAGAGCTCATTAATTTGTTCTTTTTGAACTTTCTAAATAATATTTGGATTGTGTGAACGGTGATTAGTGTAAATGGCCATTTCTTTGTGGTGAGGATTTAGATTTCAATGTGTTATTAAAAGTTGAAGTCTGAATTCACAATCATTTTTGGGGTGTTAAGAAATTGCGGGTACACTCAAATACCTAGTGTGAACGGTCTGATCCCCTGAACCCTCCCCCCCCTCGATTTCCTGCTAGTTCTTCTTCGGTTTTAATCTCTGTCTTATCAACTTTATCTAGGTTACTCTTTTTGACAGGTAAGTACATACAGTCAAGAGAAAATAAACGTTTCATGTTTTACAAAATTAAATAATGATGTGTTTTTTATGTAGTAAGTATACTGCAAGTAGGCCGCAGCAAGGACAACCTCCACAAGTGGCCGTTCATGGGAGGCTCAGACCTCCGGTGTGTACCTATGCGGTGTCTCTGCACAGACAATGGAGCATCTTGCGCCGCATGCCCTGACACCTGCACACGTGAGGACCTGAGGACCTAATGGCTGCGGCAGCGAATGCTATCCGCGTTGCTGAATTTTGGGAAGAAAAAAAAACTATATTTTTTCCATCGACACGCTAAGAAGATGTGTGAATCTGACCATGAATTGGAAGGTGGAACGATGACCTTGGGGCCTAAAAAGACCACTTTGGCAGAATCATAAAACAATTAATATCACGCAATTTCATCTGTATGACAGTGTTGTATGGCGATTCGTAAAATACTGTAGGTAAACCTCTGAATAACCCTTCAGGGACTTATAGGTGTGAAACGGTCAAACAGATGAATTGCGTGTTATGAATTGTTTTATGATTCAGCCAAAGTGGCCTTTTTAGGCCCCCTGGTGAAGGCCGCAGAAATCCGCTGGATGCGAAAAGCACAGCACCGTTTGAAGTGGCGGTGCTTGGGAGAGTCCTATGTTTGGGGGACGTCTTTCGGCTGAGGTTATGATGGTGATGATAAGTGTGAATCTGCCGAAAGTTAATGTATCTTTTCACAATTATTTTACGTCTGATTTTGCATGACTGTCCAAATCAAAGTGATCTTTATTCTCATTCCTGTAAGGTTGTTAATGAGTTGCTGCTACTGACAAGGCTGTCAAAATCTTTTATTTATTTATTTTACTGGGTACTTGCTGCGCTCCGCGGTTTCACCTTCATAAGTTTCCCGTGGGAATATCGAGACAACAACTATCCTATGTCCTTCCCCGGACTCAAACTATCTCTATACCAAATTTCATCTAAATCGGTTCAGCGGTTTAAGCGTGATGAGGTAACAGACAGACAGACATTTTCGCATCTAAAATATTAGTATGGATTTATGTTCACACAGTAAAATGAATACAGTTACGACATAATATTAGTATTGAGTACAAAGGTACTGCTTATGTCTTAAGAAATTTCTTCCAGCAGACCTGCGAAAGGAGAAATGAAAAACAAATGTAGACAATAGTGTGATCTTTATTTTCGTAACAATATGGTTGCTGCTGTCAGAGAATAACTCTGAACGGACTGTAGATTTGATACGCTTCAGATGCTTGTCGTGGAAATGTGACAATTATGTCATTTCTGACAAATATGTCGCATTGTCAGTTATACACTGGTACAGCTGTCGTCACGTAAAAAGAACGCTGAGCATTTTATTTATGTAAGTGTAATTTTTTTATTGTAGAATCATAATAGTTACTTTACTAGCGTCGCGCTCCCATCATACCACCAATATAATACTAACCGCTCGAATGATGTCGACAGGAGGAGCTGTCGGTAAATATTTGTGTAATTGTTTATTTACGAGTATTTATTGATTTAGGATCTCTAATAACAAAAGTTGTACACAATACAATGACACATAAATAAAGGGTAATATCTGATGGCCAATTCTCGTAATTTAAAACGTACAAAATCTAGTCGCAGTCTCATCTCGGCGACAAACAAATGTCAAAAACTTGTCAAAATGTAGGGAAATTAAAGGTATTTTTGACAGATTGAGACAGATCAGACTGTGAACGTTCTTAAAAATTACGAGAATTGCCCCTCAGGTATTAAGTAGTTTCACTTATAGAGTCTTCACTTATAAGAGACCACAGCATGCACAATAAAATTAACAACTAAGATAGAAATAAAACCGGTCAACTGCGAGTCGGACTCGCGCACCGAGGGTTGCGTACTTTGTAGGTATGTAATTAATTAACCACGAGAAAAAAAATGTTTGCAATGACACTACTTTGTGGTTTTCGGATTTTTCCTTTAGGTACTTGGGCATAATTCTAGGTCAACGGGAAGTACCCTATAAGTTTTGATTCCGGAACATAAACGCCCGTATCTTTTGATTGCCTTGACTTAGAAGTTTGATTTTTTCACTGCTTCAAGGGATTGCAGGTATTTGATATTAATTTGAACTTGATAACTCCACGCGTTCCTGAGTAAAAGAGCCTTGACCGACAAACAGACGGACGAACAACGAAGTGATCTTATAAGGTTTCCATTTTTCCTTTTGAGGTATGGAGCCCTAAAAAGTTTGTGTGAAATGCATTAAAAAAAAACAAGATGGTGGCATTAGTTCCGTAATAACCTAAACCATATTAAATACCCGGGTTTGCATTTTGTTTTGTTTTCCGAGTGGATTGGGTGAATCTTTGGCACAGCAAAGCTATACCGAGGCAGACCACAGAAACGATAACGAGGCAAGTTTGACATAGCGCAAAACGGTGCAGTTTGTAAGTTAGCCAAACATTGCCTTCACCCGCATTAGGACTGTGCGATGTTATAATAACAATTCTTTATTTCGGACACAGAGATCCATATTTAGTATTACAGAAACTTAAAAATAAATACACAAAAACACATACTACTATCGTGCATTATGGCCCACTCCCTCTCACAGAAATAAGGTACATTATGGCCCACTCCCTCTCACAGAAATAAGTTGCATTATGGCCCACTCCCTCTCACAGAAATAAGGTACATTATGGCCCACTCCCTCTCACAGAAATAAGTTGCATTATGGCCCACTCCCTCGCACAGAAAGAGGGGGTCAGCATCCTAATTGCGTAACCACACTATTAATCACACTCTGAATCAATTAGGAAGATATCGCTAATTCATTGCTTTATATGTTCGAATAATTCTGATAGTGTGTTACGTAATTTATCCCTCTGTGTCCCGGAATATTGTAAGCTAATTATGCTTATGCTAATCTTAATAAAACAGTCAAATCATAAAGGCAAGTAGGTTTATCCGTTGTATACATGAGTAATCGGCAAGTTCAGAGAGTAACAGAGAGGCTGTATTGAATCACCAATGAGTAGCCAGAATATCCAAGCACTAGTTTTTCAATAACGATCAGGATACCTACCACGAGCTCTTAACGCGATCCACTTTAGGACCTAAACTGAACTGTTCTTCTAATTCGTACCATGACGTCAGTTTAACGATTCAATTTAGGCCGTGCCATCTGGATATCTACCACGAGCTCTTAACGCTCATTCACTTTCAACGATCCAAATGACGCTGAGCGTATTGAATGTCATGGTACGACTGTGAGCGATGCAGTTTAAAAACCTAAACTGAAATGTCTTGCTTTTGAATCGTTTTTAAATAGATCATGGTAGGCCTCCTGTACACGATGCAACTAATCATAAACTAGTTTATTTGAGCTTCTAACTGGTTACTCTAGCGAGTGGAACAATTATAAACTGGCTATCATAACAACAATATCTTGTAGCGGCATCTAGATCGCCAGATGCGAACTACGCATCATACTGACTGACGTCAAGAAAAAATCCTGCATCGCGCAAGCAGAATTTACCGCGCAACTAGCATAATATAAAACGTCCTGACATGAATCATCGGGCCGTTGCCCACCAGAAACGACACTCGTCTGGTCGGAGGATCCTCCCTTTTCTATAGAGGATGAGTGAACTTTATACCCTGTACCTCTATCACCTCATTCATCAGTTACACCTAAAACAAACACGCTTTTGTTACCTACAAAAATCACAGCCTTTCCATAAAATACATTCACTATTCTTTCACAAAAGAAAAGCACTAATCGACCATCTGAAGCGCAAAGACTTAGCTCTGAGTGCCAAAAAAGGTCACTTATCCATTCTGGTATCCTGGTAAGATCATTTATCATTAAGACTAAACTCTTGGGCGTTGATACGTAAAACTGTCTAAGATTTTCTTCCTTTCTTTCTTTCTTAAGCTTTCGTTTGAACAATTCGAGATTAACGTTAAGTCTGAATTACATCTCTTTTTTTTTCGTTTGTTTTATTTTTTGGGAAGGCAGGCTTTGTATATCCATTGTGTTTAAAAAAACCGCTTGTTAACTTAACGCGAGTAACGCACAAATCAATAACCAAAACTAACTATCAAATCCATTCATTTTGACTGTTTTGTGTTCCCAAACAGGATTGATTACAATATATCATATCAATAACTAACTCTCGATCATTTTTAGCAAACTTCAAAAAGTATGATACAAGTGTAGCACACTGCTACATTAGCTACGGAGGCGTCGTAGCAAAGCCGCTACGCCGTAGCAACTCGACTTGTATTTGTACAGTTATACTAGCGAGGGTGCTCGTGCTTCGCATTGTTTTTATGACTTGACAGATCATTAAGATTTCTTTATGTAAGTAAGTTTAATAATTTATAATACACATAAACCTTCTGAAATCAATTCATCATAATTTTTTTTTTAGTTAATAAAACAACGCGGTCACACAGACAGCCACAAAAAGTGATTGTCATGTGTAATATCTATAGATTATTAGATACTAATTAAAATGATGATTTTTTTTATCTGCGGAGGCTTGTTATTAGCAATTTAGTTATATATTATTGTTATTTTCTTTGCAGATGACATAGTGTTATTCTCCACATCACGAAGTCATGACCAACAGCACGAAACATAGGGTCGTGGTAGACGGACATATGGGTTGCAATATGTCGTTGAGTACGCCTGGCCCGATAGTGTCTTTCAAAAAGGAAGTTGAAAGAAGAGTCCAAAATGCTTGGAAGACCTACTGCTCCCTTAAAGAACACATGAAAGGCAGAAAGACTGAATTAGGAGTGAGCCGGACACGTTCCACGAATGCACCCGCAGAGATGGGCAAAGATCTTCACTCACTGGACGCCTGAGGCAGGACATCGCCGTCGAGGTAGACCACGGCGAAGGTGGTGTGACGATCTAATATCATTTGCAGGGCCAACATGCCCAGAGATCGCACAAGACAGAGAGGTTTGGAAGAAAAACGGGGAGGCCTTTGCCCAGCAGTGGGACAAAAAAAGGCTAACAAAAAAAAATTGCCTATAAGCGTACCGATAAAGAAATTGCAATAGTTTCCACTCGTGAGATCCTATGATCGATGCCCGGTTCACAAATATTCAGTAAAAAAAACTTTAAAATTTATGCCGCCTAATAAAAGGCATTAAAAATCAAGAACATGTTTTGATGGAATGTGTGCGGAATAGGGCTTTGAGATGTAATTTACTTGGTCCTATAAATATGTATGATATTGGAGAGTCTTATGCCATCTTGGCTTGTCCTTTATCGGAACAAGCTAGGATACTGTACAAATTAGCATTCTTTGTTTTAAAGTAAGTTTAGTACTATCTGTTTTTAGGTTTAGTTGATTTTGCTGATGTTACAGGGCGACGTTATCGCTCGCCCTTTAAATTAAGAGAAAAAAAAAAACTCTCACTCCCACCACATTCCTACCTCCTCCACATCCTACCTCATTTGATGGCTCTCACAGGCTCTTCAGTAATAAATCATTAATATTAATCTCTACGTAAACACCTTTGTTTGTCTACATTTACATACTTTATTCAGTATACATGAATACTTAAGTTTACATAAGCTAAGACAGTCGTTTTGTCGTCAAGTAAAAAATAAAGAAATTAGATTCGTGAGACACAAACTTTTGTCACTAAGGACGAATTCCAGGACGAATTCCACCAAACTTTTCTAATTAGAATAAAGAAATAATATTGAATTTTTGACAGTTTTTCCATAAAACTTTGGTAAAATCAGTCCCTAAGTACGATTTTAACGGCTTAAGAAAACTTGAACCTCGCATTTATACTTCGCTCCTAGTTCAAGATTATTATAATATTCTTAGATACTCCTTCTTCCAACCTCCCCAGTCCGAGTGACAGTTTATAAAAAAAAGGCATGGTGCGCTGTCAACAGGCGCTGGGTCTGCTTCATAGAGGAAATATGTCTGCTTGCTGTTTGGTTTTCGGATGCAACGGGCGTATAGGCATATTCTAGGCACATTATAGTACTGATTGGGGTCGTGTTGTATAATTCTTATGCACTTGTTATTTACCTATGTGCTTTTCGCTAACTAAAAATTTTTTGGAAGAAATGTAACTTTGTAGGTCATTTAGTACCGTACCTAATTTGTTTTTCAATATATTCTTCTGGTCTCTAAGAATACATTATACTAGCTTCCGCCCGCGGCTTCGCCCGCGAGGTATGTCGATAAAAACTATTCTATGTTCTTCCCCAAGATACAATCTATCTCTCTGCCAAATTTTATCGAAATCCGTTTAGTGCTTTAGGCGTGAAAAGGTAACATACAGACAGACGGACAGAGTTACTTTCAATTTTATAATTTTAGTATGGATTAATATAGGTAGATTAGTATTTGCTACAGTATTATCTCTCCTACCTCTTTTTAATCCAACCAGAGGTTGTCTTTAAAATATCTCGTTTAGCGATAAAACCGCCCTTTAACTCAGATTTAAACCTCAAGCATTTAAACATGGTTCCTCCCTTTACAGTAACATTCTCCAACATTCTATAGTGTAAAGCATTTCAAAGTCTCATACGTAATTTGTAAGTCCAAATATTTGTCAACTAACTTAGATTTCTCGCGGTGCTCGCTTGATTAAACCTCTTGATTACTTCACTTTGCTATTTGAATAATTTCTGTGTAATGGAAGATGCGTAAACCCTCCCGAAAGGCCGAGACCCGTGTATTGTTTCTCTATTCTTCAAAAAGTTATGTACATTTTTACACATCCATAATATTTAATAAAAACTTTTTACAAAAAAGTAGATTTTTATTTTTATTTTCTAAAAAAAGTTTTTTTTTTTTTTTTCACTTTTTGTTTGTATAAATTCTTATAACACTACTTGCTATGTAAATGTCAGTGACAGGAAATTATTGAAGCATCGTCAATATAAAATAAGTGGGATGCTGAATCCATAGACACGCTCTCGCCTGTTTTCTTTCTAGTTAATGACCATAAAGCAATGATGTTTACAGAATAATAAATATTAACTACTTGTATGTCGCTATGTTTTTCTTTTTGATGATACATTATTTTCATAAGCACTAGAACCCTCAAAAAATGCCGATTTAAACCACTATCAACAGAGGCGTAGTCTACAAATTTGACAACTATTAATGAAAAAAGAAAAACATAAGGACATTCTATATATACTTTTTATTCAGTTTATGAAATATGTTATAAATTGGTCCAATAGTAGAGGAGGAAATAGGCGAGAGCCAAACCTCAAATTATGACTTTTTACTTAGGCTTTTTCGAAAGTCTCTCCGACCAAGTCTTCTGTAGCTACAATACATCTTGAGGCGTGGCGAAGAAAGCTTAAAATTTAAAGGACACTTGGCACCATTTGCACCAGAAATCAATAAATACGTTCAGTGCTAAACGAATTTAAAACATCGTTCCATTTCTGTAATTTTTTTTAAATCTTTTTTACACACAAATTTATCAAACACTAGGCTTTTTGCCCACAACCGCCCGCGGGGTAGTCAACCCATAAAACATAACTATAATCCTATGGAACTCGGGAATAGTTAGTAATAGCTTTCTATCAGTGTAAGAATTTTTGTAAATGGCTCAGTACTTCTACTCAGTAGATTACCTTTTACAAACAATTTTACCTTTTTATAATGCTTGTTTAGTTATGAAGCAAAGGAATAGCAATTTTTCTCAATATCTTTCGGATTTTGATAGAAAGTGCCGCCGCCACCGGTGTAGTCTCTTAGAAGCCTGTTGCAACACATTCAAGCTAACGGCCCGGTTGTACTATCTAACCCGGGGATTTCACGACTCAGCAGTATGTGTAGTGTTATGGCAGCAATTAGCACAAACGAGGGTGAATCATTTTTGTGGTGTAATTACAACCTGTTGTGCTTATAGTATTTTAATGTACTTAGTTGTAATTAAAATACTTTAAATGCTTTTAATGTAGCAGTGTCGCCGGCGCATCACTGATTGATTTGTATTGTCAAATGTCAACCTCAAATTGTCAATGTCAATTAATGTGTGTTGTCTTTTGTACCTGGCCCTAACATCAAGCAATGGACAAAATTTACAACATTTTTTAAGCTTGATTACGAGGCTTTTGACTACGTTATATATGTATATTTTATGTCTTTTTTTATTTTTCTATTTGTAATGTGCGTTTTGTTTGTGCAGAATTAACAATTTTTCTTTCTTTCTTCATTTCCATGAACACTCTTGGAATGATAAGGTACTAATAATATTCTTATGTAGAATTTAAAAGTTTTAAAGTACGGATCTTGAACTTTTTATTTTGAGTGCCCGTGAAGTTTCTTGCCAATTATTCTACATAGTACAGTCAACCGTCCATTTCAATTTCATGGCATTTTTATATCGTAGCAGTAAGTTAACAACAAAAAAACGGCGGTTTTGCTTAATTCAAGTGTTAAATACCTATTATAAGTATATACTAAACAAATAAATAAAGTCCTCTAGACCCCATTTCGAGCACAGCGACCATTCTCAACGGAGACTAGCCTTCTTCGGCGCAGGAGATATTATAGTGCAGGCGTGTGTGCGCAGACACAGGTGCACTCCCTCTTCCGTCACTTTCATAGTCCGATGGGACGGCAATCCGACACGACCGGAGAGAGATCAGGCGCAGGACCAACGGCTTAACGTGCTTTCCGAGGCACGGGGAACTAAGTACTAACCTCTGGGCTGTTACAAAAAAATTCCTAATAGAAAAATACAATAACACTTTGCCTGACCCGGGAATCGAATCCAGGACCCCACGGTCACCAGTCGCGCTTGCGACCACGAGACAAATTGAATGCGAAGGGCAAATGATCTTCTGTCATACTTCCCAAAGTACTTCTTCGACCGACCGTGGAATCCCACCCCACTCCGAGAGTAAATACCCTGCACATCCCACCATTGCTTATAACATGTATGGTAATGTAGTTAAATGTCTATAAAAAGCAGAGCTCGTACTGTTATTACATACCAAACTACAGCTCCATGTTTTTCTCTAGCCGTATTCATAGTCGTTTTAGATTTGGAGAGAGATTTTGTTGCTTCGTAGACAACAAACTTTTGTCAAACGATTGTTAATATTTTAAAGAGAAGCCCAAAACTGGAAAAAAATTAAAAAAGGGAGAAAGAATAAAGTTTATTTGGACACAGTTCGTGAAACACAAAATACAATATTAACAAAAATATGGAAATGACGTTTCAATATGTAATTTCTTCTTTTCTAATATTTTTTTATAATTTTGATTTGTGTCTTTAGTTAAATAACATTTTCTTTTGTTGTCCTAACTGCGACAATATGCCTGTTATAATGATGTTACCTAACCTAATTACAATACAAAAATCCGTTTACTGTCACTAACCGGACACACATCCCTCGCACAGTCTCTCGGCTGCTACAAACATTTCCTAAAATAAAACCCAATAAATAACATTTGTCCGACTTGAACATCCAACCCAGGACCTCACGCCACCAACCGCGCTTGTGACTACATGACCAAATTAGATAAAATGTAAGTAATCAGAACTTACTAAGCATTTACTATTATTATTATTTAAAGCACTAGCTTGTTTAAAGCACTTGCCATTAAGAGGGACTAACGGTGTCGTAGTTTGGCCCATTTAGTCGTCTGACATGCGGCAGATGTGTCCAGCCCAATCTGTGTTAGCGTGGCAGGCTTTTTAAGTGACATCAGCATCGACTGCTCACAATTTAATCAGAACCGATAAAAATCCGCACTAACCGCACTATGAATTCTGCCGTCATAGCCATGCAAGGAATTCCACGAAGTGGGACAAAGCATTCTTCATCGCTATGTTGAAAAATAAAATATCTCGTACACGGACTAAACGGTATTTTTTAAGTTTTATTATTATTGAATTTGATCGCGCTTTCAGAGTTAACAGAGTCGATTTAATGTGTTAGTGATTGAAATAAAGATGGCTGATGTACCTAAATGGTTGGAAAGTGATTTGTAGCGTGAATGTGAGTTGAAGAGTAAGATGTGTCTGAAAAGTATTAAGAGCGTTTACGCCGTACGGCATTTCATACAAACTTTCAAGCCATTGTTTTTCGAAATGAATGAACCGATTTTAATGAAACTTCTGCGGCCTTCACAAGGTCATCGGTTCACCTTGTTAGGTCATGGAGGGCTTCCGACGCTATGTCTTCCGGTACGCGGTCGCCACTCCAGAACCTTTCGGCCCCATCGGCAATCTGTTCTGCGAGCAATGAGTTAATTGAGATTGTTGATTGAGTTTATTATGAGAATTAATTACTTGCAAACTAGCGAAATGTGGGCGTAGGTATTAATCTATGTATACACCTCAGCCCAAACCGATGATATGTGTTAATTACTTGACTTCGTCGAATTTTACTAACCTTTTACCCTATGTAGGTACAGTCAACACAAGAGATACGTAAGTATGCAGGATCGTTGGATATAGTTGAAGTTTAGTAAGAAACCGATGGATATTCTGTTTTTTTTATTTTTTTTTTTCTTAAAGATCAAAATGTATATCGCAGGATTTAAATCATTATATACCAAAAACCCACAGAAGCCTTTGATGGATAAAAATAAATAATAATAATAATAGAAAACAAACAGCTCATTTATCAAATTAAATTTCAGTCGACAACTTCCATCGGTTTCTTACTAAACTTCAACTATATCCGACGATCCTGCATACTAATCTCTTTTACTGACTGTACATCTCCAACTAATCCTTCAGGCAATGCAGATGTGGTGTTATGCGAATAATTTCTAACCTGTTCCGAGGGGGTCTAAAATCATGTACAGAGGCCAGCACATCAAGCTACCCCAAACTGTCAAATTTCTTTGATAGATTTTCAACTTTACCACAAAGGAATACGGTTCATATTCAATTGGCAAAACTTGACAGATTGGGGTAGCTTGATGTGCTGGCCTCTGTACCTACTGAATTCATGAGAATAGTTTGCGCGTCGTTGTCCCTTTTACCCTGAATAATCTGTACCTTGTTCTTTGTGAATACTTCGAAAACAACACTTTCATCAACTCCCTAGCCTTTTCCCAACTATGTTGGGGTCGGCTTCCAGTCTAACCGGATGCAGCTGAATACCAGTATTTTATATGGAGCGACTGCCTATCTGACCTCCACAACCCAGCCACTGGGTAATACGATAACCCTTTGTAAGATTGGTTGTCAGACTTTCGGGCTTCTGACTACCACCCGTAACGACTGTTAAAGATCCACGAATGACAGCCTGTGCGGCTTAACGTGCTTTCCAAGGCACTGAGGGGTCTTGGTATGTAAAGATAGTCACCCATCCACGAACCAACCGCGGCAAGCATAGCTTAACCTGAGCGACCAACCCGTGCGGCTATTATTACTTAGCCACAAGCCTCTTTAAAATAACCCTGTTTACGAATTCGAAAACAACGCATGGAGCTCCAAAACCAAAACAAAAGAGTATCACAAACATTCTAAATTACATACCATCTCACAAATCCAGCTCTCCGAACGTTTGATGGACACGATTCATTTTTTACGCTCGCAGCCGAGAACGCCTCGAAAGTTCGACAAGTATTTATGACTTAATACTCCGTATTCGAAAACAGGAGGCAGCTCATTTGATTGGCGTGTTATAACGGCTTTTATTTATGACTTTAGGAATTGGGGAAAGAAATTGCGAGCCAGATGCGATCACGTTAGCGTGAGGGATTCATTTTTGATGTATTACCGTTGGTTGTCTTGCTTCAATCAGCCTATAACGTTCCCACTGCTGGGACACAGGCCTCCTCTCTGTGAGAGGGAGTGGGCCGTAATCCACTACGCGGACCCAGGCAGTTAGTAGATATCACATGTCGTTGAATTTTTGATTCTAGGACATGTCGGTTTCCTCACGATGTTTTCCTTCACCCTTTTGAGAACCTTGAAAAAACCTTGGATGGTTGTCTTTAAAGGTCGAAATAAAGAAGGATATAGTTGGATATGAAGAAGTCTTCGTCATTTGATCTTTGACCTTGAACCAGATTTTAATGCAAGGTTAGATGCTTTGATAGAAATAGGAATTTAGACAAAGCTATGGAAAAATTATGAAAAACGTAATATTTAAAGCTATGGAAATAAAAGATCAGTTTGAGGCGAAAATGTTTCTCGTTTTTAATAATTGTTGTTTTTTCCTTTCTCTCCATTTGGAATACAGGGTTATTTTAAATTGGCTATTGACCTCCACAACTTAGTTACTGGTTAATACAATACCCTTGGTAAGACTGGTTGTCAGACTTTCGGGATTCTGACTACCCGTAACGACTGTCAAAGATCCAAGAATGACACAAGGCATGGAGGATTCTCGGTATGTAAAGATGGTCACACATCCACGGACCAACCGCGGCCAGCGTAGCTTCGGTTTAAAGAACTTTTAAATTTCTCATTAAGACAATCGTCACTTACATGAGAACAATAAAATCATATTAGTAATTATGATATATAAGCGCGAATGGAAGAAAACTACAAAAAATAAGTATGATCATTGTCAACAAAATTGGAAGCGAGTTCATTGCATTCCTAAGATAAGGCGGTGGCACAAGTTAAAAGATGTTGCTATTTTAGAAAAAAATAAACAACACAATTAATATAGTATTTCGTCTCTGTAAATAAAAGTAAATAATTTATTTTTCGAAGACATGTGACATCTACCAACCCGCACTGGGCCCGCGTGGTGGATTACTGCCCACTCCCTCTCACAGAGAGGAGGCCTGTGTCCCAGCAGTGGGAACATTATAGGCTAATTATGTTATGTTATGTTAATTTATTTTTAAAAATGTTGAGTGAACTCGCTTCTTTTACATCATTTGGAAGTTTATTATAAAGTTGTGCTCCCCCATAGGCTAAGTAATTTTTGCTGTAGTTAGTTCTTACTCTAGACAATACCAAAGTCTCAATCTGTATAAAATACCTCTAATTTCCCTACATTTCGACAAGTTTTTGACATTTGTTTGTCGCTGAGATGAGACTGCGACTAGATTTTGAACGTTTTAAATTACGAGAATTGCCCTTCAGGTGACAGTTTCGATGAGATGAGTATCTGCTTTTTTCCCTTCTGTAGTGAATGTTAGAGCTTAGCCTGATCAATCGACCCGTGCGGCTGTTATTACTTAGCCACGGGCCTCTCAATAAGAAAAGTCAGTTTTTCTTCACTTATTTAAAAAAAAAATGCTCTACATACTGTTATCAGGAAAACTAACACAGTTCCTAATTTTCTACTTCGGTACATAACTTAGAGTACAAACTGTGCCAAAATAGTGACAGATTACAGACCTTTTTAAGCCTCATTAAGTGCCCGATACCCCTCATTTGTAGGGTAACGGGGTAAACAAGGGTAAATAGGATAAACAACAGCGTTTCTTTTACATACTCAATCAGTTCTGGGGTGTTGGGTAGAACATGTTTGGGAAGGTTTGGAAAATGTTCGAAGTCCTGGCTGGAGGCAAATGATGAACGTTTGCTGTAGTAGATAAGTATGGATGAGACTTTAATTTTCAGTTTTGAAAGAATATTTTGTCTTCCACAAAGATCAATTCATATTTGCCAAATCTTATCAAAATCAGAGGGGCTATCTCAGTATCAATCTGACAAAAATACCTCTAGTTTCAATAAATTTTTGACAAGTTTTTGACATTGATTGCCGCTGAGATGAGATTGCGACTAGATTTTGAACGTTATTAATTAGAAGAATGGGCCTACTGGTGCAAAAATGAAGTGCATTTACAGGGTTATTTTAAATTGGCTAGCTAAATATTATTTTTAGATATCAAAACGGATCGCGCTTGCTTAGTTAAGCTATAGGCATTCGTTCCATCTAAAATACTGGTATTCAGCTGCATCCGGTTAGACTGGGAGCCGATTCCAACATATTTGGGAGATGATACGGCGGATCATGAGTTCAATTTGTGCGAGATGTGTTGTTTTTACTATTTGACACTAAAACGAAAAATTATAGACATGTGCTTTTTGAGTGATATAAAATATATTATCCCATATTATAAAAATATGCAACTACACAATAAGCGAACTCCTTGAACAGAAAATCAAACTACAAACACAATAAAACTAGTTAAAAATTTCCTACAAAGTACTAAGATAAAATTGACTATTTTTCACAGAAAACTCGATCAAACAGTTGTCCCTGATGAACCAACAAATAGAGAACGGTGACTTTTTATCACTCAGCAGACTTGTCGGCAAACTGAGGTCGCAGGTGATGGCAAAGTTTAGACACACTGGGAACATTTCTATTTCATTGCTAGTATTTTATGTAGACTGTGGCTAGAACTAGTATTACACAGACTGTGTAGGTGTTGAGTGCCAATTAGGTTGTCGTATCAGTTTCTAAATAGCTCTTTCAATAAAAACCGCTCAAGTGCGTGTAATACCACGAACAGTGAAGGGTTCCGTAGTTAGGATCAAGCAAAGTATTGATGTTATCGGTCGCAAAAATAAATATTTCCTAGTTTTTCTGCAGTTATGACCGAAAATAGCCCATACCTCAAAAACTGTATCACTTTTGAAACACCTTTTTTTTTACCAACCTACGCTGTCCCACTTCTGGGCAAAGGCCTCCTATCCTTCTATCTTTTGCTAGCCCACGCATCCTCCTTCCAATTTCTTTTTAATTATAAGATCTAACAATACCCCACACGCTTACGTTCCACTGATAAATATTGCTTTCCAAGTTATACCACACCATTGTTTAGCGATGCACAAAATACACCTTCTTTTAAATTTTCATCGATATAGTGTAAATAGTTTCCATAAAATTGCTGTGTCACATCTGAACGGACCGACGACATACAGACAGACAGACGGACATTACGAAATTAGAAGGAGAATCCGTTGAACCCTAAAAATGGACGAAAAATAAGAAGATTGGCTTTTAGGTTTATTTCATAAAACAGCATTCCTGTGTGGTTTTGACAGACATTCTATTAAAAATGTAATTTGATGTTCGGATCATTCAACTGTTTCGTTTGTTTGACCGCAACTGCTTATCAAACATGTTGTACGCTTTAATAATTTTTTACATGAGCTTTTCTCGCCAAAGACAGAATTGTGTGGAAATGGGAGATTCCGAGGCCTTTGCCTTGTAGTAGAAAAATACAGGCTAGATAAATTAGACATGAGATTTTACAACAGATTCAAATTATTAGCATTTATAAGCCTAAATTCAAACAAAATAAAAAAAAATGCTTACAAAAGGATTACAAATTTTATTACATAACGGATGTGAAAAAACGCATCATCAATGATACTTAGTTTTTTGTATTATTGATAAGCCGTTTGACCACTATCTCACTTAGCTGTGTTGTGTATGTGGGTGCTGTGTACTGTTCTTGATAGGTATTTACATCTAGTATACCTACTCGCTCATCATTTTAGACAAAAGACGTCCACTGCTTGGCACAGGCCCTAAGCAACGCCGTTTCGACCGGTTCTGTGCTTCTCGCATCTACTCACAATATTATATAGTAACTAAGATTAACCAAAAATCAAAATGGCATTATGGTTGTTATGGGACAAAAGAGCGCGGCTGTTTGTAAGTTTCACGAATAGGCCGATGACACATACGCACAAACTTCGGACATAAATAGGTAATAAACATCATTCAATGTTGCTACGTCGGACTTGAGATTCGGAACCGTTCACTTCACCACCATCAAGACCAATAATCAAGTTGTCTCCGCATAACGAGTGCCTGAAGATAGACGGTGCCGTCGAGGTCGGCCCAGAAAGAGATAGCGAGGTGACCAGAAGGGCAATTCTCGTAATTTAAAACGTTCAAAATCTAGTCGCAGTCTCATCTCGGCGACAAACAAATGTCAAAAACTCGTCAAAATGTAGGGAAAATATAGGAATTTTTGACAGATTGAGACTGAGATCACAATGTGAACGTTTTTAAAATTACGAAAATTGCCCCTCTGGACGCGTACCCCGAGGGCTGGTTCGAGGTGGCGCGGGAAAAAAGTTCCTGGAAGAATTCATGGGAGGGTTTTGCCCAGCTAACGGACAGAAAAGGCTAACAACAAAAAAAACAACCATTCATCATCATCATCTGCCTGCCTTTTCCCAACTATTTTGGGGTCGGCTTCCAGTTTAACCGGATGCAGCTGAATACCAGTATTTTACATGCAGCGACTGCCTATCTGACCTCCACAACCCAGTAACTGGGTCGGCCGGGTGGGTTGGCTAAGTCTAGGCTAATCTGACAAACGGTCGGTTGTCAGACTTTCGGGCTTCTGACGACCCGTAACGACTGTCAAAGATCTACGAATGACAGCCGGGACCAACGGCTTAACTTGCTTTTCGAAGCCCGGAATAGTCTTGGTATGTAAAGATGGTCACCCATCCACGGACCAACCGTGGCAAGCGTAGCTTAACTTGATCGATCGACCCGTGCGGCTGTTATTACTAAGCCACAATCCATTTATCATCATCATTCTCAATTTATTGGGGGCGGCGGAACATGGTCTTTTTCGTCCATTCCTCCCAGTGAACTCTTGAAAATGTTACCCCATAGCACCACCATCTTTAAAAGCCCAGTCTCTAAACGGCCTTCCGTTTTAAAGTGAAATCGCTTTGATATCGTTTCGTCCCAGTCTCGTTACCGTCACTCAAACTCAGTTACGTGTTAACGCGTACAAAATGCCTTTGAACTTCAACTTGATTTTATTTTTGACTTGACTTTAGATACGTTTACGTTTTCTGGTGTAAACTTGGCATTTGTGATTAGGAATTTTTTTGCTTTGAAAACTTTTAGTTGAGTAACTACTTTAGGCAATAAAGAAAAAAAAAGGTTAAATAGTAATAGCAGATTATTGGGTTTATCCGTCAGGAATTTTTCAGTAGCAGCCCCAAGTCTAGATTTGTGCCCAGTTGATGGCAATAGGCTCGCCCTCTATTACATGGGACTTAAACATAACTGGCGTAATGTGGGTTTACACCCAGAGTATCTACTTTAGTAGATAACAAGCTTCAGCACGCAACTTCGTGAAATTTCACCTTCCCCCCATTGACCCTCTTAGGGGTAGCATTTCGTGAAACCCTTTCTTAGTGGATACTACTCTTCACAAAGAACACACCCTCCAAATTTCATGTCTCTAAGACCAGCGGTTTAGGATGTGCGTTGATGCATCCGTCAGTCAGGACTTTGAATTTTATTTACAGCTACTTATGTAGATAATAAAAGGTCCATGGAAAAGTTGTTGAGCAGCTAAGTACTCAGAATTTTGTTTCTTTCCCGATCTTAAAATGCTTTACTTAATTCTGGTACCACGTAGCATTGTTGTCTTGTGTTCCGTTTTGACATCACGTGACATGACTTTTGTTATTGCAAATGCAATCACGGGGATTACTCATTCTTTTTCTGTTCGTGCAGAAGCTCTTAACGTTCAGTTGACATAATAAAACCGTTGCCAACTCATCACCCAAGTATAAGGCTATCAAATTAATAAAGAACGACCAATAAACTAACTATTTACAGACAAAGTTACGATAGGTCGACGACACGTTAACGACATCAGCACGTAATCGCTCGCGTCTCAGTGCCCTTTTGAGTGAAGGTACCGAAGAATGTTCTGTGTGCGCGCTCCAATTCATTAGTGATGGGATGAGTTGGTGGACGTTGTCGATAGTTAAAAATATAAAATATTTTTTGTGTCACTAAACGACACACAATTTATAGAAGACTAGCTTCTGCCCGCGACTTTGTCCGCATTAAATTTCACCCTCCCCCCATTCACCCTCTGGGTAGAATTTCGAAAAACAATTTCTTAGTTGATACCTACCCTTCACAAAGAACACACCCTCCAAAATTCATGTCTCTAGGACCAGCGGTTTAGGCTGTGCGTTGATATACCTATCAGTCAGTCAGGACTTTGAATCTTATGAAATTATATAGATTTATTGTAAAAAAGTTTACATAATAACTCCCGAAATACCGAAGGGTGAGGCAGAAGTGCACCTATAGTTATACTAGCGCTGTGGTATTTATTTTTTAAATATCACAGCATTATGCTGAGATAGGATCCTTTTTGGCGCGCACAGTTTTTTTTTTGTCATTTTTAATATCACTTTGTTAGTTTTAAATGCTCCTTTTTACATATTTATTTTGTATTTCCTGTGTGTGTCCCGAATAAAATATTTTTCTTTCTTGCTTGTCAAACAAATGAATCCACACAGCTAAAATGCGCCGCGTGCTCGTGCACAGCATGAGCCGCGGTGGATCTGCGCCTTTACTGTCAGCAGTGTTAAATATGTATCAAGTATAATTATTATGTACTATAAAGAAAGGTTTATATAGCACAATAAGAATAACCAGCCTATAATGTTCCCACTGCTGGGACACAGGTCTCCTGTCTGCGAGAGGTAGTGGGCTATAATCGACAACGCCGATCGATCGATTGACTGTCGTTTTTTGGTGCAAATACTCTACAAAACTAATACCCAGCCTCGTAACAAAATATTTATGTGTAGGTATTCAAATATTTTAATTAAG
The DNA here is from genome assembly GCA_963669345.1 of Gortyna flavago. Classification (NCBI taxonomy): domain Eukaryota; kingdom Metazoa; phylum Arthropoda; class Insecta; order Lepidoptera; family Noctuidae; genus Gortyna; species Gortyna flavago. The sequence continues at coordinate 12,399,935 of OY770149.1, forward strand.
CCGTGTTCGATAAAACTGAAAATTTATATAGGTACTAATTGCACAACCAATGTAAAACTGAGCCTTTACGTGCAATGATAGGAAACACCGACCTCATCTAGTTTAAAAAAATATGATTGACGTGTAAAAGTGTTTGTACAAACCTACTTACAGAAAATAAATCATTTATCATTTAATTTGATACTATATTCTATGTCAGAGCAGTGGTGGTCCTGTAGTAGATAACGGAACCGACTTACGAGTCGTGGGTTCAAACCCAGACAGACGCTTTACTTTGTGTAACTTATTTCATCACCACTGCTCTCAAAACGGTGAAGGAAAACATCGTGTGGAAACTAGCATGTTCTAGAACGAAAAATTCAAAGACATCAATCTACCAACGGTGGTTTACGGCCGACTCCTTCTCACAGAGAGGAGGCCTGTGTTCCAGCAGAGGCAATAGTATAGGCTGATAATGTTATGTAATAAATACAACACATTTGAAGTAAACTTACATATTAGCTCAATAAAACAAAAATAAAAAAAAGACATACGCTCCCTAAATAGTAGTATTTAAATAGTAGTATTAAGGCACGGAATGTATCAATGAATTCGTAGTACGATCCTATTATACTTCACTTGCCAAAAATATTCTCGTGAATGACTTTATCCTATACTTTATTTGCAAATATTCTCGTGTATAACTTTTGTTCCACTCACACAACACACCATATTTTATTATATTATAGAAGGATTATTGAAAATTCATTCCCCAAGGGGATGACAATTTGTAGAGATGTTCGTCAATTTTGCCAATAAGAAAACCCATCACACACACACACTATCATAAGTATTTGCCAGTAAACTTAACTCCAAGTATAAACTTGTACATGAAACGGTATTAATTAGTCAATCACTATCTCTTATGCAACACGCCTCTTCAAGTAGCTCAATACCTCTTAACTCCAGCCTATTCAGCCATAGTCAACACGCTATCGACAGTATTAATTCCCCAATCGATATATTACGTAATTATCGCGCCACATCACTATATGCACGGTCCGTGCATCAGCCCGCTCGAGCATATGATCGACAGAGGTCTGGGTAGGGTTGTTACTGAGTCGGGAGTATGGTTATTTGGTCTTTTAAATAAATTAAACAATAATTGAGACAACAAATTGACAACGTCATATTTTGTTATTGTGTGTGTCGTCCAATGTTTTTGAGAACAATCTGTGAGCGAATTCTACGACTAATAATGATGACTTAATGATAATTAATTATAGTTGTCCAGCGTGTTGTGCCTTAGACATAAGTTCACTTACTTTTATATCAGTGGTCAAAAGAAATCCGAACCGATTCGAGGGGGAGTGGACATTTAAACGTAACTTTCCTCGGTCATGCAAGTGTGCACACACACGAGCGACACGCGTCGAAGACACAGGCAAAACTGCAAGCATCGAATACGGTGTTAAAATACACGAGCGGCATGTTGTCGACACGCGTCGATGCTCGCAGTTGACTCTGTCGTCGACGCGTGTCGGTCGTGTGTACGTAATTTGAATAATAACAGGTATCGTCTCAACACAGAGACAATGTGAAACTTTTCCCGAGAAACGTAAAACTTTAAGCTTTGTTTTTAAAATAACCTAAATGATATTATTACACACAGTTTTCGAATTTGATTACCTACCTACTTCTGTTTTCTTTGGACTATTTTTTTGTGCTGCCCGCTTCCAAAACTCAAGACTAAACGTCCATCGCTCAGCATAATGCTAAGACCCTATGTGAGACAGAGCCCCAGCGCTGGTTTTCAGCGACAGCCGGCGTTGACGTGATGACGTCAACCGGTGAAGCATTCGATTAGATTTAAATAAAAAATACAATCAAAAGAAGAAATAAAATAAACATACATTACCTAGTTCTAAAAGATAGTACAAACATAATTTATGAAGTGGTGACATTCCGGGGAACGACTCACGCGCACTTGTTTACGCGAGGTAAACTTGGAACACAAAATCTGACCATTCAATAACTTTAGTTTAAACTGTGTTTTGAGTAAGTCTGCTGGGACCGACTTAGAAGTTTTGAGTCGATTCTGACTCGAACTCAAGACACACTTGGGAATATGGGAAGTTCTAGAGAATGGAGCATCTCAAACAGAAATAATTGTTAATAATGAATAATTGTTGTTGTTGTTATTATTCATTCCATCATCATCATCTGCCTAGCCTTTTCCCGTCCATTTTGGGGTCGGCTTCCAGTCTAACCGGATGCAGCTAAATACCAGTATTTTACATGGAGCGACTGCCTACCTGACCTCCCAACCCAGTTACGTACTGGGTAATACGATATCCCTTGGTAAGACTGGTTGTCAGACTGTCGGGCTTCTGACTACCCGTAACGACTGTCAAAGATCCAAGAATGACAGCCGGGACCAACAGCTTAAGCTCCGTGCCTACGTGCCAAGAGTCCCTACTCTTGGTATGCAAAAATGGTCCCCCATCCACGGACCCAACCGCTTCAAGCGTAGCTTAACCTGATCGATCGACCCGTGCCGCTGCTATTACTTAGCCACAAGTGTGTATATCAAAATGTAAAAGGACAGTTACGAAATGGCTACATGAATTAGATTATGCGGACTAAATATTCTGAAATAAATTTCTCTCTATCGGAAATATTCACTTACTCAAATCAATCATAGATCACGTTTCACATTGTTTACCACACACACTTTCGGGCAAGTTTGTGCTCACGAACACACAACACTCTCCAAAGACACACAGAGCATATCTCCTTTGTTTTATAATTAATTCTCTTCCTCTCAGTACTTAGAGCTTTAATAATGTTGTAGTACATAAGTGCAATTTGAATATTGTAATTTTAAGAGTGTGAGCGTGGAGATCTGTCATACAGATCCCGAACCCAGTATAGACTCCAGCTCTCTCAAATGATAAACTTTAAAATGTAAATTGATGCTATGAATCAAATTGTACCTTTTTGAGAGAAATAAAATATACTATTATTATTATTATTATAGCTAAAACAGTTTAAAATTATAATGATTATTTTAATCTACTGTCTGAAATCGCCAGAATGTGGTACAATGCAGCCATCGAACGTTGTTGTAAATGCTATTTCCTTCTTTGATAAGCCTTCAAACCCCAACGGAAAAATAATACCCCACAAAACGAAGGAAATACACCACATAGAATTTTTTTGTCATTCTGAAACTCATTTGACCTTGACCTTCAAACGATAAATCTTATACTGTTTGTGGGTGGAAAAAACATTTGCCTATCGCCATAACCTCAGAAGTTACATCGACTGGCCTTGATTTCAATACGTCAAGGACATAGCCAGACGTTGTCAGTATACTTATTGTCTACGTAAAGAATGGGGGTTGTTTGTTCACGTGGTTTTGGTTAGGAGTTGACCTTGATTTTGAATATTTTGTCAGTGTCATGGGAACTTTTTGTTTATTTTTGTATTGGGACAAGCTTTTTGAGAATAGTTCAACCTCCATGTCATAATGCAGATAACCAATAAAAATGTTTGATTTTTATTGAAGTCATCATCTGCCTGGCCTTTTCCCAAAAACGTTGGGGTCAGCTTCCAGTCTTACATGATGCACCTGAATACCAGTACTTTAAATGGAGCGACTGCCTATCTGACCTATAAAACCCAATGACTGCTTAATACGATACCCCTTGTTAAGATGGGTTGTAAGACTTTCGGGCTTCTGACCACCCATTACGACTGTCAAATATATACGAATGGCTACCGAGACCAACTGCTTAACGTGCTTTCCGAGGCACGGAGGGGAGTTGGTATGTAAATATGGTCACCCATCCACAGAACAACCGCGGCAAGCGTACGTTAACCTGATCGATAGAACCGTCTGGCTGTTATTACTTACCCACAAGCCCCTCCTCTTTGATTTTAATTGAAGGTCAAGGTTAAAACAATTTGAATGTGTCGCACTGAAATTAAAAACTCTTTCTCTTATTTTTTGGTCTCTCTCAATGTTTATGAAATAGACAAAAAGTCCACTTTAAATTGAAAAGTTTAATAATATTCAAAAATATTTACAAGCACATGTAATACAGTAATGGCACAAATATTTTTAGATCTCATTGGCTTCTCACCACCCTTACTCTGAGTTTATGCTAACACAATTTATTTCTAAACAGGAAAAAACCAACTTAATTTTTCTACAGAAAACATAGTTGGCCTTACGCCACCCCATATCCTCCCAAGGTACAAACCCAACTTGAAACCCAGTCGAGTAGCGAAATAAAACCGAATCCTTATAACTACTGACAAGTGGGACCGAGTTGCGGAAAAGAAGGATTAATAAGCCTTGTTATTCTGTCAACATTGTTTTATTTAGTTGCTTAAAGAAGCTGTACAGTTTTTTGCCCAGAAATAAAATATGGTGGCTGGATTTTTTTGTGCACTGGATTTTCAACCCGCTGTGTACAGCCAAGCGTTGTGAATTTAACAGAGTGCAACCAAGCACATCAGAAAAACACTATTCTAAACACACTGTAGTTGAAAATCCATTTTACAAAAAAAATAATCGCCGAGGAAAAAAATCGTCGGTGTGTATCTGATAAATGAAAAGCAAAAACACTTTTACACGTCAATTAATCTGCGTAATAACCACCTAAGAATACCTACATATGGAAATTAATAAAAGAATTGAGTATTGAAATCTCGGCAAGCGACCTTTTTGCGAACCGCCCTTTTTGGACATCTGCAATAACAGAGGCACCGCAGGTGCTATGTCATCGTTTAGATATTGCTGAGATTTTTCATAGTTTCGCCGTCTATGAATATAATTATGTGATACCATCATTAATAGGACATCTGTGTTTAATTTTATAAATTGGGGGAATTACAGAACTAGTCTAAAAAGGCCACTTTGGCAGAATCACGCAATTTCATCTGTATGACAGTTTTGTATGGAGATTCGTCAAATACTACAGGTACACCTCTGCCTAACCCTTCAGGGATATATATGTTTTATGACTCTGCCAAAGTGGCCTTTTTAGGTCCCCTGTAACTAGTAATGACTTTTAGTAAGCGGCTAAACTTGAAAACTAATTTAACTTACAATTTATATAGATACTTATAGATACTTTTTCTATATAACAAGCGCAGTTCAGTCTAGACTTTATAGTTGGTACCAATTACTGCTATTCATTAAATCACAAATTCTCTTAAGACCTATTTAATTAATTAATTAAAACTGGATTTTAGACAGAACCCAAATGATGGATTGCCTCGAGAACTTCACTCGATTTTTAGTTGTAAGTAGTTTTTACCTAGGTATATCTAACATTATTTCTGTCTCGTGGTCCATAAAAAATTATTATAACTTTTGATTGATTAAGAGTGATTATGAGTGGAATTTCATCAATCGCCCTGAAGGCCAATTCTCGTAATTAAAAACGTTTAAAATCTAGTCGCAATCTCATCTCAGCGACAATCAATGTCAAAAACCATAAAAACAAAAATTCGAAGACATGTGACATCTTCCAACCTGCACTGGGCCCGCGTGGTGGATTACACTCTTTCTCGAAGAGAGAAGGCAGACCAGTGGGACCATTATTGGCTGATTATGCTTATGCGACGGGACTGAGCTTTTTCCATTACAGCTGATAGAATATCACTTTGCCTAAGCCCTCAGGGTATGCTGAAATACCTACAGAATTATTAATAGGTACTGCAGGAGGCCCTTTTTATAAGTATTTTAGACGGATGCAACATCAACATTCAAGTAAATAACTTTGAAAAGCAAACTGCAATTTTAGATACTTCCTAAAACTCCCGAACTTGTAACAAACCTGTCTAAGCCACACGTCGCGTCGACCCGCTTGACTGCGTCAGATCAACAACTAAAAATGGCGGCCTGCACATAGACAAACAAGCTCCCGAGTTGAGAACATACCGCACTTGGTAAAATATAGTGTGAGCTCTTTTGACCTGATTGATGGAACGAGAGGTTCAAAAAATTCTTCGGCATCGCTGTCAAAAGAAAAAGTGCCTAAAAAAATAATTTAAAAAAAGTATCAGGGCTGTAATAATTTTTTTTTAGATAGCCCTAATAATTTTTTTTTATAATTTTTTTCTTTGAGCACTATGCGAAGTGATTGAAAAAAACAAAAATTGGTCATAACTTTTATACCGTAAAAAAATTCACCGACATTCTCAGGGTTAAGAAGTTTGGAAATGACCTTGCCCACGTGCCTATTCGATTTGATCCATACTTCCAGGGACACCCTGTTTAACTCCCAATAAGATTGCACAAAGTGCATGCGTGGCTGGGTTCAAACCAAACCCACGACCTACTCATAAGTCGTGGCCGTTACTCTCGAAGTCTCGACTCTAATCTTGGAAGCTATGTCTGTTTGCACAATACAATGCCAGTGACAATAAGCTAACTTTAAAATAAATAAATGCCGATCGGACACCGATTCGCGAGCGTTCCAATTTTTCGCTTCAAAAACAAAACCAATATTTTCGGGCCAGCGGAATTTATGCCACATGCACAAATATGAAACTGCTGGCTGCTGCGGGGTCAGATAGGCAATCGCTCCACGTAAAATACTGATATTCAACTGCGTCCGGTTAAACAACCTGTTTAGGTACTGGATAACACGATAACCCTTGGTAAGACTGTGAAGGACTTTTTGTGCTTCTAATTTTAACCCGTAGACTGTCAAAAACCTGCGAATGCACTGGCAATCATTTCACTTGGTTTTAGTAGGTTTTTTTAAATTTTATTATTTACTTTATCCTTTTGATGGATTCTAATTTTTTGTAAGTACAGCTACTGCAACTGCCCATCCTCTAAGCATAATCCTCTTAGGACTACTAAAAGGGTTGCAGTTGGGGGGTGCAGTTAAACAATTTACAACTTGTAAATCGCAGTCATTACTCAAACTCAAAAAACCATTTACAGGCACTTTGAACAGTCAAGAAGTCGGTCAGTCAGGAAATATGAAGCTAGTTGCCCATTCCAAGGCGTAGGTACCTATGGAGAAGAACGGGCAAGAAACTCCATGGACACTCTTTTAAATTATATTTTTACAAAAATATTAGTTACATCATTAATGTTGAATTTATAACTATATGTGAGAACGATGTAAAAAAAAGACGAACGCGTTAAAAGCGTTCAGAGTACAACAAATAGTAACAAAAATAAAATAATTATAAATAAGCCGAGGCAGCTAAGTTATGACCAGCCCCAACTGACGGCGCCCGTTCACGAACATGACGCGTAGATCAGCACCATTCAGCTCAACCATTTTGAAGGGAGCTAAATGATCCAACACACACGCCACTGTCAGCAAGACATTTGTTTGAGCATGACATACTATCAGCCGCCAGGACACATTCAAGTCAATGAAAGACATATTACATTACCCGGTAAAAGATAGCACTATAGTACATAGAACTCACATCTGTCCTGTATTACCTCTGGGCTACCACTGCTCTTTTTAGTCTGTGCTAAATAAATGTATTTTCTTTCTTATTTTTATTTTCTAGAAGCCATTACGAGGAGAGCATAATAAAGACACTGGATTATTATAATCTGACCACAAACGAAAATCCTATCTACTTATTCCTAGTAATGTTTCCTACACAAAACTAAAGGTTTTTCTGTACCAAATTTTGTATTGGGATCTCTATTACCGCGACCCTTGAAACTGCTAAATATGATAAGTAAACGCAGGGGCAAAGGCGTACGGAGTTTATGCTAGTGGGTTCAGTATTGGTATTATTTTTAATCCATCGCTGTTTTTCTTGCAAAAATATTAACAGTTTTAAAACGACGTACATAATACGTGACTAATGCAAAAACCTACTTACCCGCACTGGGCCCGCTTGGTAGATTATAGCCCACTCCCTCTCGAAGAACTTTATAGGTAGATTATATCATGGAAACACTATTTCTAGACTCAGTTATTTAATAAATTCTCCGACATCTTTTTTGAAAAAAAAATTAGGTTTTATTTGACGACAAAAGCTTATTTGCATCACGGAATTTTCACATCAAAACCACATTATAAGTTTAAATCGAACAATGCATTCACATTACAGAAGAGAACACTAAATAAACGAACACATTTTCTGGCCCTCCTTTTCACTGGACAACAGCTGCCAATCAAATAATCGTCGCAGAAATTAATTATGACCAATATTTGATTTAAAATGCTATTATGACCCCGATTCCTGCTCCATAAAGTCCACGGAACCCTTAGCAAGAGACACAAGAAGGAGAAAATACAAAGATATTACGTGACCAAAATTCAATACTCTATACTCTAGGAGCTGTACGTGATGCGTGTGCGTGATACGACTTTATATTATAGTCGGGGAGTCAGGCAACTTGTGGTGTTGTTTATGTCAATTTTGTTAAAATTATTGGGAGATTTCCGTAGGTTTTGTAATGTTGGTTAGTTTTTGGGGAAACTGTTGTTGTTTTGTGTGTTTGGCTCGGTGTTATATGTTGTAGAAATGACAGAGGATGTTTAAATGAATATTTATAGTTTTGAAAAACTAATGCTTAACATCAAAACTGCGTTTTTTATTCTCCTGATACTACGGAATTAAACACTTTAATATTATTAATACGGGCATTTTTTTTTATTGAGATTTTTAATGCTCAATGCTATCTACTGATAGCACATTTTTATTATAATGTACTATCTTCCGCCCGCGGCTTCGCCCGCGAAGTATGACGATAAAAACTATCCTATGTCCTTCCCCGGGATGCAATCTCTCTGCCAAATTTTATCGAAATCCGTTCATTGGTTTAGGCGTGAAAAGGTAACATACAGACAGACAGACAGAGTTGCTTTCGAATTTATAATATTAGAATGAAAGTATGAATATGTCATAACAGGCGCATGGGTCGTTCGATCCGGTTAAGCTACGTGAGCCGCGGTTCGTCTGTGGATGGGTGACCATCTTTACATATCAAAACGCATCTGTCATCATCATCCAACTGTCATTCGAGAATCGTTACGGGTCATCAGAAGACCGAAAGTCTTACCAAGGGGTACTGTATTACACAGTAACTGGGTTGTGGAAGTCAGATAGACATGCTTCATGTAAAATACTGGTATTCAGCTGCAACTGGTGATACTGAACATACTTGGGAAAAGGCTAGGTAGATTGATGCTAAATTAATCCAAAATATGGGCTCATAAATACTACCATCGCTCGAGGGAATCAAACAATGGTCTTCATTGCACAACTATAAATACAGATTCAGTTTGGTTCGTCCTCTCCGGGTCTAGATAAATAGTTTTGGCACGAGGCTAACATGCACAATCACAAGCAGAACCGATAATGACACTTGTTGTTCTAAATCGTTAAAGTATTTGTACTGGAATAGGTATTTCTAATAGTCACTCTATGCTTTCTTTGTATTCGATGAGTTCTTACTAATTAATATTGAAAAAAAAAAAAACTAATAACGGGTGATTGAGATACGTAATCAATGCATGCGACTGTTGTGGTTTCAAGCTGTATTTTGGTTTCAAACGGTTTATTTACAACTACATAATATACGTGACGACGACTGCCCGGTAGATGGAGCGTGTCAACAGGGGCTTAACGAAGCGGCCTGTTTACAAACCAATAACATAAGAAAAAAACCCGCTAAGTGCGAGTCAGACTCGAGCATTAAGGGTTCCGTACCATTGTCTATAAAAGAGGCAAAAAAAAAATGTTTGTTTAATGGGAGCTCCCCTTAAATATTTGTTTTTATTCTGTTTTTCAGTATTTATTGTTATAGCGGCAACAGAAATACATCATCTGTGAATCTTTTAACTGTCTAACTATCACGGTTCATGAGATACAGTCTGGGTCACCAGACTGACAAGACCGTCTGTCAAGACGGACAGGCGGACAGCGGAGTCTTAGTAACAGGGACCCATTTTACCCTTTAGGTACGGAACCCGAAAAAAAAACAATATAGTAACAAATGTTATTCATTATGATAACACAAGAGCCCATGTTTTATTAACACCTGCCAGCATTAAATATGATAACTCCCGTCCCGCTATTTTATTCCCAAGAAGTAGGAAGTTTGTTCACAAATAAGATACTTTGTTTGCAACAGAATTAAAACTTATTGTGACTAATGGACACAAAGGAGACGAATACAGAAGCTTAGTTTTAATAAACTCCACTATGACAAACATAAAATATCAGGCTTTTACTGTCCTATCTAGGGCAAAGTTCTCTTCTCATGCAAAGAAAGCATGAGGCTGGGTGGCCATTTCAGACTAAAATCCGAGTCCAGGCTTCCTAACGATGTTTTCTTTCACCGATGTCAGTGCTGTCCAAGATAAACTTAGAAAGTACTTTGGAATTGAATAAGTCACAATTGATACTTGTCCTGATTTTAACCGGCAATCTCGTGCATTAGAAGCGAGCTTTAACCACAGGGAAAACGCGACATAAAAAATTATGATTGACGAAAAATGCCCCACTGCATGATTTTAATTCATCATCATGGTTGGGTTTCGGGCTTCTGACTATCCGTAACGACTGTCCACGAATGACAGCCGGGACTAACGGCTTAACGTGCTTTTCGAGGCACGGAAGGGTCTCGGTATGTAAAGATGGTCACCCATCCACAGACCAAAAGCGGCAAGCTTAGCTTAACCTGATCGATCGACCTGTACGGCTGTTATTATTTAGCTCACGGGCCCCTCAACGAATGATGACTAATATTCCTTATCATTTATTAATAGTGCACCTTCTGTAATTAACTCTTCTCATCTAATAAAGTACACAAGTATTTGTTACAGCCAACTTTCGCTTTCAGAAATGAGCAAGTTTCATTTGATGTTGTCCGCTTAATCTCCGAAACGAGCGATAAAACCGTTGCTTTGGAAAAAGAGTTGCTTTTTTTCGTCGTTTTCTTTGCCATATTGGTTTCGGCAAACTGCTTTTGGTGTTTCTAAATTGGTTTTTTCTATTTGAAGCTGTGTGGTTTAAAATGGGAATCGCTTTGTAGTTTTATCTGTCTCCCTGTATATGGCGTATGTTGAGAAGTTCATCATCATTTCAGCCGAAAGACGTCTACTGCAAGACATAGGCCTGCTTCAAGCAACGCCACTTCGACTGGTTCTGTGCTTCTTGCATCCAGCGAAATCCTGTGGCCTTCATAAGGTCATCAGTCCACCCTGTGGAAGGCCTTCCATCGCTACGTCTTCCGGTACGCGGTCGCCACCCGGTATTGAGAAGTTAGCTAAAGATTTGTACTTGAAGTTTCTTGTCAGGTCTTCTCCATAGAAAACGGTGAATTGGAATCGTGCACCTAGGTTCTGAGGTTTCATAAGTGCCTATGGTAAGTTTATGTGGAGCAAAATAAAAAGAATTTGAATTTTTATTTAAACACTATTATGATTTATAGACGATGGGCGCTCAGCCAAATAATAACAATAAACTAAGGTACCTTTAGCCAGTCCCCCTGCAACCGTGTTAATTTCATGTGATCTGTATCTTAATACTTCGATATCTTCCACACATTCCCCTTGGTCATATTAATATTTGTTCAAAAGAACTGAAATTCAAGGTCAAAAAACACGACACGTTATCGAACTTTCGTCCAGTATCTAACGAAATTATATAAAAGAAAAAAGGTACCAATCTCATCAAAATAGAAAACATACCAAACAAAAGAATAACGACTTAATACAATTTCCCTCCACCACGGAATGGTCACAACTCCAACGAACTCGAAAACTTAGACCTATACACAAAATAACTCATATCTAACTGCGTACGAGTCCTAGAATATCCAATAAGCCATCTAAGTCCGTTCTAAGAAGTATTATCCTCAAAAAACCTGACTTAAAGAATAAGTCCTAATAATATAAGTTCACGAAATAGGTCCGTTGTCCTTGTGTTTATCCCGACCATATTTTTCCTCTCTCTAATACTCGTAAACTTAAGTTATGGGATACGTAAGCTGCCCAGTAAACAGATATCGGGAGGGTAAAGCTAGGCTTTAGAGAGTTTTAAAGCCGAAAGGGGATGGACAGAAGGTCAAATTGATATCTGATGATAAAAGTAAATATTTAAAACCAAGACAGACGGCTGTCAACAGTAAAGTGAGGCCGGTTTCGTAAACATGTGTGCACTTAGTGAGGTGTAGTTTGATTGTAAATCTTTGTAAATGTGTGCGTGTGAGCGTGTATGCACAGAGCGGAGGTCAGTTTTGGCATGCTTCACTGTATCGTTCTCAGCGCTCTGTCTTGGTTTTTTATTTGGTCTGAGGTTTTGGTGTAGAAGAAGATCACCCGTGAAGTTGTGTATTGCTGTGTTCGTATCTCAAGGGTGCATGCTCTAGAAAGGTATGGTCAAATTTAAGGGTTGGTACAAGTCATCACACTGAACAACTTTTTTTATGAGACCAACATCGTTATCGCGAAAAAAATATCAACTGCCCCATAAAAAACTTCAAAACCTACTAGACCCAAATGTACCTATATAGATAAATGCTGTATACCTATACACTGGAGGCATTTTTTGTTTACCTTTTTTTTGGCTTTTCTTTTTTTTTTAGGTCAACAATGCTTCGGAAATATTCCAGGACCTGATGACCATCGCCTGAAACAAGACAATTTGAGGACGGAAAGTATTCCGGCTTCCATTATTAACGCCATTTCCTTATCACGAGCGCGACGTTCCATTATCAAACTTGGGAAAAAAGGGTACAATGATTGTTTTGATTGATTCTCTATTGCTTATATCCTTCACACCTTGCCACAACGGAAGCCAAACAATTATTTCTTGAATACATTATCGAAAGACGAATCAAACCTGACCTTTTCGCAGCTTCCTGCATCACGGCTTAAGTGTAAACTTTAAGTAGGGATGCAAACAAGATAGTCAGGGAGTATGCAGCAAATTATGTCGAACTCTGAAGCTCACTCCGCTTCGGATATAAGCAGACAATAGGGTTGTTAGCATAGCTTGTGGTTAAATATAAACTGGATGAATCGATCGATTGGTGAGTCGATAACTTACCTCAGCTAGCATATACCTGAGGCCCGCGACTTCGTCTGCGATTAAGACAAAAGACACGTGGCGCCATTTATTATTATAATAACGTTATTGTTGTTATGTCCGTTTCTCTACACCTGACAACGTATACGCAAAATTTCAGGATGATCGGTTCAGTGGTTTAAGGCGTGAAAAGGTAACAAACAAACTAACAATCTTATTTTCGCATTTATAATATTAGTTAGGATAGTTATTATTAGCTTCTGCCTGCGACTTCGTCCGCGTGAAATTTTTTGCTCCCCGAGCCCCCCCGTCGCATCGCGTGACCTGCCCGTGCTACTTTGGCATTTATAACTTTTTGCTCAGCTAATAAGGTTCGTAGCGTGGTGTTAAATAGCCTATAGCCTTCCTCGAGAATTGGGCTATCAAATGCAAAAAGAATTTCTCAAATCCGACTCGTAGTTCCATTGATTAAGAGCAGGGATCAGGGGTAGGGCGCGTTCAAACAAACTCTTCAGGTTTATTAATAGTATAGAATAAATATTTTAAACTAGTGTCGAATGAGCAGATTTATCGCACACGTCTACCTGAACCTTGGATGGACTGAAAGAAGAGAGCTTTTGAGGATTTTGGGCTTATAGTGTACGAAAAAGTGACCTCTCTGCTCTGCCACTGATAACGCCGTGGAAGTGGCGAAATTTTGGGCCAACAAAATTTTAACTACTTGTCGTGCCAGCGATACGGAGAAGACAAAATACATGTATTTTAATATTATCCTAACTTCCTAACTAATATTATAAATGCAAAAGTAAGTTTGTTTGTTTGTTTACCTTTTTACGCCTAAACCACTGAACCGATAATCTTGAAATTTTGCATATACGTTGTCTGAAACGGACATAGGGTACCTTTCATCCTGAAAAAAGTGCTTTTCCCGAGGAAAACAACAATAACATTATTATGATAATACATATATGGCGCCACGTGTCTTTTGTCGTGATACATAGTTAGTAAAACTATAAATCTGTTACATGAATTCAGTACATGATTCTTAACCCCCAGCGCTCCATCATCATCTGCCTAGCCTTTTCCCAACTATGTTGGGGTCGGCTTCCAGTCTAACCGGATGCAGCTGAATACCAGTATTTTACATAGAGCGACTGCCACGACCAACTCCCAGCGCTGCAATTTATTAAAATTAAAACAATATCAACGATAGAATAAATAATTATTGACAGTCGCTCTATGTAAAATATTTATGATTAGCTTTTCCAAAGTCGGAAAAAGCTGGGAAGATGATAAAGAAAAGCAGTCAGTTTTAAAATGCCAAGGCCTTGACGTTGGCCTTCAAAAAAACACGAAGTACAAGGGAACGCTCACACGCTAAATGTGTGCCGAAATACCTGGGAATTTCATCGCGTGACTGAAACAAAAGCAATATCTAACGCAACTCCATGATTTACGGAAGAAATCTTGAATATCAGAAACTAATATATCTTCCTCCGATTGTTTGTTCTTGGGACAAACATGTATGTAATTGGATAAGAACTGGCTCTGTTGACATGAAGAGTCGTTCCTATGCTGATCTGCGTACAAACAAAAATTTTGGCATCGATTCTTGCACCCGAGTAAAATTACTCAAAATCAAAAATATTTGTTTTTTGCTGTGCTTGCAACTCTGTTACATCGATTTATTTGGTGAGACAAATATCTTCTTTTTTTTTATTAATTTAGTTAACTCGATGTCGAACTGTAGATCGAGTTAGAAACACCACGCTGCGCTCTATAACTCAAGTAGCAGACGTTGGAGAAAAAACAGCCAGGCTGAAGTGGGAGTGGGCCGGACACGTCTCACGAATGCACCCGGAGAAATGGGCAAGATGGGCAAAGAAACTCACTGGACGCCTGAGGCAGAACTTCGCCGTCGATGTAGACCAAGGTGAAGGAGGTGTGAAGATTTAATATGCAGGACCAACATGGCCAGAGATCGCACAAGACAGGGAGGTTTGGAGAAAAAAAGGGAGGTCTTTGCCCAGCAGTGGTATACCAAACAGGCTAACAAAAAAAATATATATAGTTAAGTAATTATCCCCTTCTCTTCAATCAGACAAGCTTATTAATTTCGGTAACAATAGACAAAGTAAACGTGTCCCATTAGTGACAGTTGAGCTCTTATTTATTCGGTATCATGTCCAAATAAATGAAAAAAATAAATTACAATGAATGAATGTGAGTTTGTGTGAAGTTTTTCAGTTAAATGTTATGTTGTTTGCTCATCAATCAGCTTTTAATTTTCCCACTGCTGGGACACAGGCCTCCTCTCTGTGAGAGGGAACGGGTCTAAATCCACCACGCGTGCCCAGTGCGGTTTGGTAGATGTCAGATGTCTTAATTTTTTAGGCTCTAGGACATGCCGGTTTCCTCACGATGTTTTCCTTCACTGTTTTGAGAGCAGTAGTAATGAAATAATTTACACAAAGCAAAGAGTAAGTACAACTCGTAAGTCATATATTATTAGATCTCAATTTATGTTTTAACTCGTTAAAGGCCACACAGAATAATAATAGCTTAGGAACCAGTAATTTATAGCCAGCAATTGCCTATGAATTGTTAACCTTTTAATGTGAATGTTGTGCATGCCTATAAGTGATGTATTTACACAGAACTGAAGAATCGAGATTACTTATTGTTACTACCCTTGTAAATATATCGTTGGTGTGCCTTGTTTAAATAAATAAATATAGGATTATGTATGAATGTTCTTGAGTGTAGACCGCGAATCGGCAATCGTAGGGTAGGACGCCCTCAGGCTCGATGGAAGTAATTATTTTTGCAGGTGGATGCGGAAAGCGGAGCTTCCGCATCCAGTCCGTCCCAGCCACCTTCTTTAGGTCGTCCGTCCATCTAGCTGTGGGCGTCCCACACAACAGTGCCCGGCACGAATCTTGAGCGCTCGATGAAAGAGTGGGGATTTTTTTTACCATAGGTTTACAATACGTAAATCAATCTCCACTCTTAAACCGAGCGCTCAAGTTTCGTGCCCGTCAGTATACTCTTGCCGATCCGCGGTCTCCACTCCACTGTCAAACTGACATGTTTGGTGCAACAGTATAAATATTCAGTTAAAACGAGCTATCCAGCTGTACCTACATGGCTAGGGACACCAAAAAAAGCATCTTCTTTTGACAGATTGGTAGCCTGGGTCCTGGAAAAGGACATTTGCTACTTTTCATTCTGGATATTTGTATTAAACAACTAATAAAATACACACAGTCGCGGATAACATAATTTATTTTTACGATTTTATTCGTAACTTTTACAATAATTAACACAACTGTTTAAACTGGGTACCTACTAAATTAAAAGTAACTAACTGTACAAATAAATACAAAAACTAAAGAGCCCACAGAAGACTGGCAGCAATGTCACGTTGAATGGCAATGCTAATTATCTGAACAAACCAGCCTTCTGGGGGCCTAAAAAGCCACTGGCAGAATCATAAAACAATTCATATCACGCAATTTCATCTGTATGACAGTTTTGTATGGACATTCGTAAAATGCTATAGATACACTTCTGCCTAACCTTTCAAGGATATAGAGGTGTGAAACTGTCAAACAGATGAATTGCGTGATATGAATTGTTTTATGATTCTGCCAAAGTGGCCTTTTTAGGCCCCATCGTCACGTGAAGTGTCGTCCAGTCGCCGAGAAATTTCCTTAGAAAAGAGACTCGCAACTCGAAAGAATGTCCCATAATTAATTAATTTTCAATGAGTAATGTTAAAATCCTTTTCATTTTGGACGTAATCGTCCAGTGGAAAATAAACACAAAGCTTTAAGATACATCTCAGCACAAAACAGACCACTTAAACAAATTAAATGATAGACTAACAAAATAGAAGGTCTTTGTAATAATGAATTGTTGAGTGTACAATAGTTCAAAGTCTTGTTCCACCTCAACGTAACGAGTTGCGTTGGACGGGTGACCTACTAGTGGTAACAAACTCACTTTTGAATTTCAGCTGGTCCCGAAAGAAGAAAAGTAGAAGAAAATGGCCAAAAAGTCAATGGCTTTTATTTTGACAGTTCCACAAAATACATTGCGTTATTAACGCTGTTGAGCAGACAAATTTTTCGGACAAATGAAGCAATGGATTAGCAATATCCTTCAAAATAATTCAGATTGTGATTGATGGCGTGTTCCGCAATCAGGGTGCAGAATCCTAGTTGCCACTTAGAATGTATTAACAGAAAACCTTTTAACAATTTTCTTATTGCGGTAATCCCTTGGTAATCACTTTAGACCAATAGACCACCGAAGCTAGTCTTTTCCCAACTACATTTATGTTGGGGTCAGCTTCCAATCTAACCGGACGCAACTGAATACCAGTATTTTACATAGAGCGACTGCCTATCTGACCTCCACAACCCAGTTACCGGGTAATACAATACCCCTTGGTAAGACTGGTTGTCAGGGTTTCGGGCTTCTGACTACCCGTAACGACTGTCAAAGATCCACGAATGACAGCCGGGACCAACGGCATAACGCGCTTTCCGAGGCACGGAGGGGTCTAGGTATGTAAAAATGGTCACCCATCCACAGACCAAGCGCGGCAAGACTAGTTTAACCTGCTCGATCGACCTGTGCGGCTGTTATTATTTAGTCACGGACCCCTCGCAGTCAGACGAGTGTATGATATACAAAGTTAAAGTGACTTGAACCCGTAGTACACCCTCTGTTTTGAAGAGACGCCTCACAATCGCAAGGCTAACGATCACTTGGCTTTGAGAACCACAGGTAACACTAGAGCTCTGTTTGATTTTTACAACAACAGTTGAAAATAAAATAATAATGCTGGTTAGCTTCACAAAGGTACGATAGTGTTTTGTTATTTTTGAGATTCCTATGACCAAAAGTACTGTGAGGAGCATTTTTTAACGAGAAGGCAAAAATAGCGTTCTCGAATGGCGTCGAATGTCCGCCGCGACTTGGACAGTGAGCCTCGCTACCGCCTTTGTTGTCTGGTTATACTTATAATTAAGCCAAGAGATGAAGAATATTAAAAAAAGGTTGTAAAATACTACCAAAATAGAAAAAAAGAAAAAAAAAGTATTTATTGCGACGATGAATTTTTCGACGCTATAATTTAGTTTCTGTATAGACTTATGAAAAAAGATGGACTCCGCGCCACGCATATCGAAAGTGAAGCACCGTACCGATCTATGTGTGCGTGATTGACAATTGACGCTGTCGTGTCACGTAATGCCGGCCGGTCGGCATACTATGATGTAAATGTGAGCGTGAGGCGTGTTTGTACAAACGGTCCGGCATACTGTGCTTCACTTTCGATATGCGTGGCGCGGAGTCCATCTTTTTTTATAAGTCTATGAGTTTTAGTTATTAAGTTAGGATTTAATTTTGTTATTTTTATTAATTAGTAAGGTATTAGTCATTATTTATTTATTTACGCAAATCTTACCAACAACTATCCAATGTGATAGAGTGGCCTTACAAGACATCCTATAAAATGACATACTATATCCTAAATGTAATTAATTATTAATCTAATTTGTTTATTGCGACTTGTAAGTACTTCTCCATGGGTACCTACGCTTTGGAATGGGCAACTAACTTCATCTTTCTGACCGACCGACCCTTTGACAATTCAAAAGTTCCAGTATTAGTTTATTTGAGTTTGAGTTGAGTTTGAGTTGAGTTTGAGTTGAGTTTGAGTTGAGTTTGAGTTGAGTTTGAGTTGAGTTTGAGTTGAGTTTGAGTTGAGTTTGAGTTGAGTTTGAGTTGAGTTTGAGTTGAGTTTGAGTTGAGTTTGAGTTGAGTTTGAGTTGAGTTTGAGTTGAGTTTGAGTTGAGTTTGAGTTGAGTTTGAGTTGAGTTTGAGTTGAGTTTGAGTTGAGTTTGAGTTGAGTTTGAGTTGAGTTTGAGTTGAGTTTGAGTTGAGTTTGAGTTGAGTTTGAGTTGAGTTTCAACATAACTGGCGAAATATGGGTGTACTATTAGGTACACCTCTGCTTAACTCTTCGGGCATTATAGGCGTGATGTCATGTTATGTTATGTAATTCCGTTTTCCGAAACTGGTGCCTAAGACTAGAAAATCCGTATAAAAATGAGAAGAAAAAAATCTAACTTTTACCACCACATAAAAAACTGCACTTCTTTTTCAACTTGTCAAACAAACAGCTTGCTTTTATCGTCCAGAAACAATAGTGGGGCTTACAATAAAATCAGTACAGCGGATAAAATGTGGGCATAGAAGCCTGCATGCAGTGTTTATGTCAGAGGCACTCAACCGAGACTCATTTTTACGTAAAACAGCGGTGCCAATGGCGAAATACTGACAGTTTTAATTTTGCATATGTGATATTCAAGCGAAATCGAATAATATCGCAAATTAATAGTAAAAATTTAATCATTTTCTGAGCGTAAAACTTTAATCGGATGAAGTTTAAATGCTCAAAAGAAAGATACGAAATTTAAAATGAACATTTTTGTATTTTATGAACCAGTAAATAAAAACAAAAGCCCTTTAGGTATAGCCGTCGAACGATTTGCGAGAAAATGAAAATAACTTTTTTTTTGTATTGCTAGTAAAGGAATAAAGAATTTATTATTGCATTTTCATTTGAAATATTAATAGTATTTATTAATGAATCAAACCTTTTTATATTTAAGCGTAGGAGGTACTTTATTTATACATTAAAGCTGTTTAACATTTCGGGTTCTGTGAAAATAAATAAATGGGGTTGTTTTTTTATATTTGCAGCCTGACTAATCAAAGGTTGAAGAAATATAAATGAAAATTATTTTCGCTGAAAATGTACGTCAGATTTAAAAAACCGGTCAAGTGCGAGTCGGACTCACCGAGGGTTCCGTATTAATTTGTAGTTACATACCTACAAATCTACGGTTTTCGGATTTTTTCCTTTGCTTCTTGCCAAATTTCATGATTCTAGGTCAACGGGAAGTACCCTATACTTAGATTTTGATTTTCTTGCGAGTGTCAAAATATGCGGCATAAACGGAACATACCTACGTGCCCGTATCTTTTGAATTCGTTGACTTAGAAGTTTTATCTTTTCACCGCTTCAAGGAATTGGCAGCCCTGTGTATTTGATATTAATTTCAACTTGATGACTCCACGCGTTCCTGAGAAAAAGGATCTTGACAGACAGACAGACAGACGGGCAAGGAATGATCTTATAAGGGTTCCGTTTTTCCTTTTGAGGTACGGCATCCTAAAAAACGAGAGGTGTCGTTAGACACCCGAATGGAACGAAGTTTTTTCTTTCACTTTTGTTAGGTGACATGAGGGTGAAAAGTGTCATGACATTCAAAATATGACACTTTCTCGGTCTCATTCGCCAAGTGTGCTGTTTAAATAAAAGAGACTGTGGACCTCTGAGTTTGTTTCGGCCTTTCTTCTCAGAGTAGTCAAACGCCGACCTCATCTAGTATATTTAAAATATGATTGACGTGTAAAAGTGTTTGTACAAACCTACTTACAGAAATAAAATCATTAATCATATAGGGAACTTTGTTCCAAAACATTTTTCTTCTCTAACTGTGAACGAAAAAGAAATCCAACCTTAAAAACTAACCCAAGCTATATCAACACATAGTTTGATATCCACAGAAACTAACATTTTATTTAATACGGAACATACTACTATTCGAATAGTGTTCCCCATTTCAAAGTGCACGAAGTACAATAAACCACGCAAGTTTATGAGCAGCCAACGCAGCGCTGAACCAATATTTCTACAAAACTTTAACGGTAATGTGTACGGAGCAAGTTTTCTAGGAAAAATTGTTGTATTGACAATGGGACGGTTTTCTTTAGGAAAAGATACGAAAAGTTTTTTAAGTACTTGATGTTTGGAAACTGTTTTTCTTTCAAGAAAAGTTGGAACTCAAAAAAAGGTACACGACGTGCCTTTTTTTTTTGAGTTGAAGTTTTCTTGTTGTGACTGTCGCTTCGTCGTTTTTCGAAGCCGGAACGTGTACGTAAAGAAGTTGTGGTTTTCAGTGTATTTTTTTTTTGTTACATTGTAACGTAATAAATATTCCTGGGCACAGAACAGTTATTTATCTGTTCTGTGTTGTGGGCGTCAATTAACCTCTTTTACTAGTAGTTGGTAGCCTGACTTAAGAGTTTGTAAATCGTGGTTTCGAACACAGGCAGGCGCTTTACTTTTTGTAATTGTTGAATATCAAGCTCCAGGTGTGCTGCTGGTGGTCTTGACTTGGTAATAATAAAACTAGTGCGATATTACAAGTACTATAATAATGCTGATTACAACGAGACGACCGATTGTGTGCGCACGCTCAAGGTGTCGGAGAGCGAGTGAGTGGCGGGGGAAGCCTGCGATCGCGGTGTGATGTGTGGCCCGATGTGACGTCAGGAACATATTCCCCGCGTTGAAGAGAAGTCTTCAAGATGATGATGTTCAGGATGATGAGACCGGAAGAGGGCATACGTTGTTATAGGCACGTGTTATGATGCCCTTCTTCGTCAGGATGTCGGCGACTCGACAATGTCCGTCAGAGCCGGTCTTCACTGCAACCACTCTGCCCAGCAACCACAGAAGAGGAGGAAGATTAGTGTTTCTCACTAAGACCATGGTGCCTGTTTTCAGCTCTTGCCCAGCTGTCTGCCATTTGGTTTTCTGCTGCAGGAGAGACACATACTCATTAGAGAAGCGCTGCCAAAAATGTTGTCGTAGTTGTTCAATGCGATCGTAGCGCTGTAGCCGCTGGATATTGACGTCGGTGATCTGAGGACGAGGGACTGACGTGAGTGATCGTCCGATGAGGAAGTGTGAAGGAGAAAGATAAGAAAGATCTGATGGATCAGTGGATAAAGGTGTTAAAGGTCTGGAATTTAAAATAGCCTCTATCTGAATCAGACAGGTTGAGAGTTCTTCATATGTTAAATGAGTTAGGCTCATGACTCTACGCAATAAATGTTTGGTGGACTTGACTGCACTTTCCCAAATCCCACCGAAATGTGGGCTGTAGGCAGGTATAAATTTAAATTCAATGTCTTTGGTTGCAAGATCTGACTCTATATTACTAGATGAAACCTTTAAGAAGCGTGAAAGCTCATTGAAAGCTCCCACAAATGTAGTGCCGTTGTCGGAGTACACGCGTTGAGGCTTGCCCCGACGACTAATAAATCGGCTGAAGGCCGCAAGGAAAGCTTCCTTGGTGAGGTCGGAAACCAGCTCCAGATGAACGGCTCTGACTGCAAAGCACACAAAACACAAATGTATGATTTAATTAGCTTACATCCTCTACCCTTACGGTCGGCTATCAGCACTGGCCCGGCATAATCAAGCCCTGTATTAAGAAAAGGGTACTCTAGATGAGTCCTATCGCTTGGTAGGTTGCCCATGATGACTTGAATAGGCTGAGCTTTGAAGCGAGTGCAGCGAACGCAGTTACGCACTACGTGCTTAGCCAGGTTTCTGCCTGCTAAAGGCCAGTAGGTGAGTCTAATATGTGCTAAAAGTAATTGTGGCCCTGCGTGAAAGAGTGTTTTGTGCTCTCTTTCGAATATAATTTTCGTCAAGTGATGTTTGCTACATAAAAGGATGGGATGCTTGACATTGTAACTATAGTTGGAATTGTTAAGACGTCCACCTACGCGTATTAAGTTGTCTGAATCAATGAAGGGAGACAGACTTATTAATCGATTCTTTTTATGTAATGCCTGATTAGTTTTAAGACATGAATATTCCTCAGGAAACATTTCCTGTTGAGAAATCTGTAATATAAGATTCTGTGATGATCGTAATTCTGAAACTGATAAGTAAGATGATTTTTTATTATTCTGATTCTGACAATTATGAATGAATGTTTGTATATAGGCTATGATTCTTATGAGTGACGTAAATGATGATTTATTATGAATTAAATTTGAAAATATCTCCCTCTATATATTCTCCCTCTCGTCATACATTTCATCCGCATCCTCCGACAACAGCTCCAACTCTGTCTGCAACACGTCGAATTCCTTATATAATGACTCCATTAAACCAAGACGGTGTTTTAATTCTGCTGCTTGGAAGCTGTCTAAATCATTACCCGTGCTAGGTATTAATCTTAAAAAGTTGCTAAAATGCGTAAGCTTTGCTTTGTAGCCACCACGCCTCTTTATAAGTTCCCTTAATTTTGCATCAGACATAATGAGAAGGTAGGTAGGTAATAAAGTCAAAGAAAAAAGTCTGAAGTGCTAGCAAAGACAAAGAAACGAATATAAAATTATGCGTAAATAGCTGGTAAGCCTACGGTAAAATCAGCTGATATCGCTAATGACCCGGCGATTTAACCGGTGCATCAAGTACAATATCGAAAAAATATCACTAATGAGGTTGTTTACGCGCTTAGCAAACACGTGCACCAAGCGAACAAAGAAATATTTTATGAAATTATGAGAAGTTATTAAGTATGCAAAATGAGGATGATTTGATTCTGGAAATTTCCACTGAATAGGTAAGCTATATATGAAGAGATCAATGTATGCCTGATCCGTATAGCACTATTTTAGCATTCCTGGATGACAAGGCAAAAAGGCAGGAAAAGAATGGAACGGACTCACTCAGTATAATGTCCCTCTGGGTAGACTGTCCTCTGCAGCGGGCGAGCCCGCTGTATCCTCTAAGTGTCCTCTACAGCGGGTAAGCGCGCGGTACGGACGGCCAGTCCAAAGTCCACAGGAGGCGCGTGCGTAGCACAAAAACGGCGATCTTCTTTAGCTCGAAGGACCATCTGTTGAATATCAAGCTCCAGGTGTGCTGCTGGTGGTCTTGACTTGGTAATAATAAAACTAGTGCGATATTACAAGTACTATAATAATGCTGATTACAACGAGACGACCGATTGTGTGCGCACGCTCAAGGTGTCGGAGAGCGAGTGAGTGGCGGGGGAAGCCTGCGATCGCGGTGTGATGTGTGGCCCGATGTGACGTCAGGAACAGTAATTTATTTCATCACCACTGCTCTCAAAACGGTGAAGGAAAACATCGTAAGGAAATTGGCATGTCCTAGAACCAAAAATTCGAAGACATGTGACATCTACCAACCCGTAGTTGGCCCGCGTGGTGGATTACGGCCCACTCCCGTCACCGAGAGTAGGCCTGTGTCACAGCAGTGGGAACATTTTAAGATAAGTCAGACAATAATCCCTAAGAGGGTGAATGGGGGAGGGTGAAATTTCACGCGGACGAAGTCGCGGGCAGAAGCTATATAGTTAAGTATAAACGCAACATCTATGACAAAAACAGTTATGTCAGATATCCGTAGGAAACAGTCGCTAACAGGTGACAAAGCTTGTTATAGTGATAAGGGTTCTGGGCTAGTGTTGGACAAGTCCCAGGAATTTTTATTTATCCCGGTGCGTATTACTTTGATTGGTAGAGATTGGGACCCGTAGGTAGGTAGTATGAAAAATACATGTTTAATTTAAGCCCAAAATAGACTTAATCCGTCTTATTACAAAACGAGTTCTAACTTTAGAACCAGGTTTAAACGCTCGTCCCCTAGCTCCCCAGGAGACTACACAGCACTCAATGTTCCACTACTATGCCCTACGGGATCATATAAAACTCCAATTTCCTTTTGAATCCCCTAATTGTTTGAGAACCATATTAATGAATGAAACCTTTTTACAATGTAGCGCTGGCTGATACAAAGATAACACTGACATTGACTGATATTTACAGGTACCTGATGAACTTTTATAGCACAAGGATATAATTATTACATTCAACGGCACAAATCGCCATTTTTATAAATATTTTGAAGTTATAGTTCGAATTTAAAAAATAGCGCGATGACAAAAAACTGACGTTAAACCTAAGTCTAAATTTTCAATTTTGCAGTAAGAACTTTACCTTTGTCAGAATAAAGTAAAAAAAAAAATTGGATAATCCAAAAGTGCATGACTCATAATGCTCATTTGAATAAGGCCGACTTTGTTAGTTCTCCATCTATTTTTCTGTTTGCAGTGTAGTTTTTCCGATGATAAATTGAACATGTACATAATTAGCATAACTTGGTTACCTATACTAATTAATTCGTTACGTGAAATGAAACTATCATCAACAACAAACTCACACAAAACCAACATACCCAAACGAAACTCATAGGTTCCTCTCAAACTGTCATTTAAAACTCCGGGACTCGCAAACTACTTAAACAGTTAAACATCCCGGGAAACGCAACACTACAAATGTTATAGTAAATACTGAGTGACCAGTGTTGCTAGACACACGAACAAAAAAGGTACTAAATGCTGCAAAGGGTCCCCGAATCGATCAATTGCAATAAATTGCTATTGTAATAATATTGTCAAACGCTTCAATTTCATTTAGTAGACTATCAATTATGCATCAATGTGGATCAATCACGTAAATATTAACAGTTGCAATAGACATTTTGTTGTACGAAATTTTCGAGTCAAATACAATTGGTCGACTATTACTCGTAAACTTGTAAAGCCCACTTAAGTGTGACAGTTTTCCTTTAAACTTCGTTATATATAGGTAATACTGCCGTGACATTTGAATTTCTATCTGCAACCGATAATGATCACTCCATTCACTCCTCTCTGTCCCAACCTGGGTTTAATTTCACAATCCCATCAATTTCGGTAGCCGGTTGACAGAAATGTCAGCCATCTTGAAGAGGCAAAGGATATTAATTGAAGGCAAAACACGTTACTTTGTGTGGCTGACAGGTAATTACGAGCACGATGTTGGGACGCAGTAATAAAATTGAATTAGACTTTGTATGTTGAAGATTATTTTTGTAATTTAATTAGCTTTGGCATCTGACTGCTTCGTTACATTAACGTGATCATCAGGACGAAAATAATTAAAAAAAACGTTCAAGAGCGAGTCGGACTAGCGCACCGAGGGATCCGTATAGTGAAATTTAAAAACATTTATAAACAGTTTATCGTGCTTTCCGACGCATGGAGGGGTATCGGTATATAAAAATGGTCGCCAATCCACTAACCGACCGCAGCAACTGTAGTTTAACCTGATCGATCGACGTGTCCTGCTATTATTACTTAGCCACGAGCCGGAACAAAAACACAGACCATAGTTTTCCAACCTCGTTCTTTATTAGATTTTAAAACAATAACTTACGAACGAACCCATCCTTTACGAAAATAGAAACGCAAAATATGCAAATGAACTACAGCCACCCTTACCTTACATACATCAAACTGTGCTTACCCTTTACAACTAAATATTAGGGATGGGCCAACTATAACTTTGGCCGAATATCCGCCTGGCCGACTAGTTGGTTGCAAAAAGAAAGACGTCGGCCAAGGCGAATTGCTGTCGTTGGAATGGTCGAAAACTAAACGCTACGTGTAAAAAGATTTCATTCGAGCACTAACAGATAACGCACAGCTTCAACCGCTGAGTCTGGAACTAAGAAATTTTGCACAAAAGTTTAGTTTCCTATTTACTGAAGGTCCTAGAATGAATATATTTAAATTCACCTCCTTAACAGGACGGTTACTGAAAATGCCAAATAGACGAAACGGGGTTTTTTTGTTGTATGACCTGGGTACGTTTTGTACGACGTGTGCGTTGATTACTTTTGATCTCTACTGTTTCATTTAGCACCTACAAATACTATGCCGTCTGCGAACTCTCTAAATAAAAGGCCGACTAGTGCCGTGGTTTTTGTCGTCGACGACAAATACGGCCGCATACTCGGCTTCCCCGTCTAGCCGGTACATCTCTACTAAATATATAGCGTGAATAAACAAAGGGCAGGGCTACATTCAAATGTAAATGAAGTGGAGTGAAGGGAATTTTCGCTGTTGTGTAATATTCCTTAGTGAGGACCGCTTGCGTAATGGTCAATTTAGCATATTATTGTATTGTGGAGTAGTGGAATCATTTCTTGAGAGGTAAACAGAGAATTATAACTTTAAACTTCATTGAAATAAATTAAAATTCATTTCTGGTATGGGCTTGTTGGTAAGTAATTACGACGTTAAGCTACGCTTGCCGCGGTTGGTCCGTGGATGCGTGACTATCTTCACATACCAAGACCCCTCCGAGCCTCGGAAAGCACTTTAAGCCGTTGGTCCCGGCTGTCATTCGTGGATCTTTGACAGTCGTTGCGGGTTGTCGCCCGAAAGTCTGACAACCATTCTTACCAAAAGGGGTATCGTATTACCCAGTAACTGGGTTGTGGAGGTTAGATAGGCAGTCGCTTCATATAAAATTCTGGTATTCAGCTGTACCGGTTAGACTGGAAGCCGACCCCAACATAGTTGGGAAAAGGCTAGGCAGATGATGATGTAGCATAGCTATTCACAACCACTCGATACGCTTTCGTACCGTATCGAACATCAATTAATGTTATCGTAGGAGTCCTCTAAACGCTGCTCACAAGTCCAAAACCCAAAAATTTTGTCAGTTTAAATCAAATAGACAACCACTATTCCTCCGACAGCTGTTTGCTGTCGCGGACAAGGCACATCATGTTATCGATATGTATCATTTTCGATACGACAGCCTGTCGGACGGTTGTGAATGGCTATGCTGGTATGTTTTTAAACCCGGTCCTTTGTATATTCATTCCGTTCTGATCCCCTGAAACCCCTCCCCCCCTGCTAGTTCTTCTTCTGTTTTAATATGTTTCTTATCCAACTTTCTCATACCGATATATACTCGTTTTACAAAAATGTAGGGAAATTAAAGGTGTTTTTGACAAATTGAGACTGAGATCAGACTGTGAACGTTCTTAAAATTTCAAGAATTGCCCCTCTGTTCTTGGAACATAATATTATTCTGTAAAGTTAGCTTCGAAAGCCATTTACGTGACCATAAAATGATTGAAGCACACACACACATAGGAACAAAATGGATTCCCACCTTCGCAAACCAAGACGTTACAACTCCCAAGTGATGTTAAGAGAATAATAGATTCGATCTAAAGTACTAGCTTACTGTAGTGGTCGACTAATCCAACTATAAAGTTTATGTTGGCAAATGTGCTTAACATAATTATTTGCATTTGGCTTTATGCAGAACAATCTAGAACTTGATTTATCTATCAAGTTGCTCCTATAGAACTAGAAAATTACAGTGAGTGTGGAATTAGGTAGGCAGGAACCTAGGTACTGTAAAATTTGTCTTCCAAAGAGAATCTTACATCGTACAAGCTGGCAGAAATATGATTCTCGTTGGATTCAAATTTATATTTCACGGCACTGCAAGAGGCGCCGTCCAGTTTTGTTAAAATAAAAATTCCTCCAGATCTAATTTCGGGATTCATTCCGTTTTGATCCCCTGAACCCCCCAACCCTCCCCCCTCATCGATCCCCTGCTAGTTCTTCTTTCGGCCATGGCGACCAATCTCTGTGAGACCAACCTTGGGCGCGGGAGATATCAATATAGTGCACAAGTGTGTGCGCAGACACAGGTGCACTCTTTCTTCCCTCACTGTCCTTGTCATTGGAGTGAGATCAGGTGCAGGACCAACGACATAATGTGCTTTCTGAGGCACGAGGGTATCACACCGCCAAGTTCCAAACTCCAGGATGTTATCAAAAAAACCCAATAACACTTATGCCAAACCGGAAATCGAACCCTCGCTCAGCAGGCTTGCGACCACGAGACCAAGAATCACCGAACAGCATAGCTATTCACAAACATACGATTCACTATCGTATCGACAATGACACTTGTTCGATAACCTGATTTCTGAACCGAAGGACCGGTATAACGCTATTCACAGATCCCTGTGGAAGGGTTTTTTTTAAGGTGTGTATACGGGGAACGCTACAAAATGGTAGTAAATAGATATTCGTGGTAGAAAATTTTAAGTGGGACATAAATGATTTTTATTGAGTATTTCATTATGGGCAACTATAGATTATGCATTCAGTAACTATTAACAAATAAAAAACAGTAAACAATGATTTTATTAATAAATAAAATTTACCTGATTTTTATTAAACCTTGCTTTGTAAACTTCAACTTCTGTTAAACCTGGAAATCTGGAATAATTATTTTTCAGAATTTTGTTTTGAGCTATAAAGATAATTGAGAACTACACGGAAGACAAGGCGGTATGCTCGAAAGACTGCCCTTTGGGCGAATAAAAAAAAATGAAAATAATAATTGAGAAGTGAAAAATAAGTTTTGTGA
This sequence comes from Gortyna flavago, assembly GCA_963669345.1. Lineage (NCBI taxonomy): Eukaryota > Metazoa > Arthropoda > Insecta > Lepidoptera > Noctuidae > Gortyna > Gortyna flavago. The sequence goes on from OY770149.1 coordinate 12,429,152, forward strand.
ATAGCTATGCAGGTCTCATAAGAACGACATTGGCTGATTACTGTCACTCTAGCACACATAACTCTAAACATCACACACCACATGCCCACCATACACACTCATACACACCACAAACACTACATCACACCAAATACACTACATACTCGTACCAAGCACACTCTAACAAATTATTCCAGGTAAATAATGCTTTTCATGTTTTTAATTTATCTTTGTTAATTTTTAATTTTTTTGATTGTGTTAAAGATGAGTTGACATTGCATAAAACTCGACTCATGTAATTAGGAGAAGACACTGGCTTCTCTAAAAAGTGTACAGACGCTAGCTCATCAAGTTACTACAATCTGTCAAATTTCTATAATATATTTTCAACTTTATCGCAAAAGCATAAGGTGTAAAGTTGATTGAGAAAATTTGACAGTTTTGGGTAGCTTGATGTGCTGGCGTCTGTACAAAGTAAGTCTCGACCCCTTAACTGCATGGGACACTATAGTGTAGAACGCATTCTCAAAATTTTAATGGTGTATGTCACTTTTAAAATTCTATATTGTGAAAGATGACTAAGGGCTGATTTTTCCACGGCCAGATAACTTTTATTCGAGGAATAAAATTGACGTTTGACAGTTTTTGTGTGAAATAACTGTCATAATTGCAAAATTATTCCGCGAATAAAGATATGAGATGATTCAAAAATCAGCCCTAAAAGTGAAAACACACCTTCAAAAGTCTAGTTTGAAGGCGTGTTGATCAATTACCTACTCGTACTCGTTACTGATCAAAAGGGTAAGTAAGTACTCATGGCATTGTACAAACTCAGGCTGATATAGAAAAGAAAGAAAGAAAGAAAATACGTTTATTTGCGGCAAACACACTAGCTATATAACATACTAGCTCCTGCCCGCGACTTCATTCGCGTAACAATCGTAAGACACCACAATTTACTAAAATAATAGCCACATTTTTATTAGAAACAGAATACCTAGATTGGCATCAATGTATTTTTGTTTTTGAAAATTGCCCTTATGATTTTGACTGTAATTTTTTTCAAAATCTGTGAATGCAGCTAAACATTATATTTCAAAAATTTAAGAACGGTCTCCTAAGGCCGTTTTCTTGTAGCGACAACGATAAAGGTACCCCGCTCTTATTGCCCCGTCTCAAAAATCTACCCTGTATATGTCATGACTGACTGCTTTGCTCCATAAAGGTATAGCGTGATGATCTGTAACACTCTGCATTTAAGCTCGTCTTTTAACAATTTGTGGAATACTAACAAATTACAATATTGCTCATCCACCATAGCCAACAGCGTGATAACTTAGAGCCTAGAGACTGATCAGACTCAGGGAATATCTATGAAAATTTTTAACAAAATCTATTTTGTAGTTATTGCTTTGTGTCACTCACTTAAAATAAACTTTTGACTTCGCTACGATTTTATTATATTTTGTATAGAGACAATGTAATTTATATGACGTCTAGACCAGACCAATGTAAACATAAACAAAGTTATTAAATAATGGAAACCTAACATAATAATATTATTTCTTAGCTCAAAAAGGCTTTCTTCGAAAAAACATTTTGCATGAGTCAAAATATGGCTTCACAAAACTGAATGGCTGAAAAAAATAGTAGGTCGCTTAGGTTAGAGTACAGAGACAAAAGGAAGCAATTTAATAATACACATAAAATGATCATCCCAGCGCTGATTTGCTAGATTCGTTTTCTATCATTATTTATCCTGACAAAGTTTATTATAAAATTTATTCTGTTTATTATGTATGTATCTATGTATGAGTATTTATTATTTTTCGAGTTATTTGTCCACATTTGTACAGTATTTTTATACTTGTGCATAAAGTTTTAATAAATAAATAAATATCAGAGGTTTCACATTTGTTCATTTTTAACAGACTTGCAATTTTTTTCAAAATGTTTTTTACCTCTGTGCTCCGTTATTAATTATAAGCCAATTTTAAAAATTATTTGAAAAGATATACTTTTAGATAGGTCCCATAGAAATTACGTCAAAGTCAGTTCAATCAGTAGTTTGCTATTTAAACCGAAATTATTGGTAAAACTTCAAGTAAACGAAATTGCTTTTGTATATGTTTATTACGAGATATGCAAATTGTGAATTGATTTCAAAAATTCTTATATTAATAGATAGGGTGTGCCACAATGGTGGTCCCATATAAATTTAATTAACTTTGCTTTAGTAGTTTTTGAGTCAGCTTCAATAATACGTATTTTTGCCACTCATTTTATATTGATGATGTTATAATAACTTCCTGTCACTGATATTTTTTATTTATACGAATTTTTGTGGGATAAGTTAAAATTAAAAACTTTTTTCACTTTGTAGTGTCTTTTCTGCACGTGGTTATTTTTGTAAAAAAAAAATTGTACTATCAGTTGGCATCATCTCTCACTCGAAGTGGAACAAAGGAAAAAACAATCAGCTTTCCCATAGAAAACTTCAATACCTACTCGATCCAAATCTACCAAACAGTTGGCCGATGGGGCCTAAAGGTTCTGGAGTGGCGACCGCGTAACGGAAGACACTTGCTGATAATAATTGCAGTATTGCTATCCGTTTGAAGGGTATAATAATAATATTTATGAAAATGGGCACATGAGAGAATATGAACCCCCTCTCTAAACGGCAACACACCAGCAATTCCTTAGCGCTGCAGGTTGCACATAACCTAACCTCATTCCATCAGACCGTCACGACTTGTTTGACAAACCTTTTTACCCTCAAAATTACAGTACTCGAATCCCTGAAATTTCCAATACAATGTAAACAAAAGGCTATTTTGCTGGACAGAACTGTCAACCTTATTGAAGTCAACAAGATAAGGAGGTTCCCAACACCCCGAAGTGAATGGACCTTGACACAGTGCGATAATATAGCCACTATCAACAATGGACTAACATTTTCTAAAGACGTTCCGAATGAAAACGTTCTTTTAAAAGTAGCTTTGAGTTTTTTAAAGTATTGTACCTACAAGGTGGATTTGTATATCGTTTTTTCTTGTAAGGATAAGAAAATGAATGAGCTGAGATGAAAAGAGGGTTTTTGACTTTTTCGTGTTTCGATTCAATATTTTCCGTTTAGAGCATTTCTGAGCTTGACAAAATATACTCACCAATTTGTGGGGTTATGCACACCATTTAGCATAAACAGCCTATTATACCTAATATTCCCATACACAAATCTCCTCTTTGTGAGAGCGAGCGGGCCAAACTCCAACACGCGGGCCCAGTGCGGGTTGGTAGATGTCACATGTCTTCGAATTTTTGGTTCTAGGACATGCCGGTTTCCTCACGATGTTTTCCTTCACCGTATTGAGAGCAGTTATACAGCTCTCATTAACTAGCGAGTTAATTGAGTAAAACACTATCAGTAGCAACGGTTTTGCTTTTGACAGTTCAACAATATTCATTGCGTTATTCACGTTGTTGGGCAGACAGATTTTTCGAACATTTGGAGCAATGGAGCAGCAATATCCTTTAACATGATTCAGGTTGAGATTAATAGTGTGTTGCAATTTGGGTGCTGCAGTGCGATTCTGTAACCATCTCACCGTGAAAACTTAGGTGAAGTGAGCATGGAGTGAGCTGTCATTAGCGTAAATCCCTATAGCATCAGATGGAATGACAGCTCACTTCACCTAACTTCTCACGGTGAGATTCTAACAGAATCAACCGGCTGGTCATAAAGTTGACATGACTCATCAAACGATACATAACCAGTATAAGCTGACTTCGCCGTGTCATCGTGTACCTACCTACCACGTAATGACTACTTAACAGACAAGTTTCTGGTACATTAATGATGATGATACGTGCCACCAAGATAGCTGCTCACCCCATAAGTGGAGTGTTTGAAGATAAACACGATGCAAGTGTTTATGTCTAAATTAGCTGTCGTTAAGATACCGTCAGCGGGTTAGCTTAGTTTTAACCGTAGATTTAGGTTACGTTGGGTTATGACGTAATGGGGAGAAAATTTGTGGGTATTTTTTTCTAAGATAGCTAATTGGCCTACTATAGGCCGACCGCTTAACTGGGACGTTGCCTGAGGTAGCTGCGCGGTGAGGGAGGGGTGTGGTGACGTCATGCGAGAGCTCAGTGATTCGTCAACTTGTGACAACTATCACCCCTCCCTCATCGCTACCTCAGGCAGCAACGTCTCAGGCCATAAAGTGGGAATTTTTTTTATTTTATTAAGATAAAACTATCTATACTGGCTGGATAAACTTCTAATAATTTAACAAACTATTAAAATTAAAATATAAGATCCTAACCTAACTAAAATTATTAACAAACTAAAATATGGCACCGAAATATTCCTCCGCAGTGGGAGGTACTGCATCCGTTTATTCTCGCTTAAATATATTCCATGATTAATTTAATCAGCTTGTTATTATACCCATGTATGTCAAGGGCTTCTCACCGACAAATATTTGTTTAAATACAATCATCGCTGCAATATCGAGCTATTTATTGTTTTAAATTCGTTTTTACTTTTGTGAGAGTTTCATAAATGCTCTGAAAATGGTGAAGGAAATATGAGATGTCCTAGACCCAAAAATTCAAAGACATGTGGCTTCTACCAACTGGGCCCGCGTGATCAATTATATTCCACTCCCTCCAGAAGAGAGGAGGCCAGAGTCCCAACAGTGGGAACATTAAAGGCTGAATATGCATTGATTCCTAAGATTAAAACTTGCATGAAAGTTGAACAGTCACATTGATCCGTGTCAAGGTCTAAACCTAGTGCTAAAAAAGTAGTTCCTACAGCCAGGCAACCAAGACATTATTCTACCACGAGCTGGAAAATTCCAGCCAATATTTAGCAGAAAATTGAGTGCTTGGAAAATAAAGTACTATACAATTACTTAAAGCACGCAGGCTTCCTTATCAGGAACCTTAAAATGATGGTTGTAAAATTAGCCTTGCACTGTATTTTCCTTCCATGACCGGACGTGTAAATTATACCGTGAACACTTATTTAATGCTATTAAAATTATACACCACATAACACCTTAGGGGTAACATTATTTTTTGCCACGAAAAAGAATGAAACGAAAAGTCCCATTCCTTATGTGTGATTGTAAACACAGGTTCAAAAATAAATAAACACAAACTAACCTTCAGAAATTCCTAATTGTGAAAATCCATTTACACCAAGCCCGACCCTATGATCAAACTGGAGCATTTTCAGAGCATAAAAAGTAGACCAAACGTCAGTGGTAACAAATGCAATCAGCCTGCTTCGTATTCGATTGAAACTCTGTACAATGCTAGGCCAACTTGGGATCAAAGCATTACCATTAGTGTGCGGTCGACTGTAGGTACAGACGCCAGCACATCAACCTACCCGAAACTGTCAAATTTTCTCAATCAACTTTGAACCTTATGCTTTAGCGATAAAGTTGAAAATCTATCAAAGAAATTTGACAGATTGTAATAGGTTGATGTGCTGGCGTCTGTACCTCGTAATCGTTAATCTGTAATCGTTAAAAATATTTGCACAAATAACTTCCGCCTATTTCAAACCACTCTTATCTTTATCCAAACCTCACAAAACAAACCTTCTACACTCACCTCCATAACATCAACAAAAAAACCCGTAACACAACAATAACATAACCGCTTAATACTGCCAAATAACCGTTATTAATACCGCTAAATAACCGTTATTAACACGTTAAGCGCTACACGCACTTGACGTCAGTGTAGTGGCGTTAGCTGAATATATCGCGAGGCTTAGTCCGCCTCATTAATATACCATTTCGCGAAATCCCTGTGTTACATACATGGGATAAACTTAGAGCATTTATCGTAAATTCGCCATTGTTGAGAAGGTTATTTTCAGTCGAATTATTAGGTAATTTCTGGAAATATTTCAGGGTTGTTACAAGTATTGGTCAACTTTTATCAACCCTGAAAAACTTGTAGGCTTTCAGAATAAAATGTCCCATACATTGTTAGTAAATAATACTTATTAATGTTAGTAATTTTTTTTTTACTTTTTCAATAGTGCTAGTCACTCTGAAATCAACTTAATAATCATTTAAAAAAAGTTGATAATTATTTGTTTAACTTGAAATAGGATAGGGGTGTGCAGCACTGCGCGTTTTTACTATAGGTTGGTGGATTAACTAATGGACATAATGTTTTGTTATGAGTCGTCATAACGTTTCCAACTTGACTCAGGATCAGCCTATCGTTAAATAAATTATGATATAAAAAATAAATGGCTATGATGAATAAAATTGTTAGTCATGCTTACGCTACGTTATTTAAAAACAATCAGATGTTAACAGTCGTAGTCGTCGGGTTAAGGATGAGTTATGTATCGTAAAGTCAAGCAGGGCTCTGATGCATGAAAGCATATTCTGTTTGACCCCAAAAATTTATAATAAGCTCCCAACACCTCTGAAACAGCTTGCCACAAGGTTGTTTAAGTTGCATCTAAAATAAAATCTCATAGCCAAAAGCTACCACAGCTTATCAGAGTTCCTGAATTAGCGAAATTAAGATGTAGATAGGCACATTATTGTGACATTTCTCCTAGTTACTAATTGTAATGTTTTTGTTCTTTTAAATGTTGTATGGTAGTTAATTAAGCTGTTTCTGAACGGTTGTAATAATGTAGTTAGCAAAACATGTGGCTCGTTTTTTTTTTGTTCCGTCCACAATGCACATGTATTGTACTTACTTACACATATTTTACAAAAATAAAAAAATCTTCTGCTTCTTTAAATCAGGCCTTAAGGTCATCGAGATCATCCAACACTTATCTTAATAACTGACCCAAAAACCCAGCAAAAGACAAATATCTACGCAAAACATTATCCAAAGTATATCTCTAAAATTTATGACAGTCTCCCTCAGGATAAGGCTCTAAATCTACATTAAAACTTGTTTATAACGCCTTAATTTAGAAAAGGGTAGGCAGAACTCCCCAGTCGCTATTTGTTATAAAAATGAGGGTAGGTACTCTGCGAACTCTGTTAACTGATTAGCAATTTTTGTTTAATTAATGCTATGTTTGTGTGCATTTACTAGTAGGATTTTGTAAAAGGCATAATAACTTATTAACAAATCGTAATTATGAATAAAAAGGGAAATAAAACATACACGGTTTCCTAAAAACGTGGTGCATTTTTAGGGCTAGGCTTTAATGACAGCCGTCAACGGCAGATTTAACTGCAGCTGTCGAAATTCGACGACGAACACCGTCAACGACGCGACGTGCCGCTCATGTATTGAGCACCGTACTTAAAAACATGACCGGCACGGTGTCGACGGCAGCCGCCGACGCGTCGACGAGCGTCTACGGCTGCAGTTGTCTCTGCCGTTGACGCGTGCCACTCATGTGTATCCACATATTAATGACGGCACCGATTTCTTAAGAAACCCAGTACGGCGGCACGAGCATGCAGGTAACGTAAAATTTTCGTAATTAATTCCATAATATTTACTTAGCATTCATATCTATGGGCGATATTAATTGTGTTATAGAATTCAATGGAACAGAGGAGTAATTAACGTAATTTTAGGAACGTTCAGTCTGAGGGGCAATTCCTGTAATGAATGTTCACAGACATTGATTGACGCTTAGATGAGTTTGCTAATAAATTTTGAACGTTTTTAATTACGGGAATTGGCCTTCAGTTGTATTTCTGTTCATAAACGAAACAACAAATTATGATTAGATAAAACACAGGTAAACGTTGCTGTATTCCTTCACGGCGTAATCCTGCGCCAACCCACATGCACTCTATAATACCAACAGCCTATTAAAGGGTTGTTTACTCATTGTCTGGGCCCACCAAAAGATAAATAAAAACAAAAATTAAACAGCCCACCACAATTTAAAAATACACCCTTTAACACGTATTTTATTCTCACACATATAACCTACCTAACCAACCTATTTTGAACCGCGGAGAAAAACAGAACTAAATTTAAATGTAACGTATTTGACGTTCCATTTGACAGCTCTTTTCACCAGTGGCGCCACCCCGAATTGTCAAGTTAAGCTGGTAGCTTGTTAATGAAAGGAAAGGAACTCATTAATCTCCCTTTTGTGATAGTGATTTATACACTTTTGTGTAGTCTGTGGTTGTAGGGTTGTTCGTGAAAACAGCGTAAAATTACAGGGTAGTCGGAAAATTATGGGATGTGTTATTAACTTTGTATCAGGGTTGTGTAATGTGGGGATTTACGAAGATTAAGAGCGTCTTTTTTCTGTGGGTGTTGTGAAACTGACTGGGTTGTGGAGGTCAGATAAGCAGTCCCTCCATGTAAAATACTGGAATTTAGCTGGATCTGGTTAGACTAAAAGTCGGTACCAACATAGTTGCGATCTAGGCAGAGAGAGGATTTGGTGGCCAAGAGGTAACGGCCCCGACTTACAAGTTGTAGGTCGTGGGTTTGAACCCAAGCAGGCACATTATTTTGAGTAAATCATTTCATCACCACTGCTGTCAAAAAGGTGAAGGCAACCGGCATGTCCTAGAACCAAAAATTCGAAGACATGTGACATCTGCCAACCAGCACTGGGCCCGCGTGGTAGATTACAGCCCACTCTCGCTTGAGGAGAGGAGGCCTGTGTCCCAGCAGTGGGAACATTATAGTCTGATTATGCAAATAATGTAGGCAGATTCTAGGCTTCCATTTTTAATAGCTTTACAAAAAATCGAAGCATAAAAAAAAATATTGAAAATCAACATCCCGATGTTTAATTGTTTTTGCCTCGGTTCTTTAATTAATAAGTTGTCTGGCCATAATGGAATCCTGTCCATCAACGAAGTACTTGAAAATAAATTGTTTTCTAGATGTTAACATAGCCTCGTTCATTTCAGCATTGTCAGTACCAGGCTTATAGGATTTTCATATATTTTTCTCGAGTATTGCTGAGTTAGGGTCTAATAATGCTCTTAATGCTTTTTTATCCGGATTTGTGCCAGTGCCATTATTGGCACTGGCCGTATAGTATGTTGAAAGACAAAATATTCGAGACAAGTTGATAAAATTACGAAAGAAGTTTTTAATTTATAGTGTAATATAGGTATGTACAGACGCCAGCACATCAAGCTCCTATAATCTGTCAAATTGTAATAGATTTCAACTTTATCGCTAAACTATAAGGTTCAAAGTTGATTAGGAAAATTACACAGGTTCGGGTAGCTTGATGTGCTGGTGTATATACAAGCTAACACTAAAATATAATTTAACTAACTTTTGCCAACGGCTTCACCCGCGTGGAGGTCGGAAAATATCCCGCGGCAACGTATTGCTTGGATAAAAAGTATCCTATGTGTTAATCCAGGTTAAATTACATCCAAATCCTATTAAAAGCATAATAATATTAATGCATAAACTTATAAAAAAAGATGGACTCCGCGCCACGCATATCGAAAGTGAAGCACCGTACCGATCTATGTGTGCGTGATTGACGATTGACGCTGTCGTGTTAAGTAATGGCGGCCGGTCGGCATACTATGATATAAATGTGAGCGCTAGACGTGTTTGTACAAGCGGTCCCGGCATACTTACTGTGCTTCACTTTCGATATGCGTGGCGCGGAGTCCATTTTTTTTTATAAATCTATGTATTAATGATTTAAATATCTACTATCAAGAATTTATGCAAGCTCGTAGTACTTTTTGTTAAGAATGCTCAGAAATTCGGGTCATATTTCAATCATGATTCGAAAGACACGTAAAGCAATTGTGACCGTCGAAAGTTATTTTTCTTTTCCTCAGGAGAGTGATTTTCTTTCTGGATGGAAGGTACCCTATTTCCTTTCCTATACCCCTTTTTTTTTAAGGATGGGAAATAAAGATGGAAAATCATCAAATGACCCCTCCCGCTCTGGGTGGAGCGGGAGGGAGTGTCACACTCTTACTGACTAAAACCCATCCGTGTTCCTTCCTTAGCCCTTTATATTCCGGGGTAGCGGTAACCCTTTCGGACAATCCCGCTGCCCCGGCAGGATTCGGCCCTGACGGGCCCCTCCTTCGATGCTGACATCTCTTTGAGGCGCGCGTGGAACACATACGCGCCGTCCGGCACGGGCCTGGTCCTGATCGGACGGCGAGCTACCCGTTACTCGCCGACCGCAGGCCCGCGCCTATGGTGGCCGGGAGTCGTCACGCGGCTCCCGACGCCCAGGGCGTCTCCCGCGGCGGCTGGGACGCGCGGCTCTCTCGGCTCTCTCCCTCGCCCATCCCTTCCTATACCCCTGACAACGTAATATGCAACATTTCCAGTGGATTAGGCGTGAAAAGTTAACAAACAAACTCCGCATTTATAATATTAGTTAGGATATAATGTTCAAGTATAAACATAACTGTGACTATTCTGGATAGAGAGCTATGACCAGCAGTGCACGTATTTTGGCTAAATGATGACGCGGATATAAGCAAGATTAAGAGCCGGCCATATTAGCCGTAGAACCGATGACCGTTGGGATAGACGAGTTTTAGAGTGGAGACTGCGAATCGGCTAACGTAAAGTAGGACGCCCGCAGGCTAGGTCGAGGGACCATCTGCGTGACTGGTAGCAACTGGATGAGAGTTGCCGGGAATCGAGCTGAATAGCATGCAATTGGAGAGGCCTATATCCATCTGTGGACCACTTTAGATTGGTGATGACGATAATGAATGTCGCGAGAAAAATTAAAATAAGAATCTACTATGAATCTCTAACGTTGCCTAACAATGAATTAATAAGTAAATTTTATCAGAATTCAAGGCACAGCTGTTTTAGACTTTGTTAATTTCATCGCATTTATCGAGTCTCTAGAAACGTTTTAAAGTTTTAACACTTTCGTTACACATCGTATTGAAAGTCAACATTCCTTGTTTTCCCAGTGTGTCTAAATAAATTGTATTCTGTAATGAAAAGCTGTCCGTCAAACGCGTTCTTCTTGAAAATAAATTGTTTTCCACAGCTTCATAAGGGGTGCTACGAATGTGCCGACCCGAAGCATTTATTACAAATAATATTCGATAATATTCTTTCATTTCGAGTAAGCCGAGCCGAGCCGTTACTTAAAAAATGTCCATACTATCCATACTTCCATCTTAATATTGAAATGCGCAAGTAATTTTATCTGTCGTTTACATTTTCATACCTAAACGGTTGAACGTATTTATTTTTTTCATCACAAACACTGCTATAATTACAGGAAATTCCTAATGCGGTAGCGTGGCCCTTAATTAAAATATCGTAAATAACTACCTTAAATAACAACATTATTTTTGTGAATTCATTCAGAGAGCACGAAAATAAATCGATCCTGTCAGCCGTGTCATTCAGTGCGTGCAAGGCGCGCGTCAGTGGCGCTTTGCTGAGCAAGTTGGTTCGTGCATATGGCAGTGCTAGTAAAGTAGTAACCGTGGCTTTCGGTGCCGCATCATCTGAACACCGGAATTGTAGGTCTTACCACGGATTTGGATTGATATAGACGATGTTTGGGGGAGGCCTACGTCCAGCAGTGGACGTATTTCGGCTGAAATGATGATTATAATGATAAGGTCGTAGCAGGTGACGTTCTGTAATTTCTTTCTATCCTTTAGGAAAAAGGCATAAGTATGCGTAACAGCCCCACGGGTCGATCGATCAGGTTAAGCTACGCTTGCCGCGGTTGGTCCATTGATGGGTGACCTTGACACACCGAGACCCCTCCGTGCCTCGGAAAGTACGTTAAGCCTTTGGTCCCGGCTGTCTTTCGTGAATCTTTGACAGTCATTACGGATCGTCAGAAGCCCAAAACTCTGACAACCAGTCTTACCAAGGGGTATCGTATTACCTAGTAACTGGGTTGTGGAGGTCAGATAGGCAGTCGCTCCATGTAAAATACTGGTATTCAGCTGCATCCGGTTAGACTGGAACCCGACCCTAACATAGTTAGGAAAAGGATAGGCAGATGATGATGTGTCATGTTAAATTGACACTTACGATATTTCATCAAGTAAAAGTAATCCTAAGGTTGTGATGGCACTTGGCAGCACAGCATAACAGAAAAATTCTAGGCAAATTTCAAAGCATGTTCAAAAAAAGTTAGGAAAAAGGCTAGGTTTGGTGGATTCTTCTTCACTTCTCCTAGGAAATGATATAAATCTGGTGCCAAATACCAGAAGAACCTGAATATCTTTGGCGAATCATCGGCAGATGGGAGTTATAAATCATAATCTATTGAAAAGACATGGTATACTGATTCATGCGATTGGTGCAAGTTGTGAAAGACTATCGGATTGTAGAGTAATACCTGCATTGATTACATTGGCCAAAGAAACGATGGATGGAATGTGGGAATGATGATATGGGTAGAAAGGTGGAGACGACCGGGTACCGAGATAATACCAATAGAGAAGAATTGAAGAAAAATACATGATGCACCGACCCCCAAATAAATTCAGTACTCGAAATTACTCCAAATTAGTAGCGTATGACCAACGAAAGCTGACGAAGAAAAAAGGCGGCAATTTAAAAAAAATCAAGAGCTACCCTGGCTATATACTGCGTAAACGCAATTGATACTATTTATTATTCATTGCAAATTTATTGATTTATTGACAGTCCTAAAATGTCTCTATTCTAAAAGTTTGGAAAATAATTGGTTTGGTCAGCTTTCGTTGGCCAAACTCTAGTACCAATTTTTGTTTTGTTTGACTGTTTTGCTGTTGTTGATGCGTTGGTTGTTTCATTAAAGTGTGAAGTTTTTCGTTGTAACGTCCATTCATTCGTCCATTCTTTGTTCCGTAATTCGTTATCAAATGTTTTCGTTGTTTCGTGCTTTCGTCATTAGATTATTCGTTATTGCAATCTTTCGGCGATGCATTATTCGGCGACGCATATTTCGAAATCACGTAGCGGACTCGAAATAAGGGCTGAAGAATGATGAAATTGATTACATTTGGAGCAGTGCTGGACCAGTGGTATCGCACCCGACTTACGAGTTGTAATCGTGGGATCAAACCCAAACAGACGCTTTACTTTGTGTAAATTATTTCATCACTACTGCTCTCAAAACGGTGAAGGAAAACATCGTGAGGAAACCGGCATGTCCTAGAATCAAATATTGGAAGACATGTGACATGTACCAACCCGCACTGGGCCCGCGTGGTAGATTTCAGCCCACTCCATCTCGAAGATATTAGAAGGCCTGTGAAGCAGTGAGAACACTATAGGCTGATTATGTTTATGCTACATTAATTACAAACACTTTTGGAACAACTAAACAGTAAACTCCCCGTTACTGAAAGGTTTCTTTGATCAGTTAATGAACGCTCAAATCTTACGGTACCTGTAAGTACTACTCGTAATTAGTTTGCGTAAATAACAAAGAGCCAATTAAATGATTTGACACGATCAGATTAAACTAAACAGGCTTTCAGAGAGACTACTTAACTGCGTAACAAACTAACAGCAGGTGTGGGTGTCATTTTGACAGTTCAACAATATCTATTGCGTTATTTACGTTGTTGAGCAGATTTTTTTTTGGAACATGTGAAGCAATTGATTAGCAATATTCCTTTTTTTTGCGTGGCAACCTCATTCTTTTTCTAAAGCCTAAGTTAGTTAGTAAGTAAACGGAATGAACGCCACCATTAAACTGAACGAACACAGATAAAAGATTAAATATTGTTTTTTTTATACTTGTAAGTACCGGAGAAGAACCGGCAAGAAACTCCACGATTACTCTTTTAAAAATAGTTGGTTTTTACAATGTTTTCGAGTTACAATAGGTATGGGAGGACAGCGTAGGCCTGTCAACAAGTACCAGGTACTTGATAATATAAAAAATCATCTGCAGATCTGAAGTCTAAAAGGCCTACAAAGTCCTCACATTTACAAAATTAGAATCCATCAAAAGGATAAAGTAAATAATAAAATTTAAAAAAACCTACTAAATCCAAGTGATATGAGTGCCATTACAACCACTAATCCACCCGCTACCCCTCTTAAGTTACACCACACGAATATTTTCTTCCAAGTTCAAAGGAAATTGGGTTACCGTCGTTAATCACAGGAAGTGACGTCGTCGCCGTGTACTTCCGGCAGACCCTTACAGGCTAACCGACTTTCAAAGTTTCTTTTGAGGCTTTCAGACTAGTCTGATAGGATCTTTATTACGGCTTAAAGGCTATTAGAAGTATTAAGATAGGTCCTATGGGGTGTTTAGGGTCGTTTTATAGGATTTTTTTTGTGTTTTTACAGTTTTCCTTTTATTTGTTGATAAGTATGTTACCATGGCTAGCTGACAAATAATTTTAATTTAATGTTCCGTGTCTCGTAATGTCAATTACTTTGCATACCTACTAAAGTATAGATTTTTTTTTACTTAACAGACAGCTGTGCTGCTGGGGAGTTTGTTGCTAATATCGGGATAAAAACGATCCTATGTCCTTTCCCGGGACTCAAACTATTTCTGTACCAGGTTTCATTTAGACCGGTTCAGCGGTTTGAGCGTGAAGACGTAACAGACAGATACACTTTCGCATTATATATTTTCGCATTACATAGGTATAACTAGCTGCCCCCCTGGTTTCACCCGCATAAGTGTTGATACTGTGGGAATATCGGGATAAAAGTAGCCTATGTGCTAATTCAGGGTATCAGCTACCTCCATACAAAATTTTATTAAAATTGGTACTGCTGTTTGACCGTGAAGAAGTAACAAACATATAAACACACACACACACACTCACAAACTTTCGCTTTTATAATATTAGTGTGATATTAGTATGGAGAAGAGGACCTAATGGCCGCGTCAGCAAATAATAACCCTGTTGCAAGAAGAACTAGCAGGGGATCGAGGAGGGGGGGTGGGGGGTGGAGGGGGGTGCTCAGGGGATCAGACCGGAATAAATCGCTGAATTTTGAGCTAAATAAATTTAAAAACGATATTTATTGTTAGTGCTATTTTTGGCATCGAAACGCTATGAAGAAAAAGTTCTCAAAAAGTATTTTCTTCAAGGCTTCCTAGTGTACGGTACTCAAGATCAAACTTATGATTTAATCAACAAAACGACTTTTATTTAAATATTGGCGACGTGCATCTTGCCTAAAGCCAGAACCTTCCCAGCAATTCTCGTACAAAGTTGTATGAAACTCAACAAAAATTACTTCAAACAATTCCTAAAGAAAGCAGAGAACCACAATTTGTCTACATTAATTAAAACTTGTATATTTTAAGTTCGAAACGCGAGGAAATACAAACTTCGGGAGCACAATCTTTATGGAAACCCTGAACAATGTTATGCGGTTTTCAAAACCTTATGACATAAGTAATAGAGTTTAATTTGGCATGTTTTGTTTAAGAAATGATAGATGTCTTAGTTGTAATGTTTTGCAGTTGTGAAAACCTTAAGGTTTTAGTGACAGAGTAAAATTTGGCATGTTTTGTGGAATTGATGATAATAGATGTCTTAATTCAAGAGAAGTCTTACAATTCGTGGTGTAAGTTGAGCTAGGGTGCGGTCAGATTGCTCTAAATTACGAAGAGAATAAAATCTTATGGCGTTATAACCGGTTATGAACTCAGTACAAACTAGATAAATGGTGATCAACGTCTGCCTTTGAAATACATAATAATGTTTTGTGGGATCCAACGCCAAAAATATTAAACTGGGATTCAAAAGTGGGATCCAACAAAAATAAATCTTCCCGACTATGTTAGGCTTGGCTTTCAGTCTAACCGGAAGCACCTGAATACTAGTATTTTACATGGAGCGACTGCTTATCTGACCTCCACAACTCAGTTACTGGGTAACACGAGACTCATTGGTTGTCAGACTTTCGGGTTTTTGCCTACTGTCAAAGATCTATAAATAGACGGGGCCAACATGCTTTCCGAGGCACACAGGGGTTACCTCTACAACCCAGATACTGGGTAACACGCTAGTCCGCCTCTGTACATTTTTGTGCTTAAAGTATTAAATAAATAATAAATACTGTAATAAAAGCTATACCTATAAATGGCGAATATGCGGATGATTTGTTAATATATCACATTTCCATACACAGAAAAGAGTGGCATTTACTTTTAGCAAATTGTTTATGTGCCATGTTAACTGAAAAACCTATTGAAAATAAGCACCAATGGAACTTTCATTTCATAAAGTTATTTATTGTATAAAAAAATAGAATCTATAAAAACTATATTAAAATAAATATAATAATAATACTTGTTATGTGTCCTTCATGCTTGTCATGTTTTCTTTGTACGTCACGTTTAATGCAATTACATGTAGTTTCTATAATGTTATTAGTTACATTTTACACTTCTAAAATTGCAGTTCTTTTTTTTAGTTTGAAATATCCCTGAAATCTTCTCTCTGTTCTCCATACCTTCACTTTTAACCATATGAAACCTTCCCAGACACACACCATATATGTATATACGGCAAATATATACTCAGAATACATAATATTAAAATATGTGAGAAGAAACACAGCATTTCTTTTGTTTAGCTTGCCCTATTTTCGGGTACTGCATTCTTGAGAACAGCTCGTATACATGATGATGAGTTCACACTTAGCTAGCGTTGTGTGACAGGTTTATTTATTTATTTTGTAAGTGAGTTTTGATATTGTTTTAATTTCGATATACTTTTTTTTTAAGTTAATCTATGTTGTCCCCCCACTGCTGGGTAAAGGTCTCCAACACATTTAAAAAAAATAAGCTAGTTGTTAAAAAAAATACCCCCATAGTCCTCTCATTTGTTTTAGTATTATTCTGTTTACGTCCTTTTGGGTAACGGAGCTTTGAAATGTTCACAGAAACAACTTACTCAAAATTATTTCATAAAAATAAACTATTGCGTATTTTAAAATTTGGAGTGTAAACTAACATATTTTATGTAACAATAAACTAAAGACATACCTAAAAATTATTCCACTGAGCCGTGCATTTACTTTTTAATTTCATTAAAACTGCACTTTTATTTTGGTGTTCATTCGATTCAACTAACATCAAACGAATCGCTGTTTTGAGCCTTATTTTTTGCCGTGTTATGATATTGTCGTTCACTCATCTTTTTGCTTCTCACCGCGCCTTATCCAGCTTTACTTATTCTTCAATACTTGTACCAACGTAGCCTCAGTGTACCACGTATAAAAGCCCCATGTTTATAGGAACAACACCATATTGCTTATTTTGCGTAAACTCTGCGTTTATAAAGTGGTGTGCACGTATTTTACTTTTATGGCAGATAATTTCATGGAACCTGGTAAAGATCCCGGGTTATATTTATAAAGTGGGTCACAGAAAATGGGCATAACCACGGAATAAACTATACGCATCAGTGATGTCTTTATTAATATCGCTAGTAGTATACTAAAATAGCAGACTTCAGCATTTCTAAGAAAAAGTGTAATATTCATGGCCCCATTAATATACAATAAAATTCCTAATTTTCTTAAGAAAATGAATATTAATTCATTCAAGAGAAACTTAAAAAAATGCTACTTAGTAAGGGATACTATTACTTATTCGTAGTGACAATATCATGACTATTTGACTATATCATGTTAAATATGACAAAGCACTTAGAAAGCGTATTTACGTTAGGAGAAACATCATCATCTGCTTAGCCTTTTCCAGTTGGGGTCGGCTTCCAGTCTAACCGGATGCAGCTGAGTACCAGTATTTTACATGGAGCGAATGCCTATCTGACCTCCACAACCCAGTTACTGGATAATACGAAACCCCTTGGTAAGACTGGTTGTCAGACTTTCGGGCTTCTGACGACCCGTAACGACTGTCAAAGATCCACGAGTGACAGCCGGGGCCAACGGCGAGGCACGGAGGGGTCTTGGTATGTAAAGATGGTCACCCATCGACGGACCAACCGCGGCAAGCGTAACTTAACCTGAACGATCGACCGGTGCGGCTGTTATTATTTAGCCACAAGCCCTTCACGTTAGGAGAAACAAAGACGTAAAAAAAAAGTAAAGTAGCAGGTACGTCGATGTTTCTCCAAATGAGCGATATGTACATAAATGTATTTTTAGTGGAACTTGTATCCTACCTTTTTTTTTTTTTTTTTTAAGGATGGGAAATCATCCAATCACCCCTCCCGCTCTGGGTGGAGCGGAAGGGAGTGTCAGACTCTTACTGACTAAAACCCATCCGTGTTCCTTCCTTAGCCCTTTATGTTCCGGGGCAGCGGTAACCCTTTCGGACAATCCCGCTGCCCCGGCAGGCTTCGGCCCTAACGGGCCCCTCCATGTCTGCTGACATCTCTTTGAGGCGCGCGTGGAACACATACGCGCCGTCCGGCACGGGCCTGGTCCTGATCGGACGGCGAGCTACCCATTACTCGCCGTCCGCAGGCCCGCGCCTACGGTGGCCGGGAGTCGTCACGCGGCTCCCGACGCCCGGAGCGTCTACCGCGGCGGCTGGGACGGGCGGCCCTCTCGGCTCTCTCCCTCTCCCATCCCGCCACCTCCTTCCCTAGCATGACTGCTTCGCAGAAGGAGGTGACTGCCTCCCACTCCCTCTCGCCCCGGACCATGGCTTGGACCAGGGCCGGGCGCGAGAGGTCGCCGCCGCTGCCGATCGCCTCTACGAGGACACGGCGGTGCTCTGCCCAAGCGGGACAGACCTCCACCGTGTGCACCACCGTGTCCTCTGGGCGATCCTCGCAGTGGTGACACCCGGGCGTTTCCTCCCGCCTGATTATGTGCAGGAACCTCCCGAAACATCCGTGTCCGGTGAGGACCTGCGTCAGGCGGTAGGTGAGGGCGCAGTGACGCCTCTCTAGCCACTCCTCAAAGAGGGGCCTTACCGCCGCTATCGCGGCGTGCCCTGCGCTGGGTTGCGACAGTCGCGCTTTCCATGCCGCCATGAGATCGCGCCGGAGGTCCGTCCGCTCCGCAGCAATTTGCCGCGGAAGCGGGTTTTCCCCCCGGCGTAGTGCCTCCGCGCGCCACTCAAAGAGGCGCGCGAGGACTATCGCCTCCAGATCCCATGGCGGCAGTCCGGCAAGGAGGCTTGCCGCCTCGCGCGAGATCGTGCGGTACCCCCGTATCAGCCGTATGGCTACCACCTTTTGGGGCGCGTTCAAGTAGTGGGCGGCTCGAAGCCGCAGTGAACGCGCCCACAACTTGTATCCTCCCTTGATAATTACTTCCGAGTACCTATACAAAATTCGTCGTCACCATCATCATTTCAGCCGAAAGGCGTCCACTGCTGGACATAGGCCTCCCCAAGCACTTCCACTTCGACCGCTTCTTTTATACAAAATTGCCGATACATTTTGTAAGTTTGATTCGAATACCTACGTAACGATACTATTCAATCCGACCGGAAAGGTCAACGGTACGGATAAACCTTGGAATCTATTTGATCGGCAGAAAACGATAAAAGGAATTTACCGATACAGCTGCCTCTTACGGCCGTCGAAAGAAATAAGTAGCGCCTTGGTGTGGGATATGTTGTAACAGTGGCTAACTTCGAGTGATTTAATGTGCTTTCACTCAACCATTTTTGGATAAGCTAATCCAAAATGCACACTTGGATAAACCTTTTAGGCTTGGAAATGTGTAAGGAATTATTAGGCATATCAGCATGGATGGGGGGCTCGTGGCTAAGTAATAACAGCCGCACAGGTCAACCAATCAGGCTTGCCGCCGTCAGTCCGTGGACGGGTGACCATCTTTACATACCGAGACTTCCATGCTTCGCAAAGCACGTTAAGCCGTTAGTCACAAGGCGTCAATTTTATTGAAATCGTGAAGTCGCAATTAATTGAATTAATGGCGTCTTTCCAATAATTACCGGATTGATCCACAAAGGGAGAATGAACTGGTAATTTGATCCATTTTTTGCCAATTATCAGTAAGCGGATATTCTTAATTATTTAAATGGTAGTGTGAAAGAGCTCTCTTTGAATAAGTATCAATGACTTTTATGATTAAAAATATACTCTTTGAATTGCTTTGTAGTGGCAATGGTCTTGGGTTGGCACCCTCGAGAAGCTCTTGGCTAGCTGAAAACAGCCGCACGGCGGGGTAATTGCATAATACATAATAATAGATAAATAAATAAATAAATAAACACACTATCAGTAGCAATGGGTTTAATTTTGACAGTTAAACAACATTCGTTGCGTTATTTAGATTGTTGAGCAGACTCATTTTTCGAACCATCCTACAAAATTAAACAAATTGATATTGATAGTGTGATAGTGTGTTACGGAATTAGGGTGCGGCTCGATCTAAGGGTTAAGCTACGCTTGCCACTGTCGGTTCCGGGATGGGTGTACATCCGTTACTATCGAGACCGTTGAAGACAAGGTAGTCTGGCAATAATTCCTTCTGCACATGTGGCTTCCCTGGCACCTCATTAACGGCATATATAACTACTTAAATGTCTATTAATTGCTCTCAAATTAAGATGTTTATTTTTTATATACTTCTTTGACATAAACTTTTATTATTTGACATTGTACAGACATTTCTAATTTTTCACCACTTTATTAGTGGTTCTAATGTCAATCATATCACTTAGTTTTAGTAGGTTTTTATAAATTTTATTATTTACTTTATCCTTTTGATGGATTCTAATATTGTAAATGTGAGGACTTTGTAGGCCTTTTAGACTTTAGATCTGTAGATGATTTTTTATATTATCAATTACCTGGTAATTGTTGACAGCCCTACGCTGTCCTCCCATACCTATTGTAACTTGAAAACATTGTAAAAACCAACTATTTTTAAAAGAGTAACCGTTCCGTGGAGTTTCTTGCCGGTTCTTCTCCATAGGAAACGACCAATTGGAACCGTGCACCTAGCTTCTGACGTTTCATAAGTGCCCATGTAGGTTTATGTGAAATAAAATATTTTGATAGATTTGATTTGACCTAGGAAAGCCTAGGAAAGCACGTTAAGCCGTTGGACCCGGCTGTCATAACATGAGTCATTACGGATAGTCAGTAACCCAAGAAGTGTGACAACCAGTCTTACCAAGGGGTATCGTGCCAGTAGTTACTAACCCAACCCAACTGGGTTGTAGACGTCTGAAAGGTAGTCGCTCCATGGAAAATACTGGTATTCAGCTGCAACCGGTTAGACTAGAAGCCGACCCCAACATAGTGGGAAATAAAAAGGCTAGGCTGATTGTTTAGTCGTGGGTACGAACTTCAAAAAGGCTTAAGGAGCCTCCCATCAATTAAAAATAAGCCGAGGCAGTTAAGCCCCAACTGACGGCGCCCGTTCACGAACATGACGCCTGATAACCTCCTCAAGTGGGAGTTCATGGACGGCTCAAACCTCCGCAGTGTACATGGCATCTCTGCAGAGACAATAGCTCAGCTACCATCTTGCACCGCATGCCCTGACACCTGCGCACAGGAGGACCTAATGGCTGCATCAGCGAACGGTATTGGCGCAAAACAAATTTGAAAAATCACATCTTTTTCGTTCCTTTTCGTGTTATTTTCTTCATCGACTTGCTATTAATTCTCAGCAGCAATTTAGAGTCTGGCTATAAACAATAGGATCGACTTCTATAAAATAGCGATTTTAAACAGCATCTGGAATCTGAAAGCCAAATTGTTTAAGAAAATCTAAAGCGGAAGATTTTCCGTCGCACGTGGCGCTAAAACAATTTAAAAATCTTTACATTACACTATAGAAACTTTATTAATATTATTCAAAATGTTAATGGTATACTAAAATATTATTAATATCCACAGTGAGCTTGCGAAACACAATTTATCAGACCCCTAAGGGATTTAAGGGATATCTTTCCGTGGAGTTTAGGGATGTAACGTTGATTGTTTATCGAGTTTATTATTTTTAGTAAACGTTTACGGTTTTTTTTAACGCTATAAATAAAACAACGAAAAAAAAAATCTGCTGTTCCCTACATTTTGACGAGTTATGCGGACATAAATGTAGGAAACAGCACATTTTTTTTCGCGACCGATTTCGTTCAATTTTTGTATATCGTCAGAAAAGGCGATGACAATGTGGTATAATTTATTGCATAATATGTGGTTTCCATACTGTATACCTACATATATAGTGATGGACGCTAGTGATGGCGCCAAAGCCGTAGCCGTACATAACCGCGTTTCACTGTGCGTGGTCCGACACGCACTTAGCCAGTTTTTTGAGTATACTTCAAAAAAAAAGACAGAATCATCATCATCTGCCTAGCCTTTCAAAAACTATGTTGGGTTCAGCTTTCAGTCTAACTGGATGTATTAAAAAAACAGAATATATATTGAGTTAGAGAGCCCGGACCTAAAAAAGAGCTACAACCTAGTTAAAAATAAATAAAAAACCTGTACATTATTAATCAGTATTTTTTTTGTTGTGGTTTTGGTTATGCGCCCGTATTACTTCTTTTTTGTTTATGGAAATAAAGGTTATAATATTATTTTATATCGATAACTACTTTCCCATCCCTAGAAAAAGTAGAAGGTGCAAAATACTTATATAATACGTACATTTTAAAAGTGCCGGGTATTTTCCGGACGGTTTTCCCCGTCAGGCTACGGTTAAGTCTTGTAACTCTCACGATCTCCTTTTAACGCTACGGTTTTTTGTAATTTTTAAACGTTAAATTTCTAAAAGAAAGTTCAGCAAGATATTTCTCCGGTATTTGGTAATTTTATGCTGAAAATTGTGATTGTATGAGGGGCTCGTGGCCAAGTATTAATAGCCACACGGGTCAATTGAAGGTTAAGATACCATCCTTTTAAAATCAAGAGTCATTTATTCAGATTAGGCTGAGAATTAGGACTTTTCGAACGTCAATATTACATAAGGCTTCCTAGTGCCTTCGTATCCATATAACCACCACCCATTACCATTCCATTACCCATTAATTACATATCCAGACTCCTCCGAGCCTCGGAAAGCAGGTTAAGCCGTTGGTCCCTTCTGTCATTCGTGGATCTTTGACAGTCGTTACGGGTAGTCAGAAGCCCGAAGGTCTGACAACCAGTCTTACCAAGGGGTATCGACCCAGTAACTGGGTTGTGGAGTTCAGATAGGCAGTGTTCAGCTTCCTCCGGTTAGACTGGAAGCTGAACCCTACATGGTTAGGAAAAGGCTAGGCAGGTGGTGGTGAGTGAGTAACGGGTGTAAAAATACGCATAACGAAGCCAAGAGTTACTTGTAAACAGTCGTTTCCCAGCCAGCAACCTATTTTTGTACAATGCTACTTAATTTGATGGAAACAATGCTTAGACGACTGCTCTATGGTTATTTTACAGTCTGTATAATCAGCCTATAACATTCCCACTGCTGGGAGACAGGTCTCTATTCGAAGTGGAGTTGGCTATAATCTACCACGCGGGCACAGTGCGGGTTGGTAAATGTCACTTGTCTTCGAATTTTTATTCTAGGATATGCCGGTTTCCTAACGATGTTTTCCTGGAGAGCAGTGGTGATGAAATAATTTACACAAAGTAAAGCACCTGGCTGGGTTCTTTAAGAGTGTGGTACAGACCATCAAACTGAAAACTTTCGCCAAGGGAACAACATTGTAATCGAGAAAAAATTAAGAAAATATAAATTTGTAGTACATACTAATTCCATGCTTCCTTCAACTCAGCCTCTTAGAAAATGACCTCTTATAAGTTTGAATCAACACCCGGTTCTCTGCCTATCTAAGGACCGTATTACAGGACCTTACTCAAGGCTCAAGCATTACTTAAAACTAGTTTCAACCAATCAAACGGCCTTAAACAAGTTAGTAATGCTTGAGTTTTGAGGGAGGTTCTGTAAGACGGGTCTAAGACGTCCGGTTCGTCTAGTTGGGGAGCCGTCCCTTAATACGCTTGACGAAACTAGCTTCATGTTTTCTGACTAACCGACATCTTGACAGTTCAAAAGTGCCTGTAAATAAATGATTTGTGTTTGAGAAACGCACTCTCTCCAGAATTCTTTTGTTTCTACAGCTATACTGATAGCTTTTTATATCTGTTGAAGTACTGACTTCAACAGATATAAAAAGCGGCCAAGTGGGTTCACACGAAGGCTGCCCTACCAGCGCACAATATAACACCCCATAGTATTTTTTCGTTTTGATTCTTGTTTGGGGACCCTTTTAATTTTTATTAAATGTTATTTTTATAATTTGTTGTTATAGCAGCCCTCATATGTATTGTTTTCAAAACGGGTGAAGGAAAACATCGTCAGGAAACCGGGCTGTCCTAGAACTTAAAATTCGAATACATGTAAATGATAAATGATAAATGATTTTTATTTTGTAAGTAGGTTTGCACAAACACTTTTACACGTCATTCATATTTTTTATAAAACTAGATGAGGTCGGCGTTTCCTATCTGACTACTCTGAGAAGAAAGGCCGAAACAAACTCAGAGGTCACAGTCTCTTTTAAAGTCCAGACATAATCTTGGTCAGGTTATATGAAGACCATGTAGATCAATGTCTGAGATGGTCTTTTGAGGAAAGAACCACACAGATTGAGAGGACCTGTCCAGTCAGTGCAAGCATTTGTCAGAAATCGTGCAGCTCAACTCAAAACTTAAGGAGCTCAACGATTCGACGAACAATACCAAAGAAAGGACATTTGGGTAGGCCACATAAATTCCTCAAACTGCCAGACCTAGAAAAAAAACTAACAGAACAAAGAGAATAATAAAAATTAAACAAAAAAAATAATCATAAAATGACCCACATTGTCTTCACATGCACAATAATTAAAATAATATAATACTTTACAAAGTAAGCAAATGTCAATGTTTATATAAAATTCATTAATTAATGTCAATGTGTATATAGAAAAAAAAAAAAAAAAAAAAAAAAAGGTAACATCTACTAACCCGCACTGGGCGCGTGTGGTAGATTACAGCCCACTAGAGGAGCCCTGTGTCCCAGCAGTGGGAACATTATTGGCTGATTATGAATAGTAGCCATAACAGTGCACACTCTGTGAAAATGTTGTGTTTATTACCTATTACGGTTCAAAAGATACAGCCCTGTGACAGACAGACGCACGGACAGCAGAGCCTTAGTCGGAATACGGTCCGCTGAAAATAACAACATTTTGCGGTGCAATTGTATAATTTACCTTAATAATACTTGGCAACTTAATCCCCATAATTCAGCTAAGTCCCTTTAAAATCAGGCACGCGGCACAATAATATATTAGACTGTTTACGTTAATAAATAGGAAGGCAGACAAACCCGAGCTTTCCGGTACATTACGTCACCTGTAAAGGCTTCAATAACTCAAGTGGTAAAACGCTGTTTAAGCTTATATGGGGATGGCTGTCACACCGTAGCGTGTTCGAAGACCAATTAATCCGTTGTGTGAAATGTCCAAGGATATTATATTATATTATATAATTACATAATTTTTTAATTGTGTTTGTTTTTGTCCGATTCTAATGACAAGGGTTCGGCAGCATCTTATAATAAATAGATACGATTGGAACTGTTTTACTAATAAACATAAGTATATAAATACATGGGCCTCTCCAATTGCACGGCAATAGGAGAGGCCTATGTCCAGCAGTGGACAGCTGTAGGCTAATGATAAGTAGCTAATAGACAAATTGTGTTTTTTTTTTTTTTGTTTAACACATACATAAATACTAGCATAAATAAATAAAAATGATTTGTATCGGTATCCTCCAACAGCGCTTCGTCCTAAAAAAAAATATAAGTTCCGACATCCACGCGAACGAAGTCGCGGGCACAGCTAGTACATAAATAAAAGAATGATAACAGCCGCACAGGTCGATCGATCCGGTTAAGCTACGCTTGCCGATGCTGGTCTGTGGACGGGTGACCATCGTTACATACCGTGACCCCTCCGTGCCTCGGAAAGCCGTTGGTCCCCCGGCTGTCATTCGTGGATCTTTGACAGTCGTTACGGGTAGTCCGAAGCCCGAAAATCTGACCAGAAGAACCAGTTTTACCAAGGGGTAGCATATTACACAGTAACTGCGTTGTGGAGGCCAGATACACAGTCACTCCTTGCAATATACTGCTAATCAGCTGCATCTGGTTAGACTGGAAGCCGACCACTACAAAGTTGGGAAAAGGCTAGGCAGAGGATGAAGTATCTATGCATAATTTACACGTCACGTTTCAGTATAAAACTGATTTTCATCCGTCACCTCACACATCAGGTCCAGTTGAAAACGAGCGTCAGACACTAGTTGTTTGGCATTTTTGGTGAACTGGGCCTTTTTGGCGCAGCCGTGAGGCACATTTTCCTACAAATTTCGTACATCGGAGTTTACACTTTTTATTTGATTTTAATTTTTTTTTTATTACATAGCGGTGGACGGTCGACTTAATCTTCAAGTTTCAGTGAAACAAGTTTCAGTGACGTAACTGCACACAAACTTGGGAAGGATGTAACTTTTAGGTGACCAACTAGACAGTACTCTTGAGATACTAAGAGAAGTAGTACCTAGAGGTACTTATTTCTAGAATGTAAACTTATCACAAGATGATTTTAACGAGGGCTTAAATAACTTTCATTTGAAATAACCTGAGGCACACTTTTTCCTCTTCAGTTTATTTTCTGTTTTATTTTTTATATATTCATGTGTACAGAACATGTGCTAGACAAACATATTTTCATTATTTCTAAATATTTATAAACGTCGCAATGAGATTTGAATATTGTGAAAAAACTAGATTTGTTTTTTTTTTTTTGTATTGAGGGTGATGCGCTAAGGTAGCCCACAAAATTCCAATTTACTTTTTTTTTGTATTTTGCAGGTCAGCGTCAGATTTAATGTTGATTAAAATATGATTCGCGACCATAACAAATATGGCTTTACAGAATTATATTGTACCGTCAACACTATTTAGAATAAAAGTAGGTATGCAAATTTTATTGTTGCTGCAACTTATTTTACAAACAACAAATTACAACAATTTTTTTTTTTTGTTTTTTTATGACATATCACAGACAATTAAAAACCCATTGTGACTCGCGTCGATCCACGTTATCGTAACTGATACGAAGGCAGAAGGCTTACTACTAAAACTCTCAAACACAACACCCGAACAAAAAAAGAAAACCGGCCAAGTGAGAGTTGGACTCGCACACGAAGGGTTCCGTACCACCATACAATATTTAACACTACATTTAATTAAAATAACGGCAAAGAATCACGTTTGTTGTATGGGAGCCCCTTTTAAATATTTATTTTATTCTGTAATTAGTATTTTTTGTTATAGCGGCAACAGAAATACACATTCTGTGTCAATTTCAACTGTCTAGCTATCACGGTTCATGAGATACAGCCTGGTGACAGACGGACAGTGAAGTCTTAGTAATAGGGTCCCGTTTTTACCCTTTGGGTACGGAACCCTAAAAATGAAACAAATAAACATAGCTTTTATAAATACCCTCACATCGGTGTAACAGACAGCCAATTAATCCAAGTTTTAGAGCTCGCGCTTATCCGCGGTTGGTATTTCAGTGACGTCAGATTTATTAGCCGACCGAGGATGTACCGAATTATTCAATTAGACTCCCAACTATTAAAGTGCTGTCATTATGTTAGAGATAAAAGGGAAAGAAGGAGGTTAAGAAGAGGGGAGAAGGGGACGATTTATAACGCTTTTGTTTCCCGTTGCTCTTCCTATATTGCGTTCGTTTTCCTGTGGCGTTGAGAGGTTTAGTGCAGCGAGGACACGGCTGAAAAAAACTTAAGAATATTTTACGAACTTTTATTTAAAGTTTGTCAAATTTTTTGTTGAAATACTTCAAAAGTTTTAAGTATTTTATTTTTAAACAATATAAAAGCTTAGAGTGTAAAAAGGAGGGAAAAGAATCATAAAAAAATTCGTCCGCATCGCTGTCAGCAGGAAAAGTTTTGCCACGTTGTATACCTATGCTGATTCTTTGGCCAAAAAATTAGGTTATTTTTTTTATTATTCTCAAACATAGGTACTTACTTTTGTTGTTTTTACAATGTTACTCGCCAAACTTTCGAGTTTGATGGCGAGAAGCTCTTATTAAATATAAATAATATGGCAAAAAATAACCTTAAAAAAACCGGCCAAGTACGTGTCGGACCACACACAATGAAGGGTTCCGTAGTTGGAATGAATTTATCCCAAGAACAAACTTAACATTGTAGTTGAAAAACATGTTCTCCCATAAATTCCAACTGAAAATGTAAGTTTGTACGCACAATATTGAGAGATTTACCATGTTGTTTCAAGATCATAGACTTCTTATTAATTTTCCTGTAATCTATAGGTATACAACTATTTTCTGTATTTTTTTCAAAATTTTAGGCTCAGTAGTTTCAGAGATAAGGGGGAGGGAATGGTAAATTTCCGACTATTGTCTTAAATAACTTTAATACAATTTATTTTAAAATTATGAAAAAAAATATTTGAGATCCTCGCGGTAAGCGCTTTCATTTGAAAAAAAAGTTCGCAATCTGTACCGTGTGACATCACACGGTACAGATTGCGAACTTTTTTTTAAATTGTCTATTTATCCCTCAAAAATGACTCCTATTTTCAAAACTCATTTATTAACGTTACACGTCTGTGTTTGGGTCACAGAGATTCATATGTGTACAAAATTTCAACTTAATCGGTCCATAAGATTCGGAGCAAATTGGCTGTGACAGACTGACAGACAGACAGACACACGAGTGATCCTATAAGGGTTCCATTTTTTCATTTTGAGGTACGGAACCCTAAAAACTTACCAACTATGGACTATTTCACTCAGGGATCAGTCACACCGTCACGGACAGATTCCGGACGAGCCGCGAACACCGGACACTGACATATTCCGTCTGAAGCAAAGAATACAATAGTATACTGGTCTGTAGGTAAAGAGTCGACCCCTGATGTTTCAAACCCAAACGGCTCGAACATAATAATAATAGAAATTGTATAGGCATAACGGACAGCCCCCTTTGCAGAGCTTTCATGGAGGCTGATGAAACCATTGCGCATGTGCTCTTTGAGTGCACAGGCGTCACCCAGATCAGGTCACAAACCCTCGGGACACCCAGATCGTACACAGATGTTCTCAAAAGACCAGGAGACCTAATCAGTTTCTGGAGGGAGGTGGGCTGGTTGGAATAACCACCAACGGCCGCCATGGCCCACGCACAATGGTAAACTGAAGGACTAAGTGCGGAAACCAAACCCATAACATAGAATATAGAACATAGAATAGAAATTGTAAAGAGAATAATAGTTTTTTAAATTGCTTTTACTGGCACAACACTTTACAACAAACAATTTCGATGAGGAGGCAGAATGGCGCGAAGGTATGCCCCATTTACAGGGTTATAGGAGAAACACCAACCACCTCTTAATAGGTCATTGTACTCATCATTATGAACAACTTTTACTGTGGGACCAAACCTGAAATCGCGAAAAAAAAATCAGAATATTTTTATGAGTTATACGAACATAAATGTAGGGAACAGCAGATTTTTTTTAATAATAAGAATAAGATATAATAAATCATTTTGGAAATAAGAAATTTCACGCGGACGAAGTCGCAGACAGTAGCTAGTATTAATATATATAGGCACGTGGGTATCTATATCAGAATCACTCATCATAAAGCGGGGAATCGCACAAGGTATTCTTGAAATAACTAGACAGGTCTTCGATCAGCAGCCTTATAAACAGGAATCTCACTTTAAATTACAAAAATATCACCACTAAAATCAGATGAGAACAGATTATGACTCAGGACGTAAGCGAT
Organism: Gortyna flavago; assembly: GCA_963669345.1. Lineage (NCBI taxonomy): Eukaryota > Metazoa > Arthropoda > Insecta > Lepidoptera > Noctuidae > Gortyna > Gortyna flavago. The sequence goes on from OY770149.1 coordinate 12,458,880, forward strand.
CCGTCGTGACCGTCTCGACAACGCCACCGTTCGTTTCAAAACTGCACGAGTCCCATGGCCGACTGCCTGACGTTCATGACGTTCCGCTAGAGTGACAGTAATGACACCACCGTTGCCACTCTCGTCCGTACAATGTCAAAATAAGGGTGTCTATGGCGCTAGGTCCGCGCCTTCACGGCTGGACTGACCATCGCCCGTCCTCGGGCGAATATGTATTCCTGCAACAAGGAGGTATAAGCCATTACTGTTAATCAAATCCTCATGCTCGTCCACCCTGACATGAGCCAGCGCGTCTTACTTTTGGTCACAGCCTACTTCACTCTCACAACACGCACTATTCTTCCTCATATGATGCGTAGCCCGGACAAATGCGTCCCTTCGACTTGCCCCAAGTGCAAGACCGGACAACACCGTCCCTTCGACTAGCCATCAGCTCACTCATATGATGCGTAGCCCGGATGAATGCGTCCCTTCGACTTGCTCCAAATGCAAGACCGGACAACACCGTCCCTCCGACTCGCCATCACCCACGTCAACGAACTGGAATCATACGTCCCTTCGACTAGCACCGCTAAGCCCGGACAATACTATCCATTCGTATCACACAGACGCATGCGTCCCTGCGAACCTGCTAGTCTAGCCAGGACCGGACAACATCTCGTCTCTGGGTTTGCGTCCTTTCGAGTTACCAACCAATTGGCAAAACCGGACAACAACACCCACACGTGAATCACATAATCTGAACGTACCTTACGAGTCTGAATTCTATGCTCGGTGGATGTCTACTTCTACATCAAAGGTGTCAGGACCCTCATCTTCCGAATCAGCGCTTGCTGTTTCAGAAGCTGCCGTAAGCGTTACAGACGATGCAGTCAGAGTAGCAGAGTGCAGTAAGGGGTGTCAACACTGCGAGCCGACATAGTCTCAAAATCGGCATCAAAAATACCTTCTGACTGCACATCTAACGCCTTCGCGGCCTCCTCGTCATTCATAATGCCTTCGGTCAATTCCATTAAGCCCTCGGGACCTCCCGGCACCAAACGCAAATTTTCGTGCAAATACTTTAACGTACGGCAAGTACCATAAACACTTCTTAACTCATAGCGGTCATTTTCCAGAGCATTGGTGATCACGAAAGGTCCTCTAAACTTTCTGTCAAGTTTCATCGGATTGCGTTCTGAACTTTTTACGAAAACAAAATCACCTTTATTAAATGGCTTTACACTAGCTCTTACGCGATTAAAACGAATAGCCTCAGCGTTAGCAGCTTTTTCTATATTTTTGGAGGAATTTAAGCGTATCGCTTCTAAATATAAGCGACCGTGTGGATCATCCTTAATTGAAAGCTTAGAAATTCCTAACGAGTACGACTAAACTCCAAACATTAATTCAGTCGGGGTATATTTTGTCACGGTAGACCTTGTACTATTTAGAGCAAGTTTCACATTGCTTAACTCATCGCGTCAATTTTTGTGCGGACCATTTTCATTGATCGTAAGTAAACATTTTAGAGTTCGCCTTACACGTTCGACCTATTTGCTCTACTTGAGCCAGTGGCGATGAAGTGAAGATCAATGTGATGTTCCGCACAAAATTTCTTAAATTCACTGCTAATATAGCAGTGACCCTGATCCGCTACAATCCGTATAGGAACCCCGAACATACAAACATACTGGCCGCATCTAAAGAAGTGGTGTGTTCTAACAGGACGTATTTTATGAACGAATCAATGATGACAGAACAATATTCTTTTTGGTCACTCTTACCTGTAAATTTCTCCGTGAAATCTGTGTGCAGTGTGTGTCAAGGCATTGAAACTTTAGGTATGGGATGAAGTCTTACTGGTTGGGCATCTGAGGGACCTTTCGAAGCTTTACAAATTATGCATGAGTCGACAAACCGGCAAACACTTTACGACATCTCGGGGAACCAATATAGCTCGCAAATTTTGTCGAGAGTCTTATCGGGGCCTAAATGTTGAAATTCCGAATGAATGTGTTTGACTAATGTCCATACTAATGAGCGGGGTACTATGAGTAGCCAGGAAAATACAAAGACATAGTTTCTTTAATCAAATAACGAGAGGAGCCGCTATCAAAAAAGGAAACAGATATGCTCACCAGATGACGTCGTGAGTTTACCTCTCGAAGTTTTGTGCTCGCAAGTGTTGACCTCCCTCACCACTGCTCTGCTTCTCTTCTCGGGGCATGTCGTAGATACGTGGCCGGATTTTCCGCAAGTGAAACAGGTTATTGGTGCCAATTTGTCCTTGACCTGATCCGTGTTGGAACTATCAGCTCGGTTAGCTAGATCGTCACGTCGCCTTTTACAGTCCGCTATTTTGTGTCCAGGAACTCCACACCTATGACACTTTCCATTGAACTTCAAGTCTGACAGATGAGGTCTTTTTTGCCCTATTGTCATTTCCATCATTATCTTCAGCTCGACGGTTTAAGGAAATCCCGACAAGTGTCCGGAAGAGTTGAGCACGAGTTCTGATAGCATAGGAGTTCAGTTCTCGACGAATCATGTGGTCTTTCAAGCTTAGAACAGAAACCACGAACCCAGTGATTGCCTCTTCTGACATCTCGACTTTAGGGATTCGCTCGATCAGTGCCCATAAACGTATAGCCGATTCACTAGCAGTCTCTTTCGCTCCGATCTGGAAGCGCAATACGTCGTCGAAATAGTCCTATATCAATTTGGGCTCCGCAAACTTCGCTAGCAATGTTTGCTTTAAAATTTTCCAGGTTAGGTCTTCCAAACGCAACTTAGTCAAGAAAGATGCCGCTCGTCCTTTTAGGGCAGTTGTCACTTGTCAGAGCAACTAAAAGTTCCACGCCACTCAGTTTCTTGCTGTTAACAATCAACTCGGAAACACGGCACCAGCCCTCAACATCAGCATCTTCATCATCAGGGTCGAACTTGATCAACTGAACCGCGTTAGTTTGTTGCGACAATGCTAACAAACGGGTTAACAGGGCTTCCATATTGGTGAGCAATCCGCTATTGCTAAGTTGATTATGCGGCCGAGTATCTATATCTGACTGTCTTTCGTATCCCACTTCTGATATAGGCACGTGGGTATCTATATCAGAATCACTCATCATAAAGCGGGGAATCGCACAAGGTATTCTTGAAATAACTACACAGGTCTTCGATCAGCAGCCTTATAAACAGGAATCTCACTTTAAATTACAAAAATATCACCACTAAAATCAGATGAGAACAGATTATGACTCAGGACGTAAGCGATCCGTCGTGACCGTCTCGACAACGCCACCGTTCGTTTCAAAACTGCACGAGTCCCATGGCCGACTGCCTGACGTTCATGACGTTCCGCTAGAGTGACAGTAATGACACCACCGTTGCCACTCTCGTCCGTACAATGTCAAAATAAGGGTGTCTATGGCGCTAGGTCCGCGCCTTCATATATAAAGGAAGGTTTCTCGTTATATCCTTATTCCCGAAAATTTTATTACGTAGAAGGAAAACCGTGTAAACACTTAAACAGGAATTTAATTTGTCATATAAGTAGGCAGTATCTAGACATAATAACAAGGGAAATGGCTTCACGACGCATATTTACATCTATTTGAATATCATTGGCCCAAACAATGGGGTCAGTTTTCTATAATATCCTACTTATCTAATACTAGGATAGTATTAGATAAGTCCTACTACAATATTATAAACGCAAAACTTTGTAAGGATGGATGTTTGTTACTCTTTCACGCAAAAACTACTTAACGGATTTGGATGTAATTTGGCACGCAGATACTTAGTGTAGTTTGTAACCAGGATTAATACATAGGTTACTTTTAATCCCAATATTCCCACGGGATCCAAACGAAGGCCGTTTACACATTATGCCGTGGCTGCGGCGGCGCCACGGTACCCGCTATATTGGTTGCCCTTGGATTTGTATGAGCCCTTGCACTTGGCGTCGCGCCATACAAATTCAAGGGTGACTGATGCAGCGGCGCCGCAGATACGCAGATGCTTGTTGCAGTGCCGCTGCAACTGCGGCATAATGTGTAAACAGCCTTATGCGGGCGAAACCACGGGGCGCTGCTAGTTATTCCATAATACTTCACGCTTTAATTGCCGAATGGATGGGTAGAGGTGTCCAGAATACCCACATTTGGCAGAACACCCACATTTGGTTAGATTATAATTATAAGACCCGTGCATACCTGTACATCTATACAAATAAATAAAGTTGAAGTGTCTGTTTATAATATCAAAATAACAACTTTTTACTAAATGCATATGAAAGTATATATTACATACGAGGGCATACTTATGAAAAAGAAACAATTTTAAATTTTTATCTTTCTGTTTCAGGTAATCTCCGAAACGGCTGCACCGATTTTGACAGGAAGCTGATGTTCTAAGGAGTAACTTAGGCTACTTTTATTTAAGAAACATTAAAACCGGTGAAATCCAACTTGTTTTACGACATGCTCGCGATCGAATTCGTGGGCATAGCTAGTCCCTACCTCATAAGCCTGATGTCTTTGAACTGGGCATAATCCAGACTCCAGGTTACCAGAAAAAATCCTAACGGAGGCACTCATTTCCTTGACAGATATTTAGTATATTTATCTACCACACCCACACACACACCCCCAATGGACCAATCTAACTCCACAGCAACACACACATTAGCTTTTCAGCCCTTTTAATTCACTAAAGCAATTTTCGTTGCTACTACCAGATAAACAGAGTTTTTCTAAAAACTTTTACCCGCCTAACAGAACAACTCAATTTCTTCCTAACAGACCCGAGCATCGATCTCACGACCATCACTTATTAAGTTAAAACTTTCTAATCACGTAAGACATCTTCGCTTAGACAAAAGAAGGTCTTAAGGGGACTACAGCAGGACATAAACGCAAAAAACACAAGCTTTATAATGCCTTAAAGTATTTGATCGACTACAGTAAACAAAATCAGAAAAATATATGATATTCTTCAGGATTTACGCTAGGTAGATATTGTGTTGAAAGCTTATTACTTATTTATGTCTGTAGTTTATATGGTGTACATAATAAAGAGTATTCTATCTATCTATCTTATTACAACAAATTTGATACGATAGGAAAAAATCATGGAGATACCTCTAAAAACTTTCTTTAAAAAAAACCATACTAATATACATAGTCAATCTTTGTTTGTCTCATTATTCTTCAAGCAACATACTAAAGCACTGATGTTTTTATTTTTTAGTCCAAAAAAATTTTTTTTTTGTTAATAGATAATTGCTTCATATTTTGCAATAAATTACCAGTGTTGTGTCATCGCGTTTCTCTTTCTTTTCCAGTCCGACAGTGACCGCGCTTTAGGTCATGTAGTCCCGTTAATACACTACATTTCGAAGAGGAAGCATTTCCTTTATGAAAACTTTCATTACAACAACACTACCCTTTCCTTTTGTAAACTAACACCATTTTTTGCTATACACTTCTTGTAAACTTTGACACCTTCAAAATAAAGACTATAATCGCTTGTGCGAAGCTACTTGATAAAGTTGTCTAAAACTGAGATGAGATGTCAGTACAAACTTATTTTTGCCGTCGTAAAAGTCGGTATTCAGAAGATATAAAGAGGTTTTAATGGTTTTTGAAGTGCAAAAAAGTTTTGTTCATAGAGCGTTCTAGATTACAACGATAATAGAGGTGTACTAATTACAATGTGAGTATGTGACGTCACTAGATAAAGACCTACAGAAAGACTATTTAATCCCCAAAAACAGCTAATAAATGGTCAAAACAGAAACTGCTAGAATCATAAATTCATCATGTAATCAGCAGACAAGCTTTACTAAAGTCTGTTCCAAATGTATTTGATGAAAATGTAAACAAACCCTAACTGTTCTTACGCCATCACTCACTAAAAGAATTAGTAACGTAATTTGTTCTGTATTTAGAACATTCCATCTTCATCTCACCACTTTTGCAACCTTTTAAATTTGTAATTGAATAATCATAAAATACAATTACTAAGGTATTCGGATGGAAACACTGATCTCACCCAGTTCAAAAACATTATTTACCTACCTTGTAAAAGTGTTTTTTTTTTTATTAACCTAGACTGTCCCACTGCTGGGCAAAGGCTCCCCAACGTCCTTCCAGGAACTATTTTCCCGTGCCACCCCGAACCAGTCCTCGCGGTACGCGTTCAGGTCATCTGGCCACCACTTTCTGGACCGACTTCGGCGGGACTGTCCATCTTTAGGCACCATTGTGTGGAAACTGTTACCCAGCGGTTATCGTGCTTGCAGTTGATGTGACCCGCCCAGTCCTAGCCTGGCAGTCTTCATGCCTACGTCTCTTACACCCGTGTCTTTTAAATAATAAATATAATTGAAAGCCGCTGGTCGTTTTCCGGAATCCACTGCGTGATTCTTGCCTTTATTTATATCAGAACTGGGAAAAACGAGGTCAACCTATTTTTATCCTAGACAAAAATAACGCCAGTAAGAAGAATCTATTTACACCTAAGTTCATCCTAAGATAGAGAGGAGGCGTAAATATGATTGAATTTGAGGTCCTTTCAAAGGGATTACTGTACCTAATGCCTAGATTTCATTACTTTAGCATTTCTCCTAAAGGTGCGTCTACACCGCGAGCATTGGTAAGCTTCACACATTACATCCATCTTCTCTTTGGTAGTCCCCTACTCTTATAGCTATCAACATTCATACTCAAAACTCTCCTCACGACAATTCCCATTTCTCCACAACTTTTCAGTTACCGGTGCCACTTTCAGACTTCCTCTTATGTACTCATTTCTTATACTATCCATTCGTGTAACACCACACATCCCTCTTAGTATTCTCATCTCAGCTGCATGCAATTGCCTTTCATTCATCCCTTTTGAGGCCCAATATTATAAAAAAAATTAATAGTATAAATAAAAAATGAGCCATGTTCACAATTACGATCGCAAATAAAAAATACTTAAAAAAACAACCAATAAGACCCTAAAAAGGTAATGCGATTGTAAAAATTTCAATGCAAGCTAATATAAAAACAAACTTTTTTTTAATCCTGGGCAAATATAATGTTGCGTTATTTTTGGCAATTCATCATCATCCTCCACTCAACTATGTTGAGGTTGGCTTCCAGTCTAACCTAATGCAGCTGAATATCAGCATTTTACATGGAGCGACTGCTTATCTGACTTATATTACGACGTGTATCGTCTTAGCAACACCGAGACGGTAATGCCAAGGTTGTATATGAATGCCAAAAGCCATGAATTACACAAATTCAGTTGCTCATACGCCTACCATTACTTTATACTAAGTTCTGTTTTTCTTCAAAACACTCTTTGACAATCTTAAGAGTCAAGTAACTCAGGAAAAAAAGTTATACACGCTTAAAATGTCTGAAATCGTTTCAAAAGTTGAGTCCGTATAAACTACTTACAGAAGCAGAGCTTACGTATTTTATTTTACACGTGTTTACAGTTTAGAAACCCACCTTATAACATACTTTTACACACACACATTACCCTGATCTGATCACGTGTTTAGAAACTAACTTAATAGCATACTTCTCACGGACACACACACACATAAAACATCCCTATAATATCCAGTAAATAAATGGATTTTTGTTGTCTACATACCAAACACTTTTATTGACAGTGCCTGCCAGCGGGTGCTCTCGCAATTAGGGTTAATTGCGTATCAGACTATCAATCACAATTTGAATCAATTTGGAGGAAATAGCTAATCCATTGCTTCAAATGTTCGAAAAATGTGTCTGCTCAGCAATTAATGTTGTTTAACTGTCAAATGAAAGCTGTTGCTACTGACAGTGTGTACACAATTACCCCGCAGGTCTTAAACAAAAGACGATTAACACTTTAGTTTTTAAATTCTAAATTATTTAGCAAAGTATATAAGTCATCATCTGCTTAGCCTTTTCCCAACTATGTTGGGCTCGGCTTCCAGTCTAACCGGATGCAGATGAATACCAGTATTTTACATGGAGCGACTGCCTATCGGACCTCCACAACCCTGTTACTGGGTAATATGATACCCCTTGGTAAGACTGGTTGTCAGACTTTCGGGCTTCTGACGACCCGTAACGACTGTCAAAGATCTATAAATGACAGCCGGGACCAACGGCTTAACGTGCTTTCCGAGGCACGGAGGGGTCTCGTTATGTAAAGATGGTCACCAGACCAACCGCGGCAAGCACAGCTTAACCTGATCGATCGACCTGTGCGGCTGTTATTATTTAGCCACGGGCCCCTCATAGCGGCTTATAGCAAAGTATATAAGTACCTAATTAAAATTTTAACAGAAGTAAAATTGAAAGGAAGGCTCTGACCTCCGGTATACATGCGGAGTCTCTCCACAGACAATGACTAACCTCCCATCTTGCACCGCATGCCCTGTCTGTCACCTGCACACGTAAGGACTTCCTTTATATAGTTACTAGCTGAATCCCGTGGTTTCACCCGCATTAGTATCGAACCCGTGGGAATATTGGGATAAAAAGTAGCCCATATGTTATTCCAGAGTGTCAGCTACCTCCATACATTAATAATACATTACATACGTTAATAATTTTATTAAAATTGGTCGAGCCGTTTGAGCGTGAAGAAGTAACAAACATATAAACACACACTCACAAACTTTCGCCTTTATAATATTACTGTGATTATACTCTTTGGTGAGAACCTAATGGCTGCGTCAGCAAATGCTATCCGCGTTGCTATATTTTGGGCCAAACAAATTTATGAAAAACATCAACACGCTAAGAAGAACTATAATTTAAAGAATATTAACTCTTAAAAAAATCCTAGGTTTATTCATTCATTCAATCACCGACTGACAGTACAGGCTATGTCAAGAAGCATGACATACACACACACACATAAGCCATACTTACCTTTAATATCCAGTAAATAAATAGGTTTTCGTTTACAGGTTATTATGAGACCGTGCACCGCGGGGTGCCAACGTAAAATATTGCTGTTTCTAACAATTTTCTAATATTTGCCAGACTTCCGACTAAAAGGAAAGGGTCGTGCCTCATAACAAGCTATATTTTAAACATCATACCAAGGGATATCGTATTACCGAGTAACTGGGTTGTGGAGTACAGATAGACAGTATTCAGCTGCATCCAGTTATTTGTTAGAAAATAGATAGCTTTCAGAACAAATCACTAAAAGCGTTTAGTGCTAAATTTAAACATCATTCTGATACTGTCATCTTCAAGCGATTGACAGAAACAGGACGATGCTTTAAATAAATTTAGCGATACACACATTTAGGGCGAATTTCACCAATGAAACTGAACGAGTTCAGCACATAAAAACTGCATTCAAGAGCTGTCAGTGTTGTAATTGTTTTTGGAATCTTTGACACTGACAGCTCTTGAATGCGGTCTAGATGTGTGTATGTCAGTTTCATTTGTGAAATTCGTGTGTCAATTTTATGCTATGTAAAAATTTAATGTGTAACTATAATATATCATGTAATTTTATCTTTTTGTTTGTTTCAGTTCAGTACTAACCCCACAAGATCCACATTAAGTTCAACTGTAGCAAAGTAGTTTTTTTTTTTTTTTGTTAAAATTATGCATACTTGTTTTTTCCAATTCACTTTTGACATTGGCAGAATAGTCGACATCGGCTTTACTTGCCATAATTAAAAATAGAATAGAATAGAATGCTATGTAAAAGTGACAGTGTTATTAAATTGTTGTTGCCAAACCTTTGCACCAACACAACATAATTACTAGTTCAAACCCAGTCTCCAGAACTCTTCCCCACATTTGAAAAGAGCATGACACGCATCCCCGAGATGAAGATTAACGACGCAGCCTCACAAATACAAACTACGTTGGAGTGTTACATCTTAATATGCGTGTTGGTTCGCAAACTTGGCGAGGTTCAAGGCTCTTTTCTGTGAAAGGCATAGTTTGAGTCGGGGAGAATTTTGGGTCAACATTACAAACAGAATAGTTTTAACAAGGTACCTGTGTGCTGAACAACTGAATATTTAGACTATATTTCCCGAAGGGCTAAACTGAGGTCAACTGAGGTGCTTAGATAACCTATATTTTGCAAGTTAACATTAAGTCTCATTTAAGGCGAGTCTAATATACAAATAGGGCATAAATCCAGCCTCCAAAATTAAGTTCAGTGCTTTTTTTTCTTTCTATTTCATTAAGAAAAGGACAGAAGATAAATTTTTGTTTAGTTCTATCAAATTAATCAGCGCCTTTACTTAACAGCTCTGTGGCTCTGTGTCCACGTTACAAAAGTGAGGCAAAGCGAGTGAATTTTAAGTCAATAGATGGACGTTTAATTTATATAAAATGGTAACTATTTATTATATTAATCATTAATGCTTTGTATTTGATTTCAAGTTAAATACTACGTTCAAGTTAATCATAAAATAATATTTAAATACAGTATCATGTTTTATCGAAATAGATTACTGTACCTAGTCAAGTTGCGTACTAATAAAATCTTAAATTCACATTAACATAAATCTTGATTTATTTTGTAATTGCTTACACTTTCATACAAATATTATAGTTGTTTTGATATGTATACCCTGATCAGCCATTCCCCCGCTACATCCACTTATTAATTAATTTGTTTAACAACACTAGTGTTCCCGTTTTTCCGGCATGTTTTCTGCCAAATAAATAAATCAGAGGCCCTGTGTGACGTCGGTGATATATCGAGGGGAGCGCTTCTTGTGACGTGCAGGATATTGTCAATAATTAATTGATTTAGTCCACTGTCGGGTAAACAAAAGTAAAAGTGGATTATGTTGGAGGTTGTGACATTGATAATAAAAATAGGTAATAGCGACGGAAATAGTGTGAGATCAGTTTTAATGTCTGTAATCCGCATTTAGTTTAATAAAAAGGATTTATTTATTTTTTTATTAAAAAGAAGATCTTTGTCTAGACCATTTTTTTATAAGAATAATTTTATTTAGATACCCACACCCACTTTAAGAACTCAAAAGCACAGGCTTTTGATTCAAAAAAGTGAGTGTGAGATTGCTAATTGAATCAAAATTATATTGCGAAACTAATATATTTTAGTTGAAAAAAGGTTGTTCTGTACAAACCCTATGCACTATGGAAACCACATAATATGCAATAAATTATACCACATACTTACTTGTTATCGCTTTTTCTGATGATATACAAAAAAAATACGAAATCGGTCGCGAAAAAAAATCTGCTGTTCAACAAATTTTGACGAGTTATGCGAACATAAATGTAGCAAAACAGCAGATTTTTATTCGCGACCGATTTCTTAATTTTATTGTCTAGAGTCAAAAATGGCGATAACTAGTATCATAGTATGTTATTGCATAATTATTTATGTGGTTTCCTGTATATCCGCGATTCTTCCCTTTCATGAAATAATTTCTCAAGGAGTCATTTAATTTGGATACCCGTAGTCTAGATCGGCTACTGTAAAATCTCACCATCAAAACTTTCGTGAATTGAGCTGTCATTACACTTAAGGCTAGATTAATTTTAGATAATAGATCGGCTGTGCTTTTGAGTGCTATGAAACTTCTTGGTTATCTATACTTTTATCACGTTTTACCAATCAGTATTATATCAACAAAAATATTTTCGAAAACTTATTTTCAGCCTTATTGTTTTTGAAATTCAATTATTACACGAACAGCAACTCAATAAACTAACATCAACACCAACTTTGCCCACATTTCCCGTTGTTCTGAAAACCTAATATTTCATCCCGTAATAAAGCTAGTTACTCGTATTCACAGGCTTACACTAAATTTTTGTGGCGAAAGGTAATATAAATGAGCGAGCTCCCTTGAGAGAATGGAAACTCTGTAGGTAGCCATCATTTAACGTCTTGGAACTTTGGGCTTTGAAGGCTGAGTGGAGAAAAAACTTGTGATATTTGATCATAATGGCGATATGTTGAATGAAAAAAAAATGTGGTTTTCCTATTTCGTGTAACTTGTTAAGTATGTGGAATAGGGATTTAAAATTTTGGTATATGTTTTTAGACTCTGGTCTAGTATCGTGTAAAAGTAAAACACGATTTAATTAATTTTTCTCGATACAAAAAAATTGCAAAGTTATAAAATATTTTTTTTTACTTTTTTCGAAATCACGGCGTAACGCTTAGGAGTTATTCGATGGAATTTACTTTAAAACATAGAGAATTATCATATCAAAGTTTACTCTAAGTAGTTTTAAATGTAATTCATTTATTCTGTTAAAAAAAGAGTAAATTCGTTTTGGCACATACGTCGTTTTATTCCGAGCGCACGCACATTAATAGCCATCACTCTTCTTTTGCGTTTCAAAAGTAATTGCATCACTTTCGCTCGCTTAGTAGGTTTTCGAGGTAGCGCCTTAATAATATCGTGATTGTATTTTTCTTTGGATTTTTCTTGTTTAGTAGATTACAAGGTAGGTAAGGTAGATGAATGTTATAAGTCTCATATCATAAGTGGCTTACTGTACCCTAATTATAATTATCCTAACTATATATTTTTATTATTATAAGCCTGTGTTATCCCACTGCAGGGCAAAGGCCTCCCTTCCCTCTTTCCACTTTTCACGGTCTACTGCGATTGTGGTCCAATCCTTTAAGAAGGAGTCCAGCTCATCCCGCCATCTCTTTCTGGGCCTGCCGCGCAGTCGTTTCTTGCCATTGGGAATCCACTGAGTGGTGGCTTTCGCATATTGCTGCTCCGACATACGACAGATATGGTTCATTCACAGTTACACTTTAGTGGAACAAACATCTACCAACACGCACTGCGCCAGCGTGGTAGATTACGGCTCACTCCATCTCACAGAGAGGAGTCCTGTGTCCCAACAGTGGGAACATTACAGGCTGATTATGGCTTACATGAGAATAGAAATAGAATAGAATAGAATAAAGTATTATCCATATTTTATTTTCAACGATCGCCATCAGAATTTAATCGGAATCATGTTTATAAGTTGCTTAAAAAGGCGCCGATGTAATCTTCTCAGTTTTCTTGGAAGTTAGCTCAATTCACTGAGTCTTGTATCTTGATACTTCTAAATAAAATTTTCTAAAAGTTTATGTTCTTTTATCATTTTCGAGAGTTTACGAACAAATTTTTTTCGGATGAGAATATTCAAGCAACATGTACAATATACTTTTTTGGATTCCGTACTAAAAGGGTGCCAACGGGACCATATTACTAATTTCCGCTGTCGATCCGTTCGTCTGTCACAGGGCTGTTACTTTTGAACCCTTAGAGGTAGACACTTGAAATTTTCACACAGTGTGTACTACGGCCGCTAAAACAACAAACAAAACACACACAACACACACACACACAAGAATAAAAATGTATCTTTCTTTATTCAGATTACAATGAGGTCCATCGTGTTAGTAGCAAAATAGCTTAACCTACCTATGTTAATAATTAAAGCAGATCGGGTCCTATTTGTGAGCGGGGCACACTAGTTGGCTGTCTGCGCAGGCGATTATCGTTTATGAACATCGAATATGTACCTACCTAGTATTCAATATTGTACGGTGATAAGGAACCCTACATGTGCGAGTCCGACTCGCACTTGGCCGTTTTTTGGATTAAAGAAAGAATAGATATTTCTGAAAAAATAAGATTATAAGAATTCTCAGAAATATCGGCTGAGCGAATTAATCGGAATTAATCGCTCCCTCCCGGCACGTGGCCCAAAAGAAAATCAATTGTGTCTTATTAGCGGGGATCAAGCGATTAATAATAACAAACTTCGATTTAAATTACATACTTTTTATAGGTACAGCGTGTATCGGAGTGTTTTCATAATTTAGGAGTGTGGTACAGACCATCAAACTAACAACTTTCTCTTTGAACGAGGAACGAATATAGGCCTCAGAACAATATTATTCTTCTGAGATATAGGCCGACCGCTTAACTGAGACGTGAAGTAGCAGCGCGTAGAGCTCAGTGATTCGTAAACTTATGACAACTATTACCCCTCCCGCACCGCGCGGCTACCTCAAGCAACGTCTCAGTTAAGCGGTCGGCCTATAAGTACCACAATTGCTATGTAGTTTTGCAAAATGTCCGTGATATTACAGACGGACGCATGAAACTGAATGTTTGGTAAGCCTAAGTAAGCACGGGCGCGTATATCGCGTGGCAATTTTTTTACGCGCACTGGATTTGCAACACACTGCTTAGGATCGAGAGTTGAAAATCCAAAAAATGTGTTTTTTCAATGCGCTGGTATGTGCGCTCTGTTGGATTCTCAATGCTCGGCTCAACACCCATAGTTCAAAACCCCACGGCGATATTTTCACGTCTGTGCGTACGTGGGCTAACGCTATAAAAAAGAATTTTACATAATAACTGGTGCTGATTGTGTTGTTCACAAAATAAACTAAATTTAACTTCAATGCATCTTTTGCTTTCTATTTCATTAAGAAAAGGACAGGAAATAAATTTTAGTTTAGTCCTGTCAAATTGCAAATTGTAGTCTACCATTTTTCGAAACACCCTAAACTTAAAAGATTGTGGCTTAAAGCTATTCGTAGAAAATTATTTTAACTAGATAGAATTTAAGGTTATAACAGAAACATTTTGAAGATCGTGATTACGAGCAAATAAGCAATATTTAAGGTTTTAAAATAATAATTTTAGGTAATTCTGACACTTTCTATGTCGATTAAATATTGATTAAAATATTTAAATCACCGACAATGGAAATAGTGGAATAAAAAAACCGAACTTATGAATGAACGAAATGTCAAAATTATTGTAGGACGTAGGGAGTGTAGGGACCTAATGTCTATTATATATGTTTCAAATTGATGTTATAATTCAAGCTAAACAAATATCAACCTTATTTTAATTGTGATTAAGTTGATTTCATAGTAACTAGCACTATAAAAAAGTTATGAAAGTTTTTGAAGTTATAGCGTAAAGTGAACTTTATTATGTGAGAATTAAAGTTACTTTTCCATAATCTCATATTTGTTTACATTTTTGGTAAATAAGTCGCGAATGCAGATTAGCTATGATTACGCCATCTACAATCAGCTTTTCCCGACCTTCCCCATTGGCATTTCACAAAACAATTGCACAAATACTTACCAACAGCCGTCAAGCTCCAAAATATCTCTGTAGCAGTGTAGCTCACCTAAATCATCCGTTTGAAACTCCTTTGACGGCCCACAACAAAATTCCCAATTTAATCTTGTCATCAAAATTTCACCCATGTTACATCACTAACCTCTATACCTAGTACATACGTACGACAAGAAAATTTAATCCAACCAAGTTTATCAGATGCCTATGAAATTCCTTGCTTATATGTATCGAGGCCGATCGGGCCAATTTGAGCTAAAATTGCATTCACCAAGCCGAGCTAGAGCCGTATGATCTTGATAAATGGGGCATACTAACTAGGGAAGTGCTGGTTTCAGACTAGTGTTGTGCAGATTGGTGGGTAGTGGATTTTGGGTTTGAATTTAGAATGGATGTTTATTTATTTATTTTATTATTTATGTACACACAGTAAAATACATAGGGATATGACATAATTATAATTTACGTACAAAGGTACTGCTTATTTCTTAAGTAATTTCTTCCAGCAGACTTGCGAAAGGAGATGTAAAAAAGAAAATTGGAAATTTTGAAATTGGAATTTAGTTTTTTATTTAGTTGAATCTCAGACCAAATAAAAAACCAAGACAGAGCGCTGAGAACGATACAGCGAAGCATGCCAAAACTACACCTCCGCTCTGTGCATACACGTTCACGCGCACACATTTACAATCAAACTACACCTCACTAAGTCGACGAGTTACGAAGCCGGCTTCACTTTACTTGACAGCCTTGTCTTGGTATTTTATTTGGTCTGAGGGTTGAATTTGGAAATTTAGGTGATTGTAGCTTGGATTTGGACTGAATTATTCAATTGAGAAGAATTCTACGCGTGGTCTTGTAGATTGTTATAATTATGTAGATAGTGAGTTGTATATGCCACGCCACGTTTTTAACGCAAACATAAATTTAAACAATCATTATTTGTCTATAATCTTCATACGATTGAAAGGAGCAGAACGATGCTTAAAGTTCGTTTAGTGCTAAACGTATTTAGTGCTTTGTGGTGCAAGTAGGGCTTACGATGACTTAAGTCTAAGTTAATGTAGATAAGTGCCTAACTTTATATGGATGATGAGAATGGTGTACTGTCTAAATAACATAATTTGAAGACGAATATTTAGTGGCGGGCAGTAAGTATTCTATATATATATCTAGTTTTGTATACAGTCAAGTCTTTTATAACTGAACAGACAGCTGTGCTGCTGGGGAGTTTGTTGCGCCACTTCTTCTCCCCAGCGAAAGCACTAGGAAGTGGTGAAGGGCGGGCGTTTTGGGGGACTGTCTTTTGTAATTTTGACGTTCTAAAAGTGCTGATTCTCTGCCTAGTTTGAATAAATGACTTTTGATTTTGATTTTGATTTTGAGTAGCCTAATATACTCATATACTCGCTCGCTTCGTCACTTGTTGTACTTACATCGCTTCTATTTATACAGGGTCAAATTAAATTAGGTAGCGAAACTCCGCAGACGTGATGGGTATCAATATCTAAATACGATAAAACATATTTTCGCAACTCATACTTCAAGGTAACAACAGTACCAGCGATCCTTGACCCCTAAAAAAAAACATCTAATATTTTTAAATTTCATTTTGTCTTGTCTTATCGATACCTATCACTACTTCATAGTTTCGCTAGCTAATATAATTTGACCCTGTATGGTTATACATTGGAGGCCTAACAAATAGTTAAGTACCTTTATTTTGAAATGAAAGTAAAAGTAGCAATTGTTCCACAAGAATATCTCAACAGTCAGAACCCAGACTTACCCCAACTCGTCCCATCTGAACCCGCACACATTGTTACAATGAAATGATACCCCGTGTGTGTGTGAGCACGAACCTCTGAAGGCGTTTGCTCAGTGTAGGTTGTCATGGCAACCATCACCAATAACGAGACGAATTCGTGTTACTCTTGTGTGGCCTACGTGAGCGATGACAGGCGATAGAAAGGCATTATTTTGTTTTTGACTTTCTTTTTTATTTCACGTGGAGGAAAATCTGGCCAAGTGCTGTAGTGAAGGGTTACGTAGACACAATCTGAATCATTTTGAAGCATATTGCTAATCCATTGCTTTATAAATTATGTTCGAAAAGTTTGTCAGTTCGACAACGTAAATAACGAATGTTTTTGAACTGTCAATATGAAAGCCATTGCTTTATTTACGTACGTTTACATTAATATAACCGGCCATAAAAAATAGTTTATAATTATTTTCAAAGTTCATATTTCGAAAAATCTATGAAAAACCATAGACTTAAAAAAGATGGACTCCGCGCCACGCATATCATAACATGATAATAAAAAGTCCCTCCTCTCAATACATTCAAATTAAAAAATAACGCTGTTTAAATTATATTGTGAGGTCCTTCTGAGCCTCTGATCCTCACAGTACCAAGCATTCTGTCTCGATTGCGAAAAGGCTGATGTTTATATCGCATTTAGATCATCAATCAAGTTAATTAAAATTATTTTGGTGTCGGTCGTCTGTCAAGAAAGACCAACAGCTTGCTGCTGCTAAGAATATTGTATGTTTTATTTGCATTTCTCTATATCTACGGAAAATAATCTTAACGATTACGAATCTTCGGCTCGAAGGACCAGCTCTAAGAAATGGGTTGCCAGAAATAAAGTGTAAATTAAAAAAAATATATACCCGTCAACTTGAAAATCTCGTCCTTTGTTTTCGTTGGTGAAACATATTAAACTAGCTTCTGGCCGCGACTTCGTCCGTGTGAAATTTCTTGCTCCCCGACCCACCCCTTGGCATCGCATCGCTTGCTCGCACTTTTACTTTGTTTTCGCAAACTTTTGTCTTTTTGCTCAGCTCCTAAGTGTCCTAGCGTGATGTGAAAAAGCCTATAGCCTTCCTCAAGAATAAAACCAAAAATAATTTTTCAAATCCGATTGGTACTTCCAGAGATTAGTCCAAAAAAACAAACGAACTCTTCAGCTTTATTATTAGTATAGATTATTATTATAAAGTTTTTGACTTGGCTAATGTCATGCACCTAGTCACCAACCAAAATGCACTCTTTGAAAAACTCCTAACACAAAACGTTTCTACATTTCGCAGTCGGCTAAAACCAAGTTATCGCTTTGCTCCATCACATAGGACATGCAACACCCTCGTTCTGAGAGCTATTACAGTTACCATAGCAACGCCCAATAAGGAGTAATCTCATTACATCGCATCGTCCTACTAAAGGGATTTTATTTATAATACAACAATTCGAGCACCTTTTTCAGAAGCAATAAACGGGGGAAAAGCCTGTAGGTAATAGCTATATAATACAGTACACTGATAACATAATATTGAGCTTTAGAAAGGACACCTGTGTACAGTATTTTTTCTCACGAAGCGACGCGCGCTTTACTTCTGGTTACCTGCTCGAAATTGTAAAATTTACCCAATGAACTTTGAACCTTATACTTCAGCGATGAAGTTGAAAATCTATTAAAGAAAGACAGGTTGTAGTGGCTTGATGTGGTGGCGTCTGTACAAACGCGCTGTGAATGTGTGTGTAAGCATGGGAGCTCTCGGTACGAAGTGTGAAGTGTGCATGTGTGTTATGTGCTGACGCTACTCGTTTTCACGCACACATTCACAGCGTGTTTGTAGGTACACTTTGTTTACTACAAGTAAAGCGCGCGTCGCTTCGTGAGATAAAAATATTATACTTTATACCAGTTCACACTACACAAGCGAATGATGCGCATTTCATTACATTCATGCTTGAACATAGATCTAAAATACGAACATAAGGCACTCTCAAGCTGCTCAGCTGCTGACACAAACACATTCTCCTATATTCAATGTAAATGTATGTTGTGTCTAAAAACATATAACAAAGCCGTAGAGCAAGAATTTATGGATGCCATACCCCTCAAATGCATCCTAAAATGCCTACATAAAACTAATCAGCCTGTAATAGTCCCACTGCTGGGACCCTGGCCTCGTCTCTTCGAGAAGGATTGGGCTATAATTTACCACGCAGGCCTTTTGCGCCAGCTTCAGATTTACCATATTATAATTGTTTAACCTCTCAAGCTCCGATGAGACACAATTGATTTACTGTTGTATCGTGCTATATAGGTACGCGCGGTAAATAGCTTGACCGTTAAGGTTATCTTATAGAGAATACGTTAATAGCAGATGTCGCGATTAACTAAGGAATTGACGTGGTTTCGAAGTAAAGAATCGATAGTGAAATAAGACCCAGATGTTTGAACGTAAATAAAGCAAACGATTCAGAATCATCTCGTTATGTATCATATTTTTTCTAACCCGTGAATGAAACCACAATGCGAATATAATATTTTAAATTGTATAGCTTCTTTGTCATTGAAAAAATCAGGACGAAATAATAAATCAGTTGTCCCAATTTATTTAAATTTTATTGAATACGTAAATACGAATTTCTATTCATTCCACGTACGAGCGATAAAGATAAAAATACCTATACCAAAAAGTCTAAAATCAAAGTTCAACGAATCATTTCGAACAGAATTAATTGAAAACTTTGGTGAATTACTCACAAAAAATAACTTAAAGTAATCTACATAGAATTTATGAAGACTTCTAAGGGTGTGGTCAGACTAGCGTGATTCGGAAGGTTCAAAATAATGAGAATGATTTTCTGTCTTTTTCCCCAAAACAACAGTTTCGTAGACCGCCAAATAACAGCCGTAATGACGGCTGTCGTGAAAATGATGGCAACATACCTTACGGTGTCAAAAACTGCCCCCTAGGAAAGTACTATTACATACTTTCATACACAAAACAAAAAATGTATTGATACATAAGCCTTTGACATTGCTTAAGATTATGATACATAACATGGTTAACTAAAGGTCATACGGATAAGACTCCTAAACTAGGTGATCTTGTGACTTAGGAGTCAGTGTTGTGCTGTCACTGTGATACCAAAAACCTTTTAAAAAGAAAAACTTGAAAAAAATAATGGAATGGGTGGTCCTCCATTCGCGAACCGGCCGCGGCAAACGTAGCTTAACCTTAGATCAAACCATGCGGCTGTTATATATTTTTTTAAGCCTTTTAACATTTCGCTGACGTCATTTACCGTCTCAGCGTGTTTGCACACTTGATTACCACAAGTAAAGCGCGAGTCGCTTAGTTATATAAAAATACTTTTTTTTATAACCTAATTCTTGAAAACGTCTATAGGCTACTTATCATCACGCTAGGAAAATTAGAAGTCGAGCAAAATCAAGAAAATGTCAGAAAGAACGCTAAACGTAAGCGTGGGCAGGTGAAGCGATGCAACAGGGTGGGTTGAGAGAAAAAAAAATTTCACGCGGGTGAAGTCGCGGGCAGAAGCTAGTCCTTCAATATGACCACACATTTCTGATTTACACTGTATACCCACCCTTATGTTTGAACTTTAAAAACTTATTGAGCAATTTGGTATTTCTTTTACGATTACGTTACATGCTTGCCCATACGTACATAATTTATTTTGAATAATTTATCAAATCACTTTGTTCGCAAACGATTTAAAGAATATTAAGGTATACTCAATGGTTGTGCTTACTTTTAAGTTTTAAGAGTTTTTGGTACTTGTTAAGTAGGTATTTGAAATGAAATTGTTTATTCTGCAAATAAGATATCTGAATCACTTTTACACGTTACATCGCAAAATCATCTATATTGTTTCCACTCCAACCCGCACTGGGCCCGCGTGGCGGTTTATGGCCCACCCCCGATCACATAGAGGAGGCATGGGTCCCAGAAGTGGGAACATTATAGGCTGATTATGACATAATTGTATGTCAAACTAGCTGACCCCGCGCACATCATACCGCTTCAGATTATGATATTTTTTTTCGTGAAATTTTTCCATGTTTTAATAGTTATTCTGCTATTTGAGGTTGATGCAAATCCAACAAATCAAATCACTACCGATTTCACTACCCTCTTCGGTATGAGTGACTCCGTCATCATGGCGGGGGATCTCAATGCCAAACATCCCGCTTGGAATAGCAGCACGACCTCTACCAGAGGTAGGATCGTGTTCAAACTAGGCGACTCCCTCAATTTCGATATCATCGCTCCGATGTATCCCACTCATTTCCCGGGCGACCCCGCCCAACTTCCTGACGTTCTCGATGTAGCGCTTCTCAAGAATGTAAACCTTTTTTTTTTTTTTTTTTTTTTTAAGGATGGGAAATCATCCAATGACCCCTCCCGCTCTGGGTGGAGCGGAAGGGAGTGTCAGACTCTTACTGACTAAAACCCATCCGTGTTCCTTCCTTAGCCCTTTATGTTCCGGGGCAGCGGTAACCCTTTCGGACAATCCCGCTGCCCCGGAAGAATGTAAACCTCCGTTTGCAGTCTATCGAGACGGTACAAGAGCTTAATTCTGACCACCGCCCGGTCATCTTGCACCTGGCCCCCTATTCGGGCCCCCCGCACGACCCCAACCAGCCCCCCCCGACCAAAATAGTCACCGACTGGAGGAAAGTAAGCGAAAGACTGAAATCCACCACGTCTCCCCACCTAGACTCCATCCCCGAGCAAATTATCTCAGTCGCAGACACGACTGGGGCGATCGACTCGTTCACAGAGCACGTTCAATCCGTACTGACGGATTGCTCACGGGAAGTTCCAGTGATGGAAGACCATCGCTGGAAACTACCCGATGACGTACGTGAACTGTTGACCGAGAAGAACGCTGCCATTCGTGCCTACGACTCTTTTCCCTGCGACGCGAACAAATCCCACATGCGCCATTTACAGCGTGCTGTAAAGAAACGCATAGGGGAGTGGCGCTCCGAGGGATGGGATAAGTTGATCGGCGAACTCGAGCCCACCCACCACGCCTTCTGGCAACTCCAGAGGAAGCTCCGCTCCTCTGAAGAGGCCACAGTTCCTCCCCTCACACGCCCCGACAAAACGGTCGCTTTCGAAAACCTCGAAAAGGCCGAATGCCTAGCCGACAGCCTAGAGGCTCAATGCACTCCCAGCTCTCAACCAGTAGACAGAGCGCACCTCGACGAGGTGAACGCTGAAGTCGAACGGAGAGCCTCCCTCCCGCCAGTCGAAGACCCTGATGATCCTCTGCCTCCCGTCACTCCCGACGAAGTGCAAGACATCATAAAAGGGCTCGCAACCCGCAAAGCCCCCGGTTCGGACGGTATCACCAATAGGGTGTACAAACTCCTCCCCGCCCCCCTCATACTGCTCATGACCGCCATCTTCAATGGCGCCCTGAGCAACAACATCTTCCCCCAAATGTGGAAAGAAGCCACAGTCATAGGCATCCCTAAGCCAGGCAAGCCCAAGTCTGAGCCCTCCAGCTACCGCCCCATCAGTCTGCTCAAGGTTTTCGGCAAAGTCTACGAGAGGCTTATTTATAAGCGCCTCAAAGACTATGCCGAAGCAAAGAGCCTCATCCCCCCCGAACAGTTCGGTTTTCGCACGAAGCATTCGTGCATCCACCAGCTCCACCGCATAGTCGAGCACATTAGCGCTGCTTTTCAGCGAGGTGCTTCGACAGGCGTCCTGTTCTTCGATATAGCGAAGGCGTTCGACAAGGTCTGGCACAATGGCTTATTATATAAGCTGTACCTGCTAGGTGTGCCAGACCGTCTCGTGCTCATCTTACGAGATTTTCTGTCGGACCGCACTTTCCGCTACCGTATCGAGGGCGCTCTCTCTCCCCCTCACCCCATCCGCGCCGGAGTCCCCCAGGGTTCCGTTCTGTCTCCCCTCATTTTCACCCTGTTCACTAGTGACATCCCGAACAGTAAAAAGGCACAGTTGGCGCTCTTCGCCGACGACACTGCCATTTACTGTTCGGGTGCCAACCAGTCATCCATAGCTCGAAACCTCCAAACCTCCGCAAGCGCCTTGAGCGATTGGTTCCGGAAATGGAGAATCGAGGTCAACCCCGATAAGAGTCAGGCGGTCATCTTCTCTAGACCGCGCAAACAACCCCCCCCCCCTCCCGCGCCCGATCTCTATGTATGGCAAGCCGATCCCCTGGGGAAAGCGAGCCAAATACTTAGGTGTCATCCTAGACCACAACCTCACCTTCAACGAGCACATAAAGACGGCGCGTTCGCGCGCCTCTTTCGCTCTCGGTAGGCTCCACTCCATGATAACTGCCCGCAGCAAATTGTCACTCAAGTGCAAATTGCGCCTCTACACCGCGGTCATCCGTCCCATCATGACCTATGCTTGCGTAGTCTTCGCACACGCCAAGCCGCGATTTCTGCATAAAATGCAAACCCTCCAGAACCGTTTCCTCCGAAAGGTCACGGGAGCCCCCTTCTATGTCCGAAATGTGAATCTGCATCTAGATCTCAGACTCCCCACCATCCAGCAGTTCATGAAACGCCTTTCCAAGCGCTTCTTTGACTCTGCCATAAAGCACCCCAATCCCCTGATTGCGGCGGCCTCCCGATACACTCCCTCCCGCATAAGTAGGATTCGCCGACCAAGGCATACCCTCACTGTCCCCGACGACGCCACTACCCTCCTCCAGGAGAGCAGTAAGGCCACGAGTACTCTCAGTCGACAACACAAACACAAGCTCAGACATCCGTCCTTCCGTCCTCGCCGCCGAGGCCCGTCGCGACGTCCCGCACCATCACCGTGCCCGCCCCGACCCTTGCTCGAGCCAGCCCGCGCAGCTGAGCCTGTAGTTTTAAATTCGCCCCTAAACACCAATAATAATACCGATCCAGCCTGTCCCTTGCTGTCCTCTTCCAGCGACGCCCTGAGCCGAGGTCCGAACCCCGCAGGGGGTTACCCTTAGCGCTGTCGCTTAGTTTTTAAGTTATTGTTTGCCCTGGCTGGAGGCCTTAATTCGAGGCATCCACAGGAAAGTCCGGTTAAGCAGTAGCCATCCTCATAAAGGATGAACTGCGAGATGCCATTTAAAAAAAAAAAAAAAAAACAACAAATCAAATATCATAAAAAATCGGTCCAGCCGTTCTTAAGTTATAAATGGTGTAACTAACCCGACTTTGTTTTATTTATGTAGAAGACATAAGATAAATATCTACATGTCAAAATACAAAATAAAACTTTTTTTTTTTTTTACAAAATGTTTATTCATACGTCCGCAGTAGTAGATGTAAGAGAGGTCGGCGCTGGACCAAACGTTCACTTAAAGCTGCCAGAATGCTTGTAGGGATGCGAGTGATCACTTGTCGATAGACATAATTTTTAAACTTAAAAATATGGAAGAACTCTAGATATCATTAATTAAAACTGAGTGGAACAAAATAAATATTTTCTAATTTTCATGAATATAAAAATGTTGTAAATAAATATTAAATTATTAATTAACACTATACTATCGTACTACACAAATATTTTATACAGATAGGTACTGAAATCAGCTTGCAAAAATTATAAATCTGGGTAGAAAAATAATAATGAATCAGAAAAGGTCACACTCACATAGGACAGCATATCCTGACATCGATTTCATGTCAATAGCGAGACTTTTATATACAACTTAAACCGCTAAGTTCAAAATGTATTATCATGATCGACAGAACCTATGTATGATGTTCGCAGCGGAGCAAAAGCTCTCGCAACGAATGCTTGGAAAACAAATTGCTCAATGCTCGCAGTGTGTACATTCCATTGTTTTCAGTCACGCCAATTCAAATACTAAAATTCCATACCCAAAACTGCAAAAAATCGACACACGATCCCAACACTAGTGCCCACCGGAGCGCGTAATCAGGTGACTGCGCCTCCCGTCGCGAATAACGAACGCAGCTCAATTGTTCCTCTTTTGCCCACAAGTGGAGCCTCACGCCCGGCGACAAAGCACCTTTGATGCATCAGGGATAACGAAGCTGCGGTGGAACGTAGATTGCAGTAGAAATGGGGACGGTTTTCGTATTTGTGACACAAATTGGTTAGAAACGGCGTTTAAAAAAAGTATGGAGGGTTTGAACGTCTCCATACGACGTCAGATATCTTGCAGATCAAGTTAGACCACCTATTATGTCAAAGCCACACACAGATGCGTCACAAGAACGCGAATTATGGTCAGCGTCGACTGTGATCACACCGTGATTGCGATACGCCTGTATTTTCCTCTTTTTGTAAGAACAAAAATGGACTGCACACTCTGAATAATGAACGCAGCTCAATTGTTCCTCTTTTGACCACAAGTGAGGACAAAGCACCTTTGATCCATCGGAGGTAATGAACCTGTAGCGGATCGTAGATTATAGGGGGCCTAAAAACTCCACTTTGGCAGAATCATAAAACAATTCATATCACGCAATTCATTAATTGTTTAACAGTTTCACACCTATATATCCCTGAAGGGTTAGGCAGAGGTGTACCTATAGCATTTCACGAATCTCCATACAAAACTGTCATACAGATGAAATTGCGTAATATGAATTGTTTTATAAATCTGCCAAAGTGGCCTTTTTAGGCCCCCTGATGAAAGTTGTGTCGGTTTAATTTGTGTGCAAATTAGGTAAAAAATAGTGCAATCAGTTTTGAGGGTAAGGTTTGAGTGGTTTAAAATTTCGAATTAGGTACTTGCGATCAATCGTAACGTGGAGCCTCAATGTTATGTAGGTAACTGACTATCTACTTAATTATGTTCGTAATGACAATGTTACTAAAACATTTTTTATAGCACTGTGTGACTTACACCCGCACTTAAGTCACATTTATCTGTGACTTAAGTAGGTAGTTCATTTTTACACAGAAAAGCGTGACATTATTGCACGGCGTAAAATTAGCGCCCGAATGTAGGGAAGATACTAACGCCGAGCATTGAATGCGTGCATAGTGTACTATTCTATGTAGAATCCTCGGGGAATATTTCTATGCGCCCGGGTATTTCGGACTTCTGGCCATGCTCAGTAATATCCGAACGTAGCAGACATTTCGTCTTTGGCCCGGCGAAAGCAGTGTTGGGCACCGGCCCTTTAGTTTTGAGTGAGGTTCAGTAAGACCGCTTACTGAACCTCACTCAAAACTAAAGCATTAATTAAACTTGTAGTTTCGTAGTTTCAACCAATCAAAAGCCTTTAAAATAGTGTTAAGTTATGTTCGAGTCTTAATTGAGAGCCTAAATCTTCAAGTTCTCCTTTATCCCCGCTTTAACTATTGCCCCACCTTAATATCCCTTTTTCCTGTCCCCTTTTTCGGTCACCTCGCTCCACCGCTCCCAGCACAGATATTCGATCCACCAGCACCTATCCCTAGTCAAACGTCCCGACTTCTTTTTAAATCTTTTGGGATTTTAAATATTCTAGTGCTCTATGATTTCTTTAAGTCTCCTGCTTGAGACGAACTTTTGAAGAGTAATGGGGTTCTGGGTCGTGTCTACAGTAAGATGTATTTTATGTTGCGTTAAAGGCTTGTATTTTTGACTTTGTACCTATCGATTGTTCGACTACTTTCGAAATTAACCGGACTCTTCAATTAATCGGAATCTCAACGGAGATTAGCCAGTAGGTCCGCAAGAGATATTATAGTGCACAAGTGTGTGCGCAAACACAGGTGCACTCTCTGTTGCTTTTCTCTCATAGTCCGATGGGACGGGAATCTGACAGGACCGGGGAGAGATCAGGCGCAGGATCAACGGCTTTACGTGCTTTCCGAGGCACGGGGGTATTACACCACCAACTTCCAAACTTCGGGCTGTTACTGAGAAATTCCTAATTTATAAACCCAATAACACTTCGCCCGACCTGGACATCGAACCCAGGATGACATGCAAAGCAGTCGCGCATGCGACCACGAGACCAACCGTGATGAGATGGTTTTATTTTATTTTTGCGAGAATGACGCGTTGTTGTTTTCCTAAATACTTCGAAAATAGAGCCTTCCTTTTCCCAAAAGACTAACTCAATTACGAATGACGAATTAAAGCTATTTTGTAGAGATTTTTTTAAATTAAACAGTGTTCTTTTGAAATCACCGAAAATAACGAAATATGATAATGAAATCAAACTCATGAATGAACACAAAATGGAATGAATGAACGAAATGTCTATTGTAGGTCGTAGGGACCTAATCTGCGTTCGCGATTTGTTTGCCAAAATTGTAAACAAAATAAAAGTTTACGGAAAAATAACTTTAATACCTACTCAATAAAGTTCAATTTACGCTACAAATTCAAACATTTTTATAACTTTTGCAATAGTGTTTTTCACTTTAAAATAAACTTAATAGGCATTAAAATAAAGTTGATATTTGTTTAACTTTAAGAAACATCAAATGGCACCATCAATTTGGGTAGACTTTAGCTAAGGTCACGCATACCGTCATCTATAAATAGCTTTCACCAGCCTACTTACTCCATTTAGTAAGATTTTTGTACTAAGTGAAAAGGTCGACTACACAAACCTACTTTGTTACTTATTACTTACTTTACTTCAATATTTATTTGTTCCCAGACAAGAAACACAACAAAATAGGCAAGCAGAGTAATAAATACTGAAGATATAAAACGGCAGAGGATTTTTATTGGCCAGGCCATAACTTTAAACATGAGATCGCCACCGTTTCCGATAATTTATGGTTATTCTCGAACACTCGAGGCAAACAGGCCTTAACCGGCTACTTGTAACAGAAAACAGTTTGAAATTACTGAAAAGATTGTATATTCTTTCTCTTTTTAATTTATTTGAGACTTTAAAAGAAGATGTAGGTCATCATTTATTTATTTAATACTTCAAGCACATAAATGTACAGAGGCGGACTTAATGCCATAGGCATTTTCTACCAGTCAACCTTTGGGTGTTGCAGAGACAAATTATGAATATAATATATACCTAATTACATATTAATATAAGCACAAATAAACATATATAAACACTTGAAAATACTTACTAAAAAGAAATAAGACAAACAATGAGAAAATATTACAATTGTGATGATACTGCCCGCTTCTTGCGAATGTGCTCGCGAACCTTAACTTCATCATCTGCGTAGCCTTTTCCCAACTATGTGGGGTTCAGCTTCCAGTCTAACGGAATGCAGCTGAATACCAGTACAGTTTTACATGGACTATATACAGTAAATGTAGGAAAATTTTTGTTAGTATTTTTGACAGATTAAGACAGATCTGATGGGCAATTCTCGTAATTTTAAGAACGTTCACAGTCTGATCTCAGTCTCAATCTGTCAAAAATACCTCTTATTTCCCTACATTTTGACAAGATTTTGACAGTTGTTTGTCGCCGAGATGAGACTGCGACTAGATTTTGGACGTTTTAAATTACGAGAATTGGCCTTCAGATTGTGAACGTTCTTAAATTTACGAGAATTGCCCATCTGGTTTACTCGAGCTCGAAGCAAAACCGAAGACTTTTAACTTTATGTATTTTAAGCCACT
Source organism: Gortyna flavago (assembly GCA_963669345.1). Lineage (NCBI taxonomy): Eukaryota > Metazoa > Arthropoda > Insecta > Lepidoptera > Noctuidae > Gortyna > Gortyna flavago. The sequence goes on from OY770149.1 coordinate 12,487,376, forward strand.
CTATTATACACACACACTTACACAGCAAGCGGAACACACCATCCACAGATAACCAAGTAATATTTACGGAGAAATTCGCGGCCGAACGGGCGCCATACTTATTAGAGAACCACATCCGGTTCCGGTGGCGGCCATGATTTAAACACGCATTTCCGGTGTATCACTTGACTGTTTTCCGTTGGATAGGAGTAATATTACATTAATTTATTTGTTCATCTGATTTCAGGATGGGGAAGGAAGTTGGAGGGCAAGTTATTAGTGACGAGGTTGAGAAAACGATGGGTCTGGACTTATTTTAACCCGACTGTGCGACAGCAAAGGCAGGGTTATGCGTTTCAAGCGTATCTATGTATCGACCGACCCGTGTGACTGTTATTATTCAGCCACATGCCCCTCTTTAGGCACAAACCCGCCTTTAGAAGCTATAGAGTAAAACCTGCTACATACTTAGATCTTTATTCGAGTATCTCAGACTCAAAGCTAGCCTGAGGGCATCCTACCCTCCGTTTGCTTGCACCTTCCTTGCACAACAGCAACTTAACTACAAAAACCAGGATAAAATAATATATTTTTAGTAACATTTGCATCTTTTCCGCAAAAAAGAAATAAAACAACAAGCATTCGTATAGAAATAGCCCGGGGGAATAAAAACGGCTTGTAGCGAGGCGAGCCCGAGTAAACGCTATTTATTAAAGTTTATTTTGATGTTGAGCGATGTTAGACATTTTGCATGTGGCTTGACTTGAAATGTTTTGTGGAGAAATACGAGTTTGTTGTACGTAATGTAACAGAATATGTCCTGATTTATGTAATGCAGTAACTGAATTAAACTTATTTGGTAATATTACGTTGCTAATCAGATAAGAAATGGACTTAGGTAGTAGAGCTCCTTCGTCCAGAGAAAAAAAAAAACAATTGTGTGTTTGTTGTGACAACTGTAACTCATACACATGTTAAAATTCTAGGAGAATCATCTAATTTTACAATATTTGTTAATATGTGAGCACCATGTATCTATCACTTTATTGATTTACCTGTCATTCCTTTATTTTTAATTCTTTTTACCTTTTGTGGTAGAGTAATTTTATTCTAGATGCATCATCTATACCTACATATAATTATGAAATGAATGTATACAAAACCTTGTAAAACATTTTAAAAGAGAAACGGTGGAGTTTCTTGCCAATTCTTCTCCATACGACACCTACCTTTTGGAATAGGCGACTAGAATCAATTCTATTTTATTGTAACTTTTGACGTTCAAAAGTGCCTTTTGTGTGCCTATTTGAAATAAATGATTTGAACTTTGTTTGGACTCAGACAGCAAGATTTCAATTCACAATTCATCATCAACCTACAGTAGTCCACCGCTGGACATGGCCTCTCGGATTGTACGTCATTCAGCTCGATTCTCGACAACTCTCATCCAGCTGCTACCAGCCACCCTCCGAAGATCGTCGCTCCACCGAGCCTGAAGGCGTCCTACCTTACGTTTGCCGATTCGGTCTCCACTCAAGAACATGTCTACCCCCACGGTCATCGATTCTGCGGCTAATATGATTGCCGCTTCAGCTATAATAAGCATATTCTATGAGCTATGTCTACAACTTTATAAGTTCATTCAGAGAAACTCCAAGCATAGCTCGTTCCATAGCTCGCTGAGCGACCTTGAATTTACGATCCAGCCGCACCGTGAGTCCTTGTTTCAGCTCCATAAGTTATAACAGGCAGGACGCACTGGTTGAAAACTTTAGTCTTTAGACTCTGCAGAATACGCGACGAGGAGACTCGACGAAGCTTCACAAACGCTGCCCAGCTTTCTTCTGTTAGCCTCCCTCTCAAAGTTGTTCTTACCAAACTGCAAAGTTTGCCCGAGGTAAACGTATTCTCGAACAACCTCGAGAGTACCGCCTTTGACAGCAATGTCAGTAGAACATTACCTGGGTTTTGTCCAAGTTCGTCCAGAGACTAATGCGTAAATAACAGCTAGGACGATAATTACACAAACTAAATAGTAGGGAACCTTTATTACGGTACCTATTTCTGTCACAATGTAGCTTAAATTGTGTTCCTGTTGGGTATAAGTGGCGGTCCGTCGGTGTGCCTAATTACAGGTTTAAGAAACATTTCAGCCTTTGTATCTGGAATGGGCAACGTATTGCGTCTGTTTATTGTCCTATTCAGAGGTGACCACTTCAAAGATGCGACGCAACGACGCGGACGGTGCGACGCGATTCTGGTAGAATAAATTCGATGAAGTTTTCATAGAATTTATTTTATTAGATTAGCGTCGCGTCTGTCTGCGAGAGCCTTTACCATCAGGTTTACTTACTTCCCTAATTAATAGTTTTAAATGAACCATTTTTATAGATAATTATAGCACTATGTGACCTAAGACCGCAATTAATTCACGCTCATCTGTGACTTATGTAGTCCTTTTTTACACAGAAAAGCGTGACTTAAGGGTGGCTTTAGGTCGCGTGACGACTCCCAGCCACCGTAGGCGCGGGCCTGCGGCCGGCGAGTAATGGGTAGCTCGCCGTCCGATCAGGACCAGGCCCGTGCCGGACGGCGCGTATGTGTTCCACGCGCGCCTCAAAGAGATGTCAGCAGACATGGAGGGGCCCGTTAGGGCCGAAGCCTGCCAGGGCAGCGGGATTGTCCGAAAGGGTTACCGCTGCCCCGGAATATAAAGGGCTAAGGAAGGAACACGGATGGGTTTTAGTCAGTAAGAGTCTGACACTCCCTTCCGCTCCACCCAGAGCGGGAGGGGTCAATGGATCCCATACTTAAAAAAAAAAAAAAAAAAGGTTGGGTTTAGGTCACATGAGCTATAAAATAGTATAGTAATTAATTACTTTAGTTACACGTATTGTAATGTACTATTTGTAGGTAAGTACTAATGCAATATTCGTAAGAAAACTGATTTGACATATCAAAGTATGTGCCGTTTCTGTCTGTTTCACTTGTCAGATAAAGATAGCAACACTTTTAGTTTACCTCAGTCGGAACCATGCATTCCACCATTTTTTATTCCCACACCAATTCAGAACATAGAAACACGACAAGACAGAGTAGTCCCATTTCTAACAGGACTTTAATACACGACCAGTTGTCAGCTTATACTTGCAAATGTTCTCTGCAAGTCACCAGAACTTGCACTCTTGCAGCAAGTGGTAAAGTTAGGAAGGCAGTGGTCACCTTTATTAAAATTGGACTGTAAAAAAGTAGGTATGTTTGCGGATTATTTAAAGTAGAATAGTGTTGTTTCTAGAAGTTTCTTTTTAGTTTTCTAGATTAGCTTAAACATATTCTAGGGTCAAAATCAATCTGCCTATTCTTTGATGCCCAACTATGTTAAGGTCGGCTTCCGGATGCAGCTGAATACCACTATTTTACCGAGTGCCTACATGATCTCCACCACCAAGTATACTGGGTAACACCCTTTGGTAAGACTTGTTTTTTTTCTGCCTTATTCCCTTTGCTCCTAAGGGTTGTACGTAGCGTGATGTTATATAGCCTATAACCTTCCTTAAGAATTGGGTGTTCCAAAAATAATTTTCTAAATCCAATTGGTAGTTCCAGAGATGAGCGAGTTCAAACAAACTGTAGGTTAATAAGTAGTCATCATATGCCGAGCCTTTTCCCAACTATGTTGGGGTCGGCTTCCAGTCTAACCGAATGTAGCTGAGTATCAGCATTTAACATGGAGCGACTGCCTATCTGACCTCCACAACCCAGTTACTGAGTAATACGATTCTCCTTGTAAGACTGGTTGTCGACTTTCGAGCTTCTGACAACCCGCAATGACTGTCAAAGATCCACGAATGACAGCCGGGACCAACGGTTTAACGTGCTTTCTGAGGCACGGAGGGGTCTCGGTATGTAAAAAAATAATATTAATAATAATAAACCATTTATTTTCAGGTAACAAAGACCCATAGATACACCCACCACACCACCCATCCACAGACCAACCGCGGCAAGCGTAGCTTAACCTGATCGATCGACCTGTGCGGCAGTTATTTTTTAGCACCGGGCCCCTCAGGATTATAAGTAGAATAGATATAAATAGATAACATCTAACATAAGAATTGACAGGAATAAGATTTACCAAAATAAAAATAAACAAATTATTATGAAAAATGTTTATTTAGTTTAAATATGAACAAAGACTTCACTTCTTAATAATAAAGCACTTAACTATGAAAAAAGACTTACATTAAATTAACTTAAACGGGCTTCTAGACTAAATAAAAACTAAAATAAACCTAAAATGAAATTTATATAAGAAATAGAGCATTATTTTACAAGCGTAATCAAATACGCAATTAAAGAATAAATAAGCTTTATATTTCTACACAATTTAAAAAAATAAATAAAAAGCATATTTCTTGCAATCTTAATTAGTTAACACAATAAAAATCTAGAACAAAATGTTAGTTAAGAACATTTTCGAAAAATGGAGTTACAGCCAAATTAGACCGATTTTAAATTTTCCATAGAAACAGAGATTTCCAGTTATCTTTTTTTTAATAAGACATTTCGAAAATGTTCATTACTAAATTTTTTGACCTTTGCTTATGCGTATGAAGTTTCATTAAAACCGGTTCATTTATTTCGAAAAATAAGGGATTGAAAGTTCGTATGAAATGCCGTACGTACTCTTAAAATTTGTAAAAAAAATCCTAATAAGTTTTTGGTTGCAATGGAATTTTAACTTTGTTATAACGATGACATTCAGTTTTTTGTTCCATAACTTGAAAATTATCTCAAATTATTAATTCAAATATAAGCTGTTTGTAAAGTGTGTTTAAATTATTTATTTTCTAGGTATATATTGACTAGCAGCAGAATGAAATGTAGCCTATGTTCTTACCCAGGTCAAGGTCTATCAGTGTGCAAAATTTCATCCAAATCCGTTAAGCCGTTTTTGCGTGAAAGCTTAACAAACAAACAAACTTACTTTCGCATTAATAATATTAGTTAGATAGAATACTGCAGGAACCCCTCAACAGAAGGGCTCCTCCAAACCCATTTAGCCATAACCAAAAACGAAAGAAGACTGCAGTCTTTAATCCTAACTTAAAAAAATATCACTTTAAAACCTTTAAACACACACATACTTCGCAACATTAAAACGTTCTCAGACTTATAAATGGCTACCTATTTGAGGAATAAACTAGAAAAATAGAAAAGTTCACAGTGGCCCACTAAATGAATAGGTTCATAAATTTCAAAAAAGCTATTTTACTCCCTGGCTTGTAGCTCCATTGGCCATTAAAACTGGCAACTTACAAAATAAAACAATTGGTATAAATGATGCGTTAGTGGGGCGATAGAAAAAGAATCGTGGACGAAAAGCCATTGGTTTAATACAGGGTGGCAAGGAAATCGACGCGCTAACTGTAACGTAATTTCAGCACATGATTCTAGACATAGGGTATAAAAATTACGAAAAAAAAACTGCTGTTATAAATATGTTATAGAGATAAAAAGAGTTATATTGCCAATTCCAATGATTATAATTCTGTAAAGCCATATTTTTTACGGTCGCGATTTATATGTTAATCAACAAACAATCAGACACTGACCTGCAAATTCCAAAAAAACGTAAGTAAATTTGAATTTCGCTGGCTAGATTATCGCGTCCCCCTTAAGAATTGATCCCGTAGTGAAATGTGCGTGATTCTTGAGTACTGTATTCAGTAAAAGATTGTCCAAGTATTTGTACCTCTTAAACTCAAACTCAAAGCATTTATTTCAATTAAACCATTTATAGGCACTTTTGAATTGTCAAGAAGTCGGTCAGTCAGAAAATATGAAGCTAGTTGCCCATTCCAAAGCGTAGGTACCTATGGAGAAGAACGGGCAAGAAACTCCATGGACACTCTTTTAAATTTTTCACTCCTAACAGTTACAACATTATTCACACAAATCCTCGTCATCGTTACAACTCGCTTCACTTTTAATTTCATATGTTTCTTCAGGCAAAAGCAGCCTTCGCTTTCTATCACCCCGCCCAGATTTCTTATATCTTTTCTCATCCCTACATCTCTTCAAAAACGGTTGCAAAACGGACAGTATGTTAATTTCAGCATCAATCCGTTCATTTATTGGTATCATGTTTAGCATTGGAACTAATGATAACGCGAAATGTGTACTATCGGAATCTGCATTTGAAGCAGTGTCTGGATTTGATGAGGGCCCAGTATTGTCAGAATTTGGTAACGTTTTGGTATTGTCAGTGTTGGATGGCGATTTGGTTTTGTCAGATATTGTTGTGGATTTAGTTTTATTTGTCTCTGCTTTAGATTTGGGTTCTGGGACAGCTATTTCTTCAATATTTGTATCTACTGTTACAGTAGTATTGTCACCTTCATTTTCTTCTGGGAGATCAATGTCATTTGAGGCTGTGGCGTCTTCTTCTGCGTTGTCAAATTCAGTTTTTAGGAATAACAGATCATTGTAGTATAAGTATGGACGTCTTTCGTAGGAGACTCCGAAGATCCATTTTGGTTCCTTCTGCCGTTTAACTTCTCTGGTGTTTTTCCATCGTTTTAGTACTAGATCCACTAAAAAAGAGAAAAAATGGTTTAGTTTATAATAAATCGGCCAAGAGGTACTACAAGAAGAAAACGCCGAGAAAAATACGTTTCTTGGGAAGACTTTAATTTTTACTAACTTTGTTTTATTTTTATTATTTTTTGTTATAGCGGCTATAGAATTACACACACTGTGAAAAGCTACAGCCCGCACTACAGGTTCATAAGCTACAGCCCGCTGACAGACAGACGGATGGACGGGCGGACTGACAGCAGAAGCTTAAGTAATAGGGTCCCGTTTGGGACACCCTTTGTGTACGAAACCCTAAATAGGATGAAATACAAGATACACGCAGACGAAGTCACGGGCTATAGCTAGTACTAAATAAATTATCCGCGACCGTCATAATTATTTAAGCAAATTAAGAATTCAAGACAAGAAAGAAAATCGTTTTTTTTTCTTTAGGATCTTGATTTGCGCGCGGTTCATTTGACCTAGATGAACGCTGACAGTCGACCTTATTTCAAAACACATAAGGGTGAAAAGTACGGCAGAGCACCGAAAAAAAAGCACTTCTGTCATTTTCTTATTTATTGTTAGAAAGCTTGAAATAATTGAAACATTATGTCTGTATGCCCATGATGGGTCATCTTTATATATCGAGACCCTTCCGTGGCTCAGATAGCCGTTGGTCCCGGCTGTCATTTGTGGATCTTTGGCAGTCGTTACGGGTAGTGAGAAGCCCGACTGTCTGTCAACTAGTCTTACCAAGAGGTATCGTATTACCCAGTAACTGGGTTGTGGAGGTCAGACAAGCAGTCGCTCTATGTAAGATACTGAGATTAAAAATTATTTTATTTGTTATTAAGTCATTAATTAAAGATGGTCACTTTACATACCGACACCCCTCCGTGCCTCGGAAAGCACGAAGTAGTTCCTACCTTTCAAATACCGTATTTATTTCTATATGGCCTTATGAAGCTTGAAACGATACGGATATAAACGGCACTTATTTTTACTTCTAATTATTTAAGCTCATTTCAGACTACGCTACAATTATTATTATATTATAGCGTAGTCTGAAATGACCTTTACACTATTTTTGCATATTATATTCTCAGCTATAAACACAGTTTAATCGAATAAACCTTTCAATCAAAACAATGTCACCCTGTATAAGTCAGAGCTCTTTGACATCTGTCACTTTCTTACTTACAAATAATCTTATAAGTAAATAAAATAATAATGAACAAACCTTTGTCAGCCTTTTCTTCGTCATTATATTTTGGCCAAACATCTGCAAACAATGATTTCGTAATGTCTTCCCATGCAACTTTTTATAACTCACATCAGCATATCTCAAATTGTCTCTTGCATACAAACATGGTCGCGCTTTTACTGCTTGTATTAATAACATTGTATCGAGGAGAGCATCGGGATAATCTGACGACATTGCTTATCACCATACACTACGTATTACACTAATTAACCAATTATTATTCAAAGAAACTTTATTATAACCCGCATTTGACGTTTAGTAAACACCCGGTGACTAAAGGTCCGCCAAAGCGACAATCGTTCGATCGCTCACCGCGTAGTTGACGGTTGGCAAAATGGCGGCGCAAATCAAGCCTTCTCGCTCGTACATTGAATACAGGATAGTGAGCGAGTGAGAGAACATGATTGGCGCCACGATTTTTAATTTTGTTTCTATAGATCAAAGCGACTAACAGTCACGCTGTTGCACAACTGAATTATCAAATGTATCGTGATCGATTTATGTACGTTTTTCCATTAGCACCGCCGTTAGATCGATTGATGAACTCGGCAGTCGGGAGAAACTAAAATGTATAAATTCATTGCTGTGCCGGCTGTTATATTTTTATAATTGATAATCTTATTTAGAAATAACTAGTTGTTTATTGTGAAATTGTTTTTCGTTTTATTTAGTAGTTTTACTTATTATATTATATTGGACGCAGCTACAACACCAGCTTTAAGTTCAGACTACAGACATTAAGGGTTCATATTATTTCACAGGGGAAGCATTTCTTAATTATTTATTTTAACCCTGTGGCAGACCGTGGCATTTTTTTTTATTTAATCAAACATTTTCATAATATTTTGTTGCCATGGTATGGTATGGGTTATATGGTATTGCTGCACCGAGTTATTATCGTCAGCTGTCATCCTAAATCTTATTCCTATCGTATTCTCTGTCTACGCTTAATATTGATTTTATTAAGCAAAAAATATTCAAACTCCGAACAAAACCCTGCTGGCAACAAGTTGCACAACAAGATAATATTGCATAATAAAAAACATCGTTAGTATGACAAATGAATTAATTTATATACTTTTTAAATAATAAATTATGTACCTTTAGTTAAGTACCTTGGCAGCTGATAGTACATGTCATGCTCGCTCAAATGTCTCGCTGATATATACATATATATATTTTTTTATCAAAATCGTTTACTTTTTCCATTTTTGTAAATATGTGAGCACCATGTATCTATCAGATTATTAATTTATATGTCATGGTTTCATTTCTAATTCTTTTACCTATTGTGGTATAGTAATTTTATTTTAGGTGCATCGTCTTCACATATTGTTTTATTATATAATGAATGTATGCAAAATATTGTAAAACATTTTAAAAGAGTAACGGTGGAGTTTCTTGCCCATTCTTCTCCATACGAAAACTACCTTTTGGAAGGGGCGACTAGAATCAATTCTATTTCATTGTAATTTTGACGTTCAAAAGTGCCTTTTATGTGCCTATTTGAAATAAATGCTTTGACTTTGACTTTGATGGTGCGCGTGTGTTGGATCATTTAGGTCCCTTCAAAATGATTGAGTTGAATGGTGTTAATCCATGCGCCATGTTCGAGAACGGGCTACTGGTCATCTCTTAGCTGCCACGGCTTATTTTAATTATTTAAGTTTTTAATCGTGTTTTTCTGTTTCTATTTGCTGTATTTTTTACATCGTTCTCACCATATACCTAATTATATAAATTCAAAATTAATGAGGACATCATTAATGTTGAAAACTAATATTTGGTAACAATATAATATTATGAAACAAGTCTTCATAAGTACCTACTACGCTATTAAATGGACAATTAACATTTTCAATCCAATAGTGAAATGAAAATAAATGTTTTGAGTTTGAGTTAGTAATATTTAATTCGAAATGGCTGTATTCCTATCGATTAATTTTTCTAAAATAACATCAACAGACAAACTACATACCTAAAACCGTTTAGTTTGTAAGGCAGGTTATACAAATATAAACAGCTGTTTGCCACCCTATCGTACGTACCCTTGAACTCTCCCGATCGATTTTATACGAGGTTGAACTGGTTCAGAGTCGCATATTATTGATAAGGTCTACTTTTAGCAAGCTTTAGTGGATTTAAATAATACGACCAGCATTTAATCAGCGCCTGACGTAAATTGACGTAATTTTAGTAGGCAAGTTTTAAATCACGTCTAAACTTGTATGCAGTAGTGTCAGGCATTGATTAATTTGACAGGACTATACTAAAATGTATCTTCTGTCCTTTTCTTAATGAAATAGAAAGAAGAAGATGCACTGAACTTAAATTTTGTTTAGTTTGTGAACAAGGGAATCGGCACCAATATAAATGTTTTAATTTTTTATTACAGTAAACAATTATTTCATCATTAGCTTTTACCCGCGGCTTCGTCCCCGTGGATGTGAAACGTATTACCGAGAGTAAAAGTATCATATGTGCTAATTCAAGTTATATATTATCTGTGTGCCAAATTTCATCCGAATCCGTTCTGCCGTTTTTGCGTGAAAGCGTAAAACAAACATACAGCGTAAAAATCAAATGTATTCTCTTTATTAATTTAGTTAATTGTCTAATGAGTCCTGCCTCGGTGGTGTAGTGGTCGCAAGTGCTACTGCTGAGTACAAGGTGCTGGATTCGATTCCCAGATCGGGCAGTGTTAGGTATTGGATTTTCCTTCTGGAATTTCTTAGTTGCAAGCCCGGAGCCTGGATTTGTGCCTGGTAGATGGCAATAGGGTTGTGGCTAACTAATAACGTGCGCACGGTTCGATAGATCAGGTTAAGCTACGCTTGCCGCGGTTGGTCCGTGGATGGGTGGCCATCTTTACATACCAAGACTCCTCCATGCCTCGGAAAGCATTCGGCTGTCATTCGTGGATCTTTGACAGTCGTTACGGGTCGTCAGAAGCCGAAATTCTGACAACCAGTCTTACCAAGGGGTTTCGTATTGCCCAGTAACTGGGTTGTGGAGGTTAGATACGCAGTTGTTCCATGTAAAATACTGGTACTCAGCTGCATCCGGTTAGACTGAAAGCCGACCCTTACATAGTTAGGAAAAGGTTATATAGGCAGGCTAGACAATAATTATGCATATATTTCTTAGTCACGCTCCGTGACCATGGTTGATGGAAATGGATTAGAATTCTTGCCATCGCGCTATAAGGGGACAGAGAAGGATGGAAGCTATTTTTAATCTAAATGCTAAAACCATGCTGCCTTTGAATTGCTAAGGGTAGCCCCGAGTTGTGGGGGATGATGTGGTTCTAAATACGGAGGATTTTTAAAAAGTAACAACGTTTGCAGATTTGAAATTGTGTCGGCGAGTTTGGTCCGGGTCGGAGTTCCGTACCTACCTTAATAAAATTAGCCGCGAAAATGAAGGGCTTATTAGACCACGCGTTGCATAGTTTGCATAGTAGTCCTTTCCATATGGAAGTAGCTATCACAGATACCTACAATTAGCTTAAGAATCTATTTATCTGCAGAGTTTGGAAATAAAAATGCCACCATTGGTAAGAAAAAAGATTATTTTTTGTTTATAGGCTGTCTGTTATCTAGCGTAGTGTAACTAGAATCATGTGCCGAATCGAAGGTTTTTTTTCTGAATGGGCCCGCTGTTGACCTCGGTCACGCCTGATGGAAAGCGATGGATGAGGACTATGAGGGAACGAGCGTACCCCGAAGATGCCTAAGGCACTGGAACTCGCACGCATCGACAAAACACAGCAGGCTGCTTGATGCCGATGCCGGACTCCGTCGGCGTCAGCCCTACCACCGCAAGGGAAGAATTGGCCAGTCCAAATAAAGTGTTTGGTGTGACTGTCCAGGATGCGCCGAGCGCTCTGCTCTCTCAATGGTTAGCGATTGTTTACCCATACATTTTTGATGTTTAAACGTCTCTTAACTTTAAGCAACGTTTATAAATAAACCCTCTCCCCATAACATACTGTAATATGTATTTTTATCTCGCACAGTAACTACAAAAGTACCTACCTTTAAAACAATAGGTTTTACATTCACTCTAAGAAACCCAAAAATAGACTAGTTTTTCAGTGCTTTAGTGCTCAATAGGAGCCTTTAAAGAGCTAAATGGATCTCTTCGGACTCAAATGTGGGTACCAAACGACTTTTTTTAACCGACTGCTCGCGTTTGAGGTCAATGAAGAAATAGTAATGAGTTTGTGTGGGAAAGAGCAGGCCCCGACTTACGAGTTGTAGGTCGTGGTTTCGAACCCAGACAGGCGCTTTGTGTAAATAATTTCATAACCACTGCTGACATCGTGAGGAAACCGGCATGTTCTATAGCCAAAAAATCGAATACATGTGACATCCACCAACCCGCCCACAACAGAATCAACAATACAACTTCTTGAAATAGAATTGGCCTCAAATGTCATGATTTCATGACACAGTTATTCAATAGGGTAATATGAACTTAGAGTTTTAGTGATGATGATGATTATAATTCTGTAAAGCTATATTATAGGACCCCATAAACAGCAGTCGCGCTTGCGACCACAAGACCATTGCAACGGGCAGTCAACAGACAAACATACTATCTTATTTAAATTCCATTTGCTCTCTAACCATTAGATTTAATTCACACAATACCACGCTAATTACTCCACGATAGCCTCGACGCACTAATTTGACCTATATCTAGTAATCTAGTATTTATTGTTTGGCAAGCTGTGGCATGCATGAATGTTAATGTGAATTTGATTAACTTAGAACCTTACATCTTAGTTTGAAGCTAACTCAGTGAGCACGAACATCAACCAATGGATAAAGGGCACTGTTATCAGTTCGCAATCTACTATAGTTAGTATATTGTAATGTAGTATTTAGTTATAAATTAGAGGGGCTCGTGGGTCCATCGACCAGGGCTTGCCGGGGTCGGTCCATAGATGGGGTGACCGTCCATTCCAAGTCGAAGCATTTGTTTCAAATGAACACATAAAAAGCACTTTTGCGTCAACTGCATAATCAAGACCACGGATGCCTCGGAAAGCACGTCCTTCGTAGATCTTTGACAATCGTTACGAGTAGTCAGAAGCCCAAAAATCTGGCAATCAGCTTTACTTAGGGGTACCGTGGTACCCAGTGACTGGGTTGTAGAGATCAGATAGGCAGTCATTCCATGTAAAATACTGGTATTTAGACCCCAACTTAGTTGGGAAAACGCTAGGCAGATAATAATGATCGCCATCGAAAATAATTGTATCTAAGAAGTTCTGAATCAAGTTACCTATTACAAAATCATTGCTTACCTACTTCTAGGTATTTAAAAAAAAAAGAGCTGGAACTTGGAATCTTCGTCTATTCTGTACCAAAAAATCTCATCGTGAAAACTTAGGAACAGTGAGCTTAATGAGCTGTCAATCTAACTGATGCAAGGGATCACTCTAGGAATTGACACTATTGACAACTCACTTCACCTGCACACCTCACCACCAAGTTTCCCGTTTTCGGTTTATTTGTCGATTCGCACGAATTTACTCGACGATTCGCCCGTTTCGGGCGAGTATTAGAGCATTTTTCTTTCTCTGAAAATAATAATAAATTCTACTAACGGCTGATTTCTCAATCGACAAATAATTTTTATTTGTAAAATAAAATTGACATTGATAATTTTATCCGAGGAATAATTTTAAATATTTGACAGTTCTTCTACACAAAAACTGTTAGACGTCAATTTTATTCCACGAACAAAAGTTGTCTGTCGATTAAAAAATTTGCCCGTAGAATAGAATAGAAAACTTTTATTTCAGATAGACCTTAATTCCTGAAACTGAAAATAACTAAGTCCGAGCAAACAATAAGCCAACATTGCCATATCCATGTTATTCCCATATCTTCTTTCATTTTCAATTCATAACTCATGCTTCTTTGAAACTAAAAGCGCAATAAACTATTTTCTGGGTCAACAGTTACGTGTCATAGCAATAGGAAGTGAACAAAAATATTTTGAACGTTCACTTTTTTATTTGACACTAAGGGTGAATTTCACAAATAAACTGAACGCGATCAGCACATCTAAACCACGGTCAGAAGCTGTCAGTGACATTATTGCTATGGAATATTAATATTGACAGCTGTTGAACGTGGTTTAACCCTCGTCAGTTAGTCAAGCTTATTAAGTTTGGTAACAATAGAAAAAGTAATAGTGTGAGTGACAGTTAATGCTAATCCGGCTCAGTTTTATTGGTGAAATTCACCCTTCAACTAACAAAAAAATCTAAAATCGGGCAAAATTGAAAATATTCCGCTCAAGACAAATCACCGGTTACGAACCGACCAATTTCCCATCTGATGGAAAATGGTTGATGTCACCCAAAGATACTCCCAAAAGGAAATGACTGGAAAGCTGTAATTTCCTTCAAGAGACTAAATTGATGAATCCCATGTCTGTTTTGTCGAGCACCCGTTAAACCGGGAACACAAACCCATTGCGTGGCGGTAGATAGGGTTTTGAAGGTCCGGGGCATAAACCACCATTTTGATATTTTATTAAAATGGCGGCCACTCATGAAACCTATATAAATCGATACTGAGCAATGTATGTAACCGATGGCAGTGGCCATGTTTGTCAAAGGACCGATGGCCGGTGGAGCACAAGTCCTTTTTTTTTAAGGATGGGAAATCATCAAATGACCCCTCCCGCTCAGGGTGGAGCGGAAGGGAGTGTCAGACTCTTACTGACTAAAACCCATCCGTGTACCTTCCTTTTAGCCCTTATGTTCCGGGGTAGCGGTACTTAACCCTTTCGGACCATCCCGCTGCCCCGGCAGGCTTCGACCCTGACGGGCCCCTTCACCCTGATGGGCCCCTTCATAGCAGACGAGTCCTGGAGTGGAGACCACGTAATGGCAAGCGTGGTGAGGGAAGCCCCCTTGCTAGATGGGCCCAACAGACAGACTGAAGGCAGGATTTTGTAGCGCAACCTGAGAGAGGCCTATTTTCACCAGGCGACTGTGGTAGATTGAGTTGATTGAGGCCGTACATCAATGGTAACAAAACCAGAATAAGCTGACCCCGCATTTTATTGAAACTCGGCGCTAAGGATAGACCAGCTCAAGGTCAAAGTGTTGCCACTGTCATGTGTCCTACTGTACAGACGCCAGCATACCAAGCTACTACAATCTGTCAAAATTCTTTAATATGTTTCAATTTTATCGCCAATGCATAAAGTTCAAAATACATTGGGAAAATTTGACAGTTTCGGGTAGCTTGATGTGCTGGCGTCTGTACGAAAAAACCCATCACCAAAAGCCGTATAACTACTAAACTATAATCCATAATTACTTTTATTCTCCAATTTTTCCTTAACTAAACTAATATTACAGAGAAAGAAGATATAATTTTTTGTATGTTTGTTTGATAAACTTTCACGCTAAAACGGCTGAACGGATTTGGATTAAATTTGGCACATGCGTAGACCGTGACTTGGAGAAGAACATAGGATACTTAGACCCTAGACTTTTTATCCCGATATTCCCATAGGATCGAGAGTTATACGGATGAAACCGCGGGGCGCAGCTAGTCTACTATAAAACCTGCCAACATAAGCCTACTCATGTTCGGGGTCTAAGAAATGGGCCAATGCTCCCCCTGGGGACTTTGCCAATCTTCCTCAGACCTCGTTAAGTTCCTCCCGTGTTCCCCCATCGGTATACATATCGATTTTTATGTTATTTTAGCTTTTATGTTAGATTTCTTTGTTGGTTGAATTATTTTTGTGGCTTCTTGTAAATGGGGTAAGGTGTTTCTGTGATTTGATCATTGTATTTTTTTGGGTATTGGCAATATGAGATTTAAAAACCCAATATGGTGCTTGATAAAAAATACCAGTTCCTCTTCAGTTAAGATCCTTTTTGACGCCCTGAAAACTGTGTCTTCTGCCTAAAGGTAACTAATTCAGTTAACAATTATCCCGAAGGTACTTGACCACCCTGGGCCACGCCTCGGCTCACGGGTCGATCGATCAGGTTAAGCTACGTTTGCCGCAGTTGGTCCGTAGATGGTTGACCATCATTACATACCAAGACCCCTCTGTGCTTCGGAATGGACCCGGCTGTCATTTTTTGATGTTTGACAATCGTTATGGGTCCTCCGAAGCCCGGAAGTCTGACAACAAGTCTGTATCGTATTACCCAGTAACTGTATTATGGAGGTCAGATAGGCAGTGAAAAATATAAAATTTATATTCAGCTGCATCTGGTTAGACTTGAAGCCGACCCCAACATAGCTGGGAAAAGGCAAGCATATGATAATGACTTCCAATAATGACTAACGGTGATATTCACCAATACAATTGAACACGCTCAACACTCGTATCTTACGCTGTCAGTGATAAAATTATTGAGAAATATTGACACTCTTGAACGTTGGAAATTCCCACTTAGACAAACCGCGGTGCACCTTCCCAAAAATGTTTCAATAAACTTTTGTGCTTGTCATCGTTTCTCTTAACCACTAGTATTTGAATCAAAATCAAAAGTCATTTATTCAAACTAGGCTGAGAATCAGCACATTTCGAACGTCAAAATTACAAAAGACAGTCCCCCAAAACGCCCGCCCTTCACCACTTCCTAGTGCTTTCGCTGGGGAGAAGAAGTGGCGCAACAAACTCCCCAGCAGCACAGCTGTCTGTCTGTTTGAAAGCAAACACTAGTTCATACTCGGTTCATAACAGCCACAACAATAGCGGTACCTAATATGTAATAAGACTTCATCATCATCTGCCTAGCCTTTTCTCAACTATGTTGGGGTCGGCCTTCAGTCTAACCAGATGCAGCTGAATACCAGTATTCTACATGGAGCGAAAATTTTCATTGTAATAAGACTTATCAATACAAATTAATAAGCTTTCAACAATACAACAAAATCTCATAGCAACAGAGTTCCTATCACACGTAATCCCACCAAAGATGTTAGCAGCTCAAAGCTTAAAAACTCAGAATCCATCAGCAGGCTAATTACTTCGACTACTTTGGCGTGCTCTCGTAAATCAGAACGTCTTGAGTTTCACTCCATCTTGTATTTATACTTACTGAGGAGATAACTAGAAGTTGTAAGGTTAGTCATCCCTTAATTTAGCTTCAATACTAGGTAAGTATATAGTCCACTTTACAGAACCAAAGAACCCGACTTCCTAAATTAAAGTTATTTTTCACTTTGTAGTGTTATTTTTGTAAGAAAATATTAATTTTGTTAAAACAAGATTTACGTAAAGTGTGACGTGGAGTTGCGGACAACAGCCCGTATTACCTATTACCTAAAACAAGATTTGAATGTTCTCTGACATAAAGTAAAGAAAGAAAGAAAAGGTATTTATTGGAGCTCGCACAGGAGGATCACAAACTAAACTAAATACCAACATCGCAACAACTAGAACATCGTTATTAAGGCTACCTACTCCTAGCACAATATATTTTCCTTTACAGGTCATCTTTCCCACATTAAGACCATCTTCACCAAAGATTACATAACTTCGTCTGCTATCAATTCCTTGAGAGATGTCGTCAGCGCAGTTTAGCGGGTCATTAAGTAACCAATGGCGCGTTCAGAGGGCGCCCGCCCAAGACTAAAACTACCTACGGAATCCGTTTGATTGTACTAATTGTTTTCGTGAAGCTCTCCTGAATTCCTCTGTCTAGATTTAGAACTGAAGTTTGGTGTACAATCCTTTAGTTTAATGTGCTTTTGGGAGTTCTTATATTACCTTTGTAGGTCTATTAAAATATTTTTGAGCAATGACCTCTTTGTCAGGCAGAAGGAATGAGGACTGATGACCAGTCTAGCTCGTGCAGTGTTGGCTATTTCAGTCTATGTAATTCAAGATTCCTGATCATGTTTTCTAAAAGCATTGTTCTTGGCAAAACGGTTTGGTTCTCGTATTGTAATAGTGGTAAGCAGGCAAGAAGGGCTCATTAAAATTACCATTTACGTTAGTATAACATAATCAGCCTATAATGTTCCCACTGCTGGGACATAGGACTCCTCTCTATTAGAGGTAATGGGTCGTAATCCGCTACGCGGGCCCAGTGTGGGTTGTTAGATGTTATATGCCTTCAAAATGTTGGTTCTAGGACATGCTGGTTTCCTCACGAATGTTTTTATTCAATGATTTGAAAGCAGTGGTGATGAATAATGTATCCAAAGGCCTGTGTCTGTCCGTCGTTACCAGTGGACCACCACTGCTCTCGATATATGACCATACTAGCTGCGCCCCGCGGTTTCACCCGCATAAATGTCGATCCCGTGTGAATATCGGGACAAAAGTAGCCTATATGTTAATCCAAGGTGTCAGCTAACTCCATACAAAATTTTATGAAAATTGGTCCAGCCGTTTGAGCGTGAAGAAGTAACAAACATATAAACACACACACACACACACACACTCACAAACTGTCGCCTTTGTAATATTAGTGTGATTAGGTATATATTTATATATATTCATAGTTTTAATAGGTAATTTTCATGATTGTACCTACCATTAATTGTCTCTGCATCACCCAAAGGTTGACTGGTAGAAAATGTCTATAGCATTAAGTCCGCCTCTGTATATTTATATGCTTGAAGTATTAAATAAATAAATAAACTGCTGCAAATATAAACGTCATTAGGAGAAGGAACGAGTGAACACAGTAGTAAGCCAGTGTGTGTAAGTACTTGTGTAGTATTTGTGTACCCGTGCACTTGCTTGTGTATTATTTGTGTAGATGTGTAGGTACTGTGTGTACTTAATAGTGAGGAAACGGGGTGGAATAAAGTTGGCTTTGAATGGTAGTAAAACGGTGCTGGCAACATTTGAATTCTAATTTTGAATGTTGCGTTGCTAAAATTACGTCAATTTATGTCTTAATCCTGGTTATAAACTATCTGTGTACCAAATTTCTTCCAAATCCGTTTTTGCGTGATTGATAAATGATAAATGATTTATTTTCTGTAAGTAGGTTTGTACAAACACTTTTACACGTCAATCATATTTTTTTAAACTAGATGAGGTCGGCGTTTCCTATCTGACTATTCTGAGAAGAAAGGCCGAAACAAACTCAGAGGTCACAGTCTCTTTTAAAGTCCAGACATAATCTTGGTCAGATCATGTGAAGACCATGTAGATTGGTGTCTGAAATGGTCTTTTGAGGAAAGAACCACACAGATTGAGCGGACCTGTCCAGTCAGTGCACGCATTTGTCAAAATCGTGCAGCTCAACTCAGAAGTTGAGGAGCTCAACGATTCGACGAACAATACCAAAGAAAGGACATTTGGGTAGGAAGCGTAATGTACTCAAACTGCCAGATCATGATTAAAACTAACTAAGAAGGAAAACAGTAAAAAAAGAAATGACCCACATAGTCCTCACATTGACAACAATTAAATAAAAAAATACTTTACAAAGTAAATATTCATGTCATTGTATATATAAAAATCATCAATGTCAAAGTGTATATAAAAATTCGGGCATAATCTTTGAGGGCCATGTAGATTGGTGTCTGAAATGGTATTTTGAGGAAATAACCACACAGATTGAGAGGACCTGTCCAGTCAGTGCACGCATTTGTCAGAACCGTGCAGCTCAACTCAGAACTTAAGGAGCTCAACGATTTGACGAACAATACCAAAAGCAGGACATTTGGGTAGGCCGCATAAACTACTCAAACTGCCAGACCATGATTAAAACTGAAACAATAACCCAGATAGTCCTCACATTCACAATAATTAAAATAATATAATACTTTATACAGTAAATGTACATGTCATTGTTAAAGAAAAATATATATTTTGAAAAAAAAAAAAAAAGTGTAAAATAGAAAAATGAAAAAATAAAAACAACAATTACAGTCTAAACCTATTGGAGCAGCTCAATCCCAAGCCTTTTTGTCCTCAATATAGTCTTTTACAGTATAATAGGCTTTCTGGCATAGTTTTCGCTTTATAAAAGATTTGAATTTATTAAGGCTTAGTTCTTGAATGTGACTAGGAAGTTTATTATAAAAACGTATACATTGGCATCTAAACGACCCACCTATTTTCTTGAGCCTTGTTGTAGGAACAACAAATTTGTGTTTGTTAATAGTATTTATGTTATGGATATCACTGTATTTTTTAAACAGATTAATATTTTTATGTGCATACAAAAGATTATCATAAATGTACTGAGAAGGCACAGTCATTATATTAATCTCTTTAAATTTGTCTCTGAGGGAGTGTCTGGGACTTAATTTATAAATGGAACGAATTGCCCTTTTTTGTAAAATAAAAATTGTCTGAATATCGGCGGCATTTCCCCACAACAGAATACCGTACGACATCACACTATGAAAATAACTAAAGTAAACTAAACGGGCTGTCTCTAAATCAGTTAAATCACGAATTTTCCTAACGGCGTATGCTGCAGAGCTAAGCTTTTTTGACATTTTATCTATATGGGGGCCCCATTGAAGCTTGGCATCCAAAGTTATGCCTAAGAATACTGTGGTATCTTCGGGTTTCAACTCTTCATCCTTAATGAGAACACTAGTTTCTACTTGTCTAACGTGGGGTATCGTAAACTTAATACATTTCGTTTTTTTTTCGTTAAGAAGTAGGTTATTGACATTAAACCAGTGAACTACTTCTGCAAGGGCGCTATTTACATTGTCAGTAACCAGCTGCTGACGTTTGAGTTTGAATAAAAGTGAAGTATCATCTGCAAACAACACTATATCATGTTTATCCCTTATGAGGTAAGGCAAGTCATTTATATAAATAATAAATAAAAATGGGCCAAGAATTGAGCCCTGGGGACCCCCATTCTTACTACAGATCCGGGTGACCTTTTTCCGTTAACATCAACTCTCTGAATCCTATCACTTAAGTAAGAAGTAAGAAGATCCAGAGAGGCGTTCCGGATTCCGTAGTGGTGCAGTTTCCTGATTAAAGTTTCATGAAGAACACAATCGAATGCTTTGGACAAATCGCAAAAGACGCCCAAAGCATCGCACTTGTCCTCCCATGCATTATAAATATGTCCTAAAAGTTCAACTCCGGCATCAGTAGTTGAACGACCCCTTGTAAAACCGAACTGTTTGTAATGCAGTAATTTATTTTTATTAAAAAAACTTTGCAATTGAATTAAAATAAGATTTTCAAAAATTTTACTAAAGGTAGGTAGTACTGAAATTGGTCTATAATTAGTAGGGTCTGATGTACTACCCGATTTAAACAACGGTATTATTTTACTGTTTTTCATAAGATCAGGAAACTCACCACGGTCAATACAATTATTAAATATAACAGCTAAAGTAGGTGCTACAATGTTTATAATCGACTTAGCAACATCCACAGAATTACCCCATAGATCTGCGGTCTTTTTTACATTTAACGTGTGAAAGGTTTTAATTATATCTTTACAGGTTACATACTGGAAGTGAAATTCAGAATCACAAACTGGAACGTTTTCTTTAAGTAAAGACTCTGCAGCAGTGGGTGATGAGTTCAGAGATTTAGTAGTTGATACGGGAATCTCTGCAAAAAAAATTTCAAAGTCTGCTGCAACTTGAGAATCTGATTTAATTATATTGTCATCAATAGCAAGGCTGTAGTCACTACTTCGGTTGGATGACCTTCCTGTTTCGCTATTAATGACATTCCAAGTCATTTTGATAATGTTACTACTCTTTTTAATTTTGGAACTCAAATAACGTGATTTGGCAATACTACAAACTTTTTTAAATATTTTAGAATAATTCTTAACATACAAATTAAATTCAGCAGTGTTTATACAAATCCGTTCTTCATATAATTCATAAAGTCGTTTTCTACTTTTATGTATACCGATGGTGGCCCAGTCACCGAAAGAATAATGTCTTTGGAATGAATGTGTTATCAAATTGTGTACAATACATATTAAAAAAATCATGATATTGTTGATTAGGGTCATCATTAGTCAACAAAAGTGGTAATTTACTCAAGAGTTTGGTTTTAAATGTTTCCAAGCGATTAGTTGTTTTTGGGTTAACAGTGATATCTTTTTTAGTAACTTTTTTGTTTTGATTTGGAATAGTGATCAATTGTCCGCAATGATCTGAGTCTATTAAGTTAATAATTTCTTTGTGGGTTGGACTAACATCTGTATAAATGTTATCTAGGCATGTGGCACTAGTAGGAGTTATTCTAGTGGGCTCCAAAAATTGGTTAGCAAGATTGTATGACTGAAACAAACTTATAATTTTAGTACTTAACCCAGAATTTTCTAACAAATTAACATTAAAATCACCACAAGTGATGATGGACTTGTTTGTATTACAGATTTTGTGCAACACTTCATCCATAACCTTTTCAAAACAATCATACAATCCTGAAGGAGGTCTCTACACACTTAATATGATTGAGTAACAAACATCCAAACATCTTCACAAACTTTCACATAATTTATAATACTGGGTCAGGGGGCTTTTGGGACCGGGACCGCGGTCCCGGATTCTACCTAAGTTGAATTAGTAGGATGACACTCGGCAATACTGTAGCTCCATAAAAACTCCCAAAAAAATCACCTCTTTATTATTTAGACAGTGTGTAAGTACTTATCAGAAAGATATTGTTATATTTAACGGTGCGGTACAGACCACTAACATCGCATCAATGAAATTAAAACGAATAACCTACAAAGACTAGGCGAATTGAAGGAAAGAGAGAGCCCGATGTTGGCGAGCGGCGCAGGTGGTTTTCAAATTATTTTATGTTGTTAATTTTTTTATAACTAGGTAGTACTACCCGTGTGTTAAATTAATGTCACCATTGTAGCTGCACGTTGTAGAAACATTGAAACTCATAACTAGCCAACTCAACATTAATGAATCGACAAAGACAAACATAGATCCTTCTAGACACAATTCAGTTCTAGATTTCTAGACCCAAGTTTGAATAGTTGACGCTAAAGTTTTAATTGGTCCAAGTGCTACAACATCTATATTAAACAGTTCTAAGTGTCTTCAAGTAAAGCCTCAACTTCATTTAAACTAAGTTTAAGTAAGTCACACTGGCTTTAAAGTTAACATTTTTTTTTTTTTATTAAATTATTTTTGCTTTTATATTACATTTTGGCGAACTCAATTCGCAGTTCGCTATCGATATTAATTTTGTGAAAGGTCAAAACCTATGAATTCACTAGAGTGCTACCGTTGAATGAGAAATAACTAATAAAAAGAGAAATGATTATGGCCAATAAGTAAGTATAGGCGAAAAGATAACACTTTTTAAGTGCACTTACATGCAGCTACATGCAGCTTGCTTAGCGCCTAGAGCATGATACGCGCTAGGCAACTAGCGAAGGCGCCATGCGCGCAGTGCGGCTGGTTACAAAAATTCTAGAGCGTTTGTTTCGCACTTGCGGTGGCTCGCTAAGACCAATACGCTAAGCAAGCCACCTGTCGTACGTAAGTAGCCTAAAGAATTTTCATATTGATAGGCAACAAAGTGTATAAAAATCTTAAATAGCAAATCATTTTAAGCCACGTATACTGGACCATTTCTACATGCTGAATCCAGAAATAATAAGAATGACTTGTGTCGAGGCTGGCCTCGTTTGGTGTAGAGCGGTCGTAAGCGAGACTGCTAAGTGCAAGGCCTTTTGGGTTCGATTTCCAGGTCGGACAAAGTGTTAGTAGGTTTTTCCATCAGGGATTTCTCAGTAGCAGCTCGGAGTCTGGATTTGTGCCCGTTTGATGGCAATAGACTCGCTCTCTATTACATGGGACTTAAACATAACTGGATAAATGTGGTTACACATACACATCTGCCCAATCCATCAGTGAAAACAGGCGCCATGGTATGATAGGACTTGTTTCGATATTTAAAACCAATATCATAAGATCTTTCAAACTGAGAAACTCAACCGTTACTCTTGTTTCTTGTCCATTGTTCTCCATACGAAACTACCTTTTGAAAGGGGCGACAGGAGTCAATTCTATTTTTTGTAAATTTTTACATGCCTTTAACAAAATGGCCTTTCATGTGCCTACTAGCTGACTCCGGCGAACTTCGTACCGCCTCAGAATCAATAACTACAAAATGTGTGAGAAAATTAATTAGCTTCAATAAATTTTTTTTCATGTTTTAATAGTTATTCTGCTATTCGAGGTGAACACGAATCCAATAAATCAAAGATCATAAAATCGGTCCAGCCGTTCTTGAGTTATAATTAGAAATGGTGTAACTAACCCGACTTTGTTTTATTAATATAGATTTGAAATAAAGGATTTGACTTTGAAAGCAAGAGAAACTCAATATTATCCTCAACCCACAAGTCATACCCTTTATTATAACTCCATAGGTAAACTAATTCACATATCAATTAAGGCTTCGACCCTTTCAATATGAAATTGTTATCCCAAACAACGTTGTGTACCGCCGTCGATGGGTTAACAACGGTTGTAATTATTATAAGGTCACGACAATCATAGTTGGTATTGACAATGTTGGTTTACTAATATTTGGGCAACCGAAAGACACGTGTAAGTATCTCTTGCTTGCATATTGAACTAGAAAGAGACAAAAATAGTTCGTAGAACTAGAACTTTAAATTGATTACTTCAATTTCAAAGTTTTTAATTTGAGAACTTTAATTGATTACTACGATTTCAAAGTTTTTAATTTGGACAATTATTTAACTCTAGCTGGTGAGGGGCCCGTGGCTAAATAATAACAGCCGCACAAGTGCTGCTGCGTCTTTCGGCTGAAATGATGAAGATCTGAAATACAGTCGTGCCAGTGACACGAAGAAGATTCAATATACGCCTTTTATTTATTATTATCTGGTAGAAAATTCTACACATACCATTATCTATTATTCCCTAATATTACTCTAAGGAAATTCATTCGTATGTTCGTACAATGAGAAATTCCTTTTTTGCGATGCCTATAAGACAGTTGTATGTATATTAAATTCCTATGTTACGTCGCGTCGCTTACGTCTGGGCTCCAGTAAATAAAATGGGTCACAAACGATTTGATTGCTTTCCATTTGAACATACGATCATTTATTGTTTCCTTGCTTAATTTGAATCGCGTGACGTTTCTTTTTGTTCACAAACCATCTCTTACTCAATTTCGATGAATTACATTTTATTCCAATTCAATTGAATTTTTATATGGTTTATAATTATATTACATATACCTCGTCCTCCCTACGAATAAGTACTTACTCCAGACCGTATTTCGGGAATGGCGACTAATCTCAACGGACAACTAGCCTTCGGCGCGGGAGATTCTTTAATGACCTTTTTTTTGAAGTGAAAACTTCTTTAGGCGCGTTGGGCATTTTTTGAGATGGGAAAACACCATTAATACGTATGGGAGGACAGCGTAGGCAGTAAAATACTGGTAACCAGCAGCATCCAAACATAGCTGGGAATAGGCTAGCCATATTTATAAATAGAAGACGACTGTGACTCTTTTTTAGGAAATTTAAATAACCGTTGGAATAATAATTCTATTGAAAACACATCAATTGAAAATACATTTGATCGGAAGACATTTTAATCAAGCAGTTCGATGTGGCTTCCTCACATATCCGTAGGATGCGGGGACGCCTTCCTCCGGCATCGGCAGGGGAAATCGACAGGGGAATAGGATGTCCCCAATTAGGTATGTGTGGGAAGATGCCTAAAGGTTTACAAGATTTAGATTGAATGTAGAGAAATTGTTTCCTGAGTTGAGCTGTGACGGTGGATTCAGAAAGGAGTATTTCGTATTAATTTTCGTAAATTGTATAAAACACAAATTGGATCTTCGGAGTTTTTTTTATCAGAGCTTTCTATGAGATCTTTAAAAAATATCAAAAATAATTGCACGACTAACTGAATAACAACGTGTAGCCTTAACCACTGAAGAAATAAATATTTTTAAGGAAACGGGCCTAAAACTGGTAATTATGATTTCAGAGGGAGGAACCTGGATAGCTCATTACCAGAGGCATTTCAGGTGTGTTGCTATCCATCATTTCGGCCACCATTATTTATTATGTACAGAAGCCAGCACATCAAGTTACTACAAACTGTCAAATTTACTTTATTGCAAAAGCATAAGGTTCAAAGTTGATTAGGAAAATTTGACAGTTTCGGGTAGCTTGATGTGCTGGCGTCTGTACACCATATAAATTACAGATATAAATGTAGGGTGACAGATTTTACGGCCTTATCGATAAAAGCGATCTTTTATAGATAACCTTTTGATGGATTAAAAAAACCGGCCAAGTGCGTGTCGGACCACGAACAATGAAGGGTTCCGTAGTTGGAATGAATTTAACAAACTTAACATTGTAGTTGAAAATCATGTTCTCCCATATATTGCAACTGCAAATTTAAGTTAGTCGACTAATACTCGTAAACTTGTAAAGTGTACTTAGCTGTTATAGTTTTCCTTTTAATTTCGTTATATATACTACTGCCGTGATTTTTTTCACATATCCAAACGCAACCATTTAGATGGCAGGGGGGGGGACACTCGACTCTAACAAAAATCTGCACTTTAAAGCTTAGTATTTCACAAACAGATCGCTGAATCGAAAAATGGGAAATACAAACCAGCAATATTTTTTAAATACCTATCCTACGATACCCCACACCATGGGGTTGACGAGAGAAAAAAAAACATCCCCACTTTACGGGTAGAGGAGGTATCTACAATAAAAAAAAAATTAAATGTTTTCAAGATTATATTTCACCATTTTGTCAGCGTGATTAATATGTATGTTTATGCCAAATTATAGCTTTCTAGTACTAAGAGTCTCTGAGCTAAGCTGCGGACTGACGGCCGGACGGACAGACGGTCATGGCGAAATGTTGGTATTTAGTCGATTTAAATGTGCAAAAATTAATCATTTCTTACTTTCTAGTAATGGCAACACTGTCACTAACTGATTAATATAAAAACCAACAACTGCCTTTAGTTCTTTCCCTTTTTCTCTTTTGTTGTGCTAGGAGACAGACCTAAAACCTTCCCTGTGAAATATTAAAGTAATAGTAAATATATTGAACATTATTTAAAGAGTACTTATCTGTTTTGTTTAATTCACGCCCAGAACCTGATTTCCTATAGGTTATGGGCCCAGTTACACTTTGTTAAGTTGTACAAATTTATTTAAATCCACTGACTGTTATAGTTTGATATTTTATTCAATATGGAGAATTTGAAAGTGAAACGAAACATTAAACCATTCGACGGTGAAAAATACAGCGTTTGGAAGTTTCGCATTCAAGCGTTGTTGACCGAGATGGACGTTATGAAAGATATCAACATGGAACCAGATATACAATCGGAGACTTGGGTGAAGAGCAACCGAATCGCGAAAAGTGTCATTGTTGAATATTTAGCAGATTCATTCCTCGGTTTTGCGAAAGACGATTCGACGGCACGAGAAATCTTCAAAAACTTGGACGCATTGTACGAGAGAAAAAGTTTGGCGACTCAGTTGGCGCTTCGTAAAAAACTGTTGGGTTTAAAACTTCAAGGTGACACTACGTTAGCAAAACACTTCACTATTTTTGATGATCTAATTACGGAATTGCTAGCGGCTGGAGCGAAACTAGAAGAAACCGACAAGGTGTCTCACTTACTTCTCACGTTACCAAATTCATACGACGGTGTTATAACTGCAATAGAGACATTATCTGAAGATAACTTGACCTTGGCTTTTGTCAAAACAAGATTATTGGACCACGAGGTCAAATTGAGAAACGAGAGTAGTGATACCGTTAACAAAATTCTACACGTCAAAAGCGCTGTTCAAAATTTCAATAAAACAAAATCGGAGTTTAAGAAACCTAAAAACAACCAGCAAAAGTTCAAGGCTAAGAAGAAGTCTTTCGTCAAGTGCCACCATTGTGGACGTAAGGGTCATGTCAAAAATGATTGTTACTATTACAAACAAATGAATCAACGTAAACCTGCAGACAAATCGCGAACTGTTCAAGCAGTGGAGCTTACTGAAGGAGCAACATTTTCCTGTGAAACTTCCGGGTTTGCTTTCATGTTTGGTAATTACCCAGATGACACGAAGGGTAACCAAATAACTTTCCTTCTGGATTCTGGAGCATCGGATCACATTATTAACAGGGAAGACCTTTTCAGTACCTACACAAATTTAAATGTTCCTTTAAAAATTTCAGTTGCTAAACACGGCGCTTTTATTTCAGCTACCAAAAAAGGCACAGTGCAAGTCATCAGCAACACTGGCATTCATGGTACGCTGGAGGACGTGTTATTTTGCCGCGATGTACCCTACAACCTCCTATCAGTAACGAGGATGCAACAAGCCGGTATGACAATCACCTTCGATCAACAAGGGACCAATATCAGTAAAGACGGTAAAATCATAATGCAAGGTATGG
Organism: Gortyna flavago; assembly: GCA_963669345.1. Taxonomy (NCBI): domain Eukaryota; kingdom Metazoa; phylum Arthropoda; class Insecta; order Lepidoptera; family Noctuidae; genus Gortyna; species Gortyna flavago. The sequence continues at coordinate 12,515,621 of OY770149.1, forward strand.
CTGTGAACAATTTAATTTCTATTGATTTTGTCGTGAAGAGTAATCAATCTGTTTCTCAAATATGCAAAAGTAATGATACTAATTACGATTTATGGCATCAACGATTAGGTCGTATTAGTAAGCAAAAATTTATTGACTTGAAAAATAACTGTATGGTTGCTGACGTAAGATTAATTAAAACTGTATCACCTGACAATAAATTATGTGAAGCATGCATAAACGGGAAACAGACACGGTTGCCATTTAATTCCTCTAAAGATAAAAGTTACATTAAACGACCGTTATTTATTGTGCATACTGATGTGTGTGGGCCCGTCACTCCTTCTACAATCGATAATAAAATTTATTTTGTTTTGTTTGTTGATCAGTTTACTCACTACTGTGTCACATACTTGATAACATATAAATCAGATGTTTTCTCGGTTTTTAAAGATTTTGTAGCAAAAAGTGAGGCTAAATTTAATTTAAAATTGGTTAATTTGTATTGTGACAACGGAAGGGAATATCTGTCTAACGAAATGAAACAATACTGTGTTTCTAAAGGAATTTCGTATCATTTTACTATTCCTAGAACACCACAACAAAATGGCGTTTCAGAGCGTATGGTTAGGACAACAACAGAGAAAGCCCGCGCTATAATTAACGGTGCTAAATTACCCAAGTGTTTTTGGGGTGAGGCAGTGTTAACTGCAGTATATTTAATAAATATTACACCTACCCGCGCTTTGAAACAAACTAAAACACCATTTGAGTTGTGGCATAATAAAAAACCTGTAATTAAGTATTTAAAGGTCTTCGGTTCTACCGTGTATGTGCATAATAAAACCACTAAAACCAAATTTGATGAAAAGTCCTGGAAGGGTATTCTCGTAGGGTACGTACCAAATGGCTATAAAGTATGGAACATAAAAAGTGAAAAATATGAAACGGTTAGAGATGTCATAGTAGATGAAATGAGTTTTCTGCAGTCAAGGCCTGCGTTACAATTTAAAGGAAATGAAATTGAACATTTCCATAACAAAACTGATAATATGGACTTGACGTCAAAATCAGTGCCAATTCATTCTCAAAGTTTTGACAGTCTTAAATCTGATACTTCCAAAACTGATGGAACTAAATCCAATGATTCTAAATTGGATGGTTCAAAATCAGTGGAATTAAAATCAGATAGGTCAAGAGTACAAGATTACAAATCAGATAGTCCAGAATCTGATGAATTGGTTCGTTGTAGTAAAATTCGAAAGTTAAATGACTCTAATAACATACTAATGCCCAATGTTGATAATAAACAAAGTTCTAATAAAACTTGTTGCAATGATAAAAATATCGATAATTCTTGTCAGTTAAGAAGGAGTGATAGGCTCAAAGGCCGTCCCCCTATATCCTATAGAGAAATGGCTGATATTTTGTTATGTGCTGAATCAATCAATTGCAAAATACCTACTTCAATTCATGAAATAAAAAATCGGGGTGATAGAATTCATTGGGAAGATGCGATTAAGGTTGAGCTAGATTCACTGTTAGCTAATGATACTTGGACATTAGTACCTAAACCTAATAACAAAAATATAGTTGACTGCAAATGGATTTTTAGTATTAAAAATGATGAATTTGGTAACCCATTAAGGTATAAAGCACGTCTTGTTGCTCGGGGCTTTAGTCAAGAGTACTTAACTGATTACAATGAAACTTTTGCCCCTGTTGCTCGTATAGCTAGTTTTAGATTTATGATTAGTTTTGCGAATCAATATAAATTATTAATTCATCACATGGATGTCAAAACCGCATTTTTAAATGGAACTTTAAAGGAAGAAATTTACATGAATGTTCCAGAGGGGGTATTTAGTAAAGACGATTATGTTTGTAAACTAAATAAAGCTTTATATGGGCTAAAGCAAGCTGCTCGTTGTTGGTTTCAATTGTTTGATCAGTGTCTCAAAGAAAAGGGGTTTGTAAATTCCTCAGTTGATAGATGTATTTATATTTTAGATAAGGGTGATATTAGTAAAAACATTTATGTGTTACTTTATGTTGATGACCTTGTTGTGATATGTTCTGATCAGCATGTAATGAACAACTTTAAGATTTACCTTATGAGTAAATTTAAAATGGTAGATTTAAAAGAGATCAAATTATTTCTTGGCATTAGAATAACTAGACATCAAAATAAAGTAATTTTAGATCAAAGTGCATATATAAAGACAATTTTAGACAAATTTGGTATGTCTGATTGCAATCCTATAAGTACCCCTTTAGAAATTAAACCTAATTACGAAGCTCTAAACATAAACAGTGAATATAATGCACCTTGTCGCAATCTTATTGGAAGTTTAATGTATGTAATGTTGTGTACTCGTCCAGATTTAAGTGCAAGTGTTAATATTTTAAGCAGATACACAAACAACAATAATAAAGAGTTGTGGCAATGTCTCAAAAGAGTACTTAGATATTTGAAAGGCACAATAGAATTAAAACTAACATACAACAGGTGTAATAATGTTGATAATATTTTATGTGGGTATGTAGATTCAGATTGGGGTGGTAACGATGTCAATGATAGAAAAAGTACAACGGGTTATTTATTTAAATTATTTAATAGTTGTACAATAACCTGGAATACAAAGAGGCAAATGTCAGTAGCGGCTTCTTCGACTGAGGCTGAATACATGGCATTATTTGAAGCTGTAAAAGAAGCATTGTGGCTAAAGTCTCTTGCAATTAGTGTTAAACTTAATATTGTCAGTCCAATTGCTGTTTATGAAGACAATAATGGTTGTATTAGTATAGCAAACAACCCGACTAGTCACAAAAGGTCCAAACACATTGACATCAAGTACCATTTTTCAAGAGAACAAGTTGAAAACAATGTAATAAAATTGTATTATGTACCCACAGGTAAACAAATAGCGGATATGCTGACAAAACCGCTACCAGCTGTCACGTTTAACCAGCATAGAGATGAAACTGGTTTATGTAAACAATGATTTTATGTTTATTGTGTTAATAATTGTCATTGCATTAATTTATTTATTTTGAATTAAATGGTCTGATTAGGTTTTCCTGGTTTCCCTAATCCTAGCAACAAATGTTGGGCCATAATATATTGTTATTTTCCCAGGAATCACATGGAAGGCTTTTGTGTTCTGATTATTTAAGTTATTCTATATTTATTGTAACAAATTAGCTTATGTTTTATTTGTGATTAATTATTAATTTTTGAGGGAGCGTGTTGGTATTTAGTCGATTTAAATGTGCAAAAATTAATCATTTCTTACTTTCTAGTAATGGCAACACTGTCACTAACTGATTAATATAAAAACCAACAACTGCCTTTAGTTCTTTCCCTTTTTCTCTTTTGTTGTGCTAGGAGACAGACCTAAAACCTTCCCTGTGAAATATTAAAGTAATAGTAAATATATTGAACATTATTTAAAGAGTACTTATCTGTTTTGTTTAATTCACGCCCAGAACCTGATTTCCTATACGAAACTATAAGGGTTCCTTGTTGACTACGGAACCCTAAAAAGTGGAAGGAGAGATAATACTGTAGGTAGTCTGTGGTACCACTCACATACCATTTACATTATATACAAAAAATACATACATAAAGCATATAATAATCTACATAAATATCGACGCACAACTTGGACCATGGATTCAGTACATGGTTCTAAAGCGTTAAAATTAATCGTAGGCTGTTAAAAAAAAATTCTCTCAAACTCAAACTGGTTGCTAATTTAATTGTAAATTTATTCTTTTTTTTTTATTGTTTTACATTCTGTAGTTGCTCTGACTCACACCCTGATTTATTACTTGTTAATTTTATTTCCATATTTTTTAAGCACCATGTATCTATCAAATAATTAATTTATATGACATGGTTTCACTTTTAATTCTTTTACCTATTGTGGTGTAGTCATTTTATTTTAGGTGCATCGTCTTCACATATTATTTATTATATAATTAATGTACTTATGCAAAATATTGTAAAACATTTTAAAAGAGTAACGGTAGAGTTTCTTGCCCATTCTACTCCACACGAAAACTACCTTTTGGAAGGGGCGACTAGAATCAATAATAATAATTGTAATAATTTTTCATAATAATTTTTGAAGTTCAAAAGTGCCTTTTATGTGCCTATTTGAAATAAATGCTTTGACTTTGACATTTTGACCTCATTGGAAACAAAAATCAAATCAGTCCGCTGTTTAAATTTCTATGAAACAACAGATTTTTTTGATAAACGACGAATAATTTCTACGCTAGAGGGTCTATATTAATAATCATTATTTTTAATCATGTTTTTCAAGTCTTTGATTTTTTAACGTAAATACCTACACTTTTTAAGTGCTTTGGCATATTTAACTCATTTTTGGGAAAAAATATATTTACGTCGATGTTTCTCCAAATGAGCGATATGCTGAATTCATGGTTTCAGTTTACGCGTCGGCGGCGTCGACGTCCTTGCCACCCTGTATAATAAAAACTGTTGTGAAAAATCATAATTCTATACCTGTAGTGCTATTCTGTAAAAATCTCACCGTGATAACTCAGGTGAAGTGAGCTTAAAGTCAGCTGTCGTACTGCCCCAGCAGTAGATGGAATGACAACTCACTTCACCTAACTTCTCACGGTGATATTCTAACAGCATCGACCGGCTGCTGTCTGTCAGTGAATTTAAGATTTTAATTGAGTAAATGAAAAAAATAAGTCATAGCTAAACAGCAATGAAATAGCTAATAAATAACATAAAACAAAATAATTAGTTATGACCATTCAAGCGTCAAATTAAAACCAGTGTACGTTTGATATAAAATCACAGTTTTGTACAAACAAATAGTACAAATTAGTATGACAAAGCGCTAGCCAATCGGTGGCTATAATTTAGGGTTAAAATAAATATAGTGTCAGTGACGCACTGGAAATAATTACACTATGAATATTAATAGTCTGTGGGGCGTGCTTCAAAGAGGGAGCAACGAGCGATTCATCTTTACCTTTTCAGATATTTTTGTTTTATAAGCAAGTGATGAAACTAAGGGGCTTGTGGTTAAGAAATAACAGCCGCAAGTTAAGCTACACTTTCCGCGGTTGATACGTCAATGGGTGACCATCTTTACATACCAAGAGAAGAGCCGTCCGTTCTCAGAAAGCACTTTAAGCCGGTGGTCCCAGCTGTCATTCGTGGATCTTTGACAGTCGTTACAGGTCGTCAGATCTCGAAATTTTAACCGCTAGTCTTACCAAGGGGTATTGTATTACTTAGTAACTGGGTTGTGCAGGTCAGATATGCAGTCGCTCCATGGAAAACATTTGTATTCAGCTGCATCCAGTTAGACTGGAAGCCGTCCCAAACATAGTTGGGAAAGGCTAGGAAGATGATGAATCAAGTGATGAAAATCACACAGATTGTGTACATATTCGTAAAAAAATATGTTTACATTCATAGTGAACATACTGAAAACTGAAACTGCAAATGCAGAATCACGTTTTATTTTTCGATGTGCTAAATCATGTTCAGTGCTGAATAAAATAAAAATGAAATAGAGCAGTGGTGGCCCAGTGGTAACGGCCCCACTTCCAAGCTGTAGGTCGTGGGTTCAAACCCAGGCAGGTGCTTTACTTTTTGTAAATTATTTCATCACCACTGCTATCAAAACGATGAAGAAAATGAGGAAACCAGAATCAATCTCAAACCGCTTCAGCTTGTCGCTCAAATCACTTACCGTTCCCGAATATTGATGTAATACATAATAGGGTGAGCGGTTGTCGCGTCAAAACGCCTGTTTCGTGGCCGCACGGTGCTGAGAGCAGCTTAACAGCGGTTATAAAGGCTGTTCGTTAAACAGCAGCTGATAGATTACTTTAGTACTTTAGCTGCTTTTTTTTATAAATTCTGTTCTGTGATTTTAATGGGGAATAATATAACAGATAACCATTAGACTACCCCGTTGGTCTAGTGTTAAAGTTGACTGCTTATCGTGGGGTCCTAGGTCCGATTACCAGATGGGTCAGTGTAAATGGAATTTTTCCAAATATAATTCTTAGTAGAAGCCCGGTGTCAGCAGGTATGTGTGCCCACTTAACCCTTCATATACGTGGAACGTGGATCCACGTGAGACACAATGGCTTTTTAATTGTTTCAGTAATTACGGCATTTAACCGGTTAATAGCAAAAGCCCTATTGCTGACAAATGCTTGCACTGATAACTGGACAGGTCCACTCAAATCTGTGTGGTTCTTTCATCAAAAGACCATTTAAGACACCTCGTATTGGCTCGTAGTTCATCGGAGTGCCAACCGATGGCTATAATTATTTTTATTTTATCTGTCAATTTACAATTACCAATAAAATATAATTTCTTTAATTTGTTGTATAGAACAACAACATTAAAAACAACAACAACATTCAAATTCATTAAAACTGAACAAACATGAAATCATTTTAATTTCATTAATTTTATTTTATTGTTTGTTTAGTTTTAAGGTGGATGTTTCGATGGGCCGTCCATACATTTTTCTTCCGGATTATACGCTAAACATAGACGCTCTTTGTTGAAAACGTATCATTTTATCACTTTTTCTATAATGAAATGTCACCGCGATCGACCTTTTTAGGAAATATCTTACATTATTTACTAAGGAAAACGATCGTGAAATCCAGACCAAATTTGACATTTGCGTACTAGTGTGCGTGAGTTTTGACAGGCAAACTAACGCGCCATGATTGCGATAGCTTAGAAATAAGAACGCTAGATGGCGTGCATGCGTTATTATAATTCTGTTAAATCAATATAATACGTAAAATAATTGATTTATTTCCTTTCCTACCTTTCATGAATAGGTTCATCAAAAAAAACTTTCTGATTAATAATATAACTGACGACCTTACCAACGTAAATAACTTACATACATAATATTGTTGTGTGGCAACATAAATATAATTATTCGTAGATAGGATTTATGCGACGTTGCCGTACTTCTGTGCTGTGTTCGCAACCTTGCTTGACCTACCGTCATTGAAAGAATTACGAAGAAAACGTTGCCAATCTTCTTTCGCTTGATCGACATTTGATAAAATACAATTTTGAAGCTTGCTTGTATGCAATAGTATTGGCACGCGGAATTTCTCGCGTGTTATTTTTATTTTGTATGCGTTGTATTCTCATTGATTCAAATTGCAATATTTCTAGTATGTTATTGCAATTTATTGTAGGTACCTATAGTAATAATGATTCAAGATTCGCAATTTTATTTTAAAAGTAGGTAAGTAGGTAGGTACCTCTCTTTCGGCGGTTTTAGAAACAGCAAGTTGGCCCGTGAGTTAGGTTTTAGACGCTGAAATCCCGTCACAATACTAATTACTTACCTATGTCTCAATTATATAAGTACAAAGTCAGTGGTTATTAAAACTTAATTGTGTTTGTACCTGTATTTTTTGGTCAACAATAAATTAATTAAGTAAGTACATATTATAATTCGGTAACCTAAAGAGTTTGCAAACATTTGCAAAATCGAAGTAGGTACCTACAAAATAGAATACCTTTTACGCATTATTGTAAACAGTTTCAGACAAACAAACATTATTTTAGTTTGATAGATAAGTCGCATCGGCGCGGCGCAAGGTCCCGCACAGTGGACTGAAAAACAAGCTTCCCTATCATAGGATTTATGAAAAATAAAATGTTTTCAAGTATAAAGTTTTGTCGAGTAGGTACATTAACACGTTGGCTGCCAGGCAACAGACACAATAGAAAATCTATTGTTCGCGGTCACCGGTGACCGCGTTGGCAGTCAATGCCTTAAACATTGAATAACATATAGTAGTTACGGTTTTTTTAGAATCTACACCTACCCTAACCAATGATTGTCAATGACCCTAACAAAATTACTTCATATATTTGTTGTTATTTTGTTGGGCTGTGGGTGAGGCATACTAAGAGAGCGCTAGACGCCCTGCGTATTCAGTATAATAACTGCTTCAGGGTGCTGCTGGGACTGCCGCGCTTTTGTAGTGCGTCCGGTATGTTCGCATTTGCGCATACCGATGATTTTTTATGCCATAATGCGCAATAAAACAAATTCCATCTTGTCAAGAGCGCGGTCTAGTTCTAACGGCATCCTAAGTATGTTCATGCTGAAGTACGACGCACCCTGGTTGTCGCATGCTGTGGAGGTGCTGGTCAGAAGACCCCCTTTTTTTTTTTTTAGGATGGGAAATCATCCAATGACTCCTCCCGCTCTGGGTGGAGCGGAAGGGAGTGTCAGACTCTTACTGACTAAAACCCATCCGTGTTCCTTCCTTAGCCCTTTATGTTCCGGGGCAGCGGTAACCCTTTCGGACAATCCCGCTGCCCCGGCACAATCCCGCTGCCCCGGCGTCAGAAGACCCCTCAGCTAGCCTTAAAATTTTATTTATTTTCTTGTTTTTGTTTTTTGTGGCCGTGTTTTGTTTACTAACAATAGTTTTAAGAACAATGTTACTAACAATTGGGCCTAGTTGCCATTAATAAACAAATATTTAATTAATTTCATTTGAAATGTATGAAAAATGGAATTTGTTTTCCTCATAACTTTTTTTGTTTTGGATTCTAAAGCTGAAACTTAGGTATTGTTGCCGAGCCCTATACCAATGCCACCTGACATTTGACCTTGACCCCCAACTTCCCCGTTCAAAAGATATGAATGAATTAAAAATGCTTATTTGGACGATGTTGTAATAGGCGATAGGCGGTAATAGTACCTCAAATAATCAATTTGTTATTATTATTTTACCCAGTATGATAGGTACCTGAAAGACAACAAACCTATATGACGATCTTGACGAAAAGCGTACTTATTTATAACGTACCTATGAATAAATTAATAATTGGTATAAATTAAAAAAAAAATGTAAATCCTATTGGGCAGCTTGTTTTTCCGTCCACTGTGCGGCGTAGGTACATCCCAGTGCCTAGCTAGCTAGCTAGACCTCCCTCAGCGGCAGCGATGCATGGACCTACCTTGTGGGTGCGTTCAGAACCTTGACTTTTGTTTTGAAATCATTGATTCAGAAACAAACAAATGATTGAGTTACTTACATCAAATTAATAAACGTGATTTATTGTTTGTAAGTAAAAGTTTATCTAATCTGTTTTTTTTTTCTTATTCGTCGAGCAAAATTCTAACAGGAATGTAAAGATAAGTAAAATTTTACATTTATTTTTATTGTTCTAATTTCTGTAACGAGTTCAGAACGTAACACTTTCATAGATCTGTAATAATAATCTCATTACATACGGTTGTGAAATTCGATACTATTCAATTTTATTCAAATACTGAGTGTATAAAAGTAACATTCATTTGTTTTTCTATATTTTTTAGGATTTCATAAAATACGTTGTGTGTTGACAAAAGTTTAGGTACATTCGTAAATCGTATTACACTTACAGGCTTACAGCCGTTTGAAAGTTTGGCGTTCTGAAGAAACCACGATGTCAGTGAATGAAGAAATCCTCATAATTGGTTACATGCTCTGTGATTTAGTGTATGTATCAAATAAGCATGATTGTACTTGCTGAATACTGCGCGTAAAAGTGACACTACATGTGCTCGTAAGTATGGTCATTACATTTTGATTTGTTTCTTTCAGTACACAGAGTACCTACACAGCCAAAAACATCTCGTGTAAAACCAAAATACAGAACGCCACCTGCTACGATACCTTACATACTCCGTTACTAAACACATTTGGTTCTGTATGAACTTTTATTATGTGCAATATTTACAAGTGTTGCTTTTCACTTCCAGGCCTGCATTATTGGTAATGAAACTAAGAAATGTCTATTTCTTGGTGTTCGAAACAAATATTGTTTTACATGTCAATATTATGAAAAAAGAAACATGGACATGAAAGCACATAATTGCTGCAAAAAATTTACTGGACCGTCTATAGCAATGGAATCACACATTATTATGGAAAGGCTTTCAAAAGAGTGAAGAAATGCATCAACTTCACTATTTGAGTTTTATTGGAGACAGAGAATCCCCTGTGTTTGTAAACTTGAAAGAGAAAGTGTCATAATATGGGAACATAATAAAAAATATAGAATGCAAGAATCATGTAATCAAAAACTATAGCAGTGCATTATACAAGGTAAATACATAAATCAAATTTGTTTAGACATCTCAAGATCAGTGAAGCATATTCTGTATTCATATTTGTACTTGGTTTAGATCTTGGACAACACTAAGCTCCCACTTTATGGGTGAAATATTTTGAAGCCAAAGGTGATGAAGCTTACACTAGTGGCACGGAGAATTATAATGTGTAGCAGTGAGAGTGCTGCTATGGCAGCAGATTTGAGAAATGGCCCGCTTCATGTATTTGGAGTACATGAAACTGCAAGGATTATTACTGCAATGTCAATAAAACAGCTGCAAATGGAAGTAAAAACAAGGAAGAAAATCTCGTAGAAAGTCTGAAAAATACTGCTCCAGAGGTGTGGGCTCTAATTTATGCAGCCAATTGAAAAAATTGCTTTTCAAATTGTTGTTTGTCAAATGAGACAACAAATGCGGCAGAAAACTATGAGCATAATAAATAAATTCAACTGTGGAAAACGAATTAGTTTAGGAAGAGGGGGGTTTATACAAGCGTTGTGTTTGTACCAGTAAAAAATGCTTTGATTATCATGGTACAGTATAGTTTCTTTGTATGTTACATAATCATCTGTTTATATTTTATTGATATTTTCTAGTAAAAATTATTTTATTTTCAGGATTATCGCTTTCTACTGGACACAAATGGCATGAAGTTGCATGGAGAAAGCAGACCACACAGAGCCCAGGGACACATTTTAAACATTACATACTTCGAAAGGAACAAAGCAGAATACAACAGAAGTTGTCGACACGCAAACGATTGTTTGCTCCAAGAGAGAAAACCCAGCTGGACAAGCACTATGGAAATGAAGCTTGTGACCCAATTGATATACAGTGTGAAGAACGGTTAGCAGAATTCCAAAAGTCACCAGAAAACATAGCTTTGATTGAAATGTCTACTGAAGGACAGCATGAAAATGGTTTATATATTACTCATAGGAGTGACCGTTTGACTGCTAGTCAAATTGAAATGGTTAGTTGTGTGGTATAATTTTGTTAGCAGAAATGTACTTATACACATATATACATTTGCTGGTAACATTGCGGTATTTTATTGAATACCTACATAGACAATGCTGTATTTAAAAATTTCCCATAATTTATTTTTATTTTATCTGCACTTTTATGTTTACAGATTTGCAAACGCCGTATTACCACTCCATGTCACAATCATGTAATGGATATTCTTTAGAAAAATAATATTTGTACAAAAAACATGTTATATGGGCAACAAAATGAGAATGTGGCAAAAAGTATGTTCATGCAACAATATAATAAAATTGTGAGGCCTTCCGGTCTTTTTATTGATGAAGAATTTGGATGTTTAGCTGGTAGTCCAGATGGTAAGTTTTTCTTTATCAACATTTAATTTTATCTATTTATTTAGCAATTGTGTAAAATTATAATGCTAGCTATAATCGCAAGAGACCAAGAATTACGAGCACGATAGGCGATTGAATTTCTTGTATCAAATCATAAAAAGAGCTCCATTGTTTTATATTTTCTTTCAATTTGTTACAGGTATAATTGAAAATGAGAAAGCTGTTATTGAGATCAAGTGCTTTCCATCATTGGCGAGGGAAAATCAAAGCCTAGAGGCAGCTGCACTAGAAAAGAAAAACTTTGCTCTAAAATTACAAAATAATGTTTTAGTTATGAATAAAGTATGATTATTACTATCAAGTAAATTGATAATTTCTATTGCATGTCCACTTTATAATTTATTTCAGTATCTTGTTTTCTCTTTATATTACTTTTTATTTGTATTTACTATAAAATCAAAAGGCGTATTTTTGCAGTAGTTTGTTTAGAATCAACATTATCATTGTACATTATTACTTTTATTTGTAAGTATTTACTATAAAATGAAAAGGTGAAATAATACTTAATTATGTAAGTATAACCACCTGGTGAAGTCAATAAGCTGGTCTTTAGATTTTTATTTTTCTAAAAACCTTGGTTGATTACTTTGACATTATAAAATATTTTTTCCTGGTTATGATCGCATACTAAATTGTATTTTCTTTATTTGTTGTTATCTTTTGTTTTTTTCTTGTATGTTATGTGTAATGTCTGTAATTATTGTAATAATTGGGCTATAAATTTAATCATTTATCAAGCATCATTTGTGTCACTTCAAATACTTTCATTTGATAATTAATTAGTGTAAGGTAATAAAATAAAACTATCTTTATAAACTGTATGCTCAAGTTTCTGTAACTGAACAGACAGCTGTGCTGCTGGGGAGTTTGTTGCGCCACTTCTTTTCTCCAGCTAGAGCCAGGAAGTGGTGAAGGGCGGGCGTTTTGGGGGGACTGCCTTATTGTAATTTGACTGTCTTATTGTAATTTGACAGTCGAAAAGTGCTGATTCTCAGCCTAGTTTGAATAAATTACATGATTTTATATAAATATATCTTTTATTACCCTATCATCATACTCACGCCTTCTTCCCATGGGGGTAGGCAGAAACTATAGAACGTCACCTGCTACGATCCTTACATACTCCTATTGTCTCGTTTACGTTCATAAATCTGGTCATACACGCACGCCGGTTGCGAGTACTACGCACGCAGAGTATTCACACAACACACGCTTGAAAGGAACGCATTTAATTTTAAATTTTTTTCCTATTATAATCATAAACCGTAGCAGGTGGGGCATTTTTTTAAATACACGCCACCTAGTGGTCAATTATTGTAACGTACTAGCTTACGTCTGTGTGTGTAAACGACCTGTATTCAATGGCAGATTTTATTTTCGGATTATGTGTCGAATTGGGTGGGTTTTGAGGCAATGTTATGACCAAATTCAATAAAGTGTAATGTCCGATAACCGCGTCTACTACTTCTACGACTTATTAATGTGGCAATTACACATAAAATCAAATAAACTAAAAATATGGACTTCAGCGCCATCTAGCGGGAAAATGGCCAAGAGCAGATCGCATGATCCGCCTTAATGCTTCATTTTTAACTTTATGATTTTATTGAATGTTAATGTATTTTATTTTAATGATGTAATGAATTTTATGTATTTAAGATTTGTATACTGGGACTTGGTGCCTTAATAAATAAATAAATAATCTAACCAAGATTATGCCTGGACTTTAAAAGAGACTGTGACCTCCGAGTTTGTTCCGCCATTTCTGCTCAGGGATAATCAGATAGGACATTTTGAGTATTCTGTCTAGTAATTTTACCATTTAATGATTCCCTATTTAGAAACCACAGAACAGATTATTTTATCTGTTCTGTGTTCGAAACCACGTCAATTCCTTATAGCTAATCGTATCTGCCCCCCGACCCCGAATAACGTATTCTCTATAAAACGCGACGTTGGCGTGGTTTGAACTGTGAAAATGCCATGCTCAACCGTGCGTAGTATGCCCGTGGTAAGTTTACGCGGAAAAATAATTACCATGCAGACTTGGGGCCATGACGTCCGCAACTCCACTAGGGGAGTTAAAAGTGATTCTGATATAATATTTAAGTATTCACAGAATAAATAATTTCATTTGCATGGTGGTTGACAAATGGTGGGTGTAAGTATAATACATTGGTCTCTGCCTGCCCGGGTCGGAAAACCCAAGCGTGACGCTATGATTGTGTATGTTATAATATCAATAGGTTCTTTAACATAAGAGTAAGATAGGCAGGGACACCGTTGTTGTAAATGCATAACACACTATCAGTAGATATAACTATAATTTTGACAGCTCAATAACATTCATTTACGTTGTTGAGCAGATAAATTCGAAACACAGACCTGAACTCCAAAACAAGGATAGCAGACGTGGCTCAAAAGGCTGCCCAACTTAAATGGGACTGGGCAGGACATGTCTGCCGCATGCTGGACAAACTGTGGGCCCAAGTAGCACAGAATTGGTGCCCTGAGACAGTGAGGCGGAGTCGCGGTAGACCACGTAGGAGCTGGCGGGACGAGCTGGATAGGTTCCGTCAAAACTGGAAGGAGGACGCGCGGGCTCGAAAAAATGGAAGGAATGGAGGATGCCTTTGCCCAGGAGTGGATAAGGGAAGGCTAGTAAAAAAGAAAATGAAGCTATGGATTGGCAATAACCTTCAAAATGATTCCAGATTGAGATTGCTACCTAGTGTTCTGCATTTAGGAACGTGCATAACGGACGAAAGGTGGCCTTATCTCTGTCTATCTCTTTGGAGTAAAAAGGCGTGACATTATAATTAAAATTTAAGCTGACCCCAACAAAATACCACAAAACAACTTATTTAATCTTTAATCTTCTGTTTTCAGTGGTTTACAAGCTCCGTTTAACTTTTAAATCAGTAGTAATTTCACGCGCGACGACTTCTGCTGGGAACTGTCGCGTCATTATAAGGTTGTTGCAATCTGTGTATTTTAAACGTTTAATTTACGTTGAGAGATTAAATCTGTCGAAAATTTGTGTTTCTTCTGTCATGTAGGTACGAATGGATTCAGTAAGGAGAACGAATATATTCGTATCGTATTTCGTCCGTAACGGCCAATCTCAACAGAGATTAACCTTCGGCGCGTGATATATTATAGTGCACAAGTGTGTGCGTTGGCACGGGTGCACTCTCGTCCCTCACTCAACGAATATACGAGTATAATTTATGTACTAACAGGGTGCATTCGAAAAAGAACCGGAGTTATCGAAATAGCGTGCAGAGTAACCAAACTGAAGTGGCAGTGGGCTGGACATGTCTGTCAAAGGACCGATGGCAGGTGGAGCAGACGAGTCCTGGAGTGGAGACCGCGTATCGGCAAGCATAGTGTGGGACGCCCCCGTGCTAGATGTACCGACGACCTTAAAATGTGGCTGGGACAGACTGGTTTCGGAAGGCATACGACAAGGTGTTGTGGCGCAGTTTGGAAGAAGCCGGTCAGCCAGAGTCCAGTAGGTAGTGGACTGCGATAGGCTGAGTTGAATTTGTGTTGAGAGTTTATCTGTTTTTCAGTGTCGAAAGCTAATTGTGTTTCTTCTACCGTGTGCATCAACACGGTTCGCTTGCACCGGAAACGTGATTGTACCATTGAATGTGGTTGTACCTTCTGTAGGTACATCAAGTTACTACAATCTATCAAATTTCTTTAATAGATTTTCAATTTTATCGCCAAAGCATAAGGTTCAAAGTTGATTTGGAAAATTTGACAGTTTCGGGTAGCTTGATGTGATGGCGTCTGTACATCACATCACTAACTCCTTAAGCTCCTGTGCATTGAATTTTTTTTCATCCTTCAATTACATCTGTAGGGAGGGCCAGTCCTAACTGTTTATTTCGTTATTCCACTTCGACATTGTTTATCGGTGTATAAATTTCACCTTCTTTAAAATTTTCATCGATATCATGCCAATAGGATGGACAGAAGGACATAACGAAATTATGAGGGTTCCATTGTTGCCATCCCGTTTGTAACTAATACGCTTTAGAATGGGCATCCAGCTTCTTATGTCTGACTAAACGACTCCTTAACAATTTAAAAGTACCTGTAAATGGTTTAATTGAAATAAATGATATTCTGACCAGTCGTACTCATCGCTTCTTCTCCACGTCTATTATGCACACAGCCAAAGTGTGGAACTCTCTGTGTTCCTTTCCACATTTAACCCGAATGCCTTTTGCAAGAATGAACAGGCATCTTCTGCGCACGCTCATTCCATCATAGACTTCATCCATCGCTTTCCTTCAGGCAATTCCGCAATAAATATAAAAAAAATGCTTTGAGTTTAAGTTTGAGTTTGCCATTTGATTGACCACGGAACCCTAAAATGAATGTAATAAAGAAACTCAAACAGTCTATTTCATGCTTGAATCGGTGCAGATTTAATTGGAAATTGCATTAAAAATTGTATCATGTACTTATTTCCAATTAAAACTGTATTTACGCTTGTTCTTGGAACAGAAATGTGTACATTATCGTGTGCATTTTATTGGATATTTTCATTCGTTAATTGCTTGGCATGAGGGGCTCGTGGCTAAATAATAACAGCCGCACGGGTCGATCGCAGGTTAAGCTACGCTTTCCGATGTCGGTCCGTGGATAGGTCACCATCCATTATATATCGAGACCCCTCCGTACCTCGGCCGTTTGTCCCAACCTCAAAGTGCTTATTTTCAGCCTAATTTGAATAAATTACATTTTGATTTAGGTTTCCTCATCTATGATTACCTTGGACGATAATCGGTGGTAACTTAGGTTCTGTAAAAGTGTATGAGACATTGAAAAAGTTTCATTTCGCTATGGAACCTGAAACGTAGTTTTCACATGAACAGCTACTGAAACAAAAACATTATTACTATTATTACTAGGATCTTTATGTGGTGGAATTAATATTCATCATCATCAGTTCAGCCGAAAGACGTCCACTGCTGGACATAGGCCTCCCCCAAGCATCGCCGCTTCGACCAGTTCTGTGCTTCTCGCATCCAACGGGTTCCTGCAGCTTTCACAAGGTCGTCGGTCCACCTTGTGCGAGGCCTTCCAACGCTAAGTCTTCCGGTACGTGGTCACTACTCCAGAACCTTTTGGCCCCATCAGCCATCGGTTCTGCGAGCAATGTGCCCTGCCCACTGCTACTTAAGTTTGGCAATTCTTAGGGCTATGTCGGTTACCTGGGTTGTCCTGAGAATCTCTTCATTTCTAATTCGATCACGCAAGGAAACTCCAAGCATAGCCCTCTCCATTACCCTTTGGGTGACTTTTAGCCTTCTAATGGGCCTTCCATTGTGAGCGACCACGTTTCAGTGCCATATGTCATCACTGGCAACACGCACTGGTCAAAGAGTTTCGTCTTGAGATACTGCGGTATGTGGGACGAGAAGATATTGCGTAGCTTTCCAAACGCTGCCCAGCCAAATCGGATTCAACGATTGACCTCTTTCTCGAAGTTGGACCTATATAACTAGCTAATTATGTGCTAACCGACCAATTTTCTTTTTATCACTGTTCTTGTTTTAATTTAAGAACGTTTACGCCGTACGGCATTTCATACAAACTTTCAAGCCCTTGTTTTTCGAAATGAATAAACCGATGTTAATGAAACTTCATGCGCATAAGCAGGATACAAAGGTCTAAAAAGAACATTAAACCAAAGCCAGTTGATTAAATGTTGTATTAGACGTATTGGTTGTAACTATATCATTCAGGCCGCTAGTTGAACGGCGCCGTTTACTTAAAAGGCTAGGCAGTTAACTGAATGGCTAATTAAACAACTGTAGTTGGCGGCGACATATCTACAACGTTTCGACATGAATCATCGGGCAGTTGCCCAACAGACACAACACCCATCTGGTCGGAGGATTCTCCCTTTTCTATGGAGGATGAGTGAACTTTACCTCTATATTTTCATTCAGGGAATTAAAATGATAATTTTGCACGCTTTTGAAACCATTCTACGTAAACCACAAACAGAGACGACACAGTTTTTAATTTCATTCACATTTAAAATATTATATTCTAAGCTTTACGCTCGCACCGCCATTTTGATTCGTGCGGAAGTGACGGCTGACACGGGTTTAGAGCGGAAATGGAAGGTGCAGACGTTCGTATAAAACATTTCCGGGACTTACTGACGATAGACAACGCATAAACTGAAGATACATATTTTAGAAACATAAACTACATAAATAATGTATTACTTATAGGGATTATTGTCGTACATGAAAGAAAGTGGAAAAAAAGAAAATAAATATTTATTTAGCACAGACTTAGAGACAAAAATTTTCGCCTTTATAATATTTGTAAGGTTACCGGCGACTGGGACCGCAATTAACTTGTAATAAACCAATTACAGGCACTTCTGAATTGTCAAAGAGTCGATCAGTCAAAAAGATAAAGCTAGTTGCGCATTCCAAAGCATAGTAGGTACCTATGGAGAAGAACGGGCAAGAAACTCCACGGACACTCTTGTAAATCAAAGTAATCTGGTTATAAAATATTGGCGTGGGTACACAGCTGGCGCTGCCTTCGGGAAAACAGGTGTAGATGTTATATTAAATAAGAAAATATGAAAACTATATAAGTTTATTACTGTAAAGTTTCGTAAAAATCCGTTCAGTAGTTTTTGCGTGAAGGAGTAACAAACGTCCATCCATCCATCCATCCTCACAAACTTTCGCGTTTATAATAATAATAGTAGGAAAATTACAAAACAATACGATATTTTCACTAGGAGCTCCCATTCCAAAGGCTGAAAAACAGAACCTCCTGTAAGCGAGGAATCATCAGTTAGTTCTAGAAAAACGAGAAATTACTATGCAGATTGAACCTGCAACTGCATTTTTATGACTTACATAATAACCTTTATTGTTCGAGGTTGATCTATAATCTTTTGTTTGATCTTAAACCTGCGGGGTAATTGCGCCACACACTAATAGTAGCATTGGCTTCCATTTTGACAATTCAACAACATGCATTGCGTTATTTACGACATTGAGCCGACAAATTTTTCGAACATATGAAGCAATGGATTTGCAATATCCTTTAAAATGGTTTAGCTTGTGAATGATAGTGTGTTACGCAATTTGTGTGATATTTATTGCGGAACGTGTTAAGAATTAACTCAGTTACTTTAATTTTTATGTTATTAGGTATCAGAATGTAAGTTTTTTAACCGACTTATAAAAATGGAGAGGTTAAAATGTATTCGACGAATTTCTCTTTTTTTCATGTTATCGACACCTACACCGATTTCTCCGTGATTAATGGGCCGACTTACGTGATTATTTTTTCGATAGGTAAAAGAAGAGGAGTTGGGGAGGGGCCCGTGGCTAAATAATAACAGCCGCACAGGTCGATCGATCAGGTTACGCTACGCTTGTCGCTGTTGGTCTGTGGAAGGGTGTCCATCTTTACATACTGAGACCCCTCCGTGCCTCGGAAAGCACGTAGATTTTTGACAGTGGTTACGGGTAGTCAGAATCCCGAAAGTCTGACAACCAGTCTTACCAACGGGTATCATATTACCCAGTAACTGGGTTGTAGAAGTCAGATAGGCAGTCGCTCTATGTAAAATACTGGTATTCAGCTGCATCCAGTTAGACTGGAAGCCGACCGGACCCCAACATAGTTGGGAAAAGACTAGGCAGATGATGTCTAGAATCATGTGCTGAATTCACGTTTACAGTTTGCGCGCCGAAGTCCCAGCCATCCTATATTGTCGGAAGTGGGTGGCAATTTGCCAATGGACAAGAAACAAACAACTTCAAGTTATTAGGTAGGTACTTACACGTTTTCGCAAATTGACCTGTTCAGGTGGAGATTAAATATAATTAGGTAAATGTGGTGCTGTTCCACAAACGATAAGACACTTAATATCGTGTCCTATGTGTCCTGTCAGCTGCACGTTACTGGAACTGATAGACGTTGGTGATGGCGCCAAACAAGTAGCCGAATTCTGGGCCGAGTCCATTTAGATTGCTATCGACACACTAAGAAGAAGAAGAATATAAGCCAGGGTCACCGATATGTCCTAAACATAGAATAACATATTGGAATGTCACTTTTTTCCACTGTGTCTCTTTTAGTTTTTCAACATCTTTGTAAACAGTTGTACTTTAACGGAAACACTACATTCACTATTTTCCGGAAAACAATGCAGTGGAAACCAGTTTAATTCGGTTTTAAGTGGATCCAGGGCCAGTCAACCTCTGGTACCTACCTTGCTATGTACCTATGTTTTAGACACAAAATATTAAGCTATTTTATAATCGTGTCTATGCTAAACACTAGGTAGATGATAATGATTTGTAAATACTAGGTAGATGATAATGATTTGTAAATACTAGGTAGATGATAATGATTTGTAAATACTAGGTAGATGATAATGATTTGTAAATACTAGGTAGATGATAATGATTTGTAAATACTAGGTAGATGATAATGATTTGTAAATACTAGGTAGATGATAATGATTTGTAAATACTAGGTAGATGATAATGATTTGTAAATACTAGGTAGATGATAATGATTTGTAAATACTAGGTAGATGATAATGATTTGTAAATTACTTCAGGCTTTTTGGAGCAATGATCTTCGCAGGGTGGCTGGTAGCAGCAGGACGAGAATTGCAGAGAATGGAGCTGAATGGCGTGCGATTGGAGAGGCCAGCAGCAGTGCTCTATAATAATACCGTACCGATAATGGCAAGCTTCTTTGATCAGCCATCATTATGGTTGCTCAATGCTTCTTGGGGAGTACAGACCAGACTGAAAGACGACCTCAACATAGATAGGAAAAAGCTAGGCAGATGATGAGATGGCATAACTTACAACCGGCGCGATTTCAGGAAAATTAGTTTAAGAAAAAATGGTGATGGAAAACATCGTGAGGAAACCGGCATGTCCTCGAACCAAAAATTCTAAGACACATGACATATACTAAACCACGCTGGGCCCGCGTGGTGGATTACGGCCCACTCCCTCTCACTCGAGAGGAGACCTGTTTCCCAGCAGTAGGAACATTATAGGCTGATTATTTTATGTGTGTAGCACAAGAAGTGGGTGTAAGCCCACGTTCGCACGGACGTAAAAATATCGTGGCGGAATTTTATCACGCACTGGATTTTCAACACTTGGTGTTGAGCTGAGCGCATTTCAGCGCATCAAAAAAACACACTGTTCGATTTTCAACTGTCAGCGCTAAGCAGTGCGTTGAAAATCGAGTGAAAGAGAAATTTTATTATGTTTTTGTTTTTTTGTTTTTGTTTTATATAGACAATCTAACTTAGAAAGATGTATTAAAGATTCTTATGATTATAGTTCCGTAAATACGTACCTGTTATGGTCGCGAATCAAATTTTCATCAAGACACAACCTGACACTGACCAGCAAATTGCAAAAAACGTAAGAAAAATTTAATTTCGCGGGCTACAACTGCGCATTCACCTTAAAACGCACCCGTATGAACCTAAGCCAAACGGAATGTAATACTTAACTAACACATAATTTAATCTTCTGAAAAATAAACTATTTCACAAGATTATCCATCAATATCTAATTTCTTTAATTACACCCATTGTTTCTTCAGGATTGTATCTGATTTTATTACTTTTTTCGCAATAATTCCACTGAATAAAATAATTGTGTGGAAACATGCGTTGTTTGTGAAGAAATATTTACCTACACGGCAACGTAAGGTGTACAGAATAAAATTCCTTATGTGATAATAGTAACATTACGATACGTGTGACCTAAGTAGTACATTATTGCATGGCGTGAAATTAAAATTGCACGCCGTGCAATTATAGACTATTTAAGTCACAATTATCGTATACAATTTTATAGTTCGTGGAACCTAAACCCGTAGACCCTACATAGAAGGAAATGCGGGTGGTCGTTTCTCCACAGAAACGCTTTCGCCTGTTTTCTTTCTGGTTAATGACCATAAAGCAATGATTTTTACATAATAATAAATATTAACTACTTGTATGTCCCTATGTTTTCCTTTTTGATGATACATTATTTTAATAAGCAAAAAATGCCGATTTAAACCACTATCAACAGAGGCAGAGTGTACAAATTTGACAACTATTAATGAAAAAAGAAAAACATAGGGACACAGTGTATATATCCTTCTTATTCATTTTGTGAAATATATTTTAAATTGGTCCAATATTGGAGTACAACGCCAAATTATCAGAACAGACGAGCGTAACGCAGCAGAAGTTGAGTCGCTCAAAATCAGTCGAGAATATTTGTTTCTGGTTCAAAACTAAAAAATATGTAAAAAAAAAAAAATACTTAAAAGTTATGGAGATTTTCGGCCTTTATTTTTTATGTTGTGCAAGTCCTGAAATGTACAGTGGGCTGCATCAATTGGGTACCCCCCTTGAAAGAATCTAGCAACTGGGGTAGGGTACAGAGCAGCATGACATTCGAAAGCTACCATTACCTTACCTGAAAATTTTACTCCGATACCGTCAAGAAAATCAGTGTATTGTATACACAGATGAGAGCTATATCTTAACTAGTCATGTGCAAAACAAAGGATGGGGTTATAGAGATGGACCACCGTTAAAGAGAAACCTGTCTAAAGGACAAAGAATTATCATTGTGCTTGGTGGTTCAGAACAAGGTTTCGTAACATGAAAAGTAGCTAAAAGAACCAAATCCAAACCAAAACGAACCAAATTAAATCAAACCAAATCTTCCACTCGTAAATCTGTGATTGTGCTTGATAATGCGTCATACCACAATTTTCAAAATGACAGAAATCCAAATACAAATTTGAAATGCAGAGATGGTTAACAGAAAAAAATATAGCTTAAATCTAGATATTTATGAAAAAAATAGAACTGTATGATTTAATTTAAAAATAAAGAAAACCATTTTTATTTATTATAAGATTGATGACATACTTCAGCCCTAGGGTATACAAGTTCTTCGGCTGCCACCATATGATCCTGATTTAAACCCCATAGAAAATGTGTGAGGAATTTTTTAAAATTATATTGCTTCTCATAATGTCGAACAGAATGTGACGGGAATAATGAAACTAATAAATCAACGTTTAAGTCAAATTGATGAAGAGATGTGTGTTATTACTTGTCAACATGTAAAAAATAAGAATATTATACTATGCACATTTTGACATGCAATCAGAATTCATGAATAACCTTGGATCATTTGATCTTTCTAGTAGCGATACAGAATATGTTCAATAAACATGCATTTACCAAATTAAGTTTTATTTTTTAAGAATCCGTATAATATCAAACACAGCAGGTTACAATAACCTTAAAAACAAAATAATATAAATTATAAAAATAAGTTAAATAACTGTATTTGTATTTTGTACTTGACTGTACCTCTTACAAGAGCCTCGACAGAATAATAAAATAAATGTGTGTGTGTGTTTTCTTGTCACGCACACAAAGTCACTGTATACCCACACATTGCGCCGCATGCACAGATGAGTTGAACTATCTTGTACATGAATTGCGTACATTAATTCGATGAATGGGCGTATATTAGTTTTGTCATACTCTCGGTATTTATTATTGTGACAATCGTGATGCGATCCGGGCGCCATAAGCTTTTAGTAGCAACATGTTGTGTTTATTTTTCCTTTTTTTTTGTTCCGGTGAGTGAAATTTTAGTTATTTAATATAGGGAATTATAATAATCAAGGAGTAAGTTTGATATAAAATTAAAATTAGGTATAAAAAAATTTAGAGCTGCAAACATCTTTGGGTGAAGGGTGTCCCGAAGATTATTAATGTGTATTTTTTTTTGTAATTTTTCCATATAAGCATAATCAGCCATAATGTTTTCAATGCTGGGACACAACCCCCCTCTCTGTGAGAGGGAGTGGGCCATAATCTACCACGCGGACCCAGTGCGGGTTTTTATATGTCACACGTCTTCGATTTTCTGGTTCTAGGACATGCCGGTTTCCTCGCGATGTTTTCCTTCACCGTTTTGTATATTTTTCTATATATTTATATCTATTTATATGTGCTGCACTTTAATTATTATTTGTTTCATAGTATTTGGGTGGCACTTACATTACAGGAAGGAATTAAAATAGAGGAATTAAAAAACCCTTTTGCATGTTTCCTTTCGTAAATGAACACATGCCCATCTCGCTTCCGGATATCGTCTGACGGCGAGTTGGGCGGACGACATTGTTGCCATCGTGGCTATAACTGGATGAGGCTGGCACAGGAGCGTGGTGATTGGCACAAGAAAACAGAGGCCTATGCTCAGCAGTGGATGAAGTCGAGCTGTGGATGATGATGAATTGCACGTACAGACGCCAGCACATCAAGCTACCCGAAACTGTCAAATTTTCCAAATCAACTTTGGGCCTTATACTTTAGCGATAAAGTTGAAAATCTATTAAAGAAATTTGACAGATTGTAGTAGCTTGATGTGCTGGCGTCTGTAGTAAATAACAATTTACCTTAAGGGAGTTGCGCTAGAGTAGGGTAGAGAATTGCAAGTCAGTGTCAGGTTGTATGTTAATTAAAATATGGTTCACGACCGTAACAAATATGACTTTACACAATTATTTATTTACTAAGTCCAAATAGTCAGATAAATAAAATTCATTAAAATAAAATACATTAACAGTCAATAAAATGAAGATAAAAATAAAAGCATTAAAACTAAATTTCATTAATTATAATGATTAGAATCAGCGACTGCCTCTCTGACCTGCACAACACTGTGTAAAACGATATCCTTTGGTAAGACTCAGGTTGTCAATCCGCCCAAACTACGTTAATCTACGAATGGGTCTCGGAATGTTATGGACCAACCTCGGCAAGCGTTGCTTACCCTTGAAGGTCGACCCGTGCGGCTGTTATTATTTAGCCACGAGCCCCACTTTTGAACATTATAACGACTATAAGCTTGTTTTAAAAAATACTATTATTGTTGCAGCCACAGTTTCCTCAAGCCACGTGTCCCATAGACATAACCAAACAGCGATAGATGCATTTGTACAAAGACTAAATCTTGAAAACTGGGAGAAGGCAGAAGGGCCATGTTTGGAGAAAACATTAACACTGTTGGAGAATGTGAAGAACTTCACGCTATGGGCTACTTGGGGTAAGTAAAATTGTGTGCTGTGCAATCAGCAATTTTTATAGTAACCAATTTGCAAAGAAAAGAACAGTTCTAAGAGTCAAGACCAAAGCAGGTTGAACAACTTGGTAATTGAGTACATTTAAGCAATTTCAAAAGATTTATCAGTGAAAGAGCGGTCCTTCACTCTTGACTGCGTCTCTGGTCATCCCTTCTTCCTGCTTCTGTGCGTGGTGGATTATGTATGACCAAATCTTTGACTGCAACTTTGTTCTCCATTGAAAGAAAGAAAGAAAGAAATTTTGCGCAACATCCTAATTGCGTAATACACAATCAATCAGAAACTGAATCATTTTGAAGGATATTGCAAATCATTGCTTCGTGATGTTGAATGTTTGTCGAAATGAAAGCCATTGCTACTATTAGTGCGTTACGCAATTACCCCACTAGGCCACTAGGGATCGAACCCAGGACCTGTCGCGCAACGATCGATCAATCAGTAATCCCTTTCTATTTCAATTTTATTCCAGTTTGGAATGCCAACACTGTTCCTACGGGCAATCTCTACGGTTCCTGGGTCAATTTTGGCAAATTCGACCAGTGTATGAAGTCACCATGGCTGGAAACCCATCCACAATTCAGAACCAAATTCAGAACTGCATGGCAAAACTGGAGCTGTCAGATAATAAAAAGAAGAAACCTGAATATGATCCTTATGGGTCTACGGAAGAATTTCTGAACGTAAGTATTTAGTATACTCTGAAATATATAGCTTCTGTCCGTGTCTTCGACGGCGCCCCCACCCAGTCGCATCGCATCACCTGCGCTATTACTTCGACTTCGCTTCGCTTTCTTACTGACTTTATTTATGTTTGCTCGTCTTCTTAGTGTCCTAGCGCGATGTAAACCTATAGCCTTCCTCAAAAACTGGGCTGTCAAGTGCAAAAATATTTTTCAAATCCGACTGGGAGTACCAGCAATTAGCTCGTTCAAACAAACAAACTCTTCAGTTTTTATTATTAGTACGAGAATAATAATATAACATTCGTCGTGTCGTGTCATGAAAAAGGCTCAGAACACGTCGTGGCTGTTCTCATTGCTAGAACACTTTTATTTTCATTTCGACGCGCAAACTGGAACCATGAATAAATACAGCAATCCGACACGACTGCAGAGAGATCAGGCGCAGGACCAACGGCTTGACGTGCTTTCCGAAGTACGGGGGTATCGCACAGCCAACTTCCAAACTGCGGGCTGTTACTAAAAGAGTCTTAACGGAAAAACCCAATAACACTTTTCCTTTTTTTTTAAGGATGGGAAATCATCAAATGACCGCTCTGGGTGGAGCGGAAGGGAGTGTCAGACTCTTACTGACTAAAATCCATCCGTGTTCCTTCCTTAGCCCTTTATGTTCCGGGGTAGCGGTAACCCTTTCGGACAATCCCGCTGCCCCGGCAGGCTTCGGCCCTGACGGGCCCCTCCTTTGATGCTGACATCTCTTTGAGGTGCGCGTGGAATACATAGGCGCGGTCCGGCACGGGCCTGGTCCTGATCGGACGGTGAGCTACCCATTACTCGCCGTCCGCAGGCCCGCGGACTCGGAGTCTCTTTAAAGGATAAAATCAGGAATGAAATTATCCGGAAAAGAACCGGAGTTACCGACATAACTTGTAAAACAACTGAAGTGGCAGTGGGCTGGCCATGTCTGTCGAAAGACCGATGGCCGGTGGAGCAGATGAGTCCTGTGAGTAGTGTGAGACACCCCCCAGCTAGATGGACGGATGACCTAAAGAAGGTGCTGGGGTAGATTGGATGCGGAAGGCGGAGGAGAGGGTGTTGTGGCGCAGTGTGGGAGAGGCCTATGTCCAGCAGTGGACCGCGATAGGCTGAGTTGATTGATTGAATGATTCATAATCCTTTTCTTCTTCATTCTAGACCTGGTCCATCATTGGTACAGCAATATCGCTAGCTACAATGCAGTACATCTTGTCGTTAGGAACGTACTTCATGTACCAAGAGTACAACCCTATCGATGCTGCTGTGATCACGTCGACCAATAGGATCGCGTGGGCTGTGGCTATCGGCGTCATTATAGGGTTGTGTGAATATGGGACTGTGCGTAAGTATACCAAGGTTTTTAGCCCCATAAAAATGAACGAGGCGTGACCGCAACTCCACTTTGAAATCTGGCTTAAGTATACAGGGTGTCAGGGACATCCTGTTGCCTTGGATTCAGTAGGTACATAATTCAGTTTTTTTTTATTATTGACGAATAACTTCAACTAGGGGGCGCTGAAAATCAATAGGATAAGTGCCCAAAAGGCTGGCAGCGTTACCACGTCGGATGGCAAAGCCGATTCTTTGGGCTAAACATTATGGCAAACATACGGCAGGCTGGCCTATTTTTCTGGTCTCGTGAAGAGTCGACCAACCGCTTGGCGATGTCCCGAAACACTCGATGAGCACTCGGAGCCCAAGCCCAAACGGCTCAAACAAATAGCTCCCAAAAAGGTTGTAATATTTGCACCGTTTGAGGTTTTCTGCTCCTGCATCAGCCGCCCCAGCACAGCTCACCGTGCTAGGAAAATGGGATGGCGCGAGGTTGTCGACACAGGTTGCATCCCACACCAAAGGCCTGCCCAACTTCCAAGGCATTATGGCCATTCAAGAAAACTATTTTTTGTGATTTTTCAAGTTTTTCTTTGTTCGTGCTAGCAGTCAATGGGTGGCCCTCTGATCAACAATTGACGATTTTTATTATTATTACAAATTATATTATTATCTTTTCAGCTGTAGTTACCGAAATCCTAAGCTTCTCCTACTTCACGCCTCTGAGCCGCCTCTCGTACGGTATCTACATGATTCATCCTCTCATCATACAACGGAACAAGTTCGCACTGCGGTCCTCTTTGAAGTTTGATACGTTTTCCATTGTGAGTGTCAGTTTGTTTAACTACTTTTTTTTTTTTTTTAGGATGGGAAATCATCAAATGACCCCTCCCGCTCTGGGTGGAGCGGAAGGGAGTGTCAGACTCTTACTGACTAAAACCCATCCGTGTTCCTTCCTTAGCCCTTTATGTTCCGGAGCAGCGGTAACCCTTTCGGACAATCCCGCTGCCCCGGCAGTTGTTTATCTACTTGAGTTGGAATTTAATTCAGTTTTGAATTATATATGTTAGTATTTGCCTAGTACCACCCTACACTGGGCCCGCGTTGTGTGTTTCAGCCCACTCCCTCTCATAGATAGAAGGCCTATGTCCACCAGTGGGAACATTATAGGCTGATTATGCTTAATATGTTATCTGTATTTACCTCGCAAATAAGCTGTGATTTTTGTCTCTGCCTATTATTATAAGTGCCAAACCCATCCATCGAAAATTACCCTACGACAAATTTCAAGCCCATGCTTCGCTTTCACTAGTCTCTATACCCTATGATGTATTCTGTAAAAATATTAACGTGAAAACTTACAGCCCTTTCATATTTATTTGATCTCTGACAGTAGAAACCAAATAGCAACCTCATTGCCACGACAATAAGGATCACTGTGATTTTGACAATGCAAAATCAAAGATGACAAAACTGTTAACGGACTGTAGAAATGAGCATGGAGGGAGTGACACTGTTTACAGCACACTTTAAGCGTACTTTAAGAGCGTTTACGACGTACGGCATCTCATATAAACTTTCAAGAATTTATTTTCGAAATGAATTATCTGTTCA
The DNA here is from genome assembly GCA_963669345.1 of Gortyna flavago. Classification (NCBI taxonomy): domain Eukaryota; kingdom Metazoa; phylum Arthropoda; class Insecta; order Lepidoptera; family Noctuidae; genus Gortyna; species Gortyna flavago. The sequence continues at coordinate 12,544,017 of OY770149.1, forward strand.
TACGCATAAGCAGGATAAAAAAGCCTAAAAAGTTAGTTGAGAACATTTTCGAAATATAGTGTGTACTATAATTATGATTTATTACAACGTTTGTAAACTTTTCATCCAGGGTTTGGAGACCATAGGGACGTTAACCACAGCGATAGGCCTTAGTTTTGCGATGTGGCTGCTGGTTGAAGCTCCCTTAATCAACATAAGTAACCATTTCCTGTTTAAAAAGTAAGTATCTACTCCGTTATTTCTTTGCATCCTGAAGAATCTTACTTCACTTATTTTAATTTGAATAAGTGATGAAACAGGTAGATGAACCGCTACCCACCGGATCTTAAGCAATAAACTTTATTAGTTTGACAATTTTACAACCCTTTAAGTTCATATATTCCATGAAATAGTCTTATAGGGTTATTGATGACTTTAATGTTTATAATTCTGTAAAGTCATATTTGTTACGCTCGCGAATCATATTTTAATCAGATATACAATCTGAAACTGACCTGCAAATTGCAAAAAACGTAAGAAACTTTGAATTTCGCGTGCTAGCCAAGCGCATCCCCCTTAATATAACTGCATTACCTCGTAGGGCATTTTCACTCTGGTCGTGAGCGATGTCCTCGTTATTAATGTGCCTGATTTGTACAAAGTGGTAACCCATCCAAGGACTGACCACAGCAAGTGCAGCTTAACCTCGCTGGATTTTGATGAAGATGATATGAACCCCATGATCTTCTAGCGCAAAATAAAATCGTCGCACGATAATGTATAATGCTAATTGTTTTCTTCGCAGGTCAAAGAGTACACCGCCAATTAAAGAGCCAGAGAAAAATGGAATTCAGCACCAGAATGGAGACATCAAAACCAAAGCTGCTTAAAAATTAAACGCCTACGAAATCTTGTGCAACTCATATCTTGAGTACCTTTAGTAATTTAATCAAGTTTATAAATAGTTACATTGATTATAATTCTGTAAAGTCATGTTTGTTACGGTCGCGAATCATTATTTTAATCAACATACAATCTGGCAATGACCTGAAAATTGCAAATTTGAATTTTATTTTGTATGTACCTATGTAAAGTATTAATATAATAAATTGTATAAATAGTTGGGATGAAAAACTTTAACCTTTAATTAAGAACGCTTCACCAACCGATCATTATTAAGGTAAAGAAGTCTCCGGCACCTGCAACTTTAATAAATGATCTGTCTGCTGATGAAGGTACGACTTGTGTTATTGGCATAAGCAGTGATGGCCCAGTGGAAGCAGGTCGTAGGTACGAACCCAAGCTTTTTGCCACACCGTGAAAATTGACTGCGGCTAAGGGCAAGCCGCACTTGACTAAAATCGCCAGTTTCAAAGTAGATGTCGCAAGCAGCGGGTGACTAAAATCGACCGTGAAAATACTGTCTCATAAAGTTCGACATTTTGATGCAAAATTGATTAGTCACCTCAATCTTTTTTCGACCTGTGTAAATGGGGTGGCGATGCGGCCTGTGAACTGACTTGGTAAGCGACCAGCTGCACGGCGAAAACCGACCTAGTGTAAATCGCCGGCTTATTAGTCGATTGGCACGAATTTACTCGCCCGAAACGGGCCAATCGTCACTTTTGAATAATTTTATTTTCAAGGCGAGTCGCACTAATTGGCACATTTTGAATTTTATGCAATGAAGTTATAATATTTTACTCTTATCTCTTTTGTGCGCTAGTGTCCTTTTTCTATACTTTATTGTATAATCCCCGATTTGCGACAAAAATAACTCTCTTTTAAAGTAAATAGAAATAATGCATCAGGCAAGCTAAGCTGGCTTAATGCCAACAATAACACTCGTTACCTCTGCCTAGAGTATTTTATTATCTGTGCCTCTGCTAACGTTCCAATTAGATTATAAATAATAATAATAATAATAATAATCTTTATTTATATAAAAACAGATTGTAGTCAGTTTTCACAAAGTGGGTAGTTTTAAATGTCTGACAATCTAGTGGGTGACGTGCTGCTCTCCTTGCTAGGCTATGACATAGCCTGTATTAAGGAGTAACAGTGCCGATCCCCTCTAATTGTATTACTACAATTTTATGTTTACACAGGTTAAAGGTAAAAAACAAATATTTAAAAACAGGTGTTAGTTTGCGTGTGTGTGGGTGTGCATGTGTGTACGTGTGTGTGGGTGTGCGTGTGTGCTGTGTGTACATGTATGGGTCTGTGTGTGTGTATGTGCGTGAACGTGCGGCTGTGTAAGCGTGCGTAAGTACGGGGATTGAATTAGTGTGGGACTATGTTTTGGGTGTGTGGTACAATATACAAACTTATCATAACTTAATAAATTAAGTATCTTTCTGTTTCTTCGTAGGTTTTATTTTGAAGAAATGTGCGGACAGTCTTTTTACAATTATGATAAGATAATCTATTTATTGGACAGTTTTTATTTATTTTATTGTAAAGAGACGGACCTAGATAATAAAAGAATCTTTTAGTAAACGCCAATCGAGTTTTTGGAGGTGCGCATATTGTATCTTTTCTGCGTTTGGTAATTTCAATATAGGGGGTTATGCGGTGTTGCAATAGAATTGATTGTAAAATAAAGTGTTGCCGCACATTGAGGACATTGCAGGTTTTGTATAACTGATTAGTTGGATAAATTATTGGACGGAAGGTAGCCACTTTCAGTATGGCACGATGTGCAACTTCCAACGGTTTAAGGATAGTTTTTGCAGCACCACCCCAACAGGGAATACAATAGGTAATAATAGATAGACATAAGGCAAAATAGACATTACGTATAATTATAGGATTAGAAATATTTCTTAAGGTTTTAAAAATATATATAAGTTTGCGAACTCTGCCAGTAAGGATATTAATATGAGATTTAAATTTAAGATTCTTATCTATGACTATACCTAGGTATTTGATTTCATCCGTGGAGGATATAGGTGCACAGTGGCATGAAACTTGAGTTTGCAAATTGCATGTGTGAACTTTAAGTGATATTGGTGGGTTTGGTTGAGTAGCAGAACTGATCGAGTAGGTAATAAACTTGGTTTTGGAGGTATTAAGTGTAAGCGTGTGCATATAAAGCCAATTTAACGCCACATCAAAGCCATGCTGTGCTTTGTCCTCGAGTTCAGACCATGTGTTGGCAACGAAAGTTATAGCAGTGTCATCTGCAAAGGATGTCATCTTGGCATTTGGGATATTTATATTGCATAAGTCGTTTATAAAAACAAGAAATAATGTGGGACCCAATATGCTTCCCTGTGGAACGCCATAATAGATGGGGAGCTCACTGCTGCTGTGTCGGTCAATCTTGACTATTTGGGAGCGATTAGTGAGGTAACTTTGAAAGAGATCAAGTTGTAATCCCCTGACACCCATCTTTTCAAGTTTGAGTAAGAGAGTACGGACGGGAACGGTGTCGAATGCCTTCGCAAGGTCTAAAAATATTGTTAGGACCTTTTTATTAGTGTTCAGGTTTTGTACGATATTGTTGGTTAATTCCTGAACTGCGTCACAGGTTGATTTGTTTTTACGAAATCCAAATTGTTGCGGAGATAATAGTTTGTAATGTTCTAGATAGTATACAAGTCTTTTATTGATAAGACGTTCTAGTACCTTGGATAAGGCAGTCAGAACTGCAATGGGACGGTAGTTATTCGGCAAGTTCCCGTCGCCTCCCTTGAAGACAGGGTGAATGATTGCCTTCTTAAGAGAAGAGGGAAAGACGGCAGTCTCAAAACAGATATTAAAAATATGGCACAGTATGGGTGCCAGGGAAGTTGAGTATCTCTTCAGGATGTAGGGTGATATGCCATCCCAGCCAGTTGCAGCATCAGAGCGCAACGAATGGATTACTGTTGAAATTTCGTCAAGGTCAGTACGTTCGAGGACGAATGATGTAGGTGATGTGATATCCGAAGTGGGTTTAGTGACTGTCAATGGCTGCGTAGTACTAGTGTGAATTATATCATTTGCAAGCCTCTCGCCAATGTTAACGAAGTACGAGTTTAAAGTGTTGCAAGACTCAATAGGTGAAGATGACAAAGTTAGTAATTGAGCAGACGTATTCTTAGTTTTAGTAGTGTTAGTTACCCGTTTAATAGTATCCCATAGTGTTTTTGGGTTTTTACTAGCTTTTTTTAGTTCCTCTGTATCATAATTTCTCTTTGCTTTCCTTAAAATACTAATACAAAAATTTCTGTATCGAAGGTAGGTAATTTTTAGAACCTCATTTCCTGGGAATTTTTTAACTTTCTTGTGTAGAGCATCCCTGTTTCTTATGCACCGCAATAAACCAGATGTGATCCACGGTTTGAGGATTCTCTTTTTTGATGAAAGTTTTTTAACTGTGGTATTTTCAGAAATGGATACAGTCATTAAATTCAGTAATTCATCAGTAGCTATATTTGCATTATTCATATTGAAAATAGGGGTGAAATCCAGTTGTGACATAGATTTGTCAAGCCCTTCATAGTCAATTTTTGTTATAAGGGAGTTTGCAACCGTTCGTAAACATTTATCGTGAATGCAAAGTAAGGAGGCGGAGTGATCAGTTATGGTGGAGCTTAAGATAAATGAGTGGGTAGGGGAAATTGTTTTGAGGAATGTGTGGTCCAAACAATTGCCATCCCTGGTCGGTAGTGTGTGGGCAGGAAGATATCCGTGAAAGGCAAGGTAATTTAGGTATTCATGGGAGCGCATGTCAGATGTGGTAGGTTTGATGTCCACATTCAGATCACCTGTTATAACTACCGATTTAAATCTTTGCAGCGTCGGAAGAATGTTGTTAAGAACTGTGAGAAAGCTGTTTATATTGTCTATTGACGGCGATCGATAAATACAGATTATCGCCAAGTCAAAGTTAATTTTTATAATAAGACCAGATGCAGCTCGGTGGAAATCTGGCTCTTCGCATGTAACAGACAGGTCCGACTTCGAATACACCACCACGCCATCACTTTGATTTATATGTTTGGTGGTCATGAACGTGGAGTAATTATCCAGAATCGGAACAGTGCTATTGCTGGAGCATGGTAACCAACATTCAGTTAATACAACCAGATCGCAATCGAAAGAAAGTCGGTGCAAAAGCGTTTGCAAATTTAAAAAGTTACGGTTTACAGAGCGAATGTTTTGTGTCAGGATTTTTATGAAGTTATTAGGACACTTCACAATGGAGAGTGTTTCCTCAGGTGCGCATGTATAGGTAGTTGATACAGATAGTTCGTCGATGCTGTCAATTAAATTGTTTATGTTAGTAGTCATTTTTCCGGTAAAGCAAAGGTAGTATGAAGGTTACGAGAAAATTGGGTGGTATTTGTTTTATGAACGTGTGGGAAGCTTATAATTAGGAGTAACAAATTTAGAAACATATTTTTTATGATATTAAAGAAGCTAGGTAATGAATAATAGGGATGAACGCAAGCATATGTAAGGAGTATATATGGTGGGCACGCCGCGATAGCGGCGGTAAGGCCCCTCTTTGAGGAGTGGCTAGAGAGGCGTCACGGCGCCCTCACCTACCGCCTGACGCAGGTCCTCACCGGACACGGATGTTTCGGGAGGTTCCTGCACATAATCAGGCGGGAGGAAACGCCCGGGTGTCACCACTGCGAGGATCGCCCAGAGGACACGGTGGTGCACACGGTGGAGGTCTGTCCCGCTTGGGCAGAGCACCGCCGTGTCCTCGTAGAGGCGATCGGCAGCGGCGGCGACCTCTCGCGCCCGGCCCTGGTCCAAGCCATGGTCCGGGGCGAGAGGGAGTGGGAGGCAGTCACCTCCTTCTGCGAAGCAGTCATGCTAGCGAAGGAGGTGGCGGGATGGGAGAGGGAGAGAGCCGAGAGGGCCGCCCGTCCCAGCCGCCGCGGTAGACGCTCCGGGCGTCGGGAGCCGCGTGACGACTCCCGGCCACCGTAGGCGCGGGCCTGCGGACGGCGAGTAATGGGTAGCTCGCCGTCCGATCAGGACCAGGCCCGTGCCGGACGGCGCGTATGTGTTCCACGCGCGCCTCAAAGAGATGTCAGCAGACATGGAGGGGCCCGTTAGGGCCGAAGCCTGCCGGGGCAGCGGGATTGTCCGAAAGGGTTACCGCTGCCCCGGAACATAAAGGGCTAAGGAAGGAACACGGATGGATTTTAGTCAGTAAGAGTCTGACACTCCCTTCCGCTCCACCCAGAGCGGGAGGGGTCATTGGATGATTTCCCATCCTTAAAAAAAAAGGAGTATATATGGTGACATGATGAAGTTGTAATAGGTAGGTGTTGAGTGATTTATGTATGAGAGTATGTTGTGCTGATAGTAATAGTCATGTGTGTGAGTTTTGTTTGTGTTTGTATTTAGTATTTTAACATAGTAATTCGAAAAAATCGCAAAAGTAATCAAATAATATGTAAGAAATAGCAGGGTATACTTAAATGCAAGTAGTCATGCTTTGAGGATTGCCGCCATCTGCTTCAGTTGTTCTTCGCTTTTTACCAGGATAGTCTGGCTATCAGGATCCTTTTTTAGCATAACTCTTCCATTTGACGTCCAACAATAGTTGTACTGGTGTAGCTTAGCATGGTTTCTGGTAAGGTAAAATAACCTTTTGGAATTCGCTGTTAAAAGCTCGTTGATGTAAATAGGTGTTTCCTGAGCAGATTTTAGGTTTAGATGGGTTGATTTTATCTTGTCTTTCGGATTGCGTTTATTATAGTCTTTAACAGCAGCAAGAAAATTAGTTTTCGCCATTGTATTACAGAACTCGACGGATAGACTCGATGTTAGGTTTTCCTTTTTTGAGGGTAGTCTTGTGATATCAAGGCCTAGATGTCTTGATAAGTGCGTTATGATGAAATGATAAATGATAAATGATTTTATTTTGTAAGTAGGTTTGTACAAACACTTTTACACGTCAATCATATTTTTTATAAAACTAGATGAGGTCGGCGTTTATATCTGACTACTCTGAGAAGAAAGGCCGAAACAAACTCAGAGGTCACAGTCTCTTTTAAAGTCCAGACATCATAATCTTGGTCAGGTTATATGAAGACCATGTAGATCGATGTCTGAGATGGTCTTTTGAGGAAAGAACCACACAGATTGAGAGGACCTGTCCAGTCAGTGCACGCATTTGTCAGAAATCGTGTAGCTCAACTCAAAACTTAAGGAGCTCAACGATTCGACGAACAATACCAAAGAAAGGACATTTGGGTAGGCCACATAAATTACTCAAACTGCCAGACCTAGACAAAAACTAACACAACAGAGAGAATAATAAAAATTAAAAAAAACTGACCTACATTAGCCCTAGCGATACGGATTCTTTTATATTTCGGAGATTGGTTGTAATTCATTAGTTTTTTTTTTTGTTTTTTTTTTAATCTGCGTTATTAGCGGTTATCGGAATTTTGGGGCCATCCATAAATTACGTCCCTCGAATTTTATGATTTTTAGAGTCCTCGTCCCCATAGTCACGATGATAATTTTCCTGTGACACTTGGTGTCACATATTTTGCAATTTTGACCTTCGTTCTCGATATTGTTTCTTGATGATATTTTCCTTAACCGTTTTTAGATAGAATTAGAGTCTGTAAAGCCTGTATATAATATTGTTTCTGCAGCCGTTTTGATACAGGAAACGGTACTCCTTCCCCAGCAATAACAGGGTATTTAAAATAATAATAGCTAGCGAATCTCCACGGACGTAATGGGTATCGATGTGTAGGTAAATTTGGTTTTGTGCTATTTCTTAAGTATTACATTATACATACATATTATTTATATTACATTATATATTTATTGGATTATACTTTGTGTATTATATACATAACATGAAAGTAAATTTATAATGAGTTTGTAACCCTAGCGATTATTATTTTCACTGTATTGTATCCTATCGTTAATCTGTGAACAGCGTTGTGGGCTGCAATATTGTCTATTTGCTTTGTGTATTTAATTTTTTCTATGTTTTATATTGTAGCTGTTTGTTGTTCCTCTTGAATAAAAATAAAATAAAATAAAATATCACAAAAGAAAAAAGGATTTGATGTTTTTTGGGGTCAAATACCTCAATTAGTACCTACTTGGGATGCATGAAGAAGTCTCCTCATGTAGCGCAGTTTGTTCCCCCAGTTAGAGCGGTTTCACACTACATCCGAATTGGGAATGAGAACATAGATCCGAACTCTATCCGTCAGAATTTAGAAAAATTCTGACGGATAGAGTTCGGATCTAATTTGACTACGGTCACTTCGGACCGGCATTTCTCGGATTTGGATCGGACCTATTGCGAAACCGCCCTTACTCAACTGAACCGAGCGCTAGGCGCAACCTGGACAGTCACACCCAACACCTTGTTTGACTGGCCAATTGTTCCCTTGCGGTGGTAGACGCCCGCCTGGTCGTGTAGTTCACACAATGAAAAATTAAATTAAATAAAAAATAAAATTCAGCTGCATCCTGTCAAACTGGAAGCCAACCCCAACATAGTTGGGAAAACGCTAGGCATAATGATGATGATAGTTCACACAAAGGATTTGAAACCAATTTAATACGATAACAAAATGACAGAAACCGTGAGATAGGCACTTGAGATAAATCCTCAATACTCGAGATCTTCGTTGATTGTGATCATCCCCGCCCCTCTGCAACACTCCTTCACAGCAGAACTGATAGGTACAGAAGATCAACTCCAAACAACGAGCAAAAACAGGTGCACGGGAATGATCGTTTATCTACGAAAATACAAACACGCGATGATGAGGTCTAATAAAGATCTGTATCAAAAAAAAACCTTTGAATTACAAATTATGATCTGAGACCGGAGCAGGTAACCTGTTAGGAAACTTCATAAACGGTCAATAATACGTGCACTACTACAAAGCGAGGCAGTACAAAACCTAGAAGTATTTCCTTTGTGGGGGGTTACTCTCGACACTTTGCTGTACTCTGGGCGCTTTTAACGCGACGTCTTTTTTTTTTACATCGGTCTCACGTATGTAACTAATATTTTTGTAAAATATAATTTAAAAAAGTCCATAGAGTTTCATGCCGGTTCTTCTTCATAGGTACCTACGCTTTGGAATGGGCAACTAGCTTCATATTTTCTGACTGAATGACTTCTTGACAATTCAAAAGTTTATTTCAGTTAAACCATTTCCTGTCAATGGTTTGAGTTTGAATTTGACTTATCTAGGGACTCAGGTATTCCAAATTTTAGTCGACAAGATCTTTTGGAAGTACGCATTCATCGACGATTGTTCTTATTAGGTTTATCGATTAATGTTATGATTAACTAAAAAATAAAACAAGAAACAAACGTAAATCTGTAATTTACAAAGACTACTTTATACAAACTGTGGCTCAATTAATTGATCATTTCTTAGATAGTAAACATAACCTCTATTGTCAGCTAAATCTATTTATTTATTTAAATAAACTTTTTTGTAAAGACACATCGAGCTATACAATCTGTCAAATTTCTATAATAGATTTTCAACATTAAGGTTCAAAGTTGATTGGGAAAATTTGACAGTTTGGGGTAGCTTGATGTGCGTCTGTACACCAGAAAAATACATACAATGGGTAGCCGTACCGCTTTCTGCGATCTTTTTCAGGCAACCTTGGAATGGACAGTGATGGCGAAGACAAGAAAAATAAAAATTGGGTTATAATAAATAAATTTATAGATTCAATAGAGCAATATTATGCCAAATTTTTATATTCTCATAAATAAGTAGTAGCTGTACGTATAATAAAAGTTAAACAAACTAAGTTTATTTTGTTTTCTAATCAACCAAGCTTCAGTGAATTATTACAACAGTCCTGAAATATTAATTTATCTTTGGCATTCTGTAATACAATTACAATAACTTAATCTAAAACAAAAACACAAACTTTGGAAACAAAAACAGCAGAAAATTAAGCTTTCAACTTAAAATCTAAAACACATTTTAATTGGTAATTAGAAACTTTATAATTAAAATAAAGTCTATATACAGGGTTATTGGAAAAACACCAACAACCTCTTAACAGTTCATTGTACTCATCATTATGAACAACTTTTACTATGGGACCAAACCTGAAATCGCAAAAAAAGATCAGCTGTTCCCTACATTTATGTTCGTTTATCTCGTCAAAATGTAGGGAACAGCTAATTTTTCTTTCGCGATTTCAGGTTTGGTCCCTTAGTAAAAGTTGTTCATAATGATCAGTACAATGACCTCGTAAGAGGTTGTTGGTGTTTTTCCAATAACCCTGTATATTCTGATACATTTATTTTATAGGTAAATAAATGATAAAATAAACAAGAATTCTTCAACATAAAAAGTATTTTAAGGCTACCTACGAAAGAGTGAAAATAAATCATCCCGACTGTATTTCGGCCAATCTACAATATTATGTAACATAATTAACGCAAGATCTCACACACCCCAATTAGAATATTGAGTTAAAAGCATAATACAATTACCAAACTTTTTTTTTTTAATCTAATTGTTATTATAAAGAAAATCTTGTTGATCCCAGCATTACTTTATGCATTTGAAATTGAGTCTTTTTTGATTGACCTTGAAATAAGATTTAATTTTCTTTAAATAAGATTCAATGGCAAAATAAAGATTTGAAAAAAATATCTATATTAAAAGTTACTGAAGTCGATTCAGCAGTCAATTATGGACAAAGTACTTTCACTTCAGCTGTGATGCCACATTATGATTTAAAATAAAATAAAAAATCTGGTACTCATAAGGAATTACTTGATTTTTGTTTTTCAAAAGTAATTGAATTTGTGAATAACAACGTTACCTATAGCAGTTAAATATTTGGATCACTAGAATTTTGAATCCTAAGTAAAATGTAACACAACTTACACAATACATTTATCATTTGGCATACAATAGACATCATACCAACTAGAGTTTACTAGAGTCTAAAATTCAGTTTTGCACTTCAGCTGGCACATGTTCATTAACGAAAACAATACAAACATAAATCACCACTAAAAAGGTTAAGAAACACTCATTGAATCATTAATACTTGATTCATGATGACAATGATTCATATACAACCTTAATTGTACTGGAATCTTTGAATACAATAAAAGGTTTTCATTGATTAATAATCTACACGTTCACAGATTATCTATTAATAAATTCAACCTTTTGTGAGCATGGTGAGCCTCTGCACGGTACGTCCAGCATACCTATCCAGAATAAACATCGTTACATTTAGATATAAAACCGGCCGAGTGCAAGTTGGACTCGCACACGAAGGGTTCCGTAGGTACCACCATACAATATTTAACACTACATTTAAAATAACGGCAAAAAAATCACGTTTGTTGTATGGGAACCCCCCTTAAATATTTATTTTATTCTGTTTTTAGTATTTGATGTTATATCGGCAACAGAAATACACATTCTGTGAAAATTTCAACTGTCTAGCTATCACGGTTCTTGAATACAGCCTGGTGACAGACGGACGGACGGACGGACAGTGGAGTCTTAGTAATAGGGTCCCGTTTTTACCCTTTGGGTACGGAACCCTAATAAGTAAAAAAATAGGAATATTTTAAAAACATAAAATGTCAAATATTAACTAAACAAATAAGTCAAACAATCAAACAGAAACATTTAAATAAAAGTCATAGTATTGTTATACCAAATATTCTATCTTCATCATGGATTGTGATATTCTTGTATCAGGGGGCCAACTCTCTAAGTCAGTCAACGAATGAATGAATGAATGCTTTATTTGCCAAAATATAGGTACATTCATTTATGGTAAAGTGACATATGGTTTCACTATATTCGACTTTCTTAGTCGTGCAAATTTTTAAGTGACATTGTAACAATAATCGAAGCATATTAATAAAATTACAGTCTTTTTACATTATTAAAATACAAATATTACATTATTAATTAACTGGTTGAATGCCGTAATTACAGACACAATTAAAAAGCTATTGTGTCTCGCGTAGATCTACGTTCCGGCATACGAAGGGTTAATCTTAGAAGAAGATACGGGCCTGACCATAAAGGTAGTTTAATACCTAAGAATGAACACTACGATCGATTAATTAACGTTTTCGGATGGGCAAAAACACGGGAGTAAGGACAACTGTCAAATCGTTGTCATTCATTCTTAGATCGGGCCCCAAACTAATCTTAGTTTGGGGCCCGAACTAAGAATGAATGACAACGATTTGACAGTTGTCCATAAGTCGGGCATAAGATTATGCCCGACGGAGAAGCCGAGTATGAAACGCCCGTAACTTCGGCCGAACCTACGGATTTCGTGCTTAGAAACCCCTGCTCTTGTTAACTAGGGAATAATAGTAATAGATACTTGATCCTTCTGCATCGCATATATACTCAAAGGTTTATTGTTTGCGATTGAAGTTCATAAAAGTCGTCTTCTACTAGAAACACAGACTACTGGAATTCAGCTGCATATGATGGGACTGGAAGCCGACCCCAACATAGTTGGGAAAAGGCTAGGCAGATGATGAATTGTCAATTTCTTCTACTGTAACTTTTTCTTAACTCATACTCTTAGTTACATCTTCCAATAGCCTTCTTTAGTTAAGGTTCTGTTCTCCAATATTTAAAAGACAACAATATCAAAGGATAATCTCGAGGCTCTCAAAAACCAATACTGCATCTTCTTTAAAAAACTTTATATTAATAAATATTGTCACACATTTTAAGTCTGTTTTTTTTTTTAAATCTAATCTATTTCGGCAACATCATATTAAGATTTCACTGCCAATATCGTTCTAGTATTTTCCTCGTTACGGGATCGACTCACATTATTTCCTTTGTTCCGTAAAATTATGTACAACAATCACAGTTTCTTGTTTTTCACGTTAACACTTCACATTGTCTTATTAACCTTCACTTAAGGTCACATTTTTCTCACTATTAGTTACATTATTACTATCAATAGTCACATTAGTTCTATCACTAATCAAATCAATATTTTCTTCACCACTTTCAGTCAAATTCACTTCTCTAATCTCAATATAGTCATCATCACTAAATATACCATCACTTACAAGTCTTTCTCTAAGAAAATTATCATTCAAATTGGCGAAAATTGTCTGATCATTATCTAGGTCTTCATTGCAGCATCTTCGAAAAAAGACATTTATGACTGGTTTGCCATAAATGGTACTTAATACTGCCACTAAGACAAGTGACACTAATACGCAGAATGTAAGAAATCTAAGCCACATGGTACCGTTTGGTGACGAAGGCGTAAGTATACTGAGTGTTATTCTTATTTAAAATCGTAATACGCTGATTGTTCTGTTATTGAGTATCGTTTTTGCAGACGTGCGACTTTTTTCTCGGGAAAAAAATATTGCGATTATTTACACTTACAAATATTTTTTGCAAATTCTCTAAACTCTTGATTATGGTATGGGTATTTCATTATTATTTTTGTTTACAAAACCTTAAAATACACGAAAATATTTAATGCATTACAAACATTTTTACGCGAGTGATTAAAATTAGGAACTGAAGTAGGAATATGAGCAGTATTATAATTTTGGTGTCATTAAAACGATTTTTATTTAAGTCACCTCCGCCTATCGCATTCCACTGCTAGACATAGGCCTCTCCCAGGCAGTACCACAACCCCCTGTCCTCCGCCTTCCGCATCCAGCCTATCCCAGCCATCTTTTTAAGATCATCGGTCCATCTAGCTGGGAGGCTTCCCTCACTACGCTTGCCGATACGCGTTCTCGACTCCAGGACTCGTCTGCTCCACCGGCTTTCGGTCCTTTGACAAACATGGCCAGCCCACTGCCAGTACAGCTTGCGTTTTTTGTCTATCTAATGGCAGTACCAATATTATCAATAGTTCTACATCTTACATTCTATATTAAATGAAAATCGTTTTTTTTTTTTACCATCTTTGTAAATATGTGAGCACCATGTATCTATCAGATAATTAATTTATATGTCATGGTTTTACGTATTGTGGTATAGTAATTTTATTTTAGGTGCATCGTCTTCACATATTATTTATAATTAATGTATGCAGAATATTGTAAAACATTTTAAAAGAGTAACACTGGAGTTTCTTGCCCATTATTCTCCATACGAAAACTATCTTTTGGATGGGGTAACTAGAATCAATTCAATTTTATTGTAATTTTGACGTTCAAAAGTGCCTTTTGTTTGCCTATTTGAAATAAATACTTTGACTTTGACATAAGTTCATTCACAACCCAGAATTATTTCATAGAAATACTCAAAATTGCCAATACAAATATAAACTAAGAATCTTTTTCCTGCAAAGCACTCAAGTAATCCTCCACCAGGAAAATTTGCAACAAATACATTAATAATTTATAAGAAGAAAATCTCTTTAAGAGATATAGAATGATTTACTTATATTTCCTCATCACTGGGCTGACCTCCAGAATTACAAGCAGGATATTATATTCTTTTATTAGATAAGAAAGATATTATCGGGTAGCTATTATTGTCACAACTCAATCTAAATCTTGATTTCATTGATAAGACAAAAATAATGCGTAATGTGTACCAACTTTAAATCTTATGGGTTTTCAAATTTCAATTTCGAATAGCCTTTCGTTTGACTTCTAATCTAATCTAACTAGCCCACGGAGTACCTGTACTCCGTGAACTAGCCTGTATTGTCCCACGGCAGGGCAAAGGCCTCCCTCTCCCTTTTCCACACAATTTTTTCTTTTGCGAGTGCCGGCCAGTCCCTACGGTAGGAGTCAAGCTCGTCCCACCATCTTCGTCTTGGCCTGCCGCGATCATGGTATCCAATCGGTGGTTCTCTTAGCCCAATTGTCATCTGGCATGCGGCAAACATGTCCGGCCCAGTCCCACTTTCGTTAGACTTGTCGTTTTGAAACGTCCAGATTGCTTTGTTATTTAGCATAGACCTCCCCCAGGCTTTTCCTTAACTCACGCTCGTGATGGCGTGATACTTCATTTAATTCTAAGGCAGGGTGCGTTCAGGCTAGTTAAAGCGACAATTTTCATAGGGCAGCAGTTCGATGAAAGTTGCTGACGATTAATTGAAATTGCGTGCATATGTCCAGTAGTGTCCGATGTGTCTGATGGAAAGAAGCATGTTAGGAGTCAAACTAGACAAAATCAGAAACGCAGATACAAGAAGAAAAATCATAGTCAAGAACAAATTGGTTCTTATAGGGCTGGGCAGGACACATGCGTCGATACAAAACCAACACTTGGAGCTAACATGTGACCCTGTAGTACCTAAAAGACGGGACTAGAAAACGTGGGTGCCCAAAAATAAGAGACGATATACGTTTAACCCAAACCAAAGCTGCAGAGGACAGAGCACAATAGAGACAGACAGAGGAGGCCTATGCCAAATGACACACCGAGCTGCGAGACATATTATATTTTGCTTTTGGCCCAAATACTTACTTTGAGAGCAGTGGTGACCCGGTGACAATGGCCACGACTAACAAGTTGTAGGTTCGAACCCAGACAGGCGCTATACTTTGTACAAACTATTTCATCAGCACTGCTCTCAAAACGGTGAAGGAAAACATCGTGAGGAAACCGGCATGTCCTAGATCCAAAAATTCGAAGACATGTCACATCTACCTACCCGCACTGAGCCCGCGTGGTGGATTACCGCCTCACCTAGAGGAAGCATGTGTCCTAGCAGTGGTAACATTATAGGCTAATTATACTTTCTTGCTAACAAACGATGTACATAAATGGAAATAAACGGCTTTATTTTTATAAGCAGTAATGGACTACTTACTTTAAGCAGACGATAGAGATTATTTTATGACCATCCGTCCAGAACTAAGTTACTTAAGGCACTTGTCATTAGCAATGTCATCGTTCTCTATCCATTAAGGCAATGTTTGATGTCTTTTCATTTGATTTTCTCTTGTATATAGCAACTAAATTAAGGTCAAGCTGGGCCCTATACCACAAATCTGCACAAGTCTACAAAAGAGCCAAACATTATGTCATTAGATAGCCATTTTAGTATAGAGCAATAACTACTATGGCGGTTCATTTTAAATCGCTCTGACCTGGACGCTAGATAACGAAACCTTTGAATGGCTACTAGTAAACCGCTCAAGTGTTGGCTCATTAGGTGTCTCTCAACGAGTTCTGTTTATTGTACTTAATGAATATGACCTGATGACCGACCTGGGGCAAAAAGCCACTTTGGCAGAATTATAAAACAGTTCATATCACGCAATTTCATCTATGACAGTTTTGTATGGAGATTCGTAAAATGCTATAGGTAAACCTCTGCCTAACCCTTCAGGGATATATAGGTGTGAAACTATCAAACAGATGAATTGCGTGATATGAACTGTTTTATGATTCTGCCAAAGTGGCCTTTTTAGGCCCCCTGAACGCGGGATAACAGAAGCCTTGAATGGCTACAATTTACTTATTTGTAAGGTTTTTCCATTACAATTGTGTGGCTTGTAGTTTTTGCGCACTTGTAAGACCTTTTGTAAATACTGTCTATATTAGAATATGACTCCGGAAAAAATATGGCTGCGACTAATCGCATCCTGTCGCTAGTTTACTCAAGCTATTGACGTCTTCAATATCGGGTTCGGAATAAATGAAGCATGGTTGTCCATTTGTATTCACTATGCGCTCGTCCGCCATATTTCAAACGTGTCTGCCTACACCCAATGCATATTAATGGCTTGATGATAAAAGTGTGAGCTGTTGTTTATGCGGAAGGGGAAAGGGTATGAGGAAGATATTTTGTAGACTCTTCACAGTTCCGTATATTTAGATAAGTCTTCTTTTGTGTTCCTTTGTGGTGACTTATATCTTTTTAACCGACTTCCAAAAAGGACGAGGGTATATGTTCGAATTTAAGTTTGTTTTTTTTTTTTTTTTTTTAAAGGGCATACTCTCTTGGTCCCATTGTCATCAAGTTGGAATCTGATGAGAGGATTCCTTGGAAATCGAGGGAAAACCTCAAATTGTATATTCAAACCTATAGCGATTTGGCTATTTTTTTAAAGTAACTTGAGCTCTCGGAAATGATGATTTAATAAAGTGGATCTGATGATGAAGACCACAGATGGCCATCAGAATTATTCAATGATAAATATTTCACGGGTTGTGATTCCATTGCTTTAATATGGTTGCTATGTAATTTATGCTGGTCACAATGCCTATGGTGAGTGGCTACAATTTTTTTTTTTTTTTTTGATTTTATATTTGTTGTGCAACCGTTTAGTATGAAATATTGTCGTCTTCTGCAGCAGATGGCCAATGATGACAATGTTTCATCATCATCATCTGCCTAGCCTTTTCATCTTTTCTTAGCATCTATACTAATGTTTTAAAAGGTACCTATATGAATTTGTACGTAATTGGTAATCTCCGAAACAACTGATCCGATTCCAAAAAATCTTTCACTAATGGGAATATCAGCTATCAGGATATATTTTATATTAAAACAAGAAATTTCAGTTGGAAGAAGTCAAGGGCATAAGATAGTGGAAGATATGCAATGTCGACCCCAAAAACATTTAGATAATAATAGGAAGATGATGCTAATGCCGTTTTGCACGTAGGTACATCATAATCATAAATACCTATAGTAAAATTACAGTTTATGTGTTACTTAAATGACTGAAATTGGCGTCTTTTTGGTTTTTCGCGGCCATCAACCAAATCTTGTTTTTGTTTTGTGGGATCCAACGACAAAAATATTAAACGGGGATTCAAAAGGGGGATCCAACGAAAATATATCAAGTTTAGTGTAACAAACGAAACTTTTTTGACTTGCTTATCTCTAAACGCAGTTCGAAATGAGTTATTAAGAAGTGTCATTTTACTGCAGCTAATTAAAAGTCGGAGTATATACATTATTTAGTATGTTTATATCAGTGTAAATACCATAGTCCTGTGGTCAAATTATAATAAACACAATTATCATTTCAATGGTTATTAGTTCTTAGAACCATTACGTAGAGAATGATTGATATAGGAAATTGTGGCGATATATTTTCTTATTAGAAGTTTATATACGTTTCCAATCTAATCAAGATTAAACTGTGGATGGCATAGAATAATAAGTGATGGACGCTCTGAGACAGTGAGTGAGTGGGCAGGGTCGCGGCAGACCACGTAGGAGATGGCGGGACGAGCTGGATAGGTTCCGTCAAAACTGGAAGGAGGACGGGCGGGCTCGTGACAGATGGAAGGAGTGGACAGCGTAGGCTAATAAAAAAAGGCGCTTTACAATTCCTTTTTTTTTTTCTGTGCATTGTTTGGGATCCCTTAGAGAATTCCTAATTCCTATCTCGCTGGTCTGCATTGGTTCTTTCCATCGTGCTCAGTTGCACATCTAGACACTGCTTAATCAATCTGCCTATCCTTTTTCCAACAATTTTGAGGTCGGCTTCCAGTCTAACCGGATGCAGCTTAATACCTGTATTTTACATGGAGCGACTGCCTATCTGACCTCCACAACCCAGTTACTAGGTAATACGATACCCCTTAGTAAGACTGGTTGTCAGACATTCGGGCTTCTGACTACCCGTAACGACTGTCAAAGATCTACGAATGAAAGCCGGGACCAACGGCTTAACGTGCTTTCCGAGGCACGGTGGGTTTTCGATATGTAAAGATGGTCATCCATCCACAGACCGACCGCGACAAGCGTAGCTTTACGTGATCGATCGACCTGTGCGGCTGTTATTATTTAGCTATGGGCTCCATATCTAGACATTGCTACGGCAATAAATTGTTAATTAATTAATCGATGGATATAACGGCCCAAAACAGGCAGAGATATGAAGATTCGAATGACGTTATGTCGACGCACGATGTTTCAAAAAGTTTTCGAGTTGTACGCCAGTTCGAAAATACATTGAATCGAAAACCGCTATATCGGATGACGTCATCATCGCGAACACGCTGCTGTGAAAACTTTTTGAATGTTACGCTAGTACATGAACGTCATGGTACCGAACGACTGTTGCGTTAATTTGTCTAAGAATCGAACTCGCGAGCCTGATGAGACACAGCAAGCCTCGTCCTTAGGCGCGGCGGGGCGGGCTTCGTCGGCGAGGATGGTAGGACAGCAGTCTGTTTCTCTGTTTGCGAACCATATCTCCTAGAAGCCATGTTTTATCTTAGGTTCAGTTCGTCAAAGCCAATCGCTCAGTAAAATATTAAATATTAACAGTTCGTAGAAAATTTTAAAAATAAATAAAGCAAAAAAAAAGGATATCCATAAATACAAATGTTAATACACATGTAGGCATTGGAGTTAATGTTTGTGACATGCGGGTTCAGCCAATAGTCACAACACACAATAAACATAAAACACTTCGTTCTATGTACCTATATAGTTACTAGTTCATATAGTATTTATTTAACACTTAGCAGCTCCTATTCTCCGTATATGTTTGTGACTAGCACATGTACCAAAAGAGCTATTACCTTATTCGCGTATTTGCGGATATTTTTCTGACCAAATGTACCGAATAACATGTAGCTTCCTGGAAAATATTGACACAATACATGAAAGAATGGCGTAAAAGGAAGGGCTTTCACTAGCACAGGGAAACACTTTGGATGACAATAAACGAAAATTAGTAGCGTACGAGTATCGTTCTGTTACCGTCATCTTTTCATCGTCAGCTTTTTCCATATTTGCGTATTTTTCCTCTATTTTCATGAATTGCATAAAGAGTTCTGAGAATACCGTTATTATAAAGGCATTTAAATTTCCTTAGGAAGAAGGGAAACTACTTGCGTAACACATTTTTTTTAATTAGCCTATACTGTTCCACTGCTGGGCAAAAGCTTCCCCCAAGTCCTTCCAGGAACTCCTCTCCCGCGCCACCTCAAACCAGCCCTCGCGGTACGCGTCCAGATCATCTCGCCACCGCTTTCTGCATGGGCCGACCTCGGCGGCGCCGTCCATCTTCAGGCACCGAATCTCAATCTGAATCATTTTAAAGGATATTTCTAATCCATTGCTTCATATGTTCGAATTTGTCTCTTCGACAACGTAAATAACGGAATAAATATTCTTGATCTGTCAAAATTAAAGTCATTCCTACTGTTTATCCCACAGTTTGTGCTAATAACAACACTGTAATCACGAATAATTTACGTAAGAGCAGTGAGTGATATCATATAACCTATTAAGTTTATAGAGGCACATATCTACTAAACCATTATCGGAATTGATTACAGAAATATAAACTAAGCAGGAAATACCCATAGCCTGTTCAATGTCACAACTCAGACATAACAAAACGGTTATAAAGAAAAACAATTGATGAGCTTGTCACATTATCATAGTAATCGATTTCGTTTCGTCGCGTATTAACTTACGTACATAAACACATTCCTATACCATACAATGCAAGTAGCATTCAAGTATATAGTTACAACATTATTTCTACGAAGTAAACAACGTTAGGTATAGGTCGTAGGTTCGAACCCAGTCAGACGCTTTTTTTTCTTATTTTTTTTTTCTTCACCTCTGCTCTGATAATGGTGAAGGAAAACATCATGTGGAAACCGGCATGTTCTATAAAAAAGATGTGACATCTACCAACCCGCACTGGGCCCGCGTGGTAGATTACGGCCCACTCTCTCTCACAGAGATTAGGTCTGTATCCCAGCACGCACCCACATTGGGTGTGATGGATCGATAATACCCCATTTCCCCAGATGAGCGTATTAATGAGATCCTTAGGCCGCACCCTAACCAAAAGCGATAGTCGCGCGAATACGCGATCATCGCGTCCATTTATGTCACAGTTTATTTTTAGTTGGAAACAATATTAGGTTTTTCAGCTCAAGATTATGTACCTAATTGGTCTAATATAATACTGCTATTTCGGTATTCCTCAACATTAGATAATTGGATGGATTGAATAATTTGTATACATCAATTATACCGTCTACATGTGTGACCACTTTTCACACTTATGCCCTTAGTAATAGGGTTGAAAACTGGTCTACCGCAAGTGCCCGCGGTGGTACATTCACACCACAAATGAGCCAATTAGATATCTTAGAATGCGCAATCACGCACCCCATTGACTCCATTGCACGCTGACCCCCAAGTGATAATCGACAACACATAAGCATGTTTATATCACCCATTGACTTTAATTCTGTATCATTTGGACCGAAATCCGGCCATATCTGGACATCAGCCAACCCTGACTGACAACCATATCGGCAGTTGGCAACTATTTAGTAACATTAGTACCTACAATATGTGTCCGGGGACACAAGAGCTGGATTATTTCACATAAATGCATAATCAGCCTATAATGTGCCCACTGCTGGGATACAGGCCACCTCTCTGTGAGTGAGAGTGGGCCACAATGACCACGGCAAAATTATCTAGATAGAGCGCTTTTGTACTTTGCCTTTTTTGGGTTGCGTACCCAAAGGGAGACAACTTGTCGTCGCTGTCGACCCTAATACTAAGATTCCATTGTCCATCCGCCCGTCAGTCCGTCCTTTTGTCCGTCTGTCACAGGGTCCATCTGCCACCTTTTGAACCGTATAGGTAGATACGTCATCATCTGCCTAGCCTTTTCCCAACTATGTTGGGGTCGGCTTCCAGTCTAACCGGATACAGCTGAATACCAGTATTTTACATGGAGCGACTGCCATCTGACCTCCATAACCCAGTTACTGGGTAATACGATACCCCGTGGTAAGACTGGTTGTCAGACTTTCGCATTCACCCATCTGGTTGTTGGTTACCAACCCGCAATGGGCCCGCGTGATTACGGCCCACTCCCTCTCACCGAGAGGAGGCTCGTGTCCCAGCAGTGGGAACGTTATAGGCTGATTATGAGATAACTACTTATGTAGGGAGTGAAATAAAACACACAAGTACAGAATACCATTTTTAAACATGCCAACAGTATCATCAATCCATTTCAAGTACTTCGTCAACGAGGTATAGCGGACGTTCTTCGTGAAACAAATGCCTCGGTCAGCTGGATCTCCGTAAAAGATGCCAGTGAGACACCAGCGGTCAACCTGACGCGATGCGAAGATCCCGCCGTAGCTAGGACAGAAGGCTACTTCTGAAAAAAATAAATTATGATATACAGGGTCCAATTAAATTAGCTATCGAAACGCGGCAGATGTGGTTTGTAGATATCATCATCATCTAACTAGCCTTTTCTCTATGTTAGGGTCGGCTTCCTGTCTTACCGAATGCAGCTGAATACATTATTATTACTATTATTATTATTTTTAAATTTTATTTTCTCAGGTTCCTAGAACCATGGTACTTTTATTAAATCTCACGGGTGTAAACCAAGGTGAGATTTAAAGTTTGAGTAGATTAGGTATTTTGTACTGCATTGAAATTATTGTCTAGATCTAATTGTAGGAATTTCCGAACTATGCGACATGTGTTTAATATGGCTGCTTTCTGTAGTGTAAGGTATGTATATTTGGAAAGATTGATTGCATTTAAACTAATAAATAGTTGTTTCGGGATGATACCAGTCGTTGATACCACTATCGGGACTATGGTTACTCTATTCATTTTCCAAACTCGGGTAATTTCTTCTTGTAGCTCTGTATATTTTCTGATTTTTTCGGTGATAGTTTTCTGTATATTATTGTTGTTTGGTACTGCTATATCTATTATGTATGTGTGTTTGTTTTCTTTATCAACAAGTGTTATATCGGGCCTGTTGTTATATATTGTATGATCTGTAATTATGGTGCGGTCATAATATAATTTGTAAGATTGGTTTTCTAATACAGCCCTAGGTGAGTATTTGTAGTATGGTGTGTATGGATCCTTCATGAGATTGTGTTTTGTTGCGAGTTTTTGGTGTATAATATTAACCAGTTGATTATGTCTATGAGTGTAATCGTTTTGGGTGAGTGTGCTACAAGCCCCTGTGATGTGTTGTATAGTTTCAGGTTTGCTGTGGCACTTTCTGCATAAATCGCTTCTTACTGTGTTATCTTTGATTATATATTTTCTATAATTCTTGGTATTTATGATTTGGTCTTGAATGGCCAGCATGAATCCTTCCGTTTCTGGAAATAAACCACTTAATTCCAGCCATTTGTTTGAAGCTTCTTTATCAATGTGTGTTTGGTATAAATCATTTGGATGTCTTCCGTGTAGTTCTTTCTGTCTCCATTTTTTATGTATCTCTTCTATATGTCTCGCTTTATCTATAGTTTCTATATTGTCTTCACTAAGGTTCAGCGGTGTATAATTTTTATCTATGTCTACTATTGTTTTGTGCAATTGGCTGGTATGCTTTTTCCTATTGAAAAATTGTTGTATGCTTATTAATTGTCTTTTATGTAGGTGTGATATTTCAATTAGCCCTCTGCCTCCTTCTTTTCTGGACATAATTACCCTTTCTATTGCTGATTTAGGATGGTGATATCTATGTTGTGTAAGAATTGTTCTAGTTTTAATTTCGAGTGCATGTAATTCTTTGTTGGACCATTTTATCACGCCGAAAGAATATGTAAGTATAGGTATTGCATAAGTATTTATGGATTTGAACAAATTTTTACTAGCTAGATACATTTTACATAATGAATGAAGTCTTTTATAATATTCTTGTTTGAGTTTATCTTTAATAGATTTGTGTTCTAAAAGTCGTGCTTGGTTGTAACCTAAGTATTTATAAAGTTCTTCGTTTTTCATTGCTTCTATTACTTCTTCTGAATCTGTTGAGTAATTTCCTCCCACAATCTTACCCTTTTCTATATTAAGTTTTCGGCATTTGTCTAGTCCAAAATCCATTGTAATGTCTTTCGAAAATGATGTTGTAATGTCTAATAAACCATGTAAATCTGTATTTTTATTGGCATATAATTTTAAATCATCCATATAAAGTAAATGTGTTATTTGGTTTAATATCGATCTATTGTTCTTGATATCAAAGCCTAGTTTAGATTCAGTTAATGCGCGAGAGAGTGGATTTAGGGCAAGGCAAAACCAAAGAGGGCTGAGCGAGTCCCCTTGAAATATACCTTTTTTAATTGCTATTTCATCTATGGATAAGTTTGCGGTTTTCGTTTGTAATTAAAGTGTAGTTTTCCAGGACCCCATGGTATTCTTAAGAAAATTTATTAGTAACGGATTGATTTTATATATATTCAGTACTTGAATCAACCATGAGTGTGGTACGCTGTCAAATGCTTTTTTGTAGTCTATGTATGCTATGTATAAGTTTTTTCTTGCTCTTTTAACATGTTTTAAAAGAGTGGAGTCAATAATTAATTGTTCCTTACAGCCCATATGTCCTCGTCTACAGCCTTTCTGTTCTTCAGTTAGGATGTTATACTGTTCAGTGTGTTTAATAATTTTATTAGTAATACATGATGTGATGATTTTGTACATAGTTGGGAGGCAAGTAATTGGTCTATACTGCGAGGGGTCCTGGGTTCTAGTCGATTTTGGGATCATGTATGTGATTCCTTTAGTTAGAAATTCTGGGAGATTTTGGTTCCCTTTTAAAATATCATTAATTTGTTCAGATAATATTCTATGAAGTGCATGTAATCTTTTTATCCAAAAATTATGTAAGCCGTCTATTCCTGCTGCTTTCCAGTTGTGCGTTTTATTAATAATTGTATTTATTTCAAGAGCGTCTATATCCTCAAATTTCATTTCTTCTATTGTTTCTGATCTAACTATTTCTTCTTGTATCCATTTAGCTTCTTTGTTATGTTCAGCGCTGTCTGACCAAATCCCTTGCCAGAACTCTTTTAGGGCCTCTTGAGATGGAGGGTTTAGGATTGTGGTATCGTTACCTTTAAGCTTTCTATAAAATTGTTTTTCACTTGTTGTAAATAATCTATTGTTATCCTTTCTTTCTTTGGCTTTTTTGTATCTTTTTAGTCTATGACTTTTAACTAACAGTTTTTGTTTTAGTGTGTCTAGGTGATCTTCAATTCTATTGTTAAAGTTTTCATGTGAGCTGTGTTGTTTGGTTTTTTCAATGATTTGTTTGACTTTTTTTTCAAGTTTTCTAGATGTGTTGCCGTTTTTATATTGTGTTAATCTATTTATGTCTTTTCTTAGTAGGTCTATGTCCGTTTCTATTCTTTTTTGCCATGGTGGTTCGTTTGTTGCTCTGGTTTTATAGGTAGACCTATCTAAATTAATTTTTAATTTAAGGTGTTTAGCAACTGTGAGAGCTATGCAATAAATTAATGAATGTGTGTCGGATAAGTTTTCTAGAGCCGAAGCTTTAAGTGGGATAATTTTTTGGTTAAATATGCTAATGATATCTGATAATTTACGAGTGGGTCTCATTTTCGGCAGTAATGGTCTACACGTAGGATCCATTCCATTGTATTTTAATATATTTGTTTCTAATTCGTTATTTAATGCCTCTACTAAAGAAGGGTCAAACACAGTTTGTGTTTGTAATGATGCGGAATCATCTGTAGTTGATTGAAAGCTGCGTGTTGTGTTTACGGTTAGTTCGGTATCAAAATATTCAGTCACTGGACTCGTGTCGTGTTGTGAGGCGGGATTATAGGGTGTGAGTGATTGAGTCATCTGTAAGGTGTTTATTTGTTGTGTAGCATTCATAGTTTCTTCTTCTTTTTTGAGTTGTTCTTCTATTTCAAATTTAATTCTATTTAAAGTGTCGTCTGATAAAAGCTTGTTTCTAATAATAACTCGTCTTTGGTCTGCTATTCTCTGTTCTGTTACATTAATGTCTGGGTATTGTAATTTAAAATGTTCGAATAATTGTGTGCAGTACATTGTTCTGTCCTCTTCAAGTTTTGTAATATGGTAGTACGTGCGCATGATGAATATGTTCATATCTTCAGTCCATTTCATGCGCACTCTGGGTTTTCCCGCCTTAGTGGTCGCAGGCTGAGTAGCTGACGCCGCCTGCGAAACATCTAAGGCAGATGTAGCTGCTCTACTGTCATCACTATTGTCTAGTCTGTCTGTCGGTTCGGCTGTAGTATTTTTGTCGGGGAGAACCCGCCTGCTCAGTCCCCCACCGCCGATGGGTCGTATGCTGAGACACCCAGCATCGGCCCCAGGTGCGCCCCGACGATTGCCCTCGGGTAGCGGTCCTATACGTATTTTCTTCGATCTAGTCTCCATGTTAAATGGGTTTCCAGAGCCACGTTAGCCACGCCAGTCATTTTTCATTCGTATGTCCGCCCCCCACGTGATTAGATGGTCAATCAGGACGTGTGGTTGTTTAGGGGGCCTATTATTATTATTATTATTGTATTTTACATAGAGCGACTGCCTATCTGACCTCCACAACTCAGTTACTGGGTAATACGGTATCCCTTGGTAAGACTGGTTGTCAGACTTTCAGGCTTCTGACGACCCGTACCTAATGACTGTTAAACATCCACGAATGACCGCTTAACGTGCTTTCCGAGGCACGGAGGTGTCTCGGTATGTGATGATGGTCACCCATACACGGACCAACCGTGGCAAGCGTAGCTTAACCTTATCGATCAACCCGTGTGACACGAGCGGAGAGAGATCAGGCACGTTGAGGCACAGGGTTATCACACCGCCAACTTCCAAACTCCGGGCAGTTACTGAGAAATTTCTAATGGAAAAAACCTAATAACAGTTTGCCCAACCTGGGAATCGAACCCAGGACCCCACGCTCAACAGCCGCGCTTGCGACTACGAGACCAATGGGCTGATATGAAGGTATTAACGTTCAATGAAACGACAAACTTACCATTTCCATATGTAGCACAAAACACATCTTCGTCCTGGTCGAGGCAGTGTTCACCTTTTTCCTTGTAAAAGAATATTGGAACCAGAGCTCCGTCCAATCCCCATGCCGTGGTCTGTAAAGATAAAATTAAGCTAGTATCAGCAGTATAAAATAGCTTCAAAAAGTAAGATAAGCGGTTTAAAATTAAAATCAAAAGTCATTTATTCAAACTAGGCTGAGAATCAGCAATTTTTTCAAAATCACAAAAGACTGTCCCCCAAAACGCCCGCCCTTCACCACTTCCTAGTGCTTTCGCTGGGGAGAAGAAGTGGTGCAACAAACTCTCCAACAGCACAGCTGGTCCTGGCTGTTATTTGTAGATCTTTGACATGGTTGTCAGAAGCGCGAAAGTCTGACAACAAGTATTACCAGCAGTGGGTTGGAGGTCAGAAGGCCAATTCTCGTAATTTAAAACGTTCAAAATCTAGTCGCAGTCTCATCTCGGCGACAAATAAATGCCAAAAACTTGTCAAAATGTAGGGAAATTAGAGGTATTTTTAATAGATTGATACTGAGATCAGACTGTGAAATTTCTTAAAACTACGACGATTGCCCCTCAGGTAGGCAATCGTTCCATGTAAGATACTGGCATTTTTCTGCATCCGGATAAACTGGCAGCCGATCCCAAAATAGTTGTGAAAAGGCTAGACAGATGATAATGAAAATTGCTTCTAAATAGTGTTTGTGTATATGGGATAATTTGTGATAGTAAATGCATCTAAAATTCTGGAGAAACTATTTCTTTTCAAGATTATAGGTCACCACTTTTTCACAATTTTTAGTAGCAGCTCAGAGTCTGGATTTATTTATCTCAATAAACTCGCCGCCAGTTTCATGAGACTTGTTGTTTTTTTTAATTGTTTTCTGTCCCTGTTTCATGTTCAATAATAACTTTTACTTCATTTATTTTTGAATCAATGTTGCAGTTGTGTTCAAGCTAGAGTATTTATATTATCTGTGGTCTCGCATAGGGTTTTAGCATTATGCTGAACGATGGCCATTTTGCGTGGATGTGACGCATATTTTCTTATTAATTTCTTTCTTCTTTCTCTACGTCAATTTTACCGTAATTTTTTTCTTTTTTTCTTTTTAGTTACTATCAAAACTCGACGCAACAAAGATTCCATTTAATTACATTTTCACAAACTAATTACGCTCACAGCTACCGTCACATAAACCAGATAAAAACTACTTTATTATATTCACGACGCCACAGAATTTAAGCCATGACATTTA
This sequence comes from Gortyna flavago, assembly GCA_963669345.1. NCBI lineage: Eukaryota > Metazoa > Arthropoda > Insecta > Lepidoptera > Noctuidae > Gortyna > Gortyna flavago. The sequence continues at coordinate 12,571,996 of OY770149.1, forward strand.
AACTCGAAAGCTGTGGTCAAAATAATTAATTTTATCGCACGTGGCAAGAATCTCAAATGAATATCCAACACATTCATACCGGGATATCAAAATGGCGGCCAGCTAAGTTTTATTGCATTTTAATGGTTACGGTATGTAGAGTGAAATTACATGGTTTATGTACTATTCAAAATATATGACACTAGCTATTGCTTGCGACTTCGTCTGCGATCCAGGATGAAAAATAGCCCGTCCTTCTCCAGTTCATGTTCTATCTATGTACCAAATTTCATCTTGCAGATCGTAACCAGTCTGTCAAAACTTTGATCTTTAAGGCCACAGCCTAGATTTTATAAGTGACTAACTGCGCCCCGCGGTTTCACCCGCATAAGTCTCGATCCCGGGGGAATATTTGGATAAAACATATCCTACGAGTATGTCCTAATCCAGGTCATAAGTCCATCAATGTGCCAAATTTCATCAAAGTCCGTTCAGCTGTTTTAGCGCGAAAGCGTAACAAACATACAAAAACTTAAATATTTTCTCTTTGCAATATTAGTTCAGATAATATAGGAGCCATTAGGAAAGATTACTATAGAAAATTATGTTGGTTTTCGGGCAAAAAAGTAAATAAAAACCAAAGAACTATTTGAGTTTTTGGTATACACGGCTACACATCAAGCTATATATGTATAACCAGTATAAGCTGACTTCTGATTGTACGTAAAAACCTATACAATGCGAGGTCAACTCAAACTGGAAATGCATAAAAAAAGGACTCTCATATCGAAATTGAAGCACCGTACCGATATCTATGTGTGCGTGATTGACGACTGATGCTGTCATGTCACGTAATAGCGGCCGGTCGGCATACTATGATATAAATGTGAGCGTGAGGCGTGTTTCTTTCGATATGCGTAGCGCGGAGTCCATCTTTTTTTATAAGTCTATGGATACGTGTTAATCTCTGGAATTACCAGCCGGATTTGAAAACTTCTTTTTGCATTTGATAGCCCGTAGATAGTGGGCCGTAATCCACCACGCGGGCCCAGTGCGCGTTGCTAGATGTCACATGTCTTCGAATTTTTGGTTCTAGGCCATGCCGGTTTCCTCACGATATTTTCCTTCACCGTTTTGAGAGCAGTGGTGATGAAATAGTTTGCACAAAGTAAAGCCGACCGCGGTACTGGGCCAGCTTCAGAGGTGACCCAGTGGACTTATGAGCGTGATGTTATGTATTATAACGATAATAGTAACTCACCGCAGCTTCTGCAATGCTGTTCTCCTGGTGAATGCAGGCAGACTGTATGTTCTTCTTGAACTCCACTGCCTCCTCTAATACAAGAAGAGCCAGGTCGTTTGTCACTCTCCCATCATCTGAAGCCGTAAAGTTCGGGTGGATAACGATAGAATATACCTGCAATGAAAAACAATATCATGTGACAGAAGTTCTAGGGGCTGAGGCTCATGATTAAGGAGGGGCTCGTGGCTAAGTAATAACATTCACACGTGTCGATTCCAAAAGACAGAAAGAAATGACGGGATGAGCTGGACTCCTTCATAAAGGATAGGCCCACAATCGCAGTAGACCGGGAAAGGTGGAAAGAAGGAAGGGAGGCCTTTGCCCTGCAGTGGGACAACACAGGCTTATAATAATAACGTGTCGGTCATCAAGGTTAAGCAACACTTGCCGAGGTCGGTCCGTGGATGGCTGACCATATATTGCATACCAGGGTCCCACCATGTCCCGGAAAGCACGTTAAACCGTTGATCCCTGCTGTCAGTCGTAGATTTTTTTTTGCCCAAAGAATTAACATTGCCACGTTAGGTACATGGCAATGCTAATTCTTTGACCAAAATGTATTATCGAAACCATAGTAGGTATTGTGAAATAAGTTATTTCTCAAAGTTAATTCTAAACCCGTTGATAGGGGTTTGAAGATCCGTGGCATACCTACCTGTCCGCCATGTTTTTTTTCTTCATAATGTTTTCATTGATGTCAGCTATTGATTTATATAGGTAGGTTTTATGCGCGGCCGCGAAAATGAACCGACATAGCTTGCAGAGTAAGCAAACTGTAGTGGCAGTGGGCTGGCCATGTTTGTCGAAGGACCGATGGCCGGTGGAGCAGGGGAGTCCTGGAGTGGAAACCGCGTAACGGCAAGCGTAGTATGGGACACCCCCCAGCTAGATGGAAGGACGACCTAAAGAAGGTGACTGGGGTAGACTCGATGCGGAAGGCAGAAGACAGGGTGTTGTGACGCAGTCTGGGAGAGGCAGTGGACTGCTATAGGCTGAGTTGAGTTGAAAAAAACAAAATGTAGTAACAGTAGGTATGCTAGGCTCCATGTAAAAATCTATAATCCCCTTTTCGACGGTTGTTAAAAAAAAAACATACATTTTGACCGCCTTGGTCAATATTACACTTTTCTATGAAACAACAGATTTTTTTTTGATAACCGACGAAAAATTTCTACGCTAGGGGGTCTAAAATCATGTGCTGAATTTATGGTTACAGTGTTCACGTCCATGTCCTTGCCATATTCAGGTACATAAAAGAAAGTCCTACCTTATGTACTTTCTCAGCGCCTCCAAAAGTCTGAAGGTTCACCTTCCCGAGGAAGACCAACATGTTGTCGGGGTCCAAGGTCTTGTTGCTGACGAGCATACACCTGGCATCTGGAAAGATATATAAAGATATATGAAACCTCATTCAATTAACAACAATTAATCAAAAAGAAAAACAGGTAGACCAAAATTTAAGATTCTTTAGCGGCATCTACACCACCACATGCGCTAACTACGCATCATACTGATGTCCCGCAAAATCCTGCATCGCGCAAGCAGAGTTTACCGCGCGACTAGCATAATATAAACAACATTATTTTTAGTATATGCGAAACCCGAAACACGTGTCTAGTATTTTTATGTAAAGAATCTATGTACTTTCAAAACTTTGTCATGAAAAATCACAAAGTCATAAGCTTGTTATGTTACCTAGTTGTCTGTTCAAAAACATGCTCACCACGCAGCGCGGCGCGTGGTGACCATATTTTATGCTCCTCCAGCATCGTACGGCGATTTATTTGTAATTAAATAGTGATTAAATATTTTTGGGACAAAATATAACATGGTGTAAAAATTATTGAAATCGATTCAGTTACTTATTCTGAACAAACTATAGTCAGGTTTCGAATATATTAAAAATATTGTTGTATACAACAGCCGACATAATTATACCCTCAAATGATGAATGCAGCCAATTCTAATCTCTCTCATTTAAAACCGAGCCATAAAGATTCACAACGACCATATACATTTTCTTTTTCTCTGCACCTTGAATACTAAAGAACACGGAAATGTCGTTAGAAGGAAAAAGTTGCAAACGGAAGGAGGTCTGTAATCAAATTAGTGCCTCGCCTCGCCCTGCACCGGGGCCAATAGGAAAAAATATAAAAAAGCAAGGCAGGGGAGAGAGGGTTGAAATTTCTAATTTTGATGATGATAAAAGAAAGATCTTTGAGGAGTATTTTTGATGAATTTATTTATCAGCGATGTTTAAGTATGGTAAAAGTAAATAGACTTCGTTAATTTATTTATATAACAAAGACGAGTGCAAATTAAAATAATTGAGCATTAACTGATAGGTGATCAAAATTATGTTTGTATCCACTTCACAATTATAATTTAATAGTTTGTCCGTAATACCTACTATTACGGACAAACTATTAAATTAATAACCATAATCAGCCTATAATGTTCCCACTGCTGGGAAACAGGCCTCCTCTCTGTGAGAGGGAGTGGGCCGTAATCTACCACGCGGGCCCAGTGCGGGTTGGGTTGGTAAAATGTGCAAATGCCTTATCTAAAACATGTAATATTGCAACATTAATATACTCTGTTCCAGAGAACACCCTTGAAATAAGCGGGAATAGCTCATTAGTTAAGCACTCCTCGCTATTTCGATTCCATCTTGTCGTATTACAAAACCACTTATTCAACTGTACTGATATTACACTCCCGCGGGGTAATTATGTAACTCACTATCAGTAGTAATGGCTTCCATTTTGACAGTTGGACAACATTTATTGCGTTATTAATAACGTTGTTGAGCAGACAAATTTTTCGAACATATTTTATGAAGCACTGGATTAGCAATGTCCTGCAAAATGATTCAGATTGAGATTTACCGTGTGTTTACGCAATTAGGGTGGCGGAATCCTCAATCTTGCCACCCTGCATTTTTGTTTTTCATAGGTACAGTCAACAAAAGAGATAAGTATGCAGGATAGTCGGATATAGTTGAAGTTTAGTAAGAAACCGATGGATGTTCTCGAATAAAATTCAATTTTATTAATAGAAAACAAACAGGTCATTTATCAAATTAAATTTCAATCGACAAAATCCATTGGTTACTCACTAAACTTCAACTATATCCGACTATCCTGCATACTTATCTCTTTTTCTGACTGTACATACCAATTACTTTTGAAATGGTAGTGAATTCGGAACAATGATGACACCAAATCGATCGCCAGTATGACTGCTTCAAAACTGCAATGTTAGCAACAACCCAACAGCAACCTTACAGTAACGAGAATAAAGTTCACTGTGATTTTGACAGTGATACAAAATCAGAGGTAAAATAACTGAATGAAATTGACAGAGTAACAAAAACAAGATGGCGGCATTAGTTCCGATTTTGACCACGCACCAAAAGATACCTACTTAAGTATACTGTTTTAGTTAGAACTCTTACTCACCAGTAACAATAACCTTCTCAGTGAGCAGCACGCCATCGCAACGGTAACTGAACTGCGTCTTCTGGTCGCTGTTAGTGACGAAGATGGACGCGATCCACGGGAACACTGTGCTTGTGAATTCTTGGCAGAACGCGTCACCGTGGCAGATCGGGTCCGGCTGTGAAAGATGAGCATAGGAATTTTAGAAGGTATAAAGTAGAGACGGAAAATGTAAGGTCACTCAACTATGAGTTAAGCTCCCCTTTGTGCAGCCAGTTGCAAATTAATGGTTTATCAAATTGACACACAACGCTAAGTAACCGTGTTAAAACCATTTAATACAACTGTCAAAGAAGGACAGATGGGATTTGAATATGCGGACAATTATTTCAGTTGTTAATCAATTTGATAACCAGTTAATTTTCCTGACTTTACATGGATAAATAAATCTCTTTGCATAAGACTAAGGTCCCCAACTCCCCATTCTACGGTATGAAACGTTACTAACCAAAGTAAAGTCGAAATGCGGTCTGTGAATCTTGGCCTCACAGACCAATACACTGTGAAACCTAACCTCAACAATTAAATTTAATTTTAATTTAATAATTAATTTCAATTTTTTTTTCGTTATCCTGTACTGTCCCACTGCTGGGCAAAGGCCTCCTCCATTTTCTTCCACATTTCCTTAAGCTGTGCTTTCTCCGTCCAGTCGGTCAGGAACGTGTCTAAATCGTCGCGCCATCGTTTTTTAGGCCTGCCTCGGTGACGACGCCCGTCTTCCGACACCCACTGTGTGACGACTTTAGCCCATCTGTCTGGATGCATCCTATAAGTGTATAAGTGTGACCCGCCCAGTCCCACTTCAGCCTCGCAGACTTGCCGCCAACATCGGATTAAAGAAAAAAAAAAAAAACAATTAAAAGAATCATTAGTCAAATACCTCACCCGTTAACCCATAAAAACATTACCATACAATAAAAAGAAGATTCACAAAAATAAATACCATTTTTTTGCGGATTCCTTCCATAACCAAAACGCGGTGAGCACTCAAATTAAAAATTAAAAATTCAAATTTCCTCAGAGGCCATTTTGGTATGATGTTTATAGCGATAAATTATGTGTAATGGTTGATTATGACCATCTAACGGGCGATAAAAAACAGACAGAGGAATGTCGGATTTTAAACTACGATTTCATTGGTTAAACTTTAAATACAGGAAAATTTTGATTGTTCTTTATTAATACTTTTGCGGGGTCTATTTTGTAAAAATCTCGCAGTAAAAAGTTAGGTGATGTCAAACTCAAAGCATTTTTTTCAATTAAACCATTTGGAATTGTCAAATAGTCGGTCGGAAAGTTGAAGCTAGTTGCCCATTCTAAAACATAGATCTCTGTGGAGATTAACGGGCAAGAAACTTCAAGGACACTGACAAAAAGGAAAAAAATCATCTGTTCCCTACATTTATGTTCGTAGAACTGGTCAAAACGTACAACAGCAGATTTTTTTTCGCGATGTCATCTTTTGTCCCATAGTAAAAGTTGTTCATAATGATGAGTAACATGACGTCTTAAGAGCGTGTTGGTGATTTTCCAATAGCCCTGTTTAAATAATATTATTAATAATTTACTCACCAAAAAATAATAATTATGAAACCTACTAACTATAACGTATTTTAACTTCCCCATTTAGTTGACCTTATTAATTTTGCGCAAAGCCATGAATTTCGCAAAGTTTTTCGTGAAGATTGCACAAAAGATGACAAGTAGGTACCTACAAGGATTGGCACTTAACAACTTTGTTGCCAAAGGGTTCCTTCTAATCTCACCGTTATAGTCTTGTCGTAAAGTTTAAATTCTTGTAAGGAAAGTTATTTAGAAAGAAGTTGGTTGAATACCTAATTACTGTCAACTGTGTTAAATAATTACTGATGCAAGGGTCTATCGCAGGTTAAGCTACACTTGCCGCGGTCGGTTCATGGATGGGTGACCATCCATTGATCCTAGCTGTAATTCAAAGACCTTTTCCCAATTATGTTGGTGTCGGCTTCCAGTGGTTAGACTGGAAGCCAACACCAACATACCTAGTTGGGAACCTACAGCTGATTACAACCCAGTAACACGAAACCCCATAGTAAGACTGGTTGTCAGACTTTCGGGCTTCTGACTACCCATAACGACTGTCAGAGATCTGCGAATGACGGCTGGGACCAACGCCTGCATACTCTCGGATGCTTGGAGTACTGGTTGCCCAGTGGTAACGGCCGCGACTTACAAATTGTAGGTTCGAACCCAGACAGGTCCTTTGCGTAAATTATTTCTTAACCACAGCTCTCAAAACGGTCAACAAAAACATCGTGAGGATACGTCCTAGAACCTAAAATTCAAAGATATGTGACATCTACCAACCCGCACTGGGCCCGCGTGTTTGATTACGACCTACTCCCTCTCGAAGAGAGAGGCCTGTGTCCCAGCAGTGGGAACATTATAGGCTGATTATGCTGTACTTAGGTATCCTCTTTGTTAACAATACATAAAGTCAGATTAACGAAATCAAATTAACCGTCTCACTATTCTCATCAAGCCTTTGCCTCTTCCCAATTCAGACTTTATAAATAACATAACACCTACTTAAAATAAATTATTCCGTCATTTTAGAGGGAACCGTCAGAGTAGCCCGCAAAATTAAAATTTTCTTATTTTTTTTGTAATTTCAGGGCAGTGTCAGCGAAGTAATGAGTAACACACTATCAGCAGTAATCGCTTTTATTTTGACAGTTCAACAATATTCATTGCGTTATTTAGTTTGTTGAGAAGACACATTTTTCGAACATATGAAGCAATGGATTAGCAACATCCTTCAAAATTAATCAGATTGTGATTTATCGTGTGTACGCAATTAGAGCGCAGTTTTTATGTTTCCTTTTTATATACTTTGTGACGTTGTGAGGGATCCCAACGAGAAATAGCCGACTGATGATAAATACTTTACAATTAGTAAGTTGCAAGTCACATCACTACCAACTTGTACATAATTATTATTATTTTAAAACTGTTAGCTTTTTAAATTACTTATGTAAATATGTCTAAGTAAATAAAAATTTACAAATAAATATGATTCGAGACCGTAACATAACAAAAACGTAAGAATATTTGAATTTCGGGAGCTCCCAAGCGCATCCCCCTTAAAATGAAATATTCCATAATTTTAACAGGACTCCTTAAATCTCCCCTTTTATTAATTGTCACACATATACACCCAGAAGGAGGTCGTATGTCACAGTCACAAACTTCGCGACGACGACGATGTGTTTTAAGAGTAAACATCCAGTTAATGATGGTGATTTAATTCTGACGCTGAGATTTGAGATCGGGGAGATATTGTGTCAGGGTTACCCCTGAGGGTGTATGTATGTTGGTAGGTAGTAGGTATTATACTCGTACCGTCAGCAAAGAACATTAGTATGCAGATAATTAGGAGAAGATAATATAGGTTAGTACTGTAAAGGTTATATGTGTAACCTTGTCTTATATAACACAGGCCGGTCTTAATTACCAATTTATTCCTTTCGAACGTCCAAGCAAACGCCAAAAACTTTAATATGATATTTTTAGACAGAAAGAAGATTGCTAGTTTTAGCTCGGTCCTGTAAAATACTTACTCTAAAATATATTCAGTATATGTTATTCCTCTTTTATTAAGAGGTAAGCTCCCTCTGAGACTTACCTCTCACAGTACCTATAGCTATACAAGGATCGAGTGAGGAGGTGCCCGTGGCTAAATAATAACAGCCGCCCAGGTCGATCGATCAGGTTAAGCTACGCTTGCCGCGGTTGGTCCGTGGATGGGTGACCATCTTGACATACCACGAAAGCACGTTAAGCAATTGGTCCCGGCTGTCATTTGTGGATCTTTGACAGTCGTTACGGGTAGTCAGAAGCCCGAAAGTCTGACAACCAATCTTAGCAATCCGGTTAGATTTTAAGCTGACCCCAACATAGTTGGGACAAGGCTAGGCAGATGATGATGACCTATTCAAGGATAGATATTACTATTTTACTTTCTCCAGACATAATTATGGACTTTCTTCTTTGATTACATTACACATAGTTCAATATTGCAAAATACAAGTAGATCGGAACGTAGTTTCGGTTTACAGTCGAAAATAACTTTTACATTATAACTAAAAACATAACTATTCGTACCTTCATTGGTTGCATGAGGTCCTGGGTTCGATTCCCAGGTCGGGCAAAGTCGGGTTATTGGGTTTTTCCATCTGGAATTTCTCAGAAGCAGACCAGAATCTGAATTTGTGCCCGGTTGATGGCAATAGGCTCGCCCCCTATTACATGAGACTTAAATATAACTGGCGAAATGTGGGTGAACTATAGATACACCTCTGCCTGACCCTTCGGGGATTACTGTACAGGGGTGATGATGTTGTATCATATTTCCTCATCATCATCGTCAGCATAAAGCAGTCGACTGCTGGACGTAAGCCTCCTCAATTGCAGGCCATTTAACTCGATTCCAGGCAACTCTGATCCAGCTGCTGTGAAGATCGTCGCTCCACAAAATCTGTGGGCGTCCTACCTTACGTTTGCCAATTTGCGGTCTCCACTCAAGAACACGTCTACCCCAACGGTCATCGGTTCTAAGGCTACTATGACTGGCCCATATTATATTGCCCGGCGACAATATTTCCTACCTACTCGTACAATTTAATAAGAAACCTCTCTTAACCGTAATAAGAAAATGAGACAGGAAAAATTACCAACGGTTATCTTTCGATTCTTTATCTAAACATTCTCTCACAAACTTTCCCTCTTCTAACGAACAAGGAAACATGTAAGAGCCTCTTCATTCACTTACTCACTCACTCGTTCACTCTCTCGTTAATCGGGATCTAATTGCGGTAGATCAACCATGAGAGGAAAAACTCGCTATTTTTTCAAACATAATTACAAGGTACAACCTTGAAGGACAGACGTAAAATGTTGTGATCAAGGAAGTTGGATACGGTATTTTAATGTTTATTTGTTATGTTTATACACGTTAAGAGCGGTTTCGCACTACTTCCGATCCGAATCCGAATTAAAGATCCGACTTCAATGCGAATTGGGTATTTTCTAAATTTTGACGGATAGAGTTCGGATCTAGTGCGCAACGCCTCATACAAATAGGACTACGGTCACTTCGGACCGGCATTTCTCGGATTCGGATCGGAACGGACGTAGTGCGAAACCGCCCTTACGGTTGAAAAAATTGTGTGCAGTGAGCAAAACAATTTATTGTTTATTTTTCGAATACATTTTACATGTTCAAATGTTTGTATTACAGATGTAAGTACCTATTTGTACACACACGGTCATGAGTATTAAGCGAGTAATATTAATGTGTTTTAATTGTTATTTTTTATTTTATTTTTAATCCGACTGTATGGATCAATTAGTTATCTGAAATAATTTTTATTTTTTATTTTTTGTTATTTTTATGAATATCTTACAGTTACGCCAAATTCAAAATCATTTTTCACGTTAGATAAATTGAAGGTGCATATGCCACAGGAAATTAATAATCAAACCTAGTCTACTTTAAAAACAAAATAACTGTTTCCCAAAGAAATATTACAGTTATTTCGATAGTTTTATTCCTGTTAACAGATAGACAGACTTGAGATACTATCTCCTACTTTTATAAATGCTCAATATAACGACACGTCCTAAGGAGAAAAATCTAAAATACACCACATCAGAACCTTCTCGCTCTGCGTAACCCAAGAACGCGCGTAGTCCTTTGTGCGGGTGATTGATGACGCACATCGCGTGATACCGACTATCAGACTATCAGCTCCGTGTATAGTCGAACAAGCTATGTGGTATATAGGCAAAAATATTCATCTTTCCATTACGCTGGCAGTATTAAATTTAAATGTGTGCATTATTCGAGTTAACTTCTTTTATAGCACTGTGTGACCTAAACCCGCACTTAAGTCAACCGCTTTTCTGTGGCTTAATAGTCAACCGGTTGAAGTGGCAATACTTGGGGGAGGCCTATGTCCAGCAGTGGACGTCTTTCGGCTGAAATGATAATGATGATGACGATTATGTTATGTTACAACATAGTTTTGAAGTAGTAACAAAGATATCTGCCTGTATACCAGGTACCTAGTTCGACTGTACTTCGAAGAACTATGCTCAACAAGGATTACTCAATGCGGAAAAGGGCTTGAAGTTGAAGTTTGATCAATCACAATCTGAAACATTTAGAACGATAATGCTAATCCATTACTGTTCGAAAAATTGATCTGCTCAACATCGTAAATAACGCAATGAATGTTATTGAGCTCTCATAATGAGAGCCCTTCCTTGTTAATGAGTTAACCCGCAGCTCTAAGTATCTATCAGAGGAACTATGCTCAAGACGGATTATATCATCTACTCACTTAGAGGAAGGGTTAGCATATATTTCTACTGCTGGAACACAGGCCTCCTCTCTATGAGAGGGAGTGGGCCATAATCTCCCACGTGGGCACAGTGCGGGCTGGTAGATGTAACAAGTTGATGTTTTTCTTCACCGTTTTGAGAGCAGTGGTGATGAAATTATTTACATTTCTCATTTGACTAGTAATATTCAATAACTCTTTCGCCATTCTTATACGGTAAGAAAATTATAATTACTTTAAAAGCAATTATTCTCGCAATCAAAAAATAAATCCAAAAATAAATCCAAAACAATCCAAAAATAAATTAATTAAAATAAACCTTGGCAGCTACGAGATGACCAGCCCCAACTGACGGCGCCCGTTCACGAACATGACGCATGGATCAGCACCATTCAGCTGAACCATTTTGAAGGGAGCTACCTGATCCAATTCAATCGAATGAGGGCTCTCGCGCTTGCATTCAGGTTAATACCTCAAATGAGAAAAATGTAACGTTATATGTAGTTGTGGGTACTTAAACATATCCAAAGTAGGTATATCAAATAAAAGTATTGACAGGACCTTACTCGCTAGTGGCGCCAACTGGTGAGCACAAAAACGATAGCCCCCATTCGATACCCATGTGCCATCCGCAGAACCCTAAATAGGTAAGTACCTACATAACAACCCCTGACATAAAAGACAAGCACAGAACATCAATCCTTATCAAATGGCAGGCGAACACACAAAGAGACCACAAATGGACAATGCCATCGAAAATGCGCCAAAAGCCCAACAGCCAACTCTTACAAAAGCCAATGGAAAATTGTTTTTCACGCGTTCAAAAAACGCGTTTGTTTTCACCCGCCAGCTCATATTTTTGCTACAGAATGATTGATTTGAACTGTTGTTGAACTGAACGATTGATACACATGGATGTTTTGTTTGGGCGACTTCATATTTTGTTGGAAGTGTTTTTTTTTTATCAGAAAGCAGTCAGGCAGTCCTATCATCATTATTTCAATCCTCTTTATCTTCCATATTTCTCTATTAGTCGTAATCTCGGTAGTCATCCCCTTTCTAACCATATCATCTTTCACACACTCCATCAGGTAGTCCCGATTAGATAAATCGTAAAAATTGTTTATGAGCACAACATTATTAATTAGTTAATTTCAAATTATACCTTATATTATGGATCATCATCTGCCTAACCTTTTGCCAACTATGATGGGGAGGCTTCTACCCGTTCTACTTTCACAATCCAGTTATGTAATATTTCAATTTGTTACTTCACGCGCGTAAAGTAACCAAGTCAGAAGAAAAAGGGTCTTAACTGACGGACAACGAAGTGTTCTTATAAGGGTTAAGTTTTTTCTTTTGAGGTACGGAGCCCTAAAAATCCAGACTCTAGGCTGTTACTGAGAAATTCCTGATTGACAAACCCAATAACACTTTGCCCGACCTGAGAACCGAACCCAGGACCGTCGTGCTAAACAGTAACCCTACCAAATAAGTCCGCCAACCTTATAACCCATGAGTCAGCCAGCCGTCAAGCCATTGTTAGCCGTGCCCTCGTAAAACATTACGCGCTGCATTCATAACTGAGAGGAAGCACTTTTTAATAAGTATTGATGGTTTCTACTTTAATCTACTGCTGTCTGACGCTTGACTTTTGAATATTCTTATAACAATAAAATGTAAGTTAAGGGATTGTAATTCGGCACAGACCGGGCGGCAAAAAATGTATATTTAGCCGCCTAGCTGTGCCAAATCATGCCGACCCGATCAATTGTGTAACACCCCTTACTAAATACGTGTTGATGGCCCAGAAGATTATTTTATTATGAAAAGTTTACTTCAAATAAGTTATAATAAATAAGTTATAATTAATAATAATAATAATTTATTTAAGTCAGACATAGTGATCCATATTTATGTTTATATAGTATATATTGATAGGGTAAATTCAACCCATAAATAAAAAAAAGTCTGTGCCATAAACTTTCTACTCCGTTCACCTTTAACCTTTTTTTTTTGTAAAAAAACGTTTTATTTTTACTTAACTTATCTCAATCACCAGGATGATTACCTTTAGAATCGAGAGCACACATGATCTGTTGGCTAAACCAACACTATGATATAGGCAGTTACTCTATTTCAATATAGGAGCTATTACGAGTTCAATTTTCATCCGCAGATAATAGCATTTTTTAGAGTTCCGAACGCAAAGGGTGCCAACGGGACCCTATTGCTAAGCCTCCGCTGTTCGTCCTTCATCCGTCCGTCCATCAGTCCGTCCATTCGTCCATTTGTCTGTCAGCGGGCTGTATCTCATGAACCGTATTAGGTAGACCGTTTAAATTTTCACTGTGTGTATTGCTATTGGCGCTATAAAAATAAATAATAAAAATAAAGTTAAAAATTTAAATGGATGCTGCTGGAAAATCTCCATACAAGAAACGTATTTTTTTCTTGTATCTATACTAATATTAGAAATTCGAAAGTAACTGTTTGTCTGTATGTCTGTCTGTATGTTACCTTTTCACGCCTAAACCACTCAACGGATTACGATAAAATTTGGCAGAGAGATAGATTGCATCCCGGGGCAGGACATAGGATCATTTTATCCCGATATTCCCACGGGATCGACAGTTATGCGGGTGAAACCGCGGGACGCAGCTGGTATTTACTAAAGTATTTAGAAATAATGTGTAGATTAAATATTGTAGGTACGATGGTATGTACGGAACGGAACCCATCGTATGCGAATCGTGCGAGACGGATCGCATAATATATTTGCAGCTTTTTATATTTCCCATTCTTGGTTTCGATGACTACACACACCCGTTTTTCTAAAGATACGTGAGGATATATCGATTTTTGATATCATCAGATAAAGTTTACTTTTGTTATTTAACTCAATTTGACTTTAGTCGCTCGGAATCAGAAATTATGGTTAAAGAACTAACTAGCGAAATGTGGGTGAGATGTACGACTCTGCTCACTTCGAGGTAAGGTATAAAACGTGGACTTTTAGGGCCTGACGCCTGAAATTGCCTTCTCAATATGAGAAGAAGTGCTCGTCCAGTGCCCAGTGGTTCAATTCTCGCCTCTCATGTACCTACGAGTTTGTCGGTTCAAATCCGGGCATGCACCAATTTGACTTGTTCAATTCATATCTACATTCTAAGTTTATCTTGGATATCACAGACGTCGATGAAGGAAAACATCGTAAGGAAACTCTGGACTAATTTTTTGTTTATTTATTTGAACGTGCTAATGTCTTTTGAAAACATCTTATTGCATTTGCATTTTTTAACGTAGTTGTTAAGAAATATTGTTACTAACATGTTTGAGTCCTTTGTTACTTGTAATTAAATATAAATAAATAGCACAATTCTTGAAAAAAATAGGATGCGACGCGGTGGGTCGCAGTCTGAAATTTCACGCGGACGAAAACGCGGGCAGAAGCTAGCAACTAATATAAGTTCGAAATGGCAATAGGCTCGCCTCCTATTACACACAACTCGCGAAATGCAGATATACTAGAATTTTACACCTCTGGCGAACCCTTTGAGGAATACATCATGCGTGATTTTATGCTAAAGTTTTATGGATCCTAAACTTACAACAGCGTCAAACCTTCTGTTCATATGGTAAAGATCTACTACGAGACACAACACGCAAAGAACAATAAACATACTACCGATGATATTATAATCAAGTTTATAATTAAGTAGTATCGTTTGTAAAAACAGCACGTGTTTAAGCACATTGCAATCAGCATTGTATCCTAATTAAAGTGGTCATTGTGTTATGAAACAGACATCCGGTATCAGGAAAATAAGTCTTTAAAATATTTTTATTGGTATAGTCATTTAATTTAGTATCTAGTGACACAGAGGCCTAAAAATGTAATAAAATTTAAATTAATTCATTTATCATATAAGCAGTTTACTAAAACTTTTGGGAATGTGTGAGACCATAAAAAAAAATTGGTAGACCATTAGAGATTGGTATTACTTTCTCATAAAAGTAATGAAAATTGGTCTGGGTCGCTGTCGCCGGATACAGTGAAGAGGACTAATGACTATACATAATACTATACAATGTGTAACATAATTAACGCAAGACCTCAGCATAATACAATGACCAAAATTTTTTTTTTTTAAACTAATTATTATTATTAAGAAAATCGTGTTGACCCTAACACTATTTTATGCATTTCAAATTGAGTTTATTACTTTGAAATAAGTTTTAATTTTCTTTCTTATTGCTTTGAAATAAGTTTTAATTTTCTTTGGCTCAATCAAAGTTCAGTATGACAAAATACTTAATTTTAAAATACCTAAATCGGTCCGGCTGATTTAGAGATTGATAGGAATAAACAGACAGACCGACAGAGAGACAAAAAAAATTTAAAAAAATTGTTGCTAAATGTAGTGTATATACTTTCATATATGCATTTGGTAAAATGCTGTTATTTTGATATTACAAACAGACACTTCACTTTTATTTAGTTGTATGTATGTATACTGTATAGATGTATAATTTAAATAAATATTGTATCACTTACATCACTCATAGGCCGAGGGATACTAATCACCGTTAAATTTAGCTCCGTTTCAGTAACTCCAGTAAAACTATCGTCAACTGTAGGCGATATTGTAGTAGGAATGTACACATTTTCTTCATTAGTTGTATCTTTATATATATCCAGATAATCTATGATAGGATAATCAGTAGAATTGTCCTCATTCGAATCGTAATACGAAGTGTCGAATTCTTCGAGGTTAAAAAGTTCATTATCTTTTTCACTGCTAAGTTTAGCGATGAGCTTATTAATTTGTTCGGTTTTATTTTTTGTCTTTTCTATTTGTTTCTGTTTAGGATTTTCTGTACTGACTGTAGTTGTTATAGTTTTATTTTGTTGTTTTTTTTCGTTCGGTTCTTCAGTCAAATCGATGTCAATATTTGCATTCCCTTTCTCAAAGTCCACGTTAAAATCGAAGCTTTTAACAAATATTTTAGTTTTATTACTAACATGTTTAAAAACAAAATTCGTATCATTTAATCGGTTTTGAAACCAACTTGTTAAATGTAGTAGAATTTGATTCAAGTCTTCGATTGCTACATTTTTTATATGTTTGAAGTTTGGCACTTCTAATTTTATATCAATATTTTCAAGAACCGTTGTGTCTTTAAGAATATCGCTAACAATTTCAGTAGCACATTTGGAATTATCACATTCACTAGTAACACTATTTAAAAACACTGCACATACAATTATTGGTATTATTTTCTTCATATTTACCAAATATACGTGAACACACTACATGAGATGTTATACAAGTGCATACTATGAATTTTTTTGCTGTACGTAACATTAATATTATTACGTTCTCCATCAACCTTGGCTTCCTTATTTTAAGGTTCATATTCGATTGTTTGTTTTGTGTTGGGAAAGATGTCTTCACCTTGAAGTTTCGTGCCTTCGTTGACTTTGATGGACGATCACAATAATTAGTGGGGGATTGTGAGGACTTATTGAAAGGAGGAGCGGAAAGCGGGTCATGTAATGACATGTTACGCTGACCTACTTTTTATTAGTAATCAAGTATGACAATACAGGTTTGTTTGCTGTTATTGTTTAATAGACGATTCATAACACATTGAAGCTATAGTATCTGTATATAAGTATAAAACACATCTTATTATTTTATTTTTTTAAACCTTAATTTCCCTTAAAATTCAGTCTGTAATTTGTCTCGCTACAGAGCAATTACCTATATGTTTTTCTTTTTATCCCGATATTCCCACGGGTTAAAACATATGCGGCTGAAACCGCGGTGCACTCCTAGTAAACAATATCTAAGCAAAAAATAACACACCCATCTGATTTATTAACAAAATAAATCTCTCTTAAAGTCGAGGCTTCACTGCGGCTGTGGCCTTACAGATCAAAGCTTTGGCAGACGTTCACGATCACGATCTATAAGATTTCAATTGTTCACGCCAATTGCTTGGTCGTTGTGATTAGTGGCACAATGTGGCCATTGTTGGGTATTTATGGTCGAAGAACTTTGTGTGTTAATACTGTTAATAGCCTCTTTTAAGTAACGTTTCGACTGCTGGGACACAGGCGTCTTGTCTGTGAGAGGGACTGGCCCATAATCCATCACGCGGGCCCTGCGTGGGCTGGCGGATGTCACATGTCTTCAAAATTTTGGTTCTAGGACATTCCTGTTTCCACACGATGTTTTCCTTCAACGTTTTGAGAGCAGTCGTGGTGATGAAACAATTTACACAAAGTGTCTGCTTAGGGTTGCAGTTTCCACTGGGTCATTAGTTCGATTTCTAATTTTCTGTAGTTGATGTAACCTGCCAAAACAAGCTGTTAATTTATCGACCAAGCAACACTTCTTTTCAAAGCTTATAATTATTAATTTCACCTTTAATGTAATGGGTGATGATAAAGGAATTTGTAAGCACAATTTGTCTTTAAGAACTCCATAATCAGCAGTAGCTGTTACGATAATAGGGATGACACATAACCTTTAGGAATGTGGAGTAACAGCGACGAACTGTGATGAATTACAAACATATGACATTATTGTGTCAACATTATTAATAGTAACTCGAGTACTCCTACGTACCATAGTGTACTATACATATATGAATAAGTTTATTTGTACCGGGATGCTCTGCTAATTATATCTACCATAAAGTATCTATCTAAGTACTTCCAGAGAACGGGCATCCTTTGGACGTACCCTCCGTAAATGTGCATCCACGCGCGACGCAATGGCTTTTAATTGTTTCTGTGATTACGGCATACAACTGGTTAACGTCATAGAAAATGTATTATTACATATCATTCCTCCCGTTTCCTCGATGTGTTAGATAGAAGTGTAGGTGTAGCCTATAATGTTCCCACTGCTGGGACACAGGCCTCCTCTCTGTGAGAGGGAGTGGGCTGTAATCCATCACGCGGGCCCAGTGCGGTTTGGTAGATTTCACATGTATATTCTAAGGATGAAAGGATGTTTTCATTTCACCGTTTTTGAGAGCAGTGGTGATGAAATAATTTACACAAAGTAAAGCGCAGGTCTGGGTTCGAACCCACGACCCAACTCGTAAGTCAGGAGCACTGGGTCACCACTGGTCTCTGTAGATCACACATAACTTTTCAAAAGTTTCCCCGATTGTGTTAGGTAGAGGTGTACACCCACAATTCGCCAGTCGAGTTACATAATTTTGATTAATTTCTACATAAGACTTCCCAAATGACAATCGAAATCCCAAATACGAAAACATAATTACAAAAGAATTTTCTATGATAAAGCAAACTTAATGAAATTGTACGAAGTCATGAGAATTTGGCCAGTTTCATAACAATGCATTCAATGTTCATAGTTGAGTCATTTGATGGAAGATAAGGCGTAATGGATGACGGAGCATGCGGTTGTAGTCTCAATTTTTATTGGTGTTATAAGAATTAACTAGCTTATTAGTGCACAAAAAGTAAACAGGGTGGCGGGGACATCGACGTGCAACCTGTTATCATGTTTTTATTTATTTGTGCAATTCTATAGAAAGTTGGGCTTCACAAATGTGAAGGGCAGGGAGGAACGCTGACATCTAAGATACAGGACATGTCCTAGTTTGGCTGCAGGAGTTTCACACGTAAGGATATAGATTAGTTATTTAAGTACACAATGCATTCTCTCCTTAATGTATTAGGCTTTTTTTTTTTTTTTTAAGAATGGGAAATCATACAATGACTCCTCCCGCTCTGGGTGGAGCGGAAGGGAGTGTCAGACTCTTACTGACTAAAACCCATCCGTGTTCCTTCCTTAGCCCTTTATGTTCCGGGGCAGCGGTAACCCTAATGTATTAGGCTTATGATAATAAATTATTATTAGTATTATTCAGTAGGTTTAATTTTACAATGGATTCAGTTGAATTTGAATTGAAATTGTTGGTCGGTAAAAAAATATATTGCTGATTCATACCTACATTTTGGCCGCGTAAATCTTGCACTTTTGTATGAAACAACAGATTTTTTTATAGCCCACGAAAAGTTTCTACGCTTGGGCAAACTGTGTCACAGTTTGCGCGTCAGAAAATCTGTAGTCCCATACATTTACTTCGAGTATGTATTGAAGTTTTGTATAGCACAGCTGATTATTTTTCACTTTACACTTTCTAACGAAATTTTTATAATGATGTCACAAAAGAATCGATACATTCAAGTATGTAACATTTAGTTCAAAATCGATCCATATTAAATTAATTTTATAAAAGAGGATAATTATTAATTAGAGGATGATATTTATGAGAACAATATTTTTGAGAACCTTTACCAATCTTTTAAATTATTATGAAGATTTACAACATCCAGCCCTTCTCAAGTGATGCGCTTACCAACAAATACACGATTATGAAGATGTTTATTTATATAGAAAAGCTTATAAAAACTTACCATCATCTGTAGTTTCCAAGGTTTCCCAGTCACCATTTCAACGTCTTCCGATCCTCTAGTACTTAGCTTGCTCACATCAACTGAATCCCTCATCAAACTTGTATCTTGTTCATCGTCTATCAGCTCGTTTTCGTTCGCTCTTGTCGTTAGTACCACTGGTTTTTCAGTAACCTCGTCAACCTTCCAATTGGGATCGTCACCAACCAAATAACCTTCTTTTGTGGTACTATGTTCATTTATGTACTCTTCTGTGACCATTTCTGTACTTTTTGTTGTATCTAGTTCACTTTTATTAGGCTCTTCGTCAACACATCTTTTAGATTTTATTTTTGTAGGTTGCACTGTGTAATATTTTTTTGTTACAGCAGGTTCTTCACTGACTGTTGTTTTTGGTAGGTCATCTTCTACAATTATTCCAGTGACTGAAGTCTTGAGTATATTAACATCGTCTTCTATTTCTTTGGGTGCAGTTTCATCGCCTGCTATAATATGTTTTGGTTTATTCATATCTTGTTTAATTGGTTCTTCAAGAAATATGTAGTCAACAAATATAGGTCTAGGAGGTAACTCGATATAGTCTTTCAACTGTTCCATAACAATATTTCTTTTCACTTTCTTATTGAACTCAATCTCGTCTTTCATAAATTCGTCGATATCGAGACCGTCAATAGTTGAATCATCTAGGTAATCTAAATCAGTAGTGCTATAAGTTTCTGTAGTAAAATCTACTTCTATGACAGTTAGTTCTAATTCTGATATAGTAGGTATCCTTTTGATAGTGATATTAGCGTTTATATAATTGTATACATCAGGCCAATATCTTATACTATACAGGAATGATGATATCATGAACATTATTACGAATAACATCATTAGAATAAGCGTCTTTATAATTAACTTCGTCGTTGACTGTGATATCTTCATCTTGAGTCTTCTAGTACTTTAAAATAACTACACAATTTCACAGGATAACAACACAGTTTAAAGGTTAAAACCACTATGACTATTCTGTCACTCACTTCAAAGAAACACCGACCAAATTGAAAAGCAACCACTTAAATTATGGATAATCCGCGCAAAGACCACAACAAGTGATTCTGAACCGAACTTCAAATCTGTACTAGCTCTAAACATAACAATGTATAATATCGACACGGGATTTGTATAGGATCATTATAGGTCACATATACGGCAGGTTATGCGCAGAATAAAACAATAGCCCATATAGTTGCCTTGTAGGTTGGGAAAACACTGATGATGCTTAGACCTTAGTGTTAAGATCATCAATATGATTATTCTGTACGTCTGAGTCATAAGTATGTCAGCTGTCGTTTGTTTCATTTACATTCTATGGTGGTATCTCGTAATATCTATAATATCTCATTCGAAGTAGCAAAAGATTATGTAGGTTGGTACTCAAAAAAGTATCACACTTTTCATGTAATCCTTGGCTACTTCAATCATCTGAGTTTTTTGTTAATATATTACACAGTATATACATACATATTCATACATTTATATGGTATACCACTGTACGTCACCATCATCATCTGCCTGCCTTTTCCCAACTATATTGGGGTCGGCTTCCAGTCTCTCCGGATGCAGCTGAATACCAGTAGAGTATTCTATTGTATTATATTCTACAGTCAGCCTCAAAAAGATGTACACATCGATGAGAATTCATTTGAATGTCTAACATTGTATCAATATGTAAAATGAGGAAAATGTCGTGAGTAAAGTTAATTACATTAATTGTGATATAATTATTATAGAAATAAACGGAGCCAAATTCCACGCGCGGAAGCACGTTTTTATTGAATTTGTATGTAAAAAATCACGCCTGGGGGGCATCGTGGTGTGTGATCCGCCTCAATATTGGCCTGCGGTTGCTCCAGGCTTGTGTTACTTTTCTGACGCCTGTTAAGTTTACAGAGCAGTACTTGATAATAAAGTATTGCCTTCAAAACTTCTACAGGCGCTAAACTATAACTTAGCTTAGCAGCACGCCTGAATTCCCTGAAGATTTAGGCGGAGGTGCACCTGTAGTACACCCACATGTTGCCAATTATGTAACAGGGGCAAGCCTATTGCCATCAATGGCACAAATCCAGACTCCGAGCTGCTACTGCAAATTCCAAAATAGAAAAACCCAATAACACTTTGCCAGACCCAGAAATCGAACCCAGGACCTCATGCTCAGCAATATCGCTTGCGACCACTCGACCTACGAGAACTAAACAACGAAATATTGTAAATTAAATTTAGTTCATCTAAAAGTCACTGCAATCAGTGGCGAGACATAAACAATACTTTGTTCTGAGGGCTGATTTTTCCAACGCCAGATAATTTTATCCGAGAAATGACTTTGAATTTTTGAGGTTTTGTTAAAACCTTATGAGGTTTTGGTTTAAGTTAGACACACCGAGGTGGTTAGACATGTTAAAATGCGAGACGTCAACATTATACCAAAGTCGATTACTAAAAAAAATTATGTATATTTAGAACTGTAATTTTTTTCACTTAAATTCCTACGCTGTAGGAAGCATTAAGCTAATAAAAAAAACATACACGTCGACATGTCAATGTATTCACGCCAGCCACGGAAATATTAGGCCACGATTCCTATAAATTTTAATTGCTGTAGGTACATTATTTTATAATTTAACTTCTATTTAGAAGCCCCGAGTCTGGAATGATTGCATTCGATGCCCAGTTGATGGCTCGTTACCATTTTATTGAACTTAAACCTAACTGGCAGAATGTGGGTGTATGTAAGCGTGATGTAAGCTACCTGAAACTCTAAAATTTTCCCAATCATCTTTGAACCTTATGCTTTAGCGATAAAGTTGAAAATCTTTTAAAGAAATTTGAGAGATTTTAGTAGCTTGATGTGCTAACGTTTCTACAGACGCCAGCACATCAAGCTACCCGCAACTTTAAAATTTTCCCAATAACTTTGAACCTTACGTTATAGCGATAAAGTTGAAAATCTACTAAAGAAATTTGACTGATTGTAGTAGCTGGATGTGCTGGTTTCTGTACAAATTATACGCACACCTTTGACTCACCCTTTAGGTAAACAACAGGTGTGATGGTAAAGCTATGGTGGTATTACTTTACTACTTAAATTTTATGTATGATTTGAAATACCTACACGTATTTAAAAAAAACTAATGAAACGTTGCAAAAACTGTATAAAAAATCTTTAATATACCTTAAAACTAAATAACAACAATATTTACAACACACGCACACACAAACAACCAACAACAACTTAAGAACAGTTTAACAACAAAAACAACAATCAACAACAATTAAAATAAGGCGGTAGGGTTAAAACAAAAGTCGTACATTTTACAGGTCACGTTTCTTAAAAACTTGGCCTCGGATTGGCTTGAAAAAGCTTGGACAATATGTACAAATTTGCCATAACACAATACAATATCTGGCCTTTCAATTCGTGCTAGTTATTTATAAGAAAGAGATTTCAAATTGCCCTTTAGAAAGGTGGGAAAATATTTTCGGCACCATTGAAAATTTTGAATTTGCATATTTTGGGGACCAAAGACCAATGCTTCAATCATGGACACAAAGACCAATCATGCAAGGCTTGAAACTAATGATAGAATTATTATTAGATAGACAAAAGAAAACTGAAATATGTCCAATAGCATAACTTACATTGAACAATGTCTAAGGCCTGATCTTCAATAGCAACGCCAACTCAAATTACATTTTTTATTTATTACTTGTGATGTCCGCCCTTCTTGGTATGAATAATAGTTTCGTGAACTGGTACTTTGAAAGGTACAGGTTTTTCTACAGGTACCAAAATATGCTTAATAACTTCAAAAGGTACTTCCTTGATTTTGGGGACATGCACGATCCTTTCTACAGGGTAGGGCACCGACTTTTCTACAGGAACCTCTACTTCTTTAATGATTGGGATAATGACAGCTTTAGGCACTGGTACTCGAATTGGGATCGGGTGTGGTACGGGAATGATTATGGGTTGATTGACTTTGAATTCTACGTTCTTGGGAAGAGGGACGATTATTTCTTTGTAGTGTTTGATAGGTTCAGGGTTCTCTTCTTCGACGTGTTGGTGGACGGGGTAAACGTGAGACTTCAGGTCATGGCCGCCGTAGTCGCCACCACTGTAGTCGCCGCCGGAACTGCCTCCTCCGAAATCGTGGGAGCCTCCACCCTGTCCGCCGAAGTCGAAGGAACCTCCACCATGGCCGCCGAAGTTGTAAGAATCACCAGAGAAGTCACTGGCTTGGAACTGTGGAAGAAAGAAAAATTAAAAGTTAAATTATGTGTGGCAGACCATCAGCCAGATTGGTGGACGACCTACAAAAGATCGCGGGTAACTCCTGCATAGCTATTCACAACCACTCGATAAGGTTCCGTACCGTATCGAACATCAATCAATGTTATCGTAGGAGTCCTCTAAACGCTATTCACAAGTCCAAAACCCGAAAAATTATTAATTTATCCGACATGACCTAGGAGGGATCAGGCGCAGAACCAACGGCTTTACGTGCTTTCCGAGGCACGGGATCATTAAACCGCCAACTTCCAAACTCTGGACTGTTACTACGAAATTCCTAATAGAAAACCCAATAACACTTTGTCCGACCCGGGAATCGAACCCAGGAGCCCACTCTCACCAGTCGCACTTGTAACCACGAGACCAGCGAGGCAGTCAAGTGTATAATGTATACACTGTGGGCGTACTTACTTTAAACAAATATCTACTAATTAGCAATGCGAACCCATAAAATGTGATCCTTAAAAAAGGCAGTCAGTTTCTTTTGGAGACCCAAAATCCAAACAGTTCAATACAAGACAGTAAGATGATACCATTTCGCCTAAACTTTTCTATTTTACATTGCAAATATATACGGAAATTCGATAACTGTCTGCTTTCATTGATAAAAAACTAGATTAGCTACGTGCCTGTATAACTGTTTAGTTTTACCAGTTTTATTTTATGTTGTAGTTGGCGCTGTTCAATTCATACAATGGCTACCTACAAGAAAGTGAAATTGAAATAAAAAATGAATGGTCAGAATGAAATTGACATTGACAGCTATTTTAAAGCTAAGGGCTCCAATTACTGTGGTTGTTTGAAACTCGCGTCCAGCGCGGCCATTTTGTAAATGTTCGCACTTTTTCATTATGGTCACCTTGTAGAAGCTATTCAAAAAGCAATATAGTTTTTAATGGCCACTTTATTTATTGGAGACAAGTTTTCTCGCACACAATAAGGTACAAAGGCGGACTTAATGCCTTAGGTGTTCTCTACCAGTCAACCAAGGCCAAGGGTGGTGAAGCGATTAGACGGCAGGAGACGGAGCAATTGCCATCAAATCTCTTCACCACATTTTTTCACAACAGGAGTTAATAATAATAATATAATATTAAATATATAACATAATCGTCATCATCATCATCATTTCAACCGAAAGATGTCCACTGTTGGACAAAAGTCTCCCCCAAGCACCGCCACTTCGACCGGTTCTGTGCTTCTCGCATCCAGCGAATTCCTGATAGCCCCCCTTTATTTGGTCAGAAAACCCTAGATTTCTCTCGCAACTCAATCCCAAAAATTAATTATCAGGGTTTATTAACGATGATTAAAGTGAAGTGACGTCAAAAATGTATAGCAGTCGCTAATCACTAGATCGTAACTTAAACCAACGTTTATGAATAAAGGGGAGGGGAATGACTAGTTAACATCAAACGACACGCGTAAATGACACTTCAGCTGAAACTGCTCGCTTTTAGATACCAGCAAAATACTTCGGAATCGGTTACTCGACAATTTAATAACAGGACAATGTTGAAAAAAATACGAATAAAAAAGCAAGCGTTTCTGGCGCAACGACATGCCCGCTATTTTTTAGTCTGTGGTTCCTTTTTTCTTTTTTCTTTTTTGACAGTCTGTGGTCCGTAATACTTTTTACGTTGACGTTTTTATTTTCGTCGGTAACGGTTATCCAATCGGTTCGTTACGTCCGGAATTCTACTTATTAGAGCGGAACCTTTAGTATAGTTAAGTGTTAGGTAATGGCTGTTACAATTGACTGTCAATTTATTTTGGAATTTTGAGAGGGGCAGACGTAAATCAGTGTATACTGGCCTACTTAGGTAGGTGCTTTTTTATGATGCACTTCTAGTGAAAGTGTTGTTGATATTATAAAAATATTGCGCGAAAAATCATGCATCAGGTGGATTTTTCTCTTTATCAAATTAATATGACTGAATAGTAAAAATTTAATGGTACCTATATAGTAATGGATGTCGTGATGGACAAGTGGTTTTAAGGCCTCGTCTCTCATTCACGAGGCTGTGGTTTTGTAGCCGTATCTACAACGCCACATGCGAACAACGCGTCATACTGACGTCACGCAAAATCCTGCATCTCGCAAGCAGAGTTTATCGCGCAACTAGCATAGATACAATGGCCCGATATGAATTATCGGGCAGTTGCACGCCAGACACAACACCTGTCAGGTTGGTGGATCCTCTCTTTTCTGTAGAGTATGAGTGAACTTTAAACCCTGTTCCTCATACCTCTATAGTGTTAAATCCGGGTAAGTACCACTGTGACTTTTCTAATCATATTATGTATTTAACTTAAGCGTGTTATGTTAAAAAGAACATTAAAAGGTATCATGTCACGCGTATGATGTCGCGGGCAGCAACTAGTTTTAAATATGTTTGTGGCTATGTAAAGCTTATCTTTCTGTCTGTATCTAAAGACCAAAATACCAGAAGAAGCAAAGGACCATAAAAAGTGAAATCTACGGGACTCTTTTCCCAATAAAGGTCTATCAAGATACTGTGACCAAGGTCTATACAGCGTCTTAACAACATAATAAAAAACGAAATAAGGCAAGAAAAACATATAATATGCTTTTATGACATTTTATATATTTCTATTAAAGAAAATACACATTACACTTTTAGTATTTGGGGTTCCATAAATTGTATGGGAAGGAGGTACCGCCCCCTAGCTAGATGGAGCGACGACCTTAAGGTGCCTGAGACAGACTGGATGCGGAAGGCGGTGGTATTGTGGCGCAGCCCGTCATATTACAAAACAAGATTTAACGTTAGGCCGAGCCAGTTTTTTGTACCTACTTCGGACTTAATTCCGACTAAGTTAGAGTTCATAATACAAAGGACTCAACCTAAATAATTGACTAAGATGTAAGTTTCGTAAAAAGAACAGCATTCAGCAGCAGCAGTATTTCGAGTTCAAAAACCGGCTCGATGGTTTAAACCAGGTCTAACGAAAAGCCTTCTTAATTTTAGAAGCTCTTTGGTTACTGGCCTTTGTATTATTGAAATTATTATTGGACATCAGGATTACCAGGTAAAATGTGGGACCAAATTGAACAAAGGAGAGGAAAACACAAAATTGACTCTGCGGAACCTCAAAAAACCTTTCGGTTCTAATACACAACGTAGCTAAGAAAGAAATGGGCCGCCCCAAATGTATTACCGTTGAATTTTTTAATATAAGTACGGTACGTACAAAGGCGATGTTTTTTATGTGGTAACATCAAAGAATGAAGTACAGGATTAATAATATCGCCCCTCATTTCTAAGAGAATGATAAAACTGAGGTTTTTTTGTGTATTACGTTATTATTTGGCCCAAGAAGAAACTGTATCTACTTACTAGACTATCCTGTTTTACTTGAGCAGGAGCAAAAGGAATTGTACGGGGTGAATTTTATTGCAACACCGTGGTTCCGCCTGTGTGAAGAGTCTTACATTAAGTATCTTAAATAAAAAGGTCGCATTATAACTTATCACCATAAATAACAAAAATATATAATAAACATCATAAATATCAGTAGTTTATGCCTCATTGACATAATTATATTAACTCATTGCCAGGCCTAGACAAAGCTTCAAATATACATTTCAAAATAATGTATTTGAAATGTAAACTAATTTGACAGCTTTTCCAAAGCTTCTTCAATACCTTGATAAATGAATATTTGCTAAAAAATAAACCACACGTCAAAAATAACGATGTTTTATAATTAGATGAGTTCCATGTTGGGGTCGGCTTCCAATACAGATTAGGTACTTATATTACATGGAGCATAGAGAATATAAGTCTTTGATATGGAGCGACTGCCTATCTGACCTCCACAACCCAGTTACTAGGTAAGACGATACCCCTAAATATTTTTCACTATGATTATTTGACATTTGCAAACTCAAAGTGAACTTTTTTCATCTCCTATTATTTTAAGATAGTATCTTGTTTCACCTGTTGATCCTGTTGTGAAGCTGCCTGCTGGTGGGGCGAGGCCGCCTGCTCGTACTGTTGCAGAAGGTTGTTGTACTGCGTCCACTGCATCTCCTCCGCCGCGGCAATGCTGGAGACCAGCACCGCGCTCACACACTGAAATAAAAAGGTGGGTTATAAGTAAGGTGTTAGATAAGTTGGTTACATTAATGGAATTCGAACTCAGTGGTCATCTACTGCAGAGCAGTGGTGACCCAGTGGCAACGGCCGCGACTTACGAGTTGTAAGATCGTAGGTTCGAACCCAGTAAGACGCTTTACTTTGTGTAAATTATTACATCACCCCAATCAAAACGGTGAAGGAAAACAATGTGAGGAAACCAACATGTCCTAGAAGCAAAAATTCGAAGACATGTGACATCTACCAGCCCGCACTGGGCCCGCGTAGTGGATTACCACCCACTCCCTCTCATAGAGGGGAGGCCTGTGTTCCAGCAGTGGGAACATTATAGGCTGATTATGCTGCTCATGTGCCCCGTCAAGTAGTCCTTTGGGCCAAAAATCTGTCCAGCCAATGGTACTATCGGCCAATTAAATCGCCAAATGCCACGGCCGTCACCTACATAGCTATTCACGACCATTCGATATGCTTCCGTGCCGAAACAAACATTAATCAATGTTATCGCAGGAGTCCTCTAAGCACTGTTCACAATTTATTCGAAAACAGAAAATATTCCGACGGCAATTTGCGATCGGGAACTAGGCTTAACAGGTAACCGAAAATGAGTCATTTTCGGCTCGGAAGCCTTTCATATGGTTGTGCGTAGCTATACTGAAGAAATTTTAGGTTTTTTTTTTGTGTTCTTTACCACAAGACTCCTCGATGGCTTGAATATTTGGTCATAGCGCATATTGTTCTGATATTTCATATATGTAGATGTGAAGAAGCTTTTTCCAAACATTACTAAAGAATCCTTTCATTAATTGTTTATGCATATTATAAATGTGAAAATTTGTATGTTTGAATGTTTGTAACTCAATTGATCGGATTTGGTTGAAATTTGGCACACATAGTAATTTATAACCTGATTTAACACATAAAATACATTTTATCCTAATATTTAAACGGGATCGAGACTTATGCGGATGAAACCGCGGGCCACTGTTAGTCTTTCCTTAACAATTCATGAACTGAATGTCGTCTCATGTCGAACATTTATGTCCGTGGTAATAAATGAATACATACAGGCGATCGTAAACATAAATATGATGTAATTATCTACTATAAAATAACAAACAGCAACTTGCGACCATCAACTACAGAACACATTATGAACTCATATCAGTTTTGAACAACTACCATTTGCTGACTACAACTCATATAATGACATTACTCAAGTACAAGTGTGCAAGTTTACACTGCTACACATATAGTTGTTTTTGTGACTTGTTCTCATAGATTTACCTACTAGCGATCCGCCCCTGCCTCGCACGGTTTTTAAGACTTGACAACGCATTGAGATTTATTTAGTATCTCAGGGAAATCGACGCTACGCGCTAACTGTAACAGTTCAATGAATTCAGCAGCACATGACCCCCTTTTTTTTTAACGTGGATAAATGCTCATGCATTCTGCACTACCACGGGGAGATAGTGCAGTTATATGGGACTCTAACCCACTAAAACTCCACGGTGTCCTCCTCTGCCGCTTACGGCGGGAACACGGGCACGCGTTAGCACTCATCCGTGAACCCGCCGCGGCTGTCCGTCACCGGACCCTCCTCTAGGGAGTACTCCCCATCACCGGCGCACCAGAATAGCACGCCGTTCCCACCCCAGGGGCCAAACCAGCACATGGGCGCCAGACGACCCCATGTCTGGGCACCCTTGGTCCATGACCATGACCCCCTAGCGTAGAAATTTTGTCGGTTATTGTATATTCTATAACCTAGTCCTAGGCAGGAAGGCCATTTTTTAAAATCTGTAATTCTTGTGTAAGACGAAGAAGGAAAGTGGCAAGGGGTGGTCGATGTGTTTCCTTTAGAGACAAAAAATGTAAAACACTTCGGCTTATTTTATTGGCAATTCGAACCAGAATTAAACAAAGCGGTTTGGTGGCGAAAAAAGATATGGCGGCAGTACTTTTCTGAACAATTTAGATATTGAACTTTTTTTACGTTGTTCATAAGCTATACCTACAATCTACAAAGTCATCTTTAAGCTGTTAGATATAAGCTGTATTCTATGAACAAACAGCTATACGCATTGCTCACCTGCCTAGTTTTGGCAAGCCGAACAATAGACATGTCTTCATGATTAATGACTTTGTCTTGGCACTTGCAGCTTCCTGAACGAACCTGTCTTACTGGTATAAATCCTGGACTACATAAGTCGAAACTAATGGTTCGGTTTATGCCTTACCCAATTTTTCAGGTACACATTAGTATATGTATCAAAGTCACAATTACAGGATAAAATTGTAACCAATGTAAAAGCTTTAACCACGAATTCAGCATAATTATGATCCTAGACAGCCTGGCACAGAAATTTCAGTAGGTGACAAAAAAAAATAGTTGGTGATACGAGTATAAACTGAATATTCCTTCAGAAACAGGGAGCTTAAGTGTTACAAAGATCAAGACCCTTAACATGAAGAAGTTCTATTTCTGGAAATGTCAACGGATCTGTCATCTGCCCAGGCTCACGTTAACAGTCAACTTAGGATCGAGTGTCAATTTCAGTAAAACTACTGAAAGATAATATCTGTGAGAGTTTAAGGTGCAGGAGAGAAAACCTGATATACTTAATATTATATTTGGGAGAAAATTTCTTGGTCCTTGAGGAAAAATTGGTCTACGATTCTTGGAAAATAGGACCAGTATTTTGGCAAATTCATTAGTGTGCTACAGTTGTATTTGACTTCGATTGTAACTACTATGAAAGACAGGCTTCCATTAGTACTTATATAAACTTTTACTAATACTAGCTACTGTCCGCGACTTCGTCCGCGTGAAATATATTGTTCGTGTGTATTCGTTGTTTGTGTGTGTTGTGTTTGTGTCGCATCGCATCGCCCGTCCGCGCTATTACTTCGTTTTTGCTTAGCGTTCTTTCTGATTTTTTTTTTCTTTTTAGTATCCTAGGTGATGCTAAATGGCCTACCTCAAAAAGATTTGTTCAAATTCGTTTGGTAGTTCTAGAGATTTGCGTTATAGGCTATTTAACATCACGGGACGATCCTTAGGACCCGAGCAAAGAGGAAAATAGTCAGAACTCTAAGCAAAAAAAGAAGTAATAACGCGGGCGGACGATGCGTCGAAATGTATAATTGAGATTATGATCATAAATTTCCATTTTATAGGGGTAGAAGGGGTGTTGTAATTTGTAGGAGAAAAGATGAAATTTACGCGAACGAAGTCGCGGGGAACCGCTAGTCACACTAATATTATAAAGGCGAAAGTTTGTTAGTGTGTTTGTATGTTTGTTACTTCTTCACGCATAAACAGCTGGACCAATTCTTATTCCGATACTGACGATCTGAATTTTTTTTTTTCTATACCTATGCGACTCGCACGAAGTTAATTGGCGAAACGACAACCCCAGAATTATGTATTAGGCAATTGGCACGTTTTTAATTTCATGAAATAAAGTATAGAAAAAAGGACACTAGCCCACAGAAGCGTTAAGAGTTAAACATCGAAGTACGTAACATTTTAAATAAAGATAAACTGCGACCATATAATATATATAATCCTAAATCTTTCCTGTACTTTTATAAAAGTAGTCACGATTGACCATTCAATACTATGAGAGAGGGAATAAAGTGCAGCCGCTGACATAGAGAGCTAATAAATAGCGAAATGTGTGGCGTTTTAAGATGATCTGACGTTATAAATCTTGACAGTGGAGTTTTCTAGAAACGGCTAGAAACTATGGACAAACATTAACTTTGAAGAAGGATTAGTGATTGTAGGTAGAATTTCATAACACACTTTCGAGAGGCTTGTGGCCAAGTAATAATAGCCGCAGTTGGTCCGTAGATGGGTGACCATCTTTACATACCAAGACCCCTCCGTGCCTTGGAGCTGTTGGTCCTGGCTGTCATTCTTGGTTCTTTGACAGTCGTTACGGACCGTCAGTAGCCCGAACGTCTGACAACCAGTCTTACCAAAGGGTATCGTATTACCCAGTAACTGGATGGTGGTCAGATGGGCAGTAAAATATTGGTATTTCAGCTGCATCTGGTTTGACTGGAAGCCGACCCCAACATAGTTGGGAAAAAGGGCTAGCTTCTAACCACCTTACCTTTTTATGTACCTATCTAAAGAAAATAGACACACAACTCAAATTGGTCAAAATTTTTTACAACTTAACAATGTACATTCCAACAGTATTCAAAAAGGGAACTCCGAAATCTACAAAATCATGAAATGTCTTTCGGAAACGATCGGGACTCTGTTTCATTGGCTCAAAATACGATGTTCTAAAATCAAACGGATAACGTTTATGTGTGGAAGTAAAATATGTATATGTATATATATGAACAGTGTGGCGATAGATCAGGTGTATCTAGCGCTGTTCGAAGCATGCGCCTGATATACTGGGGGAGGGAATATACGGGAGATAAACTGGGGCCCGCCTGCTGATTAAATTACTTCAACTACTACTACAATTTTTTTTTTTTTCAAACACTTTTTGGCGGGCAGGATCTTTCACAAGCCCATGTGTGCCTGTTATGTATTAAACTAGAAATCTAATAAAGAACAAAGCTTTTCAGGCAAAAGAAACAGCATAATTAGCACCAGTCAATAACGTTCCCACTGCTGGGACACAGGCCTTCTCTCTGTGAGAGGAAGTGGGCCATTATCCACCACGCGGGCCAAGTGCGGGTTGGCGAAAAGAAACTCGCTTTGAAATATTTCCGAGATTTTGGAATAGAAAAGTGAACCTTACGTGGTCGGATATGGTGGCAAAAATTTCAAAGTGTGTATAGATCTTGATTATAATTTTGTAAAGAGGTCCATAAAGACGAACAAACACACCCAATTATTCACATAACTCAGCTTTACCTACAGATCGTTGTTATAATGAAAGTCTAGACGGAGAGCTTTCCTTTTCGCAACAGATCTTGTTTGTGTTCCCAATACGCAATTTCGCAGCTTGTTAGTGAGTAGTACTGTTTCCATTGTCGCTGACATAATACCGAAAAAAATAGACCTCATTATTTTGTCGTAGTTACATCAAAATAATCACAGTGCTATTTTTTATTTTACGGCACCTAAACCCGCACATAACTAAGTCACGCTTTTCTGTGCCTTAAGTGGTCCATATTTACACAGAAAAGCGTGGCCTAAGCGCGGGTTTAGTACACACGAGCTATAAGTATACTATTGTATCGTATCGTAATGCTAATAACAAAGGCAATAAACCAAACTGCAATCATCTTTCTAAAGCGCCTACAAAAGTAAGATGGCAATAATACACATATTTGTGTTTTTCTCAATAATTTCAAAATATTTTTTTAACTCTACACATAATTTGAGAGAGACTAAGGTCATAGTTTCCTTACACAAAGCTCCCCCCTATGTTCCTACCCTGAGAAGCCAGTATAAAATGTGTCCAATGGCTTGGGATGATACACGACCCCAGCAACAAGCCCCCGCGTGTTATTTATTACAGATAAAAGCAGTTTTTAGCTTTAATCTAACGATATAAGTAAATAACAAAGGAAGCTTTGTCACTGAGGCGGGGGAAGAAAAATAGCAGTGTTATATTAGCTGTTTACCTATTTATAAACCTCGTGTACCAAAGGACATAGAGAAAATATGTTGGTTTTGGCAATTCGAGGTTTTGTATTAACAAAAATCAAGTCTTTTTAGTAGGTTTTTTTGGTCCTTCAGTACGAGCTTTTTAGTTCATGTCCCATGTAATAACATAATCAGCCTATAATGTTCCCACTGCTGGAACACAGGCCTCCTCTCTGTGAGAGGGAGTGGGCTGTAATCCACCAGGTGGCTTACCAGTGCAGGTTGGTAGATGTCACATGTGTTCGAATTTTTGTTTCTAGGAGATCACGATGTTTTCCTTCACCGTTTTGAGAGCAGTGGTGATGAAATAATTTGTACAAAGTACAACTCGTAAGTCGCGGCCGTTACCACTGGGCCACCACTGCTCCTTGTAATATAGTGTGAATGTAATACAGGGTGAGTCTATTGCCATCAATCGGGCACAAATTGTGCTGCTGCTTAGTATTTCGTAATGGAAAAATCTCACATCTCTTTGCTCGACCTAACAATCAAATGCCTGGCCATCATCATCAGTAGATAAATCTTTCACAAATTATTATAAATACAAGAAATTGAAGGATCAATTAGATGAAGAACTTAAATATTTATGTGGCTTACAGTAGCACGTACAATACATATTTAAATACATCATCATTATTTCAGCCGAAAATCTTCCACTGCTGGACATAGGCCTCCCACAAGCCCCTCTATTCCTGCGGCCTTCACAAGGTTGTCGGTCCACCTTGTGGAAGGCCTTCCAACACTACGTCTTCCGGTACGCGGTCGCCACTCCAGAACCTTTCGGCCCCATCGGCCATCTGTTCTACATAGTATAGGTGCCAAATTATAAAGGTTTAATGCCATCATGATTCCAGGAGAGACGGAGCTATACGTGACCGATAACACCATCTCTTTTTCGCACTGGAGTCCTAATGGCATTAATCCTTCGTAAATCGTAATACGGCCCCTGATGTCTGTAAGTAAGTATGTAAATAATGTAATCCCATATTTCTATCACCCATGGCTTAGCCGAAGTCAATAAACAACATTAATTAAATTTTAAAAATCCTGCAACATTTTTAATCCTGCAAAATGTTGCCAGCAGAGACTGCGGTGTCGGATTTGACTATTTTCTGCGATGCCCTGTGGCCCGTAGGTACCTACTACGGCATCTTTAAAATAGTTAATACAAAAATATCACACAATAATTATCATAATAATATGTACGACCAGCCTAGTGTGCCTGTGACCTGCATAGTGTGCGGTGTTAATGAAATAAAATAAATAACACAGAACCCATTGGCAAAATGGCTAACTTACGAGTTTCTAGCTATTCGTAACGACTGTCAAAGATTCACGAATGACAGCCGGGACCAACAGCTTAGGCAAAGAGAATTTAAACACTAGCGTTAGCTTAACGTGCTTTTTGAGACACGGAAGGCTCTCAAAAAGTACGTTAAAAAAAAATCAAAACAAAAATTGAAAAAGTACAATTTTTTTTTTATACCAACATATAAAAACCGGCCATGGCGTACCACCATAAAATATTTAACACTACATATAAAATAACTTTGTTGTTCTAGCTACATTATAAAATAACTTTGTTGTATGGGAGCCCCCCTAAATACTTATTTTATTCTGTTTTTAGTATTTGTTGTTAAAGCGGCAACAGAAATACATATTCTGTGAAAATTTCAACTGTCTAGCTATCACGGTTCATGAGATACAGCCTGGTGACAGACGGACAGTGGAGTCTTAGTAATAGGGTCCCGTTTTTACCCTTTGTGTACGGAACTCTAAAAATGGGAAAAAAATATTGCAAATTATATTGACTGATATCTAATTATCAGTTTGAAAGCAGTAATTACAATTACTAGTTCGCAAATATCAGAACATAAAAATGTTTTGAAAAAATAAAATCTAAGAAACACTGTTTTACATTGGTCCTAACAGGACTAAAATCCTGGAGATGACGATGATAGGGTCGAATCTATCTCCGTGCATCAAGCACAAATCCAAAAACTTCCTTACAGGAAACCACCAAACTTATTCACTATTGCACTTATATAAAAATATATCACAAAATATAATTTAAAAGAACTCACATATAAAATTACTGTGCACATTTTGATGTATCGCAGACCGTTGCACAAGTGTTTGTGATGTCACAATAAACTGAGGTGCAGTTTTATAGTCTAGTGACAGGCGGCTGATATTAGTTTTGTGAAGCCTGCCGCGGTTTTAGGGTTCCGTTTCCAGGAAATAACAATTGGTCCTTTTGTACGGTAATGATTATTGTGGCTGATAAGGTCCCCACTTGTAATATTGCACCAGTTGGGTAGGACGAAATACCAGGATGTTTTTTACTGAAGTGGAAGGTACCTGGATGTTTTTTTACTGTTTGACCCCTGTACCTCATCATAATCAGCCTATAATGTTCCCACTGCTGGGACAGGAGCTGGGAGAAGAAGTGGGCTGTAATCCACAACGCGAGTCCAGTACGAGTTGGTAGATGTCACATGCCGGTTTACTCACGATGTTTTTGTTCAATGTTCAAGAGCGGGGCCCATTACGCAACAAAAAAAAAATAAAAAAACAAAATACTTAATTAATTGTATTTGTAGTAAATTATAAATTATATTTACTTCTATAAACACTTTTAAATGTCATTTAAATATTTAAAAAATATTTCAAGGCAAAGTAACTAAGTGATGTCACGAATGCAAAAAAGGCAAATGGCATTAGGTACCTACAGAAAAAGGTGGAATGCATAAAGCTTTTTCTTAAAGTCGTTTGCCTTTGTCGCTCTCATAGAATATAATAATACTGTGTATAGCCCACAAACACAACTATTTAATGTAAACAAACTAGAAGTTAAAACAAGACGACCTTTTAAAACAAACTATACCAAAAACCAAAGAAACGACAAGAAAAACTCTTATTACTACTACAGACATCATTAAAACATTTTTTGTACGGACCCACACCTCCTAATGACGTGTCTATGAGCAACAAAAATCTTTTATTTTGTTCTATATATTTAACCAACTTTGCTTGACACTTTCATTCGAACAAATGTAGGTACATATAGGTCTAGATAATTTGGATAGTTATATCATCGAATCTGCAGGTACTATAAAAAACAACAGACGACGAGTGTTTGTCTCAGTTCAAACTATATTGCTCGCTTTGTTCAAACTACATTTTCATCACTCCGTTTCTAAGCAGCAATAGATTTAAAATTGGGTGATAGTTGATGTTTGGATTCAGTTCCGTTATAAGATTTTTGGTCTATTTTCAATGCGATTCGGTATAGTAATTGAATGAGAGTATTTCGAGAGCGTGTCTTTTTAACCGACTTCAAAAAAAGGAGGAGGTTCTCAATTCGGTTGTATGTTTTTTTTTTTTTTTTTTTTTTTTATTTTTTATGTTTGTTACCTCAGTACGCCGTCATTTATGAACCGATTTAAAAAAATATTTTTTTATTTGAAAGGACATACGTCCAGATTGGTCCCATTTTTGTCAAACTCCAGTTCTGATGATGGGATCCATGAGGAATTGAGGGAACTCCTCAAATATTATAGGCATACATATAGCAATTTTGGTATTTTCATTAACAACTCAAGCATTTGCATTCAGAAAGTATAATTTGGGGAAGTGGAACTGATGATGAAGACCACAGATGGCCATCGAAACTACTCAATGAAAAATATTTCACGGGTAGCGATTCGATTGCTTTAATATAGTTGCTAAGCAATTTATGATCGTCACAATGCGTATGGTAAAGTGGAGCTGATGGTGACTTCACCATCAGCTCAAGTTCTCCTGGTTCTTACCAAGAGAACTCCTCAACAATTAACGTCCCAGCATCGGGAAAAGCAATATTTTGTAACAGGTGATGAGCAGTTGACATTAGGGTTTGAAACGGTATGCTCTTGAGGTGGTCCCATTGTCACCAAGTCAGAGTCTGATGAAGGGATCCCATGAAAGTCGAGGAAAATCCTCTTTGGTAGGCATGTACAGTGTGTTAGTTGAACTCTCTCAAATCAAATGAAACCTATTGATGATTCAAGTGTTTGAGTCCGAGAGTCATCACTTACCTATACTCCGACTTTTAATTAGCTGCAGTAAAATAACACTACTTAATAACTCATTTCGGACTGCATTTAGAGATATGCATGTCAAATTAGTTTTATTTGTTACACTACTCTGTACTAGAAAAACAAGGTTTGGTTGATGGCCGCGAAAAAACAACAAGACGACAATTTCAGATGATGTTACAAAACCGATTTTGAATTTTTTTTTTTTATTTAAAAGGGTATACTTCCAGATTGGTCCCATTTTTGTCAAAATCCAGTTCTGATGATGGGATCCATAAGGAATTAAGGGAACTCCTCAAATATTATAGGCATACATATAGCAATTCTGGTATTTTCATCGACAACTCAAGCATTATCATTCAGAAAGTATAATTTGGTGAAGTGGAACTGATGAAGGAGACTACAGATAGCCACAGGAACTCTTCAATGATTATAAGTATTTCATGGGTGGAGATAAGATATCTCGATTAAGATAGTTAAGCGACTATGACGAAGCAAATTTAAATAAATAGTTCTGACGAAACTGGTACCATCAAACCGATCTTATG
Organism: Gortyna flavago; assembly: GCA_963669345.1. Classification (NCBI taxonomy): domain Eukaryota; kingdom Metazoa; phylum Arthropoda; class Insecta; order Lepidoptera; family Noctuidae; genus Gortyna; species Gortyna flavago. The sequence goes on from OY770149.1 coordinate 12,610,338, forward strand.
AAGCTGGAAGGTAGGTACCGGAGCATCGTAATAAAACAATGTATTCTAGCCGTGTTTGGGCTTATCGAGTAAATGCGAACCACATGATACAGGAGATGTGATACGAGAAGCTATTTCGAAGGCTACTGCTCGAAAATGAAACCGCTGAAGACTGTTTTATAAGACGCCAAAGAGATCTTCGCCCTTGAGTCGTAGGTACATTAAGTGTGGCTTTGATTGTCAGAAGACAGATTTCGTAGCCTCATTATTTCCGTCAATGATCTGTCGTCGTGTGGTCGCTTTAATAATTTGTTGGCATCCAAATCTGACAAAACGATACCTTCCAAACTTCTGACACGACTTAGCGCGACGTATATTTGCCCTTTTGCAAAGTTTTTTTTACCAAGGTCGATCACAGCTCATTCTGTACAACTTCCTGTCACTGTTATATATTTAGCAAGTAGTGGTATACGAATTGGTGTGGGGTAGGTACCACAACTCAAAAGTGAAAAATAAAAACTTTTTAACAAAAAAAACAACCGACTTCCAACAAAACACTACAAAGTGAAAAATAACTTTAATTTCAGAAGTCGGTGTCAAAAAACGAAAATGCAGAACCAACGACACCGACTTCTGAAATTAAAGTTATTTTTCACTTTGTAGTGTTTTGTTGGAAGTCGGTTGTTTTTTTTGTTAAAAAGTTTTTTGTAAGGCATATAACCAAAATTGGTACTTTGGTACCTTCATTCACTATATAGTTAAAGTCAACACAATTTATACGCTACGCGGGACGTAAAAATTCGATATCGTTTTGGGTGGAAGACAAGGACCGAGTTGGTAGTCGTCATAATCATAATCAGCCTATAAGTTTCCCACTGCTGGGACACAGACATCCTCTCTGTTAGAGGGAGTGGGCCTTAATCAGCCACGAAGGCCCAGTGTGTCTTCGAATTTTTGGTTCTAGGTCATGCGGTCATGCCGGTTTACTCACGATGTTTTCCTTCACCGTTTTTGAGAGCAGTGGTGATGAAACAAACTACACAAAGTAAAGCAAAACCCCACAGCAGAACCCAGGCAGGTAGCTGCCTGGGTTCGCAACCACGGCACGTGTCGGGGGCGTCATCACGTGTCCTGTTGCCACGTCACCGGCGCCGATGAACTTCTGCAATACCAGAGCCTTTCTATTTCACAGATGCTTTGCTATCCCAGAGACACAGCCAAAATGTCGCATGAGCCTGTATCTTCATTAATTTCAGCCGAAGGACGTCCACTGCTGGACATGTGCCTCCTCCGAGCACCGTCACTTTTTACTAGCAGCGCCCCGCGGTTTTACCCGCATAAGAGTCGATCCTGTGGGAATGTCGGGATAAAAAGTATCCTATGTGTTATTCTGATGTATAAGCTATATTACTGTAAAGTTTAATTAAAATCCGTTCAGTAGTTTTTGCGTGAAAGAGTAACAAACAACCATCCATCCATACGTCCTTACAAACTTTCGCGTTTATAGTATTAGTAGGATTTGTAGGATAGTAGGAAGTAGCATTCAATCTCCTTTGGTCTTTATTAGCTCCCTACTAGAATTGTCGCACTGACAGGTGTCAGGAAAGCATTCGACGCCCGCACTTTAGTCTACCACAGAGTACTTTTTGGTCTACGTTATGCAAAGTTGGAAGTAAGACATTATGCAAACCGACATAACTTACTATCTCAGCTGCGAATTGAAATGGACAAGGAAGAGATGCTATCATATAAAGATGGTTGCGTTTAAAGCCACCGCGAGTGATGAGACTTAAATTACGTACATCTGGTGAGGAAGCAGTTAGTCCCGCTAGCAGGCTTGCTAACTTGCTAATCTTTTTTACACAACCTGACATCACGCTCGCAATCCCCGAAAGGTTAGGCAGAGGTGTACCAGTGTGTGTGTATAGTACACTACATTTATTACTTTTTATTTTAAGTACGCCAGTTATGTTTAAGTCCCATGTAATAGGGGGTGAGCCTGTTGCCACATCAACCGGGCAAAAATCCAGACTCCGTTTAGCTACTGAAAAATCCAAATGGAAAACGCCAATATCACTCTGCCCGACCTGGGAATCTAACCCGGGACCTCATGCTCAGCAGTTGCGCTTCCGACCACTATACCAACGAAGCAGTCAAAAAAGGTACTTATGTTAAATTCGTTGAAAATTTATCTCGATAACATACGACATAATTATAGCCATTGATATCAACATCGAGAAACCTAGATAAGATTTTCAAATAAATAGGTCCGTAAATTAAGTTTCATATTCCCCTTTTCCCGAAAATTAAAAAAGTATTGTCTGAAAACCCCTTATTATACTTATTAATCCAAAAGCGCTTTTTTTTTTAACATACATAGTGACACACAACCATTCTGCTCATCCTCACATTAAACAAACCGTGAAGATACAACAAATACGAAAGCGATACCTAACACATTGCATGTCGTCGGCACATAACAAGCACCATCTAATAATTATGTCCCAGACTTTCACAGTCTAATGATTAGGAGTTAGATTTCAGGTCAACGAAATAACAGTGCAATTTTGTTTTGATAGAGGTTTTGAGTAGAGTCGAGTGGCGCAGTTGTTAAGCGCTTCGTCGACTGCACGTAAGGTCGCAGGTTTGATTTCTATAGGTAATGACCAAAAACTTTTGCATTTAGATACCACTTTTGTATCTACAAAGGTATCTATATAAATGCAAAAGTTTAAACGCATCTGCATAGCTATTCACAACCATCCAACAGGTTATCGTATCGAAAATGACCCATTTCGATAAGCTGATTTGCACAGCTGTCGGAAGAATAGAGGTTAAAAGATTTGATTTAAACTGACAAAATTTATCGGGTTTTGGACTTGTGAACAGCGTTTAGAGGACTCCTACGATAACATTGATTGATGTTCGATACGATACGGGAGCGTATCGAGTGGTTGTGAATAGCTATGCTGGGCTTAAAGATTTTGGATTTGTGTATCATTATCATCATCATCATTTCAGCCGAAAGACGTCCACTACTGGACATAGGCCTACCCCAAGCACCTCCACTTCGACCGGTTCTGTGCTTCTCGTATCCAACGGGTTCCTGCGGCCTTCACCAGGTCATCGGTCCACCTTGTGGGAGGCCTTCCAACGCTACGTCTTCCGGTACGCGGTCGCCACTCCAGAACCTTTTGGCCCCATCAGCTATCTCTTCTGCGAGCAATATGCCTTGCCCACTGCCACTTAAGTTTGGCAATTCTTCGGGCTATGTCGGTTACCTTGGTTCTCCTACGGATCTCTGTGTTTGTATGCAGGATATAAAATAGTGCTAAACATAGTGCGTTCATTCGAGATAAAGTGATTCGGAATTTCGAGTTGCGGCCTAACGTATGTGTCAAAAAAATTTACTTTATTAATTTATATCCCGAAGGACTCTCCCCGATCCCTCTTATTAATTGCTTAGAACTTTCCATACATTAGTATCCAAGAGAACTTCTAAAAGATCAAAAATAAGGTAGAATATATAAAAAATAATATTTGCACGCAACTTCGAAGAGCAAAAAAGCAATTCGTACATTCTAATTGCGAGACAACTGTATCCATTCACAGTAAACAGTACAAAAAAAGGCAAAACAAAACGAAACAAAAGAAGTGCCTGATATAAATCTCACGAAGACTTTCATACTAAGTAAGTATAAATATCTTCAAACCAAATCGTACAGCAAAGGAAAAAATCGACCAATAAGTGAAAGCATAAGAGTATCTAATACATAATATAGAATCTTGAATATACAAATAGTCGTACTAATATTATTTAATGCGAAAGTATCTGTCTGTCTGTGACGGCGTAGCGGCAGAACGGATTTGGATGAAATTTGGCTTACATACCGCGTGTGGATTAAGACATAGGATACGGTTATCCCGTTAGTACGATCCCGTGCCTCACCTTTCCACGCCTAAACCACTGAACACACACAACACATTATCCATCGGAATCGTTTTGACAGATCAACAACATAAATTGCGTTATTTACGTGTTGAGCAGACAGATTCTTCGAACTTATGAAGAAATGGATTAGCAATTTGAAGGATACAATTTAACCCGAGAGGAGGTACATTGTGTCCAGGATAATTCTCGGCGCGAAAAAGCAAGTATAGAATAAGTAGAATAATACTAGGTACCCTAGGCACTAGGTACTTAATATTATAAATGTGAAATTTTGTCTCCTTTATTCATAAACGTTGATTAGCGACTGCTTGACCTTGACCATACAGTTTTGACGTTTGAACGTCACTTAACTTTAATCAACGTTTATAAATAAACTCCCTTATGTTTTGATATTTATTACCTACATAGCAAAAACGGCTGAACGGATTTTAATGAAATTAGGCACCTATCTGTGTGCCAAAGTTTATTAAAATCCTTTCAGCCGTTTTTAGCCTGGATTAACACATAGGATACTTTTTATCCCAGTATTACGTCCCCGTGGGATATTTCCGACCACTACGCGGACGAAGCCGCGAGCAAAGGCTAGTTTAATATAAAAATAAACCAAAAGTGCAGTATGCAAGTTAGATAATACCCGCCTCTTACCGGAAACCTTGGGTACAGTCGCGGCTCGCATGTAATACTAGGTAATGTAGGTCTGCGAGGAAGTGTGTGAGCATATCTGATGGGTTGAATGACTTTTGTCTGAATAAATAAATAAATAATTATTATAATATAATTAACTGTTATTAGGACAGACTACTGTTGCTTCGTTCGCTTACACGCTTCCTTTTGATGTAGTCTTGATTCTTGCTTTATGCTCGGTTCCTTTAAACAAAAGCTTTGCTTACCAATGGTGACATATTTTCTTGCCAAATTGGGCATATAAATCGATTCGTAAGCTTATTTTACCTGTGATAGCTTCTCCCATATGGGAGGATCTACTATGCAAAGCCATGAGGTCTTCGTTTTATATTATTGGTAAAGATACAAGAGTCATACATAATTTTACCCAATAACGGCCCGTAAACTATAGGAATCAGCCATTAGTTTACCTCTGTATCTACCAATTAAGTATAGATAAATAACACGAAGCAGTTGCACTAGGATCTTTAGCGGTTGAATGAAATTAACTGGGAGATGCTAATGAGTGTTGGTAAACATCTGGGACGTTTTGGGAAGTTGTATTGAAAATGCAAGATGGGTGTGTTAGTTCCGATTTTGGTCAGGCACCAAAAGACCCTTGTTTAACTAGAAAGGTACCTATAGCTCCACTATTTGTCAGATTGACTCTTTATTATGTGGCCCAATAAAAACTTTTTAGCACGCTAACCAAGGTCATGGTCTATCCGTATGCCAAATTCCATACACATATTATTTATTCAGTCGTTAAGGCGTGAAAAGGTAGAACAGACATACAGAGTTATTTTCCCTTTTTTACTAGCATACGCTGTCCCATAATCCTGGCCAAAGGCCTCCCTCCACTCCTTCCATCTGTAGTGAGCCTGCACGGCTTCCTTCCAGTTTTGACGGAACCTATCCAGCTCGTCCCGCCATCTCTCTCATCACTTTCGCATTTATAAAATAATATTAATATTAGTGTAGATTACATATATGTATAACCAATATTAAAGTAAGGATTGATAAAGCTTATGGTGCACAAATTGTACCTAATTATCTTCAGTTGAACGGAGTAAAAGTGAATGGGAATCTCTGTGCGTGCCTCCATAATGTACCTAATCTGTGATTCAAAGATTACATCGTCATTTTATAGTTAGCTGAAGCGGCTGATGGTGCAGGTACAAATTGTTCTTAATTAACGATTTTATCATTTGGTCCAGTCTATAATTGAACAGAGTTCTCATAGGACCAATAATTATATTTCAATGATAATGTTATACCTAACCACCATCAATATATTGAATGAACTCATCCTATCGCAGTCTACTGCTAGACATAGGCATCTCCCACGCTACGCCACAACACCGTCCTCCGCCTTCCGCATCCAGTCTGTCCCAGCGACTTTCTTAAGGTCGTCTGTCTATCTAGATGGGGGGCGTCCCACAGTTCACTTACCGATACCTACGCGGCACCTAACCATGATTGCCAATTTTTCTATAGCTATTACTGCTAACGTAATGTTACTATGAATTACTTTTTTTCAAGGTTTGGGCAAAAACTAGGTTTTTACGGTACCGTCTACACCTATAGATCACAGCTTTGATTCCCACAGTATCTATTTATTATTTATTTTTAGAATGATTGCCACTTCTTCTAGGATCATTAATGTATCAAAATACCAAGCGACAAAAGTTTGCATCCTAAAGGACCAACATTAATAAAATAATCAAAATATAAATGTCGAATGTCGAACGAGTCATGGGCCAAATCCACGGCCATGTGGGTCCCAGAAAACATCCGGCGTCATCGACGCAGATCCAGGAAAAGATGGCGGGACGAGTGTGACGCCTACAGACAGGATTGGTCCACACTAGCTCAAGACAGAGACGAGTGGAAATGAGAAAGGGAGGACGTTGCCCTGCAGTGGGACAACATAGGCTGAAAATAAATAAATATAAAAACTCAATATTACCGGTGACTGTACCTGCCCGGTACAGTGAATAGCTCTTTTGTTTTAGCTTCATTATATTTAAGACAATGGCATCAATCAGTAGTGTCTAGTTGCTTCATTTCCGTATACACGAGCTTTTGTGATGTAATGGAATTCAAGTCGTTTTTTAATTTAACTAAACTTAATATTACATAAAAAGAGAAAACACTTCATGTTTTTGTTTTTTTTTACGCTTTCACGCTAAAACGGCGGTTGGTCTGTAAATGGGTGACCATCTTTACATACCAAGACCCCTCTGTGCCTCGGAAAGCACGTTAAGCTGTTGGTCCCGGCTGTCATTCGTGGATCTTTGGCAATCGTTACGTGTAGTCAGAACCCCGAAAGTCTGACAACCAGTCTTACCAAGGGATTCGCATTACCCTGTAACTGGGTTATGGAGGTCAGACAGGCAGTCGCTTCATGTAAAATAGTGGTATTCAGCTACACCCGGTTAGACTGGAAGCCAACCCCAACATAGTTGAGAAAAGGCTAGGCAGATGATGGAACGTAGTAGAAATAGTAATTTAACATTGAACATAACAAAAATCACGCCTATATTCGCCGAAGGGCGGTAGGCAGAGACGTGTGTATGTGTAATAACAAGTACCTATAATACTTTTGGCTTTTGAGAGCAGTGGTGGCCCAGTGGTAACGACCCCGTCTTATGAGGTTGTAGGTCGTGGGTTCGAACCCAGACAGGCGCTTTACTTTGTGTAAATAATTTGATCACCACTGCTCTCAAAACGGTGAAGAAAAAACTATTGTGAGGAAACCGGCATGACCTAGAACCAAAAATTCGAAGACGTGTGACATCTTCCAACCCGCACGGGGCTGCGTGGTGGGTATATAGCCCACTCCCTCTCACAGAGCAGTCTTGTGTCCCAGCTGTGGGAACATTAAAGGCTGATTATGCTGTATACTTTTAGTCAGTTATGTTGTCCCTTGTAATAGAGGAGTGGGCGTCTAGTGTCACTAGCTGGGAACAAATCGAAACTCCAGTCTGATTACTGAAACTCCATAACATTACTCTATCTGGGAATCGAACCAGAGGCTTCTAAAAACTCGCCGCAATCTAGTAAAAAGGTTATTAAATTAAATAGAGGTGATGCAAAATTGAAATATTTTTATTCCTTATAAAGTATGTACATCGTAGTCTAGTTTTTTATCATAGCATTATAATTAATTATATCTAAATTAGAAATGAGCAGTCAGTCTGTCTATCTCGTACAAGTCAGACATTATTTCTTCCACCTTGGTGCCGATTTTCTTGGCGATCTGTAACAAAATCATTGTAAATTAACCGGCTTCAAATATGAGAAGGTTGTTTACAGAAGATGTTGAATAGTTTGGTCCTTAATGCATAATACAGAGTCATCTAGTATAAGTTTTAAGAAGCTCTCATCAAGTTGTGCCATCTTGGATTTTCATTTTGACCTCACTATTGGCTTCAGAAAACAACTATCTCTCTCTTTCGTAGGGAGGGAACGGTTTATCGTTACGTGACGATTTCTACTAGTTTACTTCTACCGCAAACCGAGTTAAAGAATTTCGTTCCAATAATATGGCGGCGTTATTTTTGAAGTTGATATGAACAATATATAACAAAATGCGCACTCACGTCCAGCCTGTCCGCGTTGGGCAGCGCGCAGTAGCGCGCCAGCAGCTCGCCGTCCAGCACGCCGCGCGCCGCGCCGCCGCCCGCGCTGCGACGCGCTGACTTGTACGTCCTGTGCGCAGGGAGGTTACCGTGCTGTTCATCTTCATTATGTTAACTAACAACTCAGTTTAAAACTTCTTAAATAAAGTTTACTGTACAACAACATTAATTGATTTTATTTTTAAAATATTATTATTTATTTTGACGTATAATAATAGATTGTACAACTAGTGCATGAAAGAAGCCATTCTAACCCCTAGACGTTTTTATCCACCCGAGCCGCAAGCGAGGGTGGATAGTTAAGTTGAGGGGTAAAATGGCTAGTTTATGCCCGAGTTATACACTCTGCTTTTAACTTCGATTGCGAAAAAATGAAACAGACATAAAGAATGTTGCAAAATTGAAGAAGTTTTTTTTTCAACATTTGTGTCAATCGACTTGAGTACTTCATACTGCCAAGTCATCAAAACGTTTCTTTCCATTTTTAAATAATAAATGAATACTATTTTTCATCCCATTCTATTCGAAAAAGACAACTTGGTTCGCCTTTAAGTGCACCCAAAGGTGTTATTTTCTATAAGAAACTTTTATAAACTCTATTTGAAGTTACCAGATATCATGCTGTATACAGAATACTGTTTTAGTCGTACTTCTACTACCCTTTTGACAGATTCTGGAGCGGACTTAAATGTTAAATTAAATTTTCATAATGAGCAATAGCGTTACTAACATTATGGACTAATTAATTTACGAAAAATATTAATATTTATTGATATTTTTGATAAAATACGATTGACCTTCTGTGCCCTTCAAAGTATGTCACCTGCGACCGTACAGTTTAGTATCGTTACCTCAAAACTAAAATAAAAAGTAAGTGGCAAGTATTGTCTACAATCCGTCAGTGTCAAGTGTAAAATTATAATATGTCAAAAATATATTAAATTTAAACATTCCGACTTGCCTCTTATTCGTCTCGTTTATAAATCTGATTACATTGTTTCAACAATCGACAATATTTAATATATCGGAAGAACTATGGAATACAAAAAAAATGGAATGAAATGCTATAGAATGAAAAATTTTAATAGATTGATACTTTGACACTTTGATAGGTGTGGATGACGTTGTGTTGACAGATTGAAATTTTTTATTTCTGTACTTGTGAGGCAACAGCACTTAATCTTTAGTGCCACTGATGACGTAAACTACCGTAAAAATAAAAAAATAACTATTGAACCAACCATCAAAATATTCAAATTAGTTTCTCAAAATGCTCTAAATTTTCAAAAAAATTAAATAAATTGTAATGGTTAGAAATTTTGGACAATCCCCATTGCGAAAATGTATCAAATGTAAATATAAGTTTTTAGCTGCTTTATTATTAGATACTATTTAATTTCAATTTAGTTGTTTTATTAAATAATAATATTACAATAAAATATAAGGCGCCTTTTATTTTCTCATAGTGGGTGATGAAAAGTACAGTGTATCACTCGGGCGCAAAATATATTTTTGGCTCGGGCGATGTACTTTGAATCCCTCGCTACGTTCAGGATTCTACTAAAGAACTCTGGATTCAAAAAAGCGCCCTCGCCGTAAATATATTATTTTGCTCCCTTATGATACAATCTACTATTATCTGGTTTCATTCAATGAACGATAGAAAACACGGAAGTGATATTAAATTAAAGGAAATAAAATAAAGACTTTAATCTGCGTCTTTTTATTGTGTTGGGCCTGATTATCTTAGCCTTAGAAAAAAAATACTTTATGCACTAGAACATAAAAAGCGATTTTATGTCGCCTACGCACAACATAAAGACGAACTTTTAGAGCATGAGAAGTGAAATAATGTTTTTTACAATCAATTTACAGTAATTATATAACGGAGAATGTAAGTTTTGTCTCGTTATCATCAGCCATATTTTAAGTACTGTGGGAGTTCTATGGGTAGTGTTGGTAAGTGCGGAACGCGCGACAGTTTCTGAGCGCATGTTGTTCGTACGATGTCCAAAGTCCAAGCTCGCTCCCCCAGCTCGCCGCTCGCTTGTCTAGGCACCCCACGAACTCAGGCTAGACTCTGTCGAGCGCCACCAGATGGCGCTGGCGTTCCGAATAGTCAAACGAATGAAGTATTTCCGACATATATATCAGAGGAGCAATTCTGCTAGTTTTAAGAACGTTCACTATCAGATCTCTGTCTCAATCAGTCAAAAAACCTCTAATTTTTCCTACATAACATTGATTGTTGCCGAGATGAGATTGCTAAATTTTGAACGTTTTTAATTAAGGGAATTTGCCTTCGGTTATAATTTGCTGCACTAAACGTTAGCGATTTTAATTCCAGAAAATATCTCTTGATTTGTAACCTTTCGTTTAGTTTTACTGACCTGAAGGCCCTGGGGTTCAGTCCTGCTATATGACAGCAGTAGTTGTTCATGACATTCTGCAACATCAGCAGTCGACGATACATCTTCTCTGTGATGGGCAGCACGTAGCCGACGCCTCCGTCTAGAGTCGCTGTAAAGGAAATCATTTACCATTAACAAGCTATAATATATGGTGGAAAAGGATCATCACATATCCGTCAACTACACATTCTGTACATCAAACTACATTGCATAAAAATAATTGCTGAGAAACGACTTTTATTTTTGGTGTGAAAATTTGTTGTTTGCGGTAGTACGCAATGTACCGAACACACTCAAAGCATTGTGCTTATGCGTGCACGCAACGGTACAGGGGTCGTGGGGGTATTTAAAGTTGTGTTATAACATTAAAAACTTGTTTTCGTAAAAAAAAACGTCGGTAAAAACGGAACTTTTGCCGTCTACAACCTACGACAAATAAATGATCACAATTAGGGGAGTACAAGACTGTGACTCTCAACTTCGTCAACTGTTACACTCTTTATAAACAATCGATAAAATTATTTTTTAATTTTTTTATAAATCTATAAATATTCTAAAAAAATCGGATATTATAATTATGTGCGAGGTAGATGAATACGATGATTTTCAGGGTCAAATTAAATTAACTAGCAAATGCCCTTCGATCATTTCCCCTCCCCTTTTTATATACTTGTACATAATATTATTTTAAGACTGTTAGCTTTTTAATTTACTAGCGAAACTCCGCATATGTGATTGATATCGATAAAACAATAATAACTATTTTAAAACTCATTGTAATGGCAACACTAGCTGTAGTCTGCCAACACTAATATAAAGCTTGCCACACTGACAAGACCCTTTTCCACGTCCCGGACAGAGAGACATCACTGTAGTAATTGTAATATTATTTAAAACCTCAACAAAATCATTAATTATCATCACAAAGAAGCAAAATTTGGGAAGCTTCGTCGAGTCTTCTCGTCGCGTATTCCGCAGAGCCTAAAGACAAAAGTCTTTAATCAGTCCGTCCTTCCTGTTATGACTTACGGAGCCGAAACGTGGACACTCACGATGCGGCTGGTCCATAAATTCAAGGTCGCTTAGCGAGCTTTGGAACGGGCTATGCTTGGAGTCTCTCTGAGGGATAGAATCCGGAATGAGGTGATCCGGCAGAGAACCAAAACTGTTGACATAGCTTACACTGCTTACAACATAAGCAAGCTGAAGTGACATTTTCATCGTCATTAGATATCGATACAATGGTATCGATATCTAATGACGATGAATATGTCACTTAACTTTTACTGGTAGAATTATATTATAATGATGTACTGTGTGAAAGATGATATGGTTAGAAAGGGGGTGACTAACGAGATGATCACTAATAGAGAAGTATGGAAGAAAAAGACAAGTTGCTTCGAGACCATAAATAAATTGGGATAAGCATGAAAATGATATAAAATGATAGTAATAACTCACTGAACATGGTAACGTGTCGTTTATGCGTGGTCGTGGGCACGTGTCTCGCGTTGATGCGGAACATGGCGTTCACTTGCTGCCCGAGGTGGTAGTCACCCTTACGTATGAGGCGTTGACCTGAACAATAAAAGTAAGTTTTATGGTGAATTCTGCTGAAAACTTATGAGGGTTAATACACAATCAGCTTATAATGTTCTCACTGCTGGGACACAGGCCTCCTCTCTGTGAGAGGGAGTGGGCCGTAATCCACCACGCGGGCCCAGTGCGGGTAGGTGTCACATGTCTTCGATTTTTTGGTTTTAGGACATGCCGGTTTCCTCACGATGTTTAGTTCACCGTTTTAAGAGCAGTGGTGATGAAATTAAACACACAAAGTTAAGTGCTTGGCTGGGTTCGAACCTACAACTCGTAAGTCGCGGCCGTTACCACTAGGCGACCCTGCTCTCTTTTAGGAAATTACAACAACTGGAGCTCCGCGTAGACCAAAAATAGGGCCGATGAATTTCTGGTGTATTTGAATCTAAAATTTATTTTCAATGTCATAAAGTGTAAAGCTGTATGAACATCGACGCAGATATAAAACGGCACTTAGTTTCTCATTTGGTCTTTAAAACGCTAATTTTAAGGATTATTTTTGAATGTCATAAAACCAACGACCAAACGAGGCAAGCAGTAAGCTTCTGAAAATGGTCCTATTAAACTTTTCGTTTGTTTAGAAGAAGCTTAGAGTTGTCTGCACTTGTCTAAAGGTGAGTACAGACTAGAGCATTTATTTGTAACAAAACATCGAACATTCGCCGTTTTTCAATTTTATCGAATCGCACTTTGAACACGACACTCGATGCTTTGTTATAACCTGATGATTTTAAAATCCAACCAGTGTATTTGGTGTAACATTTTATTGAGCAAAGTCACGACCGGTAACCTGTAGGTCCGACATTTCAACAATGAACGCAAGGTAGATAGAAATGTTACAGGTAAATGCTCGTCGAGCATTCGCAGAAACGTTACATAGTTACATTACATAGAAATGCTTTTGGAAACTGAGCCTTTGGCCTGTATCCGAAATGCTCGAGAAAATGCTCTAGTGTACTACCTTATTATAACTTTATGTACATAGGCCAGCAAGTCAAGCTACCGCAATCTGTCAGATTTCTTTGATAGATTTTCAACTTTACTGCAAAGGAATATGGTTCATATTCAATTGGGAAAATTTGACAGTTGGGGTAGCTTGATGTGCTGGCCTCTGTACATTACTATTAATATTTACCTCCATAGCTCTCTCTCGCCTGCGGCTGGTACATGAACAGCGCAAGGTTCCCTTCAGCCTCGCTCACTAAGAAGCCTAGCGTTGTGTTGTCGACCATGAATTCCATGTCAAGTATCTGTAACAAATGAAGATCTTTATACTTTATATTTCCTACAGCAGCACCCCGCGGTTTCACCCGCATAAGTGTCGATCCTGTGGGAATGTCGGAATAAAAAGTATCCTATGTGTTATTCTGATGCATAAGCTATATTACTGTAAAGTTTCATCGCAATCCTTTCAGTAGTTTTTGCGTGAAAGAGTAACAAACATCCATCCTCACAAACTTTCGCGTTTATAATATTAGTAGGATAGTAGGAAGTAGGATAGTAGGATTAGTAGGATATAGTAGGATAGGATAGTAGGATAGTAGGAAGTACGATTAGTAGGATAGTAGGAAGTAGGATGTGTTTATTTCGAGTATGTCCGACTAGTTTCAAACTTCAACGAAGCATGAATAATGTTTGCTAATGGTGCAATCAATATAATAAAAGTGTAAAAGCTTTAAAAAATCAAGTCACGAACGTTTTAAAATAACTGCTAGACAAAGACGACACTATCACAGAAGTGTGGATACAACTGTGTAACTTCACAATAGCGGCATACATTGTCCGTACCGCGCGACAAGGACGAGAATAATCCCTACCAAAAACTTTTAATGGGTGTAAAAGCAAAAAAGCTTTAGAAAAGGAAAGGATTGAAGATTGGAGTTCTTCTTCTTCTTCGTGTCGCTGGCACAACTATGTTTTAAATCTTGTTATCCCAAAACTTTGCCACTTCCACGCGTCGTCGGTGGCAGCGCAGAGGTCACTTTGACTGCATGTTTTGGGACACAGAGGGCAGGATAAGAGGTGGAGCATGGTTTGTGACATAGCTCCGCAATCACACCCTTCTGCCGTTCCGTCAAGGTAGCCCCACTTTACTAGGTTGGACTTACATCTTCCCACTTGTGTCCGCAGATGGTTCAGAGACTTCCAAGTGGGCCACGGGAGGTTACACCATGCAGGGAGATGCTCCTTTGGTGGTAGGTAGTGAGTAGGAGGGGGAAGAGTATCCTGCCACAGTTTGCAACGGGCGTCAGCCGGGTTTCCTGACAGAGACGCTGTCGATCTCAAGAAGTTGAAGAGATGAAAGAGAGCTAAGATTGAAGTTAAAAATACATTGCATGTTAAATAAAAGCTTGTAAAAATATGTATGTCACGTGATCAACTTTGAATGTTAATACATATCTCGGACACGTGGTCTTTACGGGGTTTGGTCTATTTATGTTTTCTGTTAACATTGATGTCAGCTGTCGATTTATATAGGTTTAAAGAGCGGACGAAATTTTGAAAAAAAAAAAAAACAAAATGGCGGAGAAGTAGATATGCCATGGACCTTCAAAGCCCTTTTAACCCAATAATATTGCAGTGACTTAGTCCGTACAATAAAATGGTCCGATTGTAGACTAGCATTGCCGATCACACGAGGCTTCAGGGGAAATCAGGGGGGGCTACAAGCTCGAAAATAGACCTTCATCCTATTAAACTATCACACTGGCTTACTAGTCTAAAACTGACGATAGTTCTGTTTTCACGACGCCAGAGTTAACTCGCTAGCTTACTAGCAGAATCTTGATATCCTAGCTTGAAAAGCTAGCCTTTTATAAACACTGGCATAAGTGTAGTAGCATAAGTAGCCTAAAATATTCCCACAGCTGCGACACACGCCTCCTCTCTGTGAGGGAGTGGGCCGTGCTCCACACGCGAGCCCAGTGCGGGTAGACGTCACATGTCTGAGATTTTTTGGTTCTAGGACATGCCGGTTTCCTCACGATGTTTTCCTTCACCGTTTTGAGAGCAGCGTTGAAGAAATAAATTAGACAAAAAGAACCGCCTGCTTGGATTGGAACCCACGACCTACAATTCGTAAGTCGGGGCTGCTGCTCTCATTAGTGTGGTAATAGTTACAAACTTCGTTTGAGTTCGAAATTATTTGGACAGTCCGAAGACAGATGACTCTCTCGTCTAGTTTCTAGAATGAGTCGCGACATGGCTACATGGCCAACTTATTTCAAGCTCCGTTTAAGCCCGAAATTTGTCGGACACGTCCGAAACCAAAATATTTCCTCGTCGTTTTATCGTCACATATCTGAACACTCCTCAAATCCCTGGACACAAGCAAGAGCGTCCTGAGGTGGTGAGAGATGTATATACACACTCTGGATGTATGAATACAGGGTCGAATTCAATTAGCTAGCGAAACTCCGCAGACGTGATGGGTATCGATATCTAAACACGCTATTAAAAAAAATTGATTTACTGACATATGTTTTTAAGTCAATGATCGCTAGTGATATTCCTTGATGTATGAGTTGAGAAAAGCAGTTTTATTTTGTTTTATCATGTTTATTACGTCTGTGAAGTTAGCACAAACAAAATTAGATTTTCTATACTAATACTTCCAAGACTACCTACGGTCGTTGACCTAAAAATATCATCAAATAATTTTTCTTTTTCATCACATCTGCAGAGTCTTGCTAACAATTTTTTTTAACCCCATATATCTGCAGTTAGTACCGTCACATACCTGAGCGCTCCTCAGGTCCCGGGACACGAGCGACAGTGTCCTGTGCTGGTGCTGATAGCGCAACAAAGAGATGGACTTGTACACGTCGGCTACTAGCACCAAGTTCTTCACTGACAGCATCTTGTGCACGTAGATCTGCGTGTCTATGAACGCGACGCCGACTAAGTCGTTGTCTTTGAGTTGCCAGATGTAGATCTGCGGAAGGAATAAAATAATGGTTTTAGTGACATCAAGTTTTTTATTGTGAAACATAACATCACGCCTTGTTTCCCAGAAGGGACAGGCAAGGTGTACAGAGTGACGAAATATACGTTTATTGCGGCATAAACAGCTGTAACTTTTTTTTACGTTAACTTAGCTTAGCTTGATTTTGTCACAGCTTCAAGGGACTATAGACCTAAGTATATGTTTTTAATTTCAACTCGATACCTCCACGCGTTCCCGAGATAAAGGGTCTTGACAGACAAACACACGGACAACAAAGTGATCCTATGAGGATTCTGTTTTTTCAAGTACGGAACTCTAAAAATAAAAACTAATTACTAATAAAAAGAAGTTATCGCAGCCAGAGACAAAATCAATAATAAGAAATATGTTGTAACTTTGTTTGTATCCGCCTGCATTCACTTCTCTTGTTTTATAATTGTCCCTTCTCTATGGAGGATGATTGAACTTTACACCCTGTTCCTCATACCTTCATATTTATTTATTATCAGTTTCTTTAAGCTTTCGCATACGGTCACATTTGAGTCCGAAACGAGTCCAACTGTTCGGACACATTTATTATGTTGTCTGTCGTAGGTACTGCACTTTTCTATGAAACAGCTTTTTTTTTTTTGTTTATAACTGACGATAAACTTTTTTGCGCTAGCTGGGAATTGGGATAGAATCATGTGCTCGATTCATGGTTTCAATTTCCACGTCGATGTACCTGCCACCCTGTTTAAGTACCATCGCAGCCATTTCCGCCTGATCACTTCGCCGAAAAATGTTTCGCCTAAATCCAGCGGCGACGCCAAGTCACGCCCTCTTAAAATGTTCGCATATTAGGAAAGCGACAACACAATCAGTTGCAACCTGCACTGTGCAGCTTAGTGACGCATCACATGTACTCCTTTTGTGAATTTTACGGATGAACTATTTGACCTTGGCGCGCTTAATAAAGAGCGCTTCTATTTTTTGAGTGCAAGCAAATATGAAGTTAGTCGTGGTCAGGCGGCAGTGTGAGTGTGTCTCGTGCAGCACCTTCTGTCCGACAGCTGATATGAGGTAGCCCAGCACTTGTGTGAGCGCGGTGACGGGGCCCTTCTGTTCCTTCGCGTACAGCTCCTTGAAGCGGTTCTTGGTGAGAGGTTGGCCGGGCTCCGGAACCACGTCTATTATGTCGTAGATTATTATCTGGAAAAGAGTAAATAGGTGAAAAATACCATTGATAAACCAAGAAAGAGTGGTGGCCCAGTGGTAACAGCCCCGACTTACGACATGTACGTCGTGGGTTCGAACCTAGGCAGGCGTTTTACTTTGTGTGAAAAATTTCATCACCACTGCTCTCAAAACGGTGAAGGAAAACGTCGTGAGGAAACCGACACGTCCTAGAACCAAAAATTCAAAGACGTAACATCTACCAACCCACACCGGGCCCGCATGGCAAGTTACAGCCCACTCCCTCCCAGCAGTGGGAATATTATAAGCTGAAAAAAGCGTGTTTTTGAGCTATTTTAAAAAGCTAGTTTTTTTTTTCTAAACCTCTTAATAATAATAATGAACTTACTCTTCCTCTTGAGGTGATATCTTCACTGTAATTGTAGTTTGTTCCTATCGCTATGTAACCTCTTAGTCCGGACCTGAAATACAGAGACGCTTATTATAGTTTGTGAATAATAATAACGCTTTATTTCCAACTTTACAATTTAGCAGAATAGCACTATGTAGAACAGACTATATAATCCTAAAAAATTTAAGAATACCACTAAGTTAAAACCTCTAGCACCCAAGCTAAGATTAAACTTGTGTTATAGATGAATATAAAGTAATGGGGAATGTTTTTGGTCCCTGCAAACTTGCACGAGGCCACGGGATCCCAACCAAATGTAGTTATATTACAAATGACTCCAATTCTTTAATCAGATGGCTAAACGAGTAGAGACCAAAGAAACGATGGATGGACTGTGTGATTGATGATATTGCTAGAAAGATAGTGACTACCGAGATGACGACTAACAGAGAAGTATAATGGAAGAAAAACACACATTGCGACGACCACAAACAAATTGAGTTACGGGAAGAATGATGATATTCATTTTATTTTTAGATTCACATTTTTGTTATGAAAAACAAAGTCCTAGATTTCTGACATCATGAAAATCCATACTAATATTATAAATGCGAAAGTGGGTCTGTCTGTCTGTTACCTCTTCACGCTTAAACCGCTGAACCGATTTAGAGGAAATTTGGTATAGAGATAGTTTGAGTCCCGGGAAAGGACATAGGATAGTTTTTATCCCGATATTCCCTCGGGATCGACACTTGGACGAGTGACACCGCGGGGCGCTGCTAGTAAGTAATATTATATCACTAGCAACGCCCCGCGGTTTCACCCGCATAAGTTACGGTGATATTTTTACGTGGTGATTTTTAACATAGTGATTTTTTAACGCGGTCATATTTTACGCCGTGACATTTTACTCCGTAAAATATCTTGTAAAAAAAAAAAAACTGGAAATAAACACTTTTAAATTTTTTTTTTTCATGACGAGGTTATATTTTACTCGGCGATTGTTTTTACGTGGTGATTTTATATTGTTCACTGGATTTCAGTTCACTGAGTACCTGGACTTACTACCAATCTCCAGTCATATTCCTTTAATCGCATACTTTGAATATAGGACTGACTATTGAAGGTAATATAATAAATAATCATAATTCAGTGGAAGTACTTACCTAGTGCCCTCATAAGACAGCGAGACGTTCTTCAAGCACGTGACATGTTCCCATTCGTCGAGCTCTATCCGCGTGTTGGGGATGATCTCCCAGGAGACAGGCGAGAACAGAGTCACGAAGAACTTGTCTTGTAGAGGGTAGGGGAATCTAGATCATAAAATACATTCAAATAGAGTGAATGATATGAATTTCACCCGTCTAATTGAGGTACCTGGATAAAGAATAGAATGGATAAATCAACTTTACTTGAGCAGGTACCCCATCAAACCTTTCGACGCGTAAACTCTAACAGTATTAGTCAAAAAGCGAAAAATAAATCAGCTATTGCATAATTTTTACCTTGTAGGTATTGCGCTTTTGTATGAAACAGGTGCTTATTTGTAATTTAAAAAAAAAACAGTGGCACTCCGGGAGTGCCGGCAGAAGTGAAAACTTGATCAACGAGTACATCCCGAGGACAGCCGAACACATCCGAATGTAGCGCGGTGTCGGTAACAGTGCCGCGAGTTCAATGGTTTTTTTCCATCTCAAAAAATGCCCAACGCGCCCAAAGAAGTTTCCACTTCAAAAAATATTACGCTAGTAGCTACAGTTTCCGCGTCGACGTCCCTGACAGTGTACAGGTGACCTGTAGCTGCAGAGAGGGAAATTTAACTGTTAATAGCAGACAGTAGACTAATGTACACGTTTGTGGGGTCTATGAGGTTTTACAACTCTTTCGGAAGTACATCTTAGGGATCCGATGGACCGTTTTTATTACCTGTCCCCCTTATAATCACTGCTCTTCTCTTTGTCCTCGCCATTCAACTTTTAGTAGGAGATGGGAACCTTATGGTTACGGTGGTATTGCTCCGTAACCAGAAGGTTCCCAGGCATGGTTCAGTTAAAAAAAAGTGATCATTGTAACAAGCAGTACAAGTGACTCTCGGCTTCATTAAGCGTCTTTTTACACCCGTTATTTAGGCATTACAATTAGATGACACCGTGTGTTAGTAGAGCAGTATAGGCCGCGACTTACGAGATATAGGTCGTGAGTTTGAACCCAGGTAGGTATTTTACATTGTGTGTTTAATTTCAATCCCACTACTCTAAAACGGTGAAGGGAAACATCGTGGGGTAACATTTCCTAGAACCAAAATTCGAAAACGTGGCATCTAACAACCCGCACTGGGCCTGCGTGATGGATTACGGCCCACTCCTTCTTGCAGAGAGGAGGCCTGTGTCCGAGCAGTGGGAACATTAAAGGCTGATTATGCTGAGTGTTAGTCAAAACTGAAAACCCTTACCTGCCCTCCTTATTATCGCTGCTCATATCCTTATCTTTTCCATTAAAATTGTGGTAGGAAGTAGTGGGATTGTGCGTGGAAGCGATGAGGCAGTAGTTCTTGGATTCGAAATGGAATCCATCCTTTTAAGAGTTTCGTACTCAAAGGGTAAAATCGGGATCCTATTACTAAAACTCCACTGTCCGTCTGTCTGTTATTAGGCTGTATCTCATGAACCGTGATAGCTATACAGTTGAAATTTTTACAGAATGTGTATTTCTGTTGCTAAAAACAGAATAAAATATATATTTAAGGGGGGCACAACAAACGTGATATTTTTGAAGTTATTTTATATGTAGTGTAGTGTTAAATGTTGTATGGTGGTACGGAACACTTCGTGTGCGAGACCAATTTGCATTTGGCCGATTTTTAAGTACGAAGACTAGCATAATCTGATTAACTTACCCTGATTAGGATAAGAGATGGATTTGGCTTTACTTTGCTTAAGGTCTAGTTGAAAACAGCGTCAGGCACTAGTTTTCTAGCGTTTGTGCTGAATTGGGCCTATTTGGGGCAGCCGTGTGGCATGCGATACTGTTATAACTAAGTTTTTTTTTCCTTACCTGTCCCCTTTATTATCGCTGCTCTTCTCCTTGTCCTCGCCGTTGAACTTGTAGTAGGAGGTGGTGGGCGAGTGCGAGGAGGCCACGAGGCAGTAGGTCCTGGACTCCAGGTGGAACGTCACGAAGTGCGGCGTCACGCGCAGCGGCACCTTGCGCACCGGCCACGCCGCGTCGTACGACAGGTGCGTGGCCAGCGCGCTGATGCGCAGCGACGACTGCGGGCAACATGCTGCTGCTAGGAACTCATTTGTGTGGGAACTCATCTGAGGGACATCTCATCTAAGGGGCAACGCACCCTGTAACACGGGACTTATTTTCCTATTTCTCGGGGGTAATTCACACCAGCTACTGACACTCACCTTAGCATTGAAATAAAGGAACCCCTGCGGACAGTTGGTGTTGTTGAAGGGCGCGAAGGTGGCCACGGGAGCCTCCTCCGTGCACAGCGCGTGCAGGCGCAGCTCGCCGCGCGCCGACAGGAACAGGAAGTACGGCGACACGCCGCAGATGAACACGCCGTTGTAGCCGCCCACGTTACCTAACACACAAGGGGGACATTCTTTCAAATAAAACGTTTTTACAAAAAAAAAACATACTTGGAAGTATGTTTTTTTTTTTTGTAAATCCTGTTTGTGCTTTTGCAAATCACTACAAAGTTAACAAATTTCCGCTTTCTAAGACTTCGGGAAGTACCCTAGAGGTTTTATTTTATATACAGACCTGCACATCTCGTTACGGCGCGGGATAGGCGGGTGAAAGTTAGAGTTTTCTTAATTGTTGTTGTTGTTTATGTGCAAATCCTAGCCTTCATACAAAATTTCAACTGTCTAGGACTTCGAGAAGTACCCTAGAGGTTTTGATGAGTGAGTGAGTGAGTGAACGAGTCAGTCAATGACGAAATCAACGTATTTTAGGTATAAATAAAATCCAAAGTATGTAAGCTTGGCAAAAAAACGTATCCTAAGAATTGGAGCTCTCTTGTATTGTCCAGACCAAAGCTATGTTTAACAATACGACGAAACGCTTAGCAAAAAGTAGGTCGTGCCCCTGTTTTTTGTCTTGGAGGGGGCACCCAGATAAACAAACATATTAGCATTATAAACAGACTTAAAGATCAAATGATTAAAACCATCAAACAGAAGGCCAATTCTCGTAATTTAAAACGTTCAAAATCTAGTCGCAGTCTCATCTCAGCGACAAACAAATGTCAAAAACTTGTCAAAATGTAGGGAAATTAGAGGCATTTTTTGACAGATTGAGACTGAGATCAGACTGTGAACGTTCTTATAATTACGAGAATTGTCCCGCTGATGTCCGTCATTCCAATTGCGCAAGGTAATTTAATACGTCATTAATAGTAATGATGACGTATAAAAGTCGCTAAAGGGACTTGTGGCTAAGTAATAACAGCCGAACGGATTGATCGATCAGGTTAAGCTACGCATGCCGCGGTTGGTCTGTGGATGGGTGACCATCTTTACATACCAAGACCAATCCATGCCTCGGAAAGCACGTTAAGCCGTTGCCGTTAACGTACCGGCTATCATTCGGGAGTCTTTGACAGTCATTACGGGTCGTCAGAAGCCCGAAATTCTGACAACCAGTTTTACCAAGGGGTATCGTATTACCCAGTAACTGGGTTGTGGAGCTCAGATAGGATAAATAGTCACTCCATGTAAAATACTGATATTCAGCTGCATCCGGTTTGCCTGGAACTCAACCCCAAGGCACATGACGAATACCGTATAAAAGGCTAGGCACAATCATGATGAATGACGTATTAAAATATACGAGTCGTCATAGGGATGAAAAAACCCTTACAAACTATACCAGTGACAGTATCGCTCGCTGTTTCGGTTTTTATTATTTACCTCCGAAACTAAGCAGCTTAAATACAACCGAATTGGTAACCTCCTCCTTTTTTTGAAGTCGGTTAAAAAAGGTATCTTCTTTTATATTTTTATTTTTAAATCAAGAAATATTTGGCGCATTAATAATGTTGAAATGCCAGTTCCTAGCGAACCTGTTCATGCGCGCTTGCCAACGACGAAGTTGATGAGTATTTAAGAGCGATTACGACGTACGGCATTTCATACAAACTTTCAAGCCCTTGTTTTTCCAAATGAATAAACCGATTTTAATGAAACTTCATACGCATAAGCGGGATACAAAGGTCTATAAAGTTAGTTAAGAACATTTTCGAAAAATTGTGTTACAGGCAAATTAGACCGATTTTTAATTTTCCATAGGAAGAGATTTCGATTTATCTTTATTTAAATAAGACATTTCGAGAATGTTCTTTACTAACTTTTTAGACCTATGTATCCTGCTTATGCGTACGACGTTTCATTAAAATCGATTCATTCATTTCGAAAAACAAGGGCTTGAAAGTTTGTGTGAAATGCTGTACTTACGTCGTAAACGCTCTTAATAATAATGTATACCAAAAAAGCTTCGACCAACAGTTGCACTAGATTAAGAGGCAATGTTAGTCGAGAGAAAAATGTAATTAAAAACGTATAAAAACATCTATTGTGTTTTGATTAGCGAGCAGTGATAGCCCAGTGGTAACGGCCGTGAATTACGTGTTGTAGGTCGTAGATTTGAACCCAAATAGGCGCTTTACCTTGTGTTAATTATTTCATCAACACTGCTCTCAAAACGGTGAAGGAAAACATCGTGAGGAAACCGGCATGTCCTAGAACCATAGATTCGAAAGCATGTGTCATGTCCAACACGCACTGGGCTCGCGTGGTGGATTATGGTCCACTCCCTCTCACAAAGAGGAGGCCTGTGTCCCAGCAGTGGGAACATTATAGGCAGATTATGTTATACTCGTACATAAGACTTTTGCAACTTGACAGAACATTGAGATTTCTTCGTCTTCATCAAAATTCGTAGCGTAGTTTAGATGTAAGTTATTTCCACAAGCACATTAGTTTTCAAAATTCTGAATTTGCAATCTATTGTTAGACGAGAACAACAGCTGCCGACAAACTATTATGCAGTTTAGCAGACTTAATGCAAATTAATGTTGATACAGATTTTGAATAAATAAATAATAATAATAATAGACAAACAACGCGGTCACACAGACATACACGAAAAGCGGCTTTAATTTATAATTTATGTATAAAATAATTAAAACCACATTTTACATAATTTGTTCCACTATCGCGATAGAATTATGAAAATCTAGCGGATGATAAATGACTTACTGAAATATCGGCAGTGTCGTATATTCTCCTTCAGCAGTGCGGTCTCGTAGGAGTCCTCAGGCGTCGTCAAGGGTGCCGCACTGTACCCGAATGGAAACGATACGCGCGAACGACTGAAGCGGAGTTTCAGATTGCCTCGGGGATATTTGTAAGCCTACGAATGTTTAAAAAAAATTTAAAATTAAATAAATTATTTATTTTTACAAACAATGGCATCATATTAATTTAGACATGCATAGAAACTATTGACACTAGTTTGTGAGAGACTGGTACGTGTACTAGGAATACCTGTATAGCAGATCACCAGGGTCCTCCACACGGTAAAGTCAGACAACCAGTCGTACCGCGAGGTAGCATGTTACCCAGTAACAGGGATGTGGAGGTCAGATAAGCAGTTGCTTTATGTAAAATACTGGTATTTAGCTGCATCCGGGTAATAGATAATAGGTATTGCGGGCAGTTGTCCGCAACTCCACGTCAATGCGCATATTTTGCATCATGGTAGATTGGAGGTCAACCGTGAAATTGTTGGTAAAAGGCCAGGCACATCTGCCTATTAGATGATACTAGTATACACAGTCTGTACATAAAACTAAGTAACATTGTACAAGCTTTTATTTTTGGTGTGAAAATTCGTTGTTTACGGGTCCATGAAACGGTACATGGGTCGTCGGGGGTTTATTTATAAACGATGATTAAAGTTAAGTGACGTTTAAACGTCAAAAACGTATGGTTAAACAGTCGCTTATCAATACTTAACTTTCAGCAACGTTTATGAATAAAGACGTTAATGTTAAACATTTAACATAAACTAGTTTTCGAAAAAAAACTGAAACTTCAATATATCCGTAACCAGAAGATTTACAGGTATGGTCCAATACAAAGAACCTTCATTCGGCTTCGTTAAGCGTCTTTTTACACCTGTTATATGCCTTTCTTACCTGGTATATCATGAGCTGGTCTTCGCACCTCATGAGCATGAGGACCCTGGTTCCTTTATGCCCTAGTCCTACGACCAGCAATTCCCTGCACTTATCGGCATCAGTGTTCTGTCCGCCACTGCTCAGTTCTTCATCTTCTACACCACCGCTGGGATTGGGGACCGATTCAAGGCTGTCGGCTAAGATCTGTGGAAAAGAAGAAGTTTGAGGACCCGACAAAATGTGAAATAGTAAGGGCTATGCTCTGTTCCATAAGTGTCTGGTGAAAATGTAAACAAATCGATCAGAAAACGTACCTGTTGATGACAATTTGTAGTGTCATTCACAAATTGAATGCTTTGATTTAATTATATAAATACTTAAGCCCGAAATTCAAATTTAAAATCACCATAAAGATGTTTTTCATTTGACAACTGAGGCTAATTTTATAGTGATACTAGCTGCGCCCCGCGGTTTCACCCGCGTAAGTTTCGATTTAGGGGTATGAAAAATAGATAGTAGCCGATTCTCAGACCTAATGAATATGCATATAAAATTTCATAAAAATCGGTCAAGCCGTATCGGAGGAGTATGGTAACTAACATTGTGAGTGTGACACAAGAATTTTATATATTAGAAGATTTCAATTACAATTTAATCATTTCACTGAATCTGTTTTTTGGAAAAAAAATTGGGGTATAACGTTGAAACTTCCGAAATACAGATGAATGTGTTTATCATTTCCTTTATAGCACTCTGTGATCTAAGCCCGCACTTAAGTCAAGCTTTTCTGTGACTTAAGTAGTCCATTTTTACACAGAACAGAGTAACTTAAGTGCGAGTTTAGGTCACACGAGCTATAGAATAGTATACGATACGTATGACTTATGTAGAACTACAAGGGGCGTTCAATGTATTCGGTAATTTACTAATGATGTGGATAATTTGACTAATTAATGACACTATCTAAGGGTATAAAGGTAAAATTTCATATAGTTGTTGATCATTAGTTTGCTAGTTATCCTTAGTCAACGACAACTGGAATGGCTAACGTGACAATATTGAAGAAAATCGAGCACCGCACTGTTATTAAATTCCTTACCAAACAAGGAAAATGTCAAAAAACTATTCACGAAGCTTTAAGAGATAGTGGCTGTTTACCAAGATTCTGTACCTTCGTTATCTACGGTTCAAAAGTGGTCAAGTAAATTTAGAAGGGGGCAGAGAGAGTATTGAAGACGACAGTCGCTCAGGCGGCCCGGTTACTGCGTCTAAGGAGGAAAAAGAAAAAAGTTGAGAAGCTTATACTAGAGGATGCCCGTATGAAGATCAAAATGATAGCAGAGATGACCCACCTCTCTGTTGGTTTCGTGCACACTATTCTTCATTCTAACTTTACCTTTCAAAAGTCAGTGCAAGATGGGTGCCGCGAAATCTCACGACGCGCGGCGCCTCAAAAGCATGTGCGAATCGAGTGCTGTAGAGAGTTTTTAGAGTTCTGTGGTGAAGTTCCATCAAGTATTTTCTACCGAATTGTTAATAATAATAATGATGACGAACAATTACCGGAGATTTATTGTTAAAGACGGCACGGTTGACATCTGTCGGGCATGTCACCGGCCGGGGGAATCAATTAGACATATCATCTCTGGGTGTTCTCGTCTAGCTAACGGAGAGTACTTGCATAGACACAACCTTGTAGCCAGGATAATCCATCAGCAGCTTGCTTTGAAATACAACCTTGTGGAATCGGAGGTGCCGTACTACAGGTACGTGCCCGACCCAGTTCTCGAAAATGGTAATATCACATTGTACTGGGATCGATCCATCATCACTGACAGGACTATTGTTGCCAATAAGCCTGATATAGTGGTGGTGGATCGATCAGAGCGGCGCGCAATGATTGTTGACATAACCGTCCCGCATGATGAGAACCTCGTGAAAGCCGAGAAAGATAAACAAATCAAGTATCTTGACTTGGCTCGCGAGGTTGTCGACATGTGGGATGTAGACTCAGCAATCATTGTGCCGATAGTCGTAACAGCCAATGGATTAATAGCCAAGAGCCTCGACCAACACCTAAGGAGGCTCTCGTTGGGCAGCTGGATCAAGGGCTTGATTCAGAGAGCGGTACTTCTGGACACGGCTCGCATTGTTAGGAGGTTCCTCTCTCTGGAGCCCTGACCGCCGGTAGCTTGGACCTTGCTCCCGATACCGGTGGGCTACTATTTTTTGTATTTTTAAATGTTTTTATATCTATATATCATAATATTTAAAAATATAATTTATATGTGTATATATTGAAATAAAGAGATAATAATAAATTTATTTGTTAGAATATTGTTGTTACAAAGGTGTTACACGTAATATAATGTCCATAATATTCTGCTGGAGATGTAACCTGGGTTCATCACTATGACCCTGAAAGTAAGCAAGGGTCCATGCAGTGGTACAAGAACGGTACTGCGCCCCCTATGAAATTCAAAGTCGTTCCGTCTGCAGGAAAAATCATGGCCACAGTGTTTTGGGACAGGGAATTTTTATCGAGTTCACAAACAAAAAAAAGGTGAAACCATAAACGACGCATCCTACGCATCCACTTTACAAAATTTATGGAAAGCAATTAAAGAAAAAAGACGGGGTAAAGTGACCACCGGTGTGTTGCTTCATCACGACAACGCCCCGGTCCACACGGCGCGTGTTTCCAAGGCTGCTGTGCGACATTGTGGTTGCGAAGAAATTGACCACCCACCCTATAGCCCGGACCTAGCCCCGAGTGATTATTATTTGTTCCCTAATTTGAAAAAAGACCTTCGTGGGAAAAGATTTTCCAACGATGAAGAGTTCAAGGCGGCATTAAAGGTGCATTTTTCAGAAAAAGAGGGAAGTTATTTTTACAGGGTATTGAAAAGTTAATTTCGAGATGAAATAAATGCATTGGGGTAATGGGGGAATTGGGGTACATTGAAAAATAAAAATGATTTTATAATCATTTTTATTTTGAATGTACGTCTTTTTTCATGGCGATACCGAAAATACATTGAACACCCCTCGTAGCCTACGCCCTCCGACTTCATCGTGTCCCGCCGCGTCGCATCGCATCACTTGCCCGCGCCATCACTTGGTCTCGGCTCCTAAGGGTCATAGCATGATGTAGCCTATAGCCTTCCTCGAGAATTGTGCTATCAAATGCAAAAATTATTTTTCAAATCCGACCGGTAGTTCCTAGAGATTAGCGCATTCAAACAAAAAACCTCTTCAGCTTTATTATTAGTAGGTATAGATAGATTCCATGTAAATAAAGTCAGGAACTTACTTGAATAACTAGTTCAATTGCATTCTCTCCCTGAACTTTAGAATGAAGTAACATTAGCAAGTTCCACAAATTGTTATCAAAAACTCGCTATTCATATAAATTAGTTTGCTCTTTCGGAACGAGTTTTACAACTTAAATTAAAGAATTCCGTAAAAAAAACCTTGGAAAAAAACGAACCGCTTGGAATCACATCCGTGTCTGGGCCAGACGCCATTTTCTCCGTAACTATACAGGATGAACTTTACGCACCTGTTTAGGTGCGCCAAATTCAAATATCTAATTCAACGTGTTATAAAGTAAAGGACATGTTAGGTTTTTGGATGGAGGCTGGGCTTTTATTCGAAGCTGCTGTGGACAGGGAAGATGTTATATTTTTATGAAAGAACATAAATTAAGGAGACTTTGTATTTATCTAATATATAAAATTCTCGTGTCACAGTTTTCGTTGCCATACTCCTCCGAAACGGCTTGACCGATTTTGATGAAATTTTTTGTGCTTATCCGGTATCTATGAGAATCGGCCAACATCTATTTTTCATTCCCCTAAATCGAAACTTACGCGTGTGAAACCGCGGGGCGCAGCTAGTAAATATATATTCCTTCCGATAAAATAGGGTTACAACTCGAAAAACCTGGATTTTTAGGAAAGCTAAAATTAACTCCCGGATTTTGTAATCACAATGATAATCACAAATGTTATTGACAAATACAATAAACCTAAATATTCTTAAGCAAACGGAAAAATAGTTGTACATTTTGCATTTTATTTTAAAAATGAGAGTAATGAGACATGACAAATAATAACAACGACAACAATTGATAATTATCAATTAATTATTATCTTTAATAATGACAACTGACAAGTGTGACAACCTTACTGACACAGGTAATGTTTTCATAGATTCCATTAGGAGGCAAAGGAATCAATGCCACACATACAAATCATGGAGATAATTCGTTGGTTTTAATTTAAGCCATCTAATATTGTTTTAAATTATTTTAAATAACAATAAGGTGTATAATTTGCTATAAAAAAATGATATTTAACCATTTTTTTTTTGTTTCAATGTGCAAAAATAATATTACGACACAAAAAAATAACTGAATTTAAAATATTTATTTATGAAATAACGGTGCTTTTAATATTTTTTCTGTTTTTGTAAGGCCATCCTGAATAATTTTCCCTATCAGAAAAACCACATATGAGAGCTGTTCAAAAAAAAAAAATTTTAAGCCCATTTCATAAGATGTCCTTTAGAGCATGTCAACGTGCACATAAGCGAGCGATTAGACAACGTCGTCACGAGCCCTTTTTTCGTAGAAACGATCAAAATTAGATAAATACCGCTAGTTCAACGCGTTGCCAACTCTCTTCATGTTGGGAACTCTGCGATGAATGGATTTCATATAGGACGCGCTAAAATTTATGCTTAAAAAAAACTCGTCCGTCGATAATTCGTGTCTACTTGAAGGCAATCACTTAGTTTGCACTATCAAAGACGATAATTACACGGTTTTATTCAAGAATTTAGATTTGAGAAATTAACTGAACAGACAGCTGTGCTGTTGGGGAGTTTGTTGCGCCACTTCTCCTCCCCAGCTAAAGCACTAGGAAGTGGTGAAGGGCGGGCGTTTTAGGGGACTGTCTTATGTAATTTTGACGTTCGAAAAGTGCTGCTTCTCAGACTAATTTGAATAAATGACATTTGATTTTTGATTTTCCTATTTCAATTTGGCACAAGTTTTCAATGTTTATTTATTCATGTTCAATTGTAGTACATGAGGCAGTCTTAATGCTACAAAGAAAAATCTGCCAGTCAACCTTCATTCGAGGTAGAGTCATGGAAAATTACGTCCTGTGTAGCTGCATAATACCCCTTAACGTATAATACAGAGGTGACCCCCAGAACTACTAAAACCGCTCTTACTGCTACGAAAATAAAGCACCGTGTGTCAAGTTACAATGTTACCACGGTCTTAGTCAAAGGTAATAAATATGATGAGTTCATCATCTGTCTGCCTTTTCCCAACTATGTTGGGGTCGACTTCCAGTCTAACCGGTTGCAACTGAATACCAGTACTTTACATGGAACGCCTGTCTATCTGACCTCCACAACCCAGCTAACGATACCCCTTGGTATGACTGGTTATCAGACTTTCTGGCTTCTGACCACTCGTAAATACTGTCAACGATCTACAAATGCCAGCCGGGGCCATCGAATTAACGTGCTTTCCGAGGCACGGAGGGGTCTCGATATGTAATGGATGGTCACCCATCCAAGGACCGATCTCGGCAAGCGTAGCGTAGGCAGCGTAACTTCGATTAACCCGTGCGGCTGTTATTAAGTTACAGAAAACCAAAAAACTGGTTTTGATTTTAATATTTCTTATATTGATCTAGCTGTGCCCTGCGGTTTCACCCGCGAATCAGTCTTATAGTTATTTTTTATTGATTCCCTTTACAATATTCCACCCCCCCTTTTAACACCCTTAAGGGATAATTTCGGGGATAAAAACTATTCTATATCCTTCCCCACAACTCAAACTATCTCCATACCAAATTTCATCTAAATCGGTTCAGCGGTTCAAGCGTGAAGAGGTAACAGACAGACAGACACACTTTCGCGTTTATAATATTATATTATATATAATAGTATGGATTTTGCTATTTCAATATATTAAGTTGTTTCCAATGTGTCTTTAATTTATTTAGTAACGTTTGGTTTTAACTCTTGTCCACCCGTCCCTCTATTGTTAACCCTCGTCAGTTTCGGAAGTAACATCAAAACTAACATTATTAAGAATAATGTCATTACCAGGTCAAGTAGATGTGGAAAAAATTAATAAAATAATTTTCGATCTAGTGGAATTGGCAGAGGATAATACTACTTTTGTGTGTACCGATAATACAGAAAGAATATCATACCAAACTGTGAAATGGATATTACAGATGTCTTATGCTCGGGACTTGTACGAAATAACAGAGTGTTCTACATACTACATTATGTTTGCGCTAACCCTGGCTACGTTAGTTTACGCAGTGACGTCATGGTGCATAATTAAGAAGTTCCGAAATTACAAAAACTATGTGTGCCTCAACGCAATTTTGGCAAACTTCTTCATATCTTCACTGATGCAGCTAACAAGATATGTCAGTGAAAGTTTCCTACTCAACGTAAATCAAGGATGTTGGTTTACCATTATCTCTTTATATCTGTTAATGTACTTAGCAACAGCCAGGCATCACTGGCTAATAGTTATGTGCCACATGTTCTACGTGGACATTGTAAAAGTTTTCAATATGAACATACGAAGGAAATATTTAAAAACTATGCTTTTTGGTTGGTGTGTGCCTTTAATACCAACGCTTATTATTATTTGTTTTACTTCTGTTTTTTTTCAAACTCATGTAAATCCAAGCGACGTGGGATTTATTATTTTCATTTTAACTATGACATTAAATTGTTTACTTTACATTATAATTGTATGTTCACTTTTTCGTAGTTCGAGGGCGAGCGCACAAACAGCTACCAACAAATGGCGCCGCTTGTACATCGCCACTTTAATGTTTATATTGAGCGACATCTTATTGTTGACTTTTCATGTTATTTCGTTAATGATGAATCACACAAGTAACAAATTAAGTAAAGCAAAATACACGCTTTATGAAAACAGATATACAGCGAAATTTAATGATTTTTTGTTTTTAAACGACAAACCCAAAATAAATTATCTACAGATAGAATAACTTAAACCCATTACTATTGAACGTGTATTTGGTTGTTGTAAAAAATAATCGTGAAATGTGGCGCGAACATTATGTAAATACATTAAGTCATCTGTCGTTATCAGCAAGGCAAGACGATATCGCGATGCATGACAGCACTACTCGTGAGCCTGATGAGAGCCGACCGGCGGTCCTTCTTATACAGGGTCAAACTAACTTAGCCTTCATTTAACTATTCCTAAAAACATACATATTTTAATGATTAATTGTTTCTTTTTTGGGTCATTGATTGTACTCACTTGAAATACCAGTTTCAATATCAGTTCTTTTTTTTTTGTAAGCTTCACAGATGTGATGGGTTATGGATTAAATAAACACGAAAAAACAAAAAAAAAACATATTTTCTCAACTACTTCAAATCATTGACCACAGAAAACAAAAACATCAATCTTCTTTTTCTTTGTTTTATCGCGTTTAGATATAGATAATCATCTCGTCTGCGGAGTTTCGATAGCTAATTAAATTTGACCCTGTATAAAATTTATGTATGTTTGTATGGATAGTTAAATGAAGACTAATGCTCGGTTCCAATAAACAAAAACTTTGCCTTTTTACTTACCAATGGTAGCATTTTTTCATGCCAATCTGGCCGTATAAATAGATTCGTAAGCTAATTTTACCTATGATAGCCACTTCCATATGGGAGGGTCTATTATGCAAAGCTATGAGATCTTGGTTTTATTATTGGTAAAGATACGAAAGATTTAATAACGGTCCGTGAATTATAGGAATCGGCCATAAGTATTTTATTTTGTTCACTTGTACCACAAATCAATAAATATGACGAATTTAAAATGTTCCCATCTCATTTCATTAGTGTCCCACTGCAAACGTCTTTTCTCACATAGAGAAGACATGAGCACTGATCACCACGATTGATCAAGGCGGGCTGGTGATTTCAGACTTATATTCATTAAAGTGCAGGTTTCCTTCACCGAAGTAAATAATGTCGAAGATAAACTTAGAAAGTACATAATAAAAATAGAAATAGTCACATGGTACCTACTTGCCCGGTTTTGAACCTACAAGCTCGTGCACGACAGGCGAGGTCTAACCACTGGGCCATTAAGACGGTACATTAATGTTATTTAGACAAAATGTATGACCATCTGTGAGTATGTGATTAGTTGTAAATTATGGTTTATAAAGATGATATTATGTTTAAAGGGTCTTAATTTTTTTTTTTATTGTTTTTAATGTAACTTGGTTAGTTTTAAATGCTCCTTTTTACTATTTTTATTTGTTGTGGGTTCCAAATAAAATTATTTTTCTGTCTTTGTTATGAATGTAACGATGAGGAGTTTTAAAACTGATTATGGGATCAACAATATTATGGCCTCACATAAATCATTTTATATATTATTATTCTTAACTATAGTGTATATTGCTAAACTGCATTGCTATATTTAATTTAGCAATACAGTTTAGTATAAAAAAAAAACAACTTTATTATATCAAATAAGTTCAATTTGCGCTACAACTTCAAACTTTTTTATGAGTTTTTCAATAGTCATTCTGAAATCAACTTAAACTTTTGACCGCCACACGCCAAAAAATAAAAAACGTGCCCTTCGAGTCAACGTCTCTCATGTAGTCGAACAAAATAGCAAAAAAAAAAAACAACTGTTTCCTACATTTATGTTCGCATAACTCGTCAAAATGTAGGGAACAGCTGTTTTTTTTTTTTCGCGATTTCAGGTTTGGTCCCATAGTAAAAGTTGTTCATAATAATGAGTACAATCTCCCATTTCGATTTGTCGCATGTATTCAATTTCAACCTGTATGCCCTGAATAAATAAAATTGCACATTAGAGGACTGCGCAAAACAAAAAACGGAGGCGTTATTATCTTGTTGCATCTGAAGCGGATGATCCGTCTCCACCGGTTTCTGTCCAGCGCATCCCTTACCACCGTGTAGAATTTAGAGGACGATGATTATTTCACCTGATCGGTCCATCGTGTTGGTGAACGACCGCGCGATCGTTTGCCTTCGGTGTTCCCAACCACAATCAGTTTTTCCAAACTGTCATAGCTTCTGCGTACTATGTGGCCGAAATAGGAGAGAATGCGTTGTTGACATAATTAAAAAAACGAACAACCACAAAACAGGCGATCAAGAATGCCCTGAAAAGAAAATAGCTGAGACAAGATACATAAATTCTATAGATTATAATGTCGTCGGATAAGGCCGCCAATGTTCATCTAAAAGCCTTTTTTAATTGTTGTTCTATAATTATTCTTAAGTATTGTCTTTTAATTTTACAAACTCGAGGTTTGCCAGCGCGCCATGGAGCGCAGTATCCTGGGGGTTCGAATTTCTGATCGTATAAGGAACACAATACTGCGCGCCAAAATCAAGATGACAGACGTTACCCAGAAAGCCGCTAAACTTATGTGGGACTGGGTCGGACATGTCTGCCGCATGTCAGATGACAATTGGACTAAGAGAACCACCGACTGGGTCCCACTAAACGCACGACGCCATCGCGGCAGGCGAGACGAAGATGGCGGGACGAGCTTGACTCCTACCGCAGGGACTGGCCGACACTCGCTAAAGACAATTGTGTGGAAAAGGGAAAGAGAGGCCTTTGCCCTGCAGTGGGACAATGCAGGCTAGTTAAGATTAGATTGTCTTTTACTAGTTATAATCATCATTCATCATCATTTAGTTCCAAAAAGAAGGAGGTTATATGTTGGACTTTATGTATGTTTTTTTATGTATGTTCACCGATTTCTCCGTCAATTGTGGACCGATTTTAATTTAGCATTTGCTCTCGGAAATTATCATTTGGTAAAGTGGAGCTGATGATGAAGACCACAGATGGCCATCGGAACTACTCAAGGATAAATATTTCACGGGTTGCGATTACTTTAATATGGTTGCTAAGCAATTTATGCTCGTCGCAATGCGTATGGTGAATTAACGTCCCAGCATCGGGAAAAGCAATATTTTGTAAAAGGTGATGAGCAGTTGACATTAGGCTATTGTAACTTGGATAAATTACAAACTCTCCCACTAAAAAGAGAAAAATAAAAAACTTTTTACAAAAAATCAACCGATAAAATATTTACATTTATATTTATTTAATAGATAAATTATTTACTATTTCTTTAAGGAATTTTAGATAATACTTTTGTATAAGCACTTGAGTGAGATACCTGAGATACAGGTTTATTCCTAGTTCAGTAGAATCCAATTTTTTTTACTTACATCAAATATAAGGCAATATTTTGTAAATATTTATATAAGTAAAATCAATTATTTCAACCAAAAATTTCAATAAAAAAAAATTGTTATATTAAAATTAAACTAGTTTACGCGTGTGATGTTTTATTTCATGGAATCTGTTAAACTTCAAATATAATATCGATATCGATAAAAAGAAATCGATGGTACGGACTCGTCTTTCCAGGCGAGCAGTTTTTATAATGTATACTCTAAGGGCCTTTAGAGCAAAGAGAATTCATTGCCTTAGGCCTTAGAGTCTGACTTCCAACACAAAATCGCGAAAAAAGAATCAGCTGGTCCCTACATTTATGTTCGCATAACTCGTCAAAATGTAGGGAACAGTGTTGAAATAGATTGAAACACTAGACAATTATTTAACATGGTATAACAGCCGCACAGGTCGATCGATCAGGTTAAGCTACGTTTGCCGCGGTTGGTCTGTGGATGGGTGACCGTGACCATACCGTTTCCCCTCCGTGCCTCGGAAAGCACGTTAAGCCGTTGGTCCCGGCTGTCATTCGTGGATCTTTGACAGTCGTTACGGGTAGTCAGCAGCCCGAAAGTCTGACAACCAGTCTTACCAAGGGGTATCGTATTACCCAGTAACTGGGTTGTGGAGATCAGATAGGCAGTCGCTCCATGTAAAATACTGGTATTCAGCTGCATCCGGTTAGACTGGAAGCCGACCCCAACATAGTTGGGAAAAGGCTAGGCAGATGATGATGTATATTAAAAGTGAGAAGCAAACCATTGACAGGAAATGTTATCAAGGAGTGACAGATGGAAGAAGAAAAAAACTAAGTTATTCACAAAGGTTTAAGTTTGCATTCCATTATTTATATTCCAACAAACAGCAGATTTTCTTTTGCGATTTCACGTTCTGTCCTATATTAAAATTTGTTCATAATGATGAGTATGACCCTTTCAGATATTTTGTCGATATCGATGGAAGACGATCATGTCGATGTCTGTATGTCTGGAGTTGTTATGTTAAAGTAAAAATAAATATACAGGATGAAATTGAAACAGGAGGTGCAGTAACTGTTAAATAATCATTATAAATTGTCATTTCCCCAATCTAAATTCTTGAAAAAAATCGTGTAATTCTCGCCTTAGATAGTGCAAACTAGTTATTGCCTTGAAAGTAGACAAGAATTTTATTGTCATCGCTCCAGTATTTTTTTTTTATAATTATTAAAACAATTTAGAAAATTAAAGTAACCATTTTAGCGCGCGCCTGATAAGCAATCCATTCATCGCAAAGTTCAAAACATGAAGCGCAAGTTGGCAAAGCGTTGAACTAGCGATATATACGTCATTTTTATTGTTCCTACTTACGAAAATAAGGGCGAGCGACGACGTTGCCTAATCGCTCGCCTATGCGCACATATATGCATCTCTTTCCTTAATAACATGCTCTAAATTTACTTTATCTTCTTACTACTGTTCTTTATTTACTTTAAAACGCGTTGCATTAGATATTATAATTTGGCGCACCTAATCAATTCCATCCTGTATACAGTTCTGCAATGCTATTGACTCACCCTATTCCCTGCGCAGGCGTCTCTGACGAGGAAGCTCAGCCTCATCTCGGGCAGCGAGTATATCTCGAGGTTGCCGTTTAGTCGCAGCACGAACAGCCAGTACGTGGCCTTCACTTCTACGAGGTGCTTCTTCCACCAGCGGGAGACACGACGAGGCACGCCCGGGTTCTTTGATTGTTCCGCTAACATTATCTGCAAAGGGTAAGTTTTATTTTAAGAACGGAAAGAAAATACGTTCAATCTGCATTCACGATTTATTTGCCAAAAATGTAAACAAATATGAGTTTATGGAAAAATAACTTTAAATCCTACACAATAAAGTTCAGTTTATGCTACAACCAAACATTTTTATAACTTTTACAAGTCACTCTGAAATCAACTAAATTTCCATTAAAATAAAGTTGATATTTCTTTTACTTGAAACAATATTAATTTAAACATTTGTTTGAATAAACTTTACACATAACATACCATAACATCACGCTTGTATTCCCCGAAGGGTTGGGCAGAGATGTATCTATATTACACCCACATTTCGCCAGTTATGTTTAAGTCCCATTTAACAGGAGGCGAGCCTATTGAAACAGCCAAATCCAGACTCCGGGCCGTTACTGAGAAAGGGCTTTGAAGATCCATGGCGTACCAACCGGTCCGCCATTTTGTTTTTTGTTTTTTCAAAATGTCGGCCACTCATGAAACAAACAGTTAACATGCATGTTTTCTGTTTGCATTACTGTCACCTATCGATTTATATAGACATAATTTATAATCATGCATAATCAGCCTATTATGTTCCCACTCCTAGCGCACACACACAGGCCTCTCGGTGAAAGGGAGTGGGTCGTTTTGAGAGCAGTGATGATGAAATAACTTACACAAAGTAAAGCGCCTGCCTGGGTTCGAACTTCGAACCCCCAACCTACAACTCATAAGTCGCGGCCGCTACCACTGGGCCACCACTGCTCTAGCTACAGGCAGAATGAATGATCGCAATTTTGAAAAAAAAAAATACTGGCTGTAGGTATATAAAAATCTTCAGTCTCTTTGTACTCGTGTTAAAAAGTCTGTTTTGTGTTTGAACTTCTCTGTTTTAGTGTGCACGTGTCTGTCAAAAATAAACCTATTTTTCTTTCTTTCTCTGTTCTAATGTACAAGTACTCACGCTAGCCATGGACGCAGGCGTCTGGTCGCCTCCGTACAACAGCTCGTCTTCATCGTTAAGTTCATAGATAGCGCCCGGCTTGAACCCCTCAGCTTTCACGTTCTTCTTGCCTTTCATTTTTGCGCTGAATTCACCTTTCACCTGGAGGCAATAACACAGGGTGTAAGAAGAGACACACACAGATCACACATAGGCGTTATCTACACATTCTGTAGGTACATCCAAGTAAGTAACATTGAGAAAAAGTTATTGCTGGGACAAAACGCTGTTTACGGCTGAGCACAATGTAACACAATTATGTTTGCGTAGCTATTGTTGTAAACAACAAAACAAAATGTTTTGTTTTTTTCAATTTACGAATTATTATAAAAAATTTATGATAATAGTACCGATACAGCTTATGCAGATGTAACAGTGCGGCTGACGAGAGAATGGGTTCTTTCAAGGACACCCGTGATGTTTACAAAAAAACTTATGACTAAACACAACTAAATTTGTAGGTATACAAGGCAGGTTATATCCAATTTAAAAATAAAATTAAAATATAAGCAATTAAGTACCTAGCTACATGTTTTCTGTTTGCATTGATATCAGCTATTGATTTATATTGGCATAATGCGTGGCCGCTATTTTGAAAAAAAAACCGGTCAAGAGCGATTCAGACTCGCGCACCGAGGGTTCCGTACCATCATGTTTTTAATTTTTCATCAGCGAGGCCTATATTCGTCAGAGAATTTTAACACTGTGCACTGCAGTGTAGAATATTGCAGTTTTACGTCAGCGCCATCTCTTGTCCGATAGTGGAACTAACTGTAACTTTTGTTGGTGATTTCTGGAAGTGTGCTATTTAGAGACTTCGTTTTATTATTCCTGTAATCTTTACATAAACTTCTATCACATAGAATAATTTCAGATTTTTCTCTTTGCAAAATTTGGAGATAAGGGGGGAACGTCATGCAGCGGGATTGTCCGAAAGGGTTACCGCTACCCCGGAACATAAAGGGCTAAGGAAGGAACACGGATGGGTTTTAGTCAGTAAGAGTCTGACACTCCATTCCGCTCCACCCAGAGCGGGAGGAGTCATTGGATGATTTCCCATCCTAAAACAAAAAAAAAAAAAAAAAAAAAAAATGCCTTGCCGTGCCTTGGTTTTCAGAATATATAGGCACTAGTCAGGCACTAGGTCGTATCTAGTCTAGGCAGACACGATCACTAATCAGGAGCATAAAACAAAGCCACCTATTACCTAACAAAAAAGTTTTACAGCCGCCATCTTGGATTTTCATTTTGACTTTACGGCTCCAACAACCTCCAAAACCATGAAAACGACGCCCATGACGAAAACTATAAAAAAAATTACAGCCGCCATCTTGGATTTTCATTTTGACCTCACTATCGGCTTTAGCGTCCTTGAAAACCATAAAAACGACACCCAGGAACAAAATTTTAAAAATAATTACAGCCGCCATGTTGGATTTTCATTTTGACCTCACTATCGGCTTTAGCGCCAATGAAAACCATAAAAACGACACTCATGTAGAAAAATTAAAAAAAAAATTACAGCCGCTATCTTGGATTTTAATTTTGACCTCTAGTCTCTCTCGTAGTTCTTGAGATATTCAGCTGTGACAGACAAAGTCTCACTATAAGAGTTCCGTTTTACCATTTTGGTACGGAACCCTGAAAATGGCGGATAGGTAAGTATGGCCAGGCTCTACTACGCTAATGTATTAATTTATATTATTTTAAATTAATTAAATATTACGTTGATTTTATTTCTGTTAAGCCATTGAAGGACACTGAACGAGACATAATAGAAGTTTTATTGTTATTACGTTTAGTGTCCCGCTAATTGTTAATTTATGTTTATCAACGAAACAAATGAATGTATATAATAGAGTACCATTCGCTGACGCAGCCATTAGGTCCTCAAGTGTGCAGGTGCCAGGGCATGCGGTGCGACATGCAGGTGAGCTTGTGGAGTTTATTCTCTCTGCGGCCTACTTGGGTACGAAGTCTATTTAAGGTTTTCCAAGTAGGCCACCGTATCTTGGGATGGGATAGGATGGGAGACTTTCTGATGGTTTAATAGCTGCGGCAGCGAAAGGCATCTGTATTGCTGAATTTTGGGCCAAAAAAATGTTGCCATCGACACGCTACGAACGGGAAGAAGCTGTGGGTGGCACTTACTTGCGCAGCGTCGGCGTCGGGCGGCGCGAACAGCCCGCTGAGGTCGCGGTACACGGTGGCGCGCAGCAGCGCGGGGCGGTGCGGCGCGGCCTGGCGCGTGGGGGCCAGGCGCCCGGCCGGCTGCGGGCAGGGACCTCGTCTATACATTCTACTATTTGGTCGCGCGCCGGGCGGTGCGGCGCGGCCTGGCGCGTGGGGGCCAGGCGCCCGGCCGGCTGCGGGCAGGGACCTCGTCTATACATTCTACTATTTGGTCGCGCGCCGGGCGGTGCGGCGCGGCCTGGCGCGTGGGGGCCAGGCGCCCGGCCGGCTGCGGGCAGGGACCTCGTCTATACATTCTACTATTTGGTCGCGCGCCGGGCGGTGCGGCGCGGCCTGGCGCGTGGGGGCCAGGCGCCCGGCCGGCTGCGGGCAGGGACCTCGTCTATACATTCTACTATTTGGTCGCGCGCCGGGCGGTGCGGCGCGGCCTGGCGCGTGGGGGCCAGGCGCCCGGCCGGCTGCGGGCAGGGACCTCGTCTATACATTCTACTATTTGGTCGCGCGCCGGGCGGTGCGGCGCGGCCTGGCGCGTGGGGGCCAGGCGCCCGGCCGGCTGCGGGCAGGGACCTCGTCTATACATTCTACTATTTGGTCGCGCGCCGGGCGGTGCGGCGCGGCCTGGCGCGTGGGGGCCAGGCGCCCGGCCGGCTGCGGGCAGGGACCTCGTCTATACATTCTACTATTTGGTCGCGCGCCGGGCGGTGCGGCGCGGCCTGGCGCGTGGGGGCCAGGCGCCCGGCCGGCTGCGGGCAGGGACCTCGTCTATACATTCTACTATTTGGTCGCGCGCCGGGCGGTGCGGCGCGGCCTGGCGCGTGGGGGCCAGGCGCCCGGCCGGCTGCGGGCAGGGACCTCGTCTATACATTCTACTATTTGGTCGCGCGCCGGGCGGTGCGGCGCGGCCTGGCGCGTGGGGGCCAGGCGCCCGGCCGGCTGCGGGCAGGGACCTCGTCTATACATTCTACTATTTGGTCGCGCGCCGGGCGGTGCGGCGCGGCCTGGCGCGTGGGGGCCAGGCGCCCGGCCGGCTGCGGGCAGGGACCTCGTCTATACATTCTACTATTTGGTCGCGCGCCGGGCGGTGCGGCGCGGCCTGGCGCGTGGGGGCCAGGCGCCCGGCCGGCTGCGGGCAGGGACCTCGTCTATACATTCTACTATTTGGTCGCGCGCCGGGCGGTGCGGCGCGGCCTGGCGCGTGGGGGCCAGGCGCCCGGCCGGCTGCGGGCAGGGACCTCGTCTATACATTCTACTATTTGGTCGCGCGCCGGGCGGTGCGGCGCGGCCTGGCGCGTGGGGGCCAGGCGCCCGGCCGGCTGCGGGCAGGGACCTCGTCTATACATTCTACTATTTGGTCGCGCGCCGGGCGGTGCGGCGCGGCCTGGCGCGTGGGGGCCAGGCGCCCGGCCGGCTGCGGGCAGGGACCTCGTCTATACATTCTACTATTTGGTCGCGCGCCGGGCGGTGCGGCGCGGCCTGGCGCGTGGGGGCCAGGCGCCCGGCCGGCTGCGGGCAGGGACCTCGTCTATACATTCTACTATTTGGTCGCGCGCCGGGCGGTGCGGCGCGGCCTGGCGCGTGGGGGCCAGGCGCCCGGCCGGCTGCGGGCAGGGACCTCGTCTATACATTCTACTATTTGGTCGCGCGCCGGGCGGTGCGGCGCGGCCTGGCGCGTGGGGGCCAGGCGCCCGGCCGGCTGCGGGCAGGGACCTCGTCTATACATTCTACTATTTGGTCGCGCGCCGGGCGGTGCGGCGCGGCCTGGCGCGTGGGGGCCAGGCGCCCGGCCGGCTGCGGGCAGGGACCTCGTCTATACATTCTACTATTTGGTCGCGCGCCGGGCGGTGCGGCGCGGCCTGGCGCGTGGGGGCCAGGCGCCCGGCCGGCTGCGGGCAGGGACCTCGTCTATACATTCTACTATTTGGTCGCGCGCCGGGCGGTGCGGCGCGGCCTGGCGCGTGGGGGCCAGGCGCCCGGCCGGCTGCGGGCAGGGACCTCGTCTATACATTCTACTATTTGGTCGCGCGCCGGGCGGTGCGGCGCGGCCTGGCGCGTGGGGGCCAGGCGCCCGGCCGGCTGCGGGCAGGGACCTCGTCTATACATTCTACTATTTGGTCGCGCGCCGGGCGGTGCGGCGCGGCCTGGCGCGTGGGGGCCAGGCGCCCGGCCGGCTGCGGGCAGGGACCTCGTCTATACATTCTACTATTTGGTCGCGCGCCGGGCGGTGCGGCGCGGCCTGGCGCGTGGGGGCCAGGCGCCCGGCCGGCTGCGGGCAGGGACCTCGTCTATACATTCTACTATTTGGTCGCGCGCCGGGCGGTGCGGCGCGGCCTGGCGCGTGGGGGCCAGGCGCCCGGCCGGCTGCGGGCAGGGACCTCGTCTATACATTCTACTATTTGGTCGCGCGCCGGGCGGTGCGGCGCGGCCTGGCGCGTGGGGGCCAGGCGCCCGGCCGGCTGCGGGCAGGGACCTCGTCTATACATTCTACTATTTGGTCGCGCGCCGGGCGGTGCG
Source organism: Gortyna flavago (assembly GCA_963669345.1). Taxonomy (NCBI): domain Eukaryota; kingdom Metazoa; phylum Arthropoda; class Insecta; order Lepidoptera; family Noctuidae; genus Gortyna; species Gortyna flavago. The sequence goes on from OY770149.1 coordinate 12,653,069, forward strand.
GCGCGGCCTGGCGCGTGGGGGCCAGGCGCCCGGCCGGCTGCGGGCAGGGACCTCGTCTATACATTCTACTATTTGGTCGCGCGCCGGGCGGTGCGGCGCGGCCTGGCGCGTGGGGGCCAGGCGCCCGGCCGGCTGCGGGCAGGGACCTCGTCTATACATTCTACTATTTGGTCGCGCGCCGGGCGGTGCGGCGCGGCCTGGCGCGTGGGGGCCAGGCGCCCGGCCGGCTGCGGGCAGGGACCTCGTCTATACATTCTACTATTTGGTCGCGCGCCGGGCGGTGCGGCGCGGCCTGGCGCGTGGGGGCCAGGCGCCCGGCCGGCTGCGGGCAGGGACCTCGTCTATACATTCTACTATTTGGTCGCGCGCCGGGCGGTGCGGCGCGGCCTGGCGCGTGGGGGCCAGGCGCCCGGCCGGCTGCGGGCAGGGACCTCGTCTATACATTCTACTATTTGGTCGCGCGCCGGGCGGTGCGGCGCGGCCTGGCGCGTGGGGGCCAGGCGCCCGGCCGGCTGCGGGCAGGGACCTCGTCTATACATTCTACTATTTGGTCGCGCGCCGGGCGGTGCGGCGCGGCCTGGCGCGTGGGGGCCAGGCGCCCGGCCGGCTGCGGGCAGGGACCTCGTCTATACATTCTACTATTTGGTCGCGCGCCGGGCGGTGCGGCGCGGCCTGGCGCGTGGGGGCCAGGCGCCCGGCCGGCTGCGGGCAGGGACCTCGTCTATACATTCTACTATTTGGTCGCGCGCCGGGCGGTGCGGCGCGGCCTGGCGCGTGGGGGCCAGGCGCCCGGCCGGCTGCGGGCAGGGACCTCGTCTATACATTCTACTATTTGGTCGCGCGCCGGGCGGTGCGGCGCGGCCTGGCGCGTGGGGGCCAGGCGCCCGGCCGGCTGCGGGCAGGGACCTCGTCTATACATTCTACTATTTGGTCGCGCGCCGGGCGGTGCGGCGCGGCCTGGCGCGTGGGGGCCAGGCGCCCGGCCGGCTGCGGGCAGGGACCTCGTCTATACTCATTCTACTATTTGGTCGCGCGCCGGGCGGTGCGGCGCGGCCTGGCGCGTGGGGGCCAGGCGCCCGGCCGGCTGCGGGCAGGGACCTCGTCTATACATTCTACTATTTGGTCGCGCGCCGGGCGGTGCGGCGCGGCCTGGCGCGTGGGGGCCAGGCGCCCGGCCGGCTGCGGGCAGGGACCTCGTCTATACTCATTCTACTATTTGGTCGCGCGCCGGGCGGTGCGGCGCGGCCTGGCGCGTGGGGGCCAGGCGCCCGGCCGGCTGCGGGCAGGGACCTCGTCTATACATTCTACTATTTGGTCGCGCGCCGGGCGGTGCGGCGCGGCCTGGCGCGTGGGGGCCAGGCGCCCGGCCGGCTGCGGGCAGGGACCTCGTCTATACTCATTCTACTATTTGGTCGCGCGCCGGGCGGTGCGGCGCGGCCTGGCGCGTGGGGGCCAGGCGCCCGGCCGGCTGCGGGCAGGGACCTCGTCTATACATTCTACTATTTGGTCGCGCGCCGGGCGGTGCGGCGCGGCCTGGCGCGTGGGGGCCAGGCGCCCGGCCGGCTGCGGGCAGGGACCTCGTCTATACATTCTACTATTTGGTCGCGCGCCGGGCGGTGCGGCGCGGCCTGGCGCGTGGGGGCCAGGCGCCCGGCCGGCTGCGGGCAGGGACCTCGTCTATACATTCTACTATTTGGTCGCGCGCCGGGCGGTGCGGCGCGGCCTGGCGCGTGGGGGCCAGGCGCCCGGCCGGCTGCGGGCAGGGACCTCGTCTATACATTCTACTATTTGGTCGCGCGCCGGGCGGTGCGGCGCGGCCTGGCGCGTGGGGGCCAGGCGCCCGGCCGGCTGCGGGCAGGGACCTCGTCTATACATTCTACTATTTGGTCGCGCGCCGGGCGGTGCGGCGCGGCCTGGCGCGTGGGGGCCAGGCGCCCGGCCGGCTGCGGGCAGGGACCTCGTCTATACATTCTACTATTTGGTCGCGCGCCGGGCGGTGCGGCGCGGCCTGGCGCGTGGGGGCCAGGCGCCCGGCCGGCTGCGGGCAGGGACCTCGTCTATACATTCTACTATTTGGTCGCGCGCCGGGCGGTGCGGCGCGGCCTGGCGCGTGGGGGCCAGGCGCCCGGCCGGCTGCGGGCAGGGACCTCGTCTATACATTCTACTATTTGGTCGCGCGCCGGGCGGTGCGGCGCGGCCTGGCGCGTGGGGGCCAGGCGCCCGGCCGGCTGCGGGCAGGGACCTCGTCTATACATTCTACTATTTGGTCGCGCGCCGGGCGGTGCGGCGCGGCCTGGCGCGTGGGGGCCAGGCGCCCGGCCGGCTGCGGGCAGGGACCTCGTCTATACATTCTACTATTTGGTCGCGCGCCGGGCGGTGCGGCGCGGCCTGGCGCGTGGGGGCCAGGCGCCCGGCCGGCTGCGGGCAGGGACCTCGTCTATACATTCTACTATTTGGTCGCGCGCCGGGCGGTGCGGCGCGGCCTGGCGCGTGGGGGCCAGGCGCCCGGCCGGCTGCGGGCAGGGACCTCGTCTATACATTCTACTATTTGGTCGCGCGCCGGGCGGTGCGGCGCGGCCTGGCGCGTGGGGGCCAGGCGCCCGGCCGGCTGCGGGCAGGGACCTCGTCTATACATTCTACTATTAGGTCGCGCGCCGGGCGGTGCGGCGCGGCCTGGCGCGTGGGGGCCAGGCGCCCGGCCGGCTGCGGGCAGGGACCTCGTCTATACATTCTACTATTTGGTCGCGCGCCGGGCGGTGCGGCGCGGCCTGGCGCGTGGGGGCCAGGCGCCCGGCCTTCTGCGGGCAGGGACCTCGTCTATACATTCTACTATTTGGTCGCGCGCCGGGCGGTGCGGCGCGGCCTGGCGCGTGGGGGCCAGGCGCCCGGCCGGCTGCGGGCAGGGACCTCGTCTATACATTCTACTATTTGGTCGCGCGCCGGGCGGTGCGGCGCGGCCTGGCGCGTGGGGGCCAGGCGCCCGGCCGGCTGCGGGCAGGGACCTCGTCTATACATTCTACTATTTGGTCGCGCGCCGGGCGGTGCGGCGCGGCCTGGCGCGTGGGGGCCAGGCGCCCGGCCGGCTGCGGGCAGGGACCTCGTCTATACATTCTACTATTTGGTCGCGCGCCGGGCGGTGCGGCGCGGCCTGGCGCGTGGGGGCCAGGCGCCCGGCCGGCTGCGGGCAGGGACCTCGTCTATACATTCTACTATTTGGTCGCGCGCCGGGCGGTGCGGCGCGGCCTGGCGCGTGGGGGCCAGGCGCCCGGCCGGCTGCGGGCAGGGACCTCGTCTATACTCATTCTACTATTTGGTCAAAAACTACTTTGAAAAAAGAACCATTTTCAATAGGGTTCCAGAAGGTCCTATGCGCGAAACGAATCTATTAAAAAAAATTACTCAATTAATAAATTTTTTCGCAAGCTACAATATTTTCAGATTTCACACTTGATTGACGAGAATTTTTTTTTTTTATATTTTAATGTTTTTTTTTTCGTTTCTACTGCATAATCAATTTTTAAAAAGGATACAATTAATCTCCATTAAATTATCTACACAATGGTATATAAAGTAAGGTTCTGTCTACAAGCAGAAGTATAACAATAAAAACAGTTGCAAAAGTTAAAAAAAAAATCGATCCTAAGGCACTCTCTAATACTCATTATGAATCGTGCAAAACCTGAAGAGTTTGTTTGATTTTGTTGTCTGTTTGTTTAAACGCGCTAATCTCTGCAACTACTGTTGTTTCTTGGTATGCATGATACTCGTATATTCAGAGGTCAGATACCCTGAATCCAGCTGGATATTGACCTACTCTTCTGTATTAGGTCAGACAGGCACGCCGAATACTTCCCGAATATTCGGTCCATGTTTAGTCAATACTCACCGCGCCATCCTTCCCTCGGAACTCCCTGAGAGCCAACACTAATACTCGCCCGCACATGGACATCACGCACAGGTATGGGTCGGCCGTGGCCGCGTATTGTGCTGTCCATTCCAACTGGATGGATTGCAGGTTAACGCCGTCTGTGGAAGGCAAAATGCGAATTAAATGTGGTTAGACATTCTTTATTTATTCTAAACTAGTTAACCCGACAGACGTTGTCCTGTCCAATAAAAAATTCCATAAAAAAGGCGTTCACTTTCTCCCGAATTTGAAAATGAGTTTCTAATTTTTCTTAATATTAAAAAAACCTAATTGGGACTATTAAAAACGTTTTAAATAAAAAAAAATTGTCGAACGAAAAAAAAAGTATTCAATCCGTTCTCCGGATATTATCAAAAAAGCCGAACCATACTAAATGTATGAGAAACAAAAATCTTCATTATTCTTTCTCTCGTGAATTTTTCCCAGGTTTTAATAGATATTCTGCTATTCGGCTCAGAGACAAATCCAACATATCAAAGATTATCAAAATCGGTCCAGCCGTTCTTGAGTTATAAATGGTGTAAATAAACCGACTTTGTTTTATATAAATAGACTAGCGACTAGTCCCTGCTTCGCACGATTTGTACGACTTAACAGAACAATTTATACAACGTGTAACTGATTTAATGCACTTTATGAAAGTAGTTTGAATCGTTTACTGAATCGATTTATATTATTTTTAACACGTTGACTGCCAGGCAACAGACACAATAGAAAATCTATTGTTCGCGGTCACCGGTGACCGCATTGGTTGTCAATGCCTTAATAGAGGTATTTTTTTATCCCAAAAACTAGCTTCTGCCCGCGACTTAGTCTGCGTGAAGTTTCTTGTTCCTCCGAGCTACCGCGTCGCATCGCATCGCCTGCCTGCGCTATTTCTTTGTTTTCATTTAGCATTCTTTCTGACTTTTTCTTTTTTGCTCGTCTCCTAAGGGTCCTAACGTAGTTATAAAAACTACTTACTCTTAATGAGTCTTATGCCCGTGGTAGTGACTTGCACCATAAACTTGTTGTTGCCCAGGTTGCCTGCGAAGATGGTTGGTGAACCTGTCATGAAGCCAGAGTTGTCAACCTCGTTGATTTCTTGACCTGTTGAATAGAAAGTAAATATTTTAGTAAGAAAATAAAAGTATTTATTGCGACTCGTACAGCAAGATCATAAACTAAACTAAACACAGTAAAAAAATAAACAACCAAATCATAAAAATGTAACAAAAAGAAAAATGAAACAGTGAGTCCTATACGAGGCTAAAAGGCTCGTGTGTCAGCATGATGCTGCGACATTTAAAAAATAAATGTCTCAACGCTGGTATTCTGATAGGGTCCGCTGTGACGTCACAAACAGTTACAAGGTGTATTTCGTGAGATTGTCAGTAACACCAAGTCGTTGCTGGTCTTCCTTGAGGAGTTGGGGTGGAGTTGCGGACACCCGCCCGTGTTCCCTACCTATTACCTAAGGGGCAAGCAGTAATAAAACATTTGTCTAACTTCGGTTTGCAAATAAAATAATTAAAAAAAAAAAAATACCCGACTGCGGTAAAAAATGTTGTTAAAAAAATTTTTAAAGCTAAAAACAAGCCCATTTTAAATTAAGTAAATAAAAGTTGGAAGCAGGGGGACCTATTTTAATTTGAAATATTATAATAAAAATGGTATTTAAGTACTTAATTTTTTACCACAGTCGGGTTTTTTTATTACTTTTCTATTTCCAGCTTTTTAGTTTACAAATGTGAAAGATTTCGCAGACGATTTAGTTCTTGGTACGTGTTTTTTACAATTTTTCACTTTGAATTACTTTTAACCATATAAGTTCTTTATATTTTTAAAATAAACTTTTAAAACCCTTTATTTTGATACCCCACTCGACAGGTTTTGAGAAAAAAAAATGTTTCAAAATCAAAAAATCAAAATCAAAATATTTTATTTCACATAAACCTACATGGGCACTTATGAAACGTCAGAAGCTAGGTGCACGGTTCCAATTGGTCGTTTCCTATGGAGAAGAACCGGCAAGAAACTCCACGGTTACTCTTTTAAAAATATTTGCATTTTTACAATGTTTTCAAGTTACAATAGGTATGGGAGGACTGCATAGGCCTGTCAACAAGTACCAGGTACTTGATAATATAAAAAACCATATACAGATCTAAAGTCTAAAAGGCCTACAAAGTCCTCAAAGTTTCAAAGTTTCAAAACATAATATGGCGCCAAACATCGGGCATTTTTTTTTTAATTTTGATATACCCAGTGTCACTCTCACAATTAAGACGAATCTAACGGTACCTCTCAAGCTGAAATCGATCAAGCCGTTTAGGCTACAGAGCGTGCCAAAGAAATACATATATACAAACACTCAAAAACATAACCATCCTTCAGGCGCAGTCGGGTAAAATCAACGACGCTATAGGCCGACTTAACTGAGACGTTGCGTGAGTGACGCGTCACGCTCTCGCATGACGTCACCCCTCCCGCACCGCGCTGCTACCTCACGCAACGTCTCTGTTAAGCGATCAGCCTAGTCTGTATTGTTTGATTTCTAATATTATTATCTTACTAGCCTCTGCCCGCGACTTCATCCGCGTGAAATTTCTTGCTCCCCCGACCCACCCCGTCGCATCGCATCGGCTGCCTGGGCTATTACTTCGTTTTTGCTCAGCGTTCTTTCTGATTTTTTCGACGTCACACAAAATCCTGCATCGCGCAAGCAGTGTTTACCGCGCAATTAGCATATATACAACGTTCCGACATCAGTCATCGCCCACCAGACACAACGCCCGTCTGGTCAGAGGATCCTTGCTTTTCTATGGAGGATGAGTGAACTTTACGCCCTGTTCCTCATACTTCTAAAACTAAAACTAACCGGTCTGTAGCACCATGCTGCAGTCTTCCTGAGTGAGTATGAGGTACGCGTGTGAGCCCTCCGCTTCTCTAGTACCGTCGCCGGTACTCTCGCCAAGTACCGACCACATGTCTATGCAACCTGTAAGTAGAAATAGTATTAAGCATTTAAAAGACGAGCTACAGTGCCCTCCAAAAGTTAGTTGACATTTTTATTTTTCAGCTGTGATGCCACATTATGAATTAAAAAACCGGTCAAGTGCGAGTCGGAATCGTGCACCGAGGGTTCAGTACAAATTTGTAGTACATACCTACAAATTTGTACGGAACCCTCGGTGCACGATTGCATTATGCTAATGCACTACAAATTTACGGTTCACAGATTTTTTCTTGTACTTGTGCTACATGAAATTGCTTCTTGCCTAATTTCATGATTCCAGGTCAACAGGAAGTATCCTATTAATTTTTATTCCCTTGAAAGTGTCGAAATATACGTTTTTTGCGGCATACACGGCCGTATCTTTTTTTTACGTTATATTACAAGTTTGATATTTTCACAGGTTCAAGGGACTGTAGACTTGAGAATATGGTTTTAATTTCAACTCGATACCTCCACGCGTTCCCGAGATAAAGGGTCTTGACAGACAGGCAGACGGCCAACAAACTGATCCTATAATGGTTCCGTTTTTTCCTTTTGATATACGGAACCCTAAACAAAAAAGAGGTAATCCTAAGGGATTACTTGATTCTTTTTTATGATAAGTCAATGGTGATGGTTGAATTATTCAATAATAGCATTATAGCAGTTCAAACACTTGGATCAGTAGAACTTTAAATCATAATGTGGTGTGTCACAGCTGAAGTGGAAAAATGTCAACTAACTTTCGGAGGCCACCGTATATCATGAAAATACACAAAATAATATTTATTATAATTATTTTAAAAATGTCAATTAAACCATTTACAGGCACTTTTGAATTGTAATGAAGTCGGTCAGTCAGAAAATATGAAGCTAGTAGCAGAGGCCCGTTAGACGCTTTTATTAATGAAAGGAGGCACCAACCAACGATTATCCCAGTTCGCACTAAGTAAGAGCATCCAAGGACAACCCCCAGTTGGTGTAGCACTATTGCAGGATATGGAAACTGAGATATTGGATTATGAGTTTGGGTGGCTAAAATGAACTAAAGGCTAATATTCTCGTAACTTGAAACGTCCAAAATCTAGTCTGTCTCATATCGGCGACAAACAAATGTCAAAAACATGTCAAAAACTTGTCAAAATGTACAGAAATTAGAGGTATTTTTGGCAGATTGAGACTGAGATCAGACTGTGAACGTTCTTAAAATGACGAGAATTGCCCATCTGGTTATCGAAGACTATGAAAAGACTATAATTATATAGCCCCTGCCTGACCAACGCTTTATATAAAACTAGCGGCCCGCCCCAGCTTCGCACAGCCGCAATTTTTTTTTTTTCTCTCCTTGAGAACCATCCTCGTACTTCTAGGAATATTATAAAAAAGAATTAGGGAAATCAGTCCCGCCGTTCTCGAGATTTGCGCTTAGCAACACATTTAGCGATTCATTTTTATATATTTAATATACACAGACAACTATTTATTATTATTATTATAAGCCTGTGTTGTCCCACTGCAGGGCAAAGGCCTCCCTTCCTTCTTCCCACTTTTCCCATTCTACTGGGACTATGGGCCAATCCTTTAAGAAGGAGTACAGCTCATCCCACCATCTCTTTCTGACCCTGTCGCGCAGTCGTTTCCTGCTATTTGGGATCTATTGAGTGGTGGTTTTTCCGTATTGCTGCTCCGACAAACGACAGATGTGTCCAGAAATTATTCGTCAGTTATTAAAAAAATAATTTGCTGTTCCATAGAAAAGAGTGCGCTAAATATATTTTCATGATGCTTCTGTTTCAAATATCGTTAACGCTAAATTTTGTAGAATCAAATAAACTGTAAACTCACCAGGCAAATTAAAAGCAGTAATAAGCTGTGGCCTAACAGTCCTCTGTAGTACAGTCAGCGCCCCATTCTTGCCCCTACCACTGCAGGCAACCAGCTCAATGACAGGGTTGTCTTGCTGCCGACTGTACTCTTCTGATAGTAGTTGAGGTTCGCCCATTGATATGTCGCCGATTGGGCAGATGTTGAGGAGAGAGTCACAAACCTGGGGGATAAGGAAGGGGTAGATATATAATTTATCCTCTAAAAAATTATTGATCTTCAAATATTGATCGCCTTTTTGGATCCTTTAAAAACTTATTGGTCTTCTAATGATGAGCCTTCTTTAATCTAATGACCTTGTTATGGAGTTGGGTTGTGAAGCTCCGGTAGGCAGTCGCTAAGTGTAAAATACTGGAAGCTTACCCCAAAATAGTTGGGATAAGGCAGGCAGATTAATGTGATACTGCTGTTGGCGTATCTATTTATATATTAACTAGCTGCGCCCCGCAGTTTCACCTGCATAAGTCTCGATCCCGTGGGAATATCGGAATAAAAATATCCTATGTCCTATTCCAGGTCATAGTCTACCCATGTACCACTGAAACCTTTCATCTAAATCCGTTCAGCCGTTTTAATAATTCTTTGGACGTAATTTTGGCCATGGCGACCAATCTCAGCGGAGACCAGCCTTCGGCGCGGGACATATCGTGGTGCAGACGTGTGCGCACACGCAGGCCCTCTCCCTGCCAGTGCGCAGGCGCAGGCGCCACGTGCGCGCCGAGGCTGTACCACACCGCCAACTGTCAGACTACGGGCTGCCCCGTTGGTCTCGTGGTCAGCCCTTTCAGTGTGAAAGCGTAACACACATACAAAAAATAAAATTTTATAATACCTATTAGTTTAGATTAAATAAATTAAACGAGGTGATCCGGCAGACAACCAAAGTTGTCAATATAGCTCACAGTATGAGCAAGCTGAAGTGGCAATGAGCCGGCCATATTAGCCGTAGAACCGATGACCGTGGGAGTAGACTTGTTTTTGAGTGGAGACCGCGAATCGGTAAACGTAAGGTAGGACGCAATCAGGCAGGTGGAGCGACCACACGAGCAGGGTCGCTGGTAGCAGCTGGATGAAGTTGACGAAAACCGAGTTGAATGGCGTGCAATAGGAGAGGCCTATGTCCAACGGCAGACTTGTAGCGGTATATATAACGCGGAACGCCACATGCGAACAACGCGTCATACTGACGTCACGCAAAATCCTGCATCTCGCAAGCAGAATTTACCGCGCAACTAGCATATATACAACGGCCCGACATGAATCATCGGGTAGTTGCCCGCCAGACATAACACCCGTCTGGTCGGAGGATCCCCTTTTCTATGGAGGATGAGCGTTACACCCTGTTTCTCATACCTCTATAGACTGGTGTAGGCTGATGATGAAATAAATAAAATGCGGTACCTACCTCAAAAACATAGCTAGTAAGCTGCGTAGAGGTCCTGATATCAGATCCGTACACCTCCAGTTCGTCCTTGTCACTGATCTCTATCACGTTGGTGGCGACACAGTCGCTGATCGTGTCCAAGCGCCGCTTCTTCGCCAAGGGATCCAACTGGTCCTTCTGCTGTTGTTCTTTGTTGAGCTGTTGTTCTGTTTGGGACAAACAGCATAAAAAGCATACGCATAATCAGCCTATAATGTTCCCACTGCTGAGTGACAGATTATTTTTGCGATTCCTGTGTGTAACGATACACTGGAATCGCAAAAAAAAATCTGCTGAAAGTTGAAAGGTTATTAAGGGTATAGTTTTAAATAAATATAAGGTAGTTACAGAGATCAGCGCGTTCAAACAAGCTCTTCAGCTTTATTATCAGTACACAGGGTGAAATTGAAAACATGCGACAAATCGAAATGGGATCGAAATAAATTTTTTTTCGCGATTTCAGATTTGGTCCCATAGTAAAAGTTGTTTATAATGATGAGTACAATCTCCCATTTCGATTTGTCGCATGTATTCAATTTCAACCTGTAGATAGATAAGTCCAGGTTTCCATAAGATGTTTTGTTAATGTGATAAGTGTATAACATTTAAAAATAATCTACTATTCTTACCACTCTCAGACACAGTGAGGTCCACAGTGGCTTCTAACGGCTTGTCTACTGAGAACAGCATTCTGTTCTCCCTCTCAGTCACTCTCAGTAACAGAGAGTTGCCCAGTCGAGAGCCCAGGAACAAGAAGTCTTCTTCTATGACGCACATCTGTGGGTAAAATAAGAATTTAACTTTAATTAAAATGTCACGAACTAATTAACTCACAACCCCATTAACTCATATTCCCATTAATTGACAAGCCCATTAACTCATAATCTCATTAACACATAATCTCATTAACTCATAATCTCATTAACTCATAATCTCATTAACTCATAATCTCATTAACTAATTAACACACACCCACTAACGCACAAGCCCATTAATTGGCAAACACATTAACTTACACAGGTAGTAAGCACGGAGGCTGCGGCCCGGTCCAGATGGAAGCTCCGCACAGTTCGCACGGAGTCTGCTAGTAACGTTAGCACGTACAGTTGTCCTCCTCGTAAGGAGAGAGCCAGTCGACCCTCTCCTAGAGGGGCTACGCATGACCCGTCCAGCGTTATGCACACGCCTTCTTGGATTCCTGTTCAATGAGACAACTATTGAAGTACTGGCTATTGCCCGCGTCTTCGCTCGCGTACGAGAACGTACTGCCGGGGTTAAAAGCTAATCCAGGTTATAAACTATCCAGTGGAGGAGCGGCAAATGTACCAGTATCTCCCGGGCACACGACTTATGGTAGTAGAAGGAACAGAGGGGTTTTAGTCAGTGCGAGTCCGACATAACCCACCATTCTCCCCAGACGAAGAGTATCCATGAGGATTTAGACAAGAAAAAAAAAAGTTTATATACTATCTGTGTGCCAAATTTCATCCGAATCCATTCAGCCGCTTTTGCGCTAATCCGGAACATACATCCATAAAAACGGACAAAAATTCTTTGTTACTATTTTATTATACAGGGTCAAATTAAATTAGCCACTTAAGTTTGGCAATTCTTCGGGCTAAGTCGGTTACCTTGGTTCTCCTGCGGATCTCTACATTTCTGATTCGATTACTTAAGGAAACTCCAAGCATAGCACTCTTCATTGCCTTTTGGGTTTAGGATACTTACGGAGTGGAAAATTAGTTGTATGTGTGGCTACGCTATTCAACGATACGCCGTACGGTGGTACCGACTGATTCAGGTATATAAGAGAGTTCACAGCCATTATAAGACAACCACCTGTGAACACAAACAATATCAGTTAATGTTATGTATATCCAAAAACTAATTAAATTATTGTATATAAAGTTGGCAACACTGGACTTCTTTAACTTATAGCAACAGACTAGCAGAAATCAGTCTCAGGTCTGATCTGATGAATTAATAAGTCATAGAACAAAAGATATTGTCAAGGATGTGAGTGATTCGGTCCTGCAAGGTTGTTAGTGTTTTACAAATAACCCTGTATACAACATTCAGACAACAATCGTTGGGCAGTAGGCCACCAGACACAACACCCGTCTGGTCAGAGGATCCTTTCTTTTCTAAGGAGGATGAGTGAACTTTACACCCTGTTCCTCATACGTTTAATTGGTATTGCATTTTTTTTCTATGAAACGGCTATTTCTTTTTTTTTTGTAACCTATGAATTTCTACGACCCCTTAGGCCGAGAATCATGTGCTGAATTCATGGTTTCAGGGTTGCGCGTCGATGTTTCTGCCATCCTGTATAAAGACGAATTAAGAACCTCCTCCTTCTTGAAAGTGTTTAACTGAAGAAACTCCCTTCCTTTTCTAAGTATAATTTGTCAACGTAATCAATGGCCAATTGACATAGGCCTCTGTATCCAGTCTCGCTTTTATTCCAATATAATTATGACCATTCCTACTACAGATGTTCTATGTCACGAAGTCCGTTTGGCTATGAATGTTGTCAAGCGTGCACATGCACATTGTTTTTGTGTGCGTAACCTCGAGAGCGCTCAGTGTCGCTTGCGCGTGTGCGCTTGTCGGGATACGTCACTACTACAATCAAAGCCAAACGGACTTCGTGAAATAGAATATCTGTACATAAGAGATCTTGATGTACCTTTTAACCGATGAAAAAAATAGGAGGTACTCAAAACGACGCGTATATCTTTTTAGGCTTAGCATTGTAAGTAATTAGAACAGAAGGCCAATTCTCGTAACTTAAAACGTTCAGAATCTAGTCGCAGTCTCATCTCGGCAACAAACAAATGTCAAAATGTAGGGAAATTATAGGTATTTTTGACAGATTGAGACTGTGAATGTTCTTAAAATTACGAGAATTGCCCCTCTGGAATTAGGATTTGTTAATTGGTTTGGTCTTGATATCTCTTCCTTACGTTGCACCTGCCATGTTTTATCTCTGCATCACCCAGGTTGACTGGTAAAAAGTGCCCCAGGCTTTAAGACCGCGGCCGCGTCTTTGTACTTTTTTTTTTTACTTGTGCATTAACTATAAGGCTACGTTCGTACTGAGAGGTTGTTTAGTTACCACCTAGAGCCTAGTGAGGTAAATACCTTTCAATACACATTAAGCGACAAGCAAAGGCGCCACGCGCGCAGTTCGGCCGGTTGCGAAAATACTAGGCTCTAAGCGCTAAGCAACCCACCTGTCAGTGCCTAAGTAGCCTTAATAAATAAATAATTACTTATCACTTACCAAGTGGCTTTTGGACGGGCACAGCTCTAAGACAATCAAAGGGCAGATGCGCGGTTGCCCAAATAACTGGATGGACGCGAGCGCTCATGTTGAGACTGACGCCGCACATCGCGCATGTGTCGTTGCGAACCGCTGTGCGACTGAAAAGGGGATTGAAGATTTTTATATGGAGCTTGGCATACCTACAACTGTCGCGCCATGTTGTTTTTTTTTTCAAAATGGCGGCCACACATGAAACCTATATAGCTGACATCAATGCATACAGAAAGCGTAATAGAACCAAACCCCGTAAAGCGTCACGTTTTCGAGATATTAACATTCAAAGTCAATTACAAACTATCAGAACAGGGTTCTATTGAAACTCAATAAACATTTTGTGAAAACTTACAAATCAATTTTATAAGCCTGGCAAGTAGGAATGTGTCATTTTACTGTCTTAAAGTGAAGGAAAACTTTTAAAGTCATCAGTGACCAAGCATGGTAATCAACGCACTTTCCTTCTGTCTATGAAAAGAGAACTTTGACCATCAGAGGGCAAAATAACATACTATGAAATAACACAACTCACCCAGCAAAAGTCCTGACAGGCTCATACAGTATCAACAGCGTAGGTTCATAGTACCCATGCAGAAACTGTAAGTCTAGAATATTGTCTATTTTCTCATCTAGATCTTTTAGCACTATGACGTAAGAAGCTAGGGTGGGAGCTCGGGTTATTGGTTGTGTTGGTTGCTGAAACAAAACATTAAGAATTAGTAATTATAGGCTTTGGCAATATTTAATTTTGTAGGCAGTTTCAGGGGCTGACCTCAAAATTTTTGTTCAAGGATGAGAATTCGTATTACTTGTTGTTCACAACACTTTTAAGTATTTTAAAATAAGTTTATACTCTTTGCCTGGCACTAAGTATCTAAGATATTTACCAAAATAAGAACATTTGTATTACACCTTTTTTTCCTTGTTGGGTCTTGTATTATTCTAAAGATTATAAATAATACACACACACACACACATAAACGAAGCAAAGAAACATATAAAAATCTCTGTGTCCAAACGAAAGGATTTATTATCATTTTATAAGCTGACTATACAGCATACAGACCACATTTCTTCAGAATCTTTATCAGCAGATTATACAGCAATATAGATTTTATTTCTGTAATAAATGATTATATTTATTGATTTATATAATTTCATACTCACAGATTTCTTGCTATCCAGCGGCTTAGCCTCCAAAGGATCTCCATCCTCATTTGTAATATCTTTTCTAAATGGTAACACAGCCAGTTTCTTACCGTACAGTAACATTACTGCACATCGGCCCTCAGGGTCCACTCGGATCCAAGGAATGTGGGGGTGGGTTGTCCAGCCATTCTGGAAATGTCAATGAAATTAATGAATGGTGTGGATCAATACTTTATTCAGAACTAGCAGCGCCCCGCGGTTTCACCTGCATACGTTTCGATCCTGTGGAAATATTGGGATAAAAACTTTCCTATGTCCTTTCCTGGAACTCAAACTACCTCTATAATAATTTGAAGTGCATGAATTAAATTCTGGCTACACTATATTTTCTGTCATATCTAAATATTCTAATGACAGTACTAAGTACGTACAAAGAATTTTAAAGTCTTACCTTCATATCATCCTCCTCAAAATAATGCATGCTCAAGGTAATAAGGTCATCCGTCTGCGGATCATACTGCAGTACAGACAGCTTGGCTTCCCTGAATGATACCAGCAACAAATCTCTACCGGCACTGGGGCAGCGGACAGAGGCCAGTGACATTACATTTCCCCATAATGTGTATGTTGCTAGACATTCTAGCTTCATCTTTGGAGGGATTGGCTGGCCAGCTAAAACAATTCGGGAATGTAATTTTTTGTTTTACAAGTTTACAGTATATGACTTGTGGCTAAATAATAACAGCTGCACAGATTGATTGAAGGTAAAACTATGCTTGCCGAGGTTGATCTGAGGATGTTTAACCATTTATTACATATTGAGAACCCCCCCTGCCTTGGAAAGCACATTAAGGTGTTGGTCCTGGCAGTCATAAAAGAAAATATCTTATCATACTATCATCATCAACAGCTCTTTTATTATTCGAAACACCCTACAGCTGCTGTGCCAGCCTCATCCAGGTACTACACACAATGGTATATGTTATCACAGAGTGAATATAATAGTGAATGGTGGTAGTAGATTTATTTGTGTAAATAATAATAGTAGATCTCTCACCGAGAGGAGGTCTGTGTCCCAGCAGTGGGAACATTATAGGCTGATTATGTACAACTAGTGCGTAAAAAAAGCTATTTTACCCCGAGACGTTTATAGGGGCTAGTTAAGTCGAGGTGAAGTAGAACAGTATTTTCACTGTTCAAAAATGTTTCAAAATTGAAGAAGAGAATAGCTAATTCCTGCCACAAAACTTAACACTTTGACTGCCAGACAACAGACACAATAGAAAATCTATTGTTTGTTCTCAAAAGACCAGGAGATCTAAGCAGCTTCTGGAGGGAGGTGGGCTGGTTGGAATAACCACCAACGGCCGCCATGGCCCATGCACAATGGTCCACTGAAGGACTAAGTGCGGAAACCAAACCCATAACATAGAACATAGAATCTATTGTTTGCGGACACAGTGTGACCGCGGTGGCAGTCAACGTGTTAAGCGTGTGGCTGTTGGGCATGATTATCTCTTTTAAAAAAAAAGTACTTTATGGACTAGAGCATAAAAAATAAGTGTTTTGTTTGGCTATAGTTATTTTGATAAATCAAATGAAATAAATTAACATATTTCCTATTCAGATAATTAACCAAGCATAGGGAACCCAGTAATTACAGGTTAGTCTGTTATTAATTTGGAATATTTAACAGTGACCATAAATTAACCCTCCATCCAGAAGTTGATAATTATTATTGTTCTGGATTTTTATATAACATTTTGAACTTTGTTATTGTGTTTCAAGAAAGAAAAACATAAATCGTAAGGTATTAACCATTATCAAGGCAACGTTGATTCCAATTGAAAGAAACAACAAATTGCAATATCTACAAAACATCGGTGAAAGAAACTTACCGGCGTTAACCTCCTTGGTTTGGCCTTCAGGTAACAACCTGAAAACCTTGAGGATATTGGCTCCAGCTGTGACGAGGCACATATCATCATTGTTAAAGAAAGAGCAGCTCACGGCATGCTCAATACCCGTAGCAGGATGCGTTTGCCGACAGATCGAAAACATTTTCCAATCGCGTCGGGTTCTAGGTTATGTTTTAAAAATCACTTACAACTTGAAACTATAGATACTTAAGCACTTCTAGTAAATTTTTTCACATATTTAATGGAATTCCTAATGCATTTTATTGAGAATTAATAGTTTTTTACAATTATTATTTATTTGTGATGCCGTTGCGTCGCTTGACACTTCAACAAAATATAGGGTGCGTTCCGAGTTGAGATGGAATCGATATTTGATTGGATTTCAGGGCGTCTGTACCTCTAAGACAATGAGCTCCTCAGTGACCACCAGTATGGCTTCAGTCGTGCAAAAAATAATAACATTTTATGCTTACCTACTGTAACTAGAGATCTGTTGTTGTTTCGTTAAAAATACAATTGTTTGTTAAGAGAGCAAACAACTATTTTGAAGGCGAGAGTGATTCTTTGAACGTCGCTCTAGCTTAAAATAGTGTTGCTCCCGAGGTGGACACTCTACTTTTTGTCACCCTCTATGAAGAAATAAGTATAGTCGGACTTTAAATTAGCTGCAGTAAAATGACAGCATGTGTTACTTATATTACTGAAATTGGCATCTTTTTGTTGTTTCGCGGCCATCAACCAAACCATGTTTTTCTAGTACAGAATAGTGTAACAAACGAAACTTATTTGACATGCATATCTCTAAATGCAGTCCGAAATTAGTTATTATGGAGTGTCATTTTACTGCAGCTAAATAAAGTCGGAGTATAAGAATAGTACAGACGCCAGCACATCAACCTACCCGAAACTGTCAAAATTTCCCAATCAACTTTGAACCTTAAACTTTAGCGATAAAGTTGAAAATCTATCAAAGAAATTTGACAGATTGTAGTAGGTTGATGTGCTGGCGTCTGTGCGTTTAGTTATTTACCTAAGTACTTACAATTACCTACTTGAAGAAGACATACCTATTAATTTTTTATAAAAATAAGTAAAATCCTAATTTGAGTAAACACTTACGAACATGAATGCTTTTCGCACAGTTTTTATTTTATCTCATTTTTTTTTATTTGATTCGCGCGCGTTTTTCTTTGTCATACAGCCTGTTACATGTTCATAAAATGTTCGCGATTAACCTCTTTGGTGATTGGAACTTTTACTAATAATATCCACATTCCAAATTCAAATCTCCTTTAGTCCCTGGGGATTAAAGAGCTATTTTAGTCCCTGTTTACGAAGAATACACTAGCTCTTTTTGAATAGATGTGATAAAAATAACGAGTCCCCCGTTTGGGCGGGAAAATTCGTGAGAATCAACCAAGCCAAATAATCATAAACAAAAAAAAATACAAAATCGAATTGGTAGGTAAATATCTTTATTCAGAACAAAAAAAAAGGTGAGCAAATTATTTCTACGATACATAAACAAGGCATAGACTTATAATAAAAGATGGACTCCGCGCCACGCATATCGAAAGTGAAGCACAGTAAGTATGCCAGGACCGCTTGTACAAACGCCAGCACATCAACCTACCCGAAACTGTCAAATTTTCCCAATCATCTTTGAACCTTATACTTTAGCGATAAAGTTGAAAATTTATCAAAGAAATTTGACAGATTGTTGTAGGTTGATGTGCTGGCGTCTGTACATACAAACACGCCTTACGCTCACATTTACATCATAGTATGCCAACCGGCCGCCATTACGTGGCACGACAGCGTCAATCGTCAATCACGCACACATAGATCGCAGTGCTTCACTAATCACTTTCGATATGCGTGGCGCGGAGTCCATCTTTTTTATAAGTCTATGATACAAGGTGTCCGTGTAACAGATTAAACGCAAGTCCTGAAAGTAGTTTGTTCATAATTGACTACTGACTCCTGAATCGATTTCAGTAACTTTGAATTTAGGTATTTTTTCCAAAAATGATGTATTTTGCCATACTGGCCGCCGATTGAGTCAAAGGAAATTAAATCTTATTTCCAGGCGATAAGACTCAATTTTAAATGCATTAAGTTAGCTTTAAAGAATTCAAGTTTTGGTCATTGTATTAAACTTTTAAGTCAATAGGCTCGGTACTCTAATTTTGGTGTATGAGGTCTTGCGTTAATTATGTTACACGTTGTATAAACTATTTTAAAACTATTCAGATTTTTCACGCTATCTAATTCTAATAACTAATTAAACAGAATCAGTAGTTCTTTGTACCGTAAGTTATTAATATAGGAATATAAAATTAAAAACATTAGTTTAAAATATTATAAATTATAAGTATCTAAGTATAACTTTATTTAATTCTCTATAATCATAGAAAATAAGGAACTCTAAAACTCATATTATCTGGGAAAACATTCATAACTCGTAACGAAGTATGCGCTTGTGCTAATAGGGGTCAGCTGAGATTTAAGCGGAATAATAATTATTATTTAAGTAGGTATCTACCTAATCAAATCAAGTGAGTGATAAGCTTAAGTGGGTAAGGTATAGACTACTTACAGCTTAAAATTATTTTTTAACCAGATGGGGCCATTCAAATATTACGCAAGCAGAATTTTAGTACCTAATGTTTTTTGTTTTTACAAATTCAAATTTATTTATTTTGGGACAATTAGATCCACCGGTTTATTTTTAGTACTTAGATACAATAACAAAGGACAACAATCATCGTAGACCTCACAAATGCCCCTGTGCTGAGACACCCCACCCCGTCAAGATAACCAACAGGGTGATACCTCCCTAAGGGTCAGTACACAGCGCGACGCGACGCGGCGCGCAGTTTTCAAGATAGCAATACATTTATAGACCTTATCTACTACACAAATGGGCACACCATTAAATAAGGTGGGCCGCGCCACGCCGCGCGGCGTAGCTCGACGTAATAGACACCACCTCACTGAATTGTGTACTTTTTTGAGTATCTATAGATAAGGTCTATAATTGCTATCTTAAAAACTGCAAGACGCACCGCGTCGCGTCGCGGTGTGAACTGACCCTAAGACAGTCACCAGACGAACGAAATGCCTCAACACAGGTGCATGTACATCTTCAGCTATAGTTTGGAGTCTGTTAGTAATATTAAAATACCTGCTTTTTACTAAATGCATATATGGATGTATACACGGGACATATACCAATTTTTTTTTTTTTTTTTTTTTCTGTCTGTTTGTTCTAGCTAAACTCTGAAACGGCTGAACCGATTTTGACGGGACTTTCACTGGCAGATAGCTGATGTAATAAGGAGTAGCTTAGGCTACTTTTACTTTAAGAAAAAGAATTAGGGTTCCGCGCAAAACAATTAAAACGTTTTTCGTCATGCACGCGAACTAAGTCGCGGGCACAGCTAGTTTATTATGAATCTGTTCAGGTTTCTTCATTGTTATTCATGAGTCTAGAAATAACGAATTTATAAGACTAAAGGAATAATTGCCGATTTAACATCGTATTTAAATATCATAGGTATTCTAAACATTTACGTACTTAAACTAAGTATATTATAAATAAATATTTGCTGAAGTAATCACCATCCAGACTCCGACAGTCCGCGTCACCAAAAATAAGGAAAGCAGAGCCCCCCACCCCCCGTTGTAATAATTAAATGGCCCCTTATTGGCAGTCAACCGCACGCCTATTATAAACGACATTGACAGAGCCTTATTTCGTAGTGGTAAGGACGATTTGTGTCCAACTGAATATTTCACTCGACTTGATGAGCTTCAAATTACTTGAAGCAGAAAATAAAATTATTCGAGTAGCCTGAGATGTATCTCAGCTTTACCCCGTTAAAAACAACCACTATTTGACTAATTTTAATAAATAAGGCGTACGCGTTCCTGCGCGGTAATTTAGTAACACACTACACAGTAGCAATGGTTTTCATTTTGATAGTTCAACAATCATTGCGTTAATTTACGTTGTTGAGCAGACAAATCTTTCGAACATATGAAGCAATGGATTAGCAATATCCTTCAAAATTATTCTGATTGTGATTGATAGTGTGTCACCAGTGAACGAAAATTCGTTCACTGTGTAGGGGTAAAAATTATTTGTACAGAGGCCAGCACATCAACCTACCCCAATCTGCCAAATTTCTTTGAAAGAATTTCAACTTTACTACAAATGAATAAGGTTCATATTCAATTGGGAAAATTTTACAGATTGGGGTAGGTTGTGCTGGCCTCTGTACTTACCAAGTCTTTATCTACTTTTTTTTAAACCCAATATCTGAAGTACTTTTTACGGCGCCTACAGTCGGGTTTTTAGCTGCCAATCTCTCCAGACAGTTTTCACTACTCTATACGACACCTACTAAAAGCGCAATGTTGGATTTTCAACTTTCGCGCTGAACCGAGAGTTGAAAATGCATCGGCACGCTTTTCTTTAGTTGTCACCTAGTGATAGTGAACACAGGTATCAGACATAGGAGGCCTAAGAAACGGCTCTTCTTTTATTCGAGTCACAAAGCCGAATTCTCAAATGTAATTCATTTTAAAGTGCCCGTCTTGTCTCATGCTGTCAGTATAACTTTCGTGTGTATTGTTGCTTGTAACGATAGAAAGACATTAATTGTCGTTTGAGAATTCTGGAGAGAGTTGCCTACTATTTATAATTAACGCGAAAGCGTCAGAGAAGCCCGCGAAATTCAAAATTTCTATCGTTTTTTTGCAATTTGCTGATTACTATAAGTTTTGCAATTTGCTGATTACTATAAGTTTTGCAATTTGCTGATTACTATAAGTTGGTCTAAATATGATTCGCGGCCGTAACAAATATTTATTTATAGAATTATAATCATAATAATCATCAATATAACTCTTAAGTTCATATATATATATATATATTACCTATTGAATGACTATTTCATAAAATCATGACATTTGAGGCCAATTCTAACTCAAGGACTTGTATTGCTGATTGTAATTCATATTTGTTACGGTCGCGAATCATTATTTTAAACAACATACAAACAAGCTGACACTGACCTGCAATTAAAAAAAAAAAAAGTAAGTAAGTGAATTTGAATTTCACGGGCTACGTTAGCGCATCCCCAAACTACGTATAAGGTAAAAAATAAAAAATAAATTGGAAAACGAGGCAAACTAAAATATATAATCAAGTAAATAAATAAATAATTATACAAAAAGTAATGTTGAGCAGCATCTCTGCATTTTTAGAACCATATACCGAATCAAAAATTTAAATAATCGAAAATTGACAAAAGAAAAGTGACAATTCCATGAGAACATGTCTTACAATTAAATAACGGAGAGCAATGCAATACATACTTGATTTATATTTACAAATTACAAGACATTGAAGGCATATTAATTATTATTTGAATCATTATTTCATGCGTCTATTTAATAAAATACTATTTTTTACACAGACATTGAATATTGCAGAATCTTTTTTACGTAAAAACACATATTTGTCCAGCTATTTCTATTCACAACATAGATAAACACTTTGTAGTATAGTTAATTATGTTCAAATCATTCACAGTCCATTTGTCAATCACCCCATATCTTATATGCAAAAACTATAAAATCGTCCAGATAAATCAGTCTTCAACCTTTAATTTGCCACAAAAAATGGTATGTCGACCCACTCCTAAGAACGGTGGACGAGAAACCCACGCCAAAATCGTTACGAAATAGGTTGAAATGGAACAATCTCGGCCTAATGCGGAATAAGTTGCAACAGTAGCCGCAGCATCCGTATTTGTACATAAGCCTCTCATAGTTCGATTTTATGAAGTAGGTTTTTCTATACCAATTTTGTGACCATGCATTGTTCCCTCAATTCCCACTCCATTCAGCCGATCTACACATATCAGCAACCAACTCATCAAATTCCAGAACAGAGTTCTCATACAACACAAGGTCCTTTGACAAATCCTCACTGGCCAATTCCATTTCTCTCATCGATTCGGGACTCCTCGTCTTTGATCGGACAAGATCGTCGGCCAATTTCAAATGCGGAGCGTTGAAGAAGTCCTTGTAAAACTCGGCGAGTTCTGTTATAGGATGGTGGTCTGCGAAAGGAAAATTAAGTAGTTTTAATGGCGGTTCATTCTCATTTCGGAACCCTGTAAATTTTTTCGGTGGCATCTCCAATGAGGTCGGACTTTTGGACAATGCTGTGATGTCCAACTCTTGAGTACTTTTGAGCTCAATAGGACTTGTTCTTAGTGGAGTTTTAGGCCGCTTTCTACATTTAGGGATAGGTATCTTAGTAAAGAAGTCGTCGAATGCTTGCTTTATGACGTTTTCGTCGACAAACGCAGCTAATCGTAAGGGTCTGTTCAAGTCAACAGGACCAAAAGGTTTAGGTTCCTTCTTCTGGTCTTTCTTTTTCTTTGACTCGAATATCACGTGTTTTGGACTCAGTTCAAAATGGTCACTCTTTAGTAACAGTAATTTATTTTTCTCCGTTCTATTCGGGGATATGGAAAAGTTAGTTCTGTATGAAACTGAGAAGCATATAGCTCCTAAAGGAGTCTTTAACATGCCAGCTTGGATTTTTTTAACAGATTCGCCTAATGTTTTCATTTTCGGTTCTCCACTGTAGACTCGATAGAATATGGTGAAAGATTCCGTCCTCTGCTTCCTTGAGAGGTGATAGGCAGGAGTTATTCTCGTTACTGTGATTAAAGACTTCAGTAAGATCCCCATTCGGAAGTATACTGTGTTCATTGCTTTCAACGAAGTATCGAACTGAGTCTCATCTAGTTCTAAGGTCCATAATTCGAGTACCATTTCGTCTCCATCCTCAGTTTGTACAGAAATTTCGACGTGAAGTTTAGATCTGATGGTTTCAAGGACTCTTTCAGAAGGCAGAGCACTCTTGGTTGCTTGGTTGACTTCGGGAGTATCAGGTATTTGAAGGTTGAACCAATCAGTATCAGACGATTGTGGTTTACTATTCGGTTCTATTTTAACCCCTTTCCTGGATTCTACTATAACTTGGACGCTTTTATATGCTAAGAATTTGGTGAACTTTGTGAATTCGTTTTTGTCGCTTATGTTTGAGAAAGCGGCGTCTGGCGCCATTGTTGCAAGAGTTTATTCTTCGTCAGCGATGCAGTTTTCCACGAGATTCCTCAAGTTCGGATTCTCCATAGCGGCTGCAATCCTCTCTTTATCGTTGATTTGTTTGTTGACTGTAACAAGAGAAATGGAGCAATTAATAATCAAAATGCAAACAACAGGTACCGATAAGGTGTTCCAACAATACAAAGGGTCTTATCGATGACGTCAGCATATAGCTTTATAAGGAAAATAAAGCGGATTATGGTCGATTCCTTTAGATTAAGTACTAAATGTATTCAATGTAATTTAGTATTGAAGACGAGCGTCGTCACCGAGGCAGGCCTGAGAAACGCTTTTTTTTTTAAGGATGGGATATCATCAAATGACCCCTCACGCTCTGGGTGGAGCGGAAGGGAGTGTCAGACTCTTACTGACTAAAACCCATCCGTGTTCCTTCCTTAGCCCTTTATGTTCCGGGGTAGCGGTAACCCTTTCGGACAATCCCGCTGCCCTCGGACAATCCCGCTGCCCTGAGAAACGCTGTGGTGATGATTTGGACTCGTTTTAACCGATTGGACGGAGAAGGCACAGTACAAAGATCAGTGGAAAAACATGGGAAACATCTTTGCAGAGCAGTGGGACACCAGAGGTTAATTTAAAAAAATATCGACAAAGAAAGTTTGTAACAATGAGTTCACTCTTTCTACACAACAGAAAAGAAAACTACTATTATCTTAAGTTTTGGGTTGAACAGTTGAACTGCACGATTACCTACTGACAAATGCATGCACTGAATAGACAGGTCCACTCAATCTGTGTGGTTCTTTCCCCAAAAATCCATTTCAGACATCAATCCACAGTCTTCACATGATCTGCAAAAGATAATAACTTTGAAAGAGAGTGTGACCTCTGAGTTTGGCCTTTGTTCTCAGAATAGTCAGATAGGAAACGCCGACCTCATCTAGTTTTTAAAATACGGTTGACGTGTAAAAGTGTTTGTACAAACCTAGTTACAGAAATAGAATCATTTACCATTATCGCTCGGTGAAGCCTTTAAATACTACACGACATAATAAAACAGCAAGTCGTAAGCCCTAGCGCTACGCTTGCGTGACCGTCAGTTTACAAATCCAACGAGACTGAAAGACGTTACGTCTAGACCGGTTTTAACACAATAATAATATACAAGTCTTATCAAACCAGTCCTAGATCATACAAGTATAAGATAAAACTGATCCTTCAAACGAAAACAAACTTCTTGTGAACAGTTTTTCGTCATTATTATTATCAAAATAAATGTACGGACAGATCTGCCCTGGGCCCGAAATATTGGAACGTCACAAATGATTAGCGACTGATCGTTTTGTTTTTATTTTCTAATTTGTTAAACATCTAAAGATGGCTTGCATTCTAAGTTCCCCACAGACTATGGTCCACCTTCCATCCTGCACCGCATGTCCTGTCACCTGTGCACTTGATCTTATGGCTGTGTCAGTGAGCGGAGTTCGCGCAGCCGAATTTTGGGTCAAAAATTTTTGAACTTTTTGCTATCGATACGCGAAGAAGATTCTTGCGTGGCAAAAAATTAAGACACCCCACCGTAATTATTATTATAAGGCCGTACAGATGAGTCTTCTCAAAGACAATGCCGAAAAGTGTCGTGTGTCTGTAATTAAAATGGCATCCATACCTTACAAACCGGAAAAGGGTAACGCGTTTGGCGGCGGAGATAGGTATTGTAAGTAACCTTGCACACATAAGTAGAAAAGTTGTAAACAGCATACAATCTGGCATTTAATTTAATGGATATTATTCTAAGACTAGCTGTGCTCGCGACTTCGTTCGCGTGTATGTCGGGTATCAATAATGTGTCGCTTAGATGGTGTTGGTAAAGAAAGAATCTTTTTTCTAAACTAAAAGTAATTTTTACTCCTTATAACATCAGATCAGCTATCGACCAGTGAAAGTTCCGTCAAAATCGGTCCAGCTGTTTCGGAGATTGGCCGGAACAAACAAACATGTTAAAAATTGTTTTTTGTAATAGGTAAGTACCGTATATAATTTCAAATGCATTTAGTGAAAAGCTGTTATTTTGACATTACAAACAGACACTTTTTTATTGTATCTAAGATATTTTATAAATAGAAAAGGCTAAAGGTGAAGCACAGTTCGGAAGCACACATACTACGCTGTAAGTATCTCGACTTAATTATCAGACCTAAGCAACAAGAACATCAAGATATTCTCGAATTATGCAAATAAACAAGGCCTTATCAAGATAGCTGGTTATCAGGCATACAGTACATACAGTACGTCTGAAAATTGATATAGGGACTCCTTGTTATAATAATAAAATACATGTTTCAGGATTTTTAGTACTTACTTTAACCACAACAAAACAAAATTTTTTTTTTCGTATGCAACTTACAAAACTGTGAAATCCCACCAAAAACATTTCCAAGTAAAATGTTGCCAAGACAAGACCACATATAGCTCGCATTGTCAAAAAGTTATCAGATCTCATGTAGAGCCAAGCTTCTAACTCTTACACGCCCTAACTTCACAAACTCTACACCATAGTCAAAATATGAGGCATGGCCGTTTCTGAAAAAAAAAAGGTTGCACCTTTTTTGAAGTCGGTTAAAAAGCCATAGCAAAAGTCGCAGAAGTTGTAGAAAGTTACTTAATGTTACCATGTTGCAATACTATAAGTAACTTAGGTGTGGATGCACCTTTATACACAGAAGCTGTTGGTATACCTTATTCAATAAATATTTACAGATATAAATGTAGAAATTTTACAAAAGGTGACACAATGGGCGGTTTTATCGGTAAGAGGGATCTTTTAAAGATAACCTTGGGACGGATTAAAAAGGGGAAAGAGAGACAATACTGTAGGTAGTCTGTGGTGTACCATTTACATAATACAATAAATACAAACATAACGCATATTATATTATAAATATCTCGGCATGTATCGTCTCTTGATGAACCTTGTTTTGCTAGATAGTGAAGATATTACAGCACCGCTCTATAAATATTTGTACAGTGGAAGCGATATCTACTATCAGGCACTTAGATAATTTCAATAACAAGTTATTTTAGTATCGAAAACAAACTGCTGGCCTTTTGTTTTTATAGATGTTTTTTCCCCGAAGTATTCATTAATATCCATCTCACTTGGCCGACTCAAAGTCAAAGTCAAAGTCAAAGCATTTATTTCAAATAGGCACATAAAAGGCACTTTTGAACGTCAAAAATTACAATGAAATAGAATTGATTCTAGTCGCCCCTTCCAAAAGGTAGTTTTCGTATGGAGAAGAATGGGCAAGAAACTCCACCGTTACTCTTTTAAAATGTTTTACAATATTTTGCATACATTCATTATATAATAAAATAATATGTGAAGACGATGCACCTAAAATAAAATTACTATACCACAATAGGTAAAAGAATTAGAAATGAAACCATGACATATAAATTAATAATCTGATAGATACATGGTGCTCACATATTTACAAAAATGGAAAAAGTAAACGATTTTGATAAAAAAAAAATATATATATGTATATATATATAACTCTAATATATGACTCTGCAAGCTATGGCCGGTAAATCCAGTTATTTTTAGGATCAGGAGGCCTACCATGATCTATTTAAAAACGATTCAAAAGCAAGACATTTCAGTTTAGGTTCTTAAACTGCATCGCTCACATTCGTACATCATAATTGCGTAACACACTATCAATTGGAATCTGAATCATTTTGAAGGATATTGCTAATCCATTGCTTCATATGTTCGAAAAATTTGTCTGATCAACAACGTAAATAACGCAATGAATGTTGTTTTGTCAAAATGAAACCCATTGTTACAAATAGTGTGTTGCTCTGAAATTACCCGGCAGCTAATACTGTTTTCATTACCACTGCCGCGCGGCCTACTGTACCTGCGCCCATTTATTGGGTTTTTGTTTAATAATATTAGTCAAGTACCTATTCCGTTTCTTACAAGAAGTGTAAAATCTATAACAAAGCTGTTTATTAAATTTTTTGAGAACACGTACTTTTCCGTTTTGCTGCCTGTGCAGACTAAACAAACAATATGACGAAATAACATTGTATTGAGTCCACATTGCACTGTTTACAATGTATACTTACTTAACTTAGTCATTAATACATTTATCGATCGACAAACGTAGTGTTGGACGCGTACTAGCTAGAATCTAGATGGATCGATGACCTGAAAAAGGCTGGGACTAGGGTAACCCTAGTCCCAGCATTTAGAAATTTGAAAAATCCTTACAAAACACCGGACATTTTATTTTCTAACCTTGCTTTTTGAAATTCATTATTAAGAATACCAGCCTATTATTGTGCAGGGTAACATAACACACAGGGTGACATTGTAAATTTTAATTCGTTAAATTTTTGTTTTTTTTTTCTAAATGTCCCAAAGGGGTTCAAAATGCCGGTCATATCCGGACAAAGCCGGACGGATGATAACCCCGGACCGGACTGGCTGGTGTAAGGAAGGCCCGAAGGCGGAAAACCGGGTGTCGTGATTTTGTGACTCAACTTGGCAGTGGCCTATGCAGCTATGCCCAGCAGTGGCCGGCTGCAATGGAGTCGAGTTGATGGATTGATTTGCTTAAATATCTCTAAAACGATTCGTTTCTGAAAACAGATTAACGGAGTCCGTGATAGATAGGAAAGTTCGACTCCCGAAGTAACAATTTCTCCTCACGAAAATACGAGGCTTTGTGTAAACTCGAAACTATTCGGGTAATCTCGTAACATTTATGCATGCGTGAGCGCACGCATGTAAGCCCATGTACGCACGGGCACTTTTTAACGCGCCATTTATTACCGCGACGGATTTTCAACGCTTGGCAGCTTAGCTGAACGCCGAAAGATGAAAATCCAGTATCAAGTCCACGTAAGCACGGGCGCTTTTTTATCGCGGCGATTATTTCCGCGCGCTGGATTTTCAACGCTCTACTTACAGCCGAGAATCGAAAATCCAGTACTCGAAAAAAAAACGTCGCGTTAAAAAGCTCCCGTACATACGTGGACTTACATATACAATCATATAGGTAACGACAGCACCTAATATAACATTTCTTCTATTAATTATAATAATTGTTGACCACACAAAATTTGATTAAAAGAGAATTGTATAACTTTTCTTGCATAAACAGTTACTAACTGATAATAGAGTTCAATAGAGTCATGTGAATGTAGTATTATCATTATCAAATACAAGAGACATAATATTTACCCTAGCTGAGCAATCACCAGATAAGTTGTTATTCACTTTATAAATTACCATTGCATAGTGAATATGCTAAATTAAGTCTATTGACCGGGTTTGTCTTACATTAATTACTTAATTTAGAATAATTACACCTTACACCCAATATTTAAGTCAGTATCCGTTTTTTTTTTTGCTGGCCCTCTGGGTCCTTATTAAAAAAGGAAGTAGAATCCTCATTTCTCTACCTATAAGGAATGCAGGACTGGTTGTTGTAGAAATGCTTAGAGGAGGCCCATGTGTAGCAAAATTATTTCAGCCTAGTGATATAAATCACCCACTGCAGGGCACAAACCTCTTTTTCAGCTCATCCCCATCTACAGTAGTGAGGAGATTATTCTCCAAAATGACCAGAGATCGCACAATACAGAGGGGTTTGGAAGGTAAAAGGGACCCTTTGCCCAGCAGTAGGACACAATACCTGGCTAACAAAAAAAAATAATCTGTCAATAATAAACTACAAAGAATCTGGTGAATTAAGAATTTAAAGACTCAATACTAACCCTTGAATAAGGAGGTAAACTATACATTTCTCAAGATAACACCAACTACTGATACTGGGGACAAAAAAAGCATTGTTAACATAACTTGAATGGCGGCTGACTCATTATTTCAATGTTTGACCTCTTTCGGAACTTGAATGAACAGACGGATGGGAAAATTCAATTTTTATCTATTCACACTTAAGTGGCATAGACTTGGTTAGTTATGTAACCAAAACATGTTTTTTACAAGATTTTATTTAGTTTACATGTTAGTTAGTTATGTCATGTTAGTTGTGGTGTGTGTCATGTGTTTAGATGATTTTTAACGGACTTCAAAAAGGAGGAGGTTCTCAATTCGAATGAATGTTTTCTTTTTTATTTTGTTACGCGATATCTCCAACAAAATTGTAAATCTATTTCAAAGATTCTTTTTTTAATGAATAGGGTATCCCTCAGGAGGGCAGGGAGAGGAGAAGGGGGGGAGGGGGGGGCTTAACTTTGCTTGGGTAGTTTTTGTGTTTTCTTCAATAATACATATTTTTGCCACTTACCCCCTTACTAATAAACATATTATTTCAGATGAATAGTTACACACTGATTTCTCTCTTTCAGTCGTCAGTAATTTGACTTTCGAAAGAAGAAGACAAAGCATTGTGTAAATATTTAAACACTATACAACATTTATTTTATTAGTAAAGGGGTTAGTTTATATTGATGATGTTAGAGTAACTTTCTGTTACTGATATTTACATAGCAAGTAGTGTTATACGAATTTGTGTGGGGTAAGTGAAAAATAAAAACTAGCTTATAGTTTATTTTGGATGACTTCCTCTTAGCTTATCTAGTTGAAAGTTATGTTTCCTTACAATTTCAATGCATTTTTTTAGTAGAGGATTTCTGATGCTGCAGCCAGAGTTTGTTCAGCAATAAATTGTTATCATAGTTCATCATTAGCCTAGCCTTTTTCCAAACTATGTTGGGGTCGGCTTCCAGTGTCATTTACAGAGTAATAGCATAGACAGGGCAAAGACAGTTGAATTAATAAATGCTGTCCATCAATGCTTCATTGAGTATATCTAGTCGAAATCATCATCATCCTCATCATCAGCATAGCCCTTTTCTAACAACTTTTTTCAACTATGTTGGGGTCGGCTTCCAGTCTAACCGCATGCAGCTGAATACCAGTTTTTTACATGAAGCAACTGCCTATCTAACACAACACAACCCAGTTACTGGATAACACAATACCCCTTGGTAAGACTGATATTGTTATGATAGTTATTGTATTCAATTGTTGAGGTAGTCAATTGTTAAAAACACAATGATATTTTTCTATATGCTCTTAATATGTTGATAAATAGCTTTACTATTGAACCATTACATGAGTCTGATTGGTGATTGGCAATTAACCCAGATGTTACTGAAACTATGTTTTCCAGGAGAGCCAGGAAAAGGCCAGGATTGTATGCATGTTGTACGTTTGTGTTTTTGGGTCTTTTAACCCTTCAAGCGTAAAGTGTACACCAAGTGTATGTAAGAGAAAATGCTCGAAATGTCAACGGTACATCAAGTGTACACAACAGTGTCATTGTTCTATTGTCATTGTTAAAACAATGACTTTACTGCACCCATTCAACTACTCCGACGCGTGGGGCGTTTCGACAGGTAGGTGGGCAAACATGTGAGAGGATCTCCCAATGCAATATCTGGGCTAATCAGCCAAATAAATGAATGAGATGAAAAAAAATTGGGAAAGTTATAAAGTAAATCGAGGAATTTGTAGAAACCAATATTATAATAGGTATTTTTAAATATTTATTTTAAAAGATGAGTTTCCTTCTAAATCAATACTGTCAGTGACCTACTGAATAGCATTATATTGGTGCAGTTTGTTTGAACATTCTAAATGCAAATGCATACAGTCTATTTTAAAACTACTTGTTACAACATTTCAATACGTAGGTATTTTTTAATCAAAATATTTTTTTATTGTATTTTAACACCTATTCAATCATTTAAAAATATATGCTTTCTGTAATACTTACAATAATTTACACAACAAAACAATGTCACACAAAAAGAAATGATGCAGTAACAATAGGGTATTTTCTACAAAATATTCTACAATAGTGCATTATTGTACTGAGAAAACAAGATAGGCTCTTTGTTAAAATCTTTTTTTTTAAATCTTTGATGGACAACAACATGAGCAGGTAACACAGAGACAGAGTCGTATATGTGACGTAGACTAATAGACTTGAATGAATTTTGAATAGTATTACGTAAATATTGGTTGAATTTATCATGTAATGGGTCCAATACTTTGTTTGGAAATCATAGCAAATCACTCGTATAATCATTCTGTTGTGAGGTTTCTAAGTGGAAAGATAATGTGGATCTACTTACTTTCATCTTCGGTGGTATGTGCGCCTTTCTTGATATAAATATCCAATTTAACTGGGTGGTGTATCGACCGCTGTATCTTGATCCGTATGCACAGTCCAATAAGCGTCGCCAGCGAACAATGCGGCACTGTAGGATTATACTCCACTCTTAACACGGGAATATTGTCAGCTGTAGGCTCCTTCACAAAAATGCCTTCCTCGTAAATCACCTTCAAATCCTCAAGCGTACTCGGCTTTTCCGGATCCCGTATCGTCCGCAAAAAGTCTAGAACACCACAACACACGTTAAAGCCACAAACAACCAACCCAGCAAGTCCAAAACAACACGAAAACTGATCAAAACAAACCGTAAATCGTCTCTTTCAGGTCGTTTTCATCTCTATACCCTAACTCCTGTAGTGTCGCACTTTTGTCCATATAAGCTGGCTTCGCGGGCTCGACTGGTGGTTTTTGTGAGTTATTCAAAGAGAGTTTTGAGAAGAACGATATCATATCGTTGGTGGTATTAGATTGTGTTCCTACTGATTTTTACAGTCACAAGGCGGACATGTTTGTTTTGTTGGAGCTTGTTATTTTCCCGTGGTTTGTCTATGGAGATACAGGTGCGTTCTACGTTCGTACAATCACGATTACAAAAAAGTCTCAAGTCCCTCACAGTCCTCACACTGGCAAAAATTATACACAAAATTAAAAAAATGTCTTTTTGCGAAAATTTAATGAAAGCGGGAGGAGAAATATTGTACAGACGCCAGCACATCAAGCTACTATAACCTGTAAAATTTCTATATTAGATTATAAACTTTATCGTAGTGCGTAGAAAAAACTGATGCTTTTATCAGAAGTTTAAGAACCCTTCAGTCTTATAATAGATGCGGCCGCGGTCTGTTAAATCGTGAACGTATTTCATAGATAATTGATAAGACAAATGTCATTTCCAGCTGCTACGGGAAAATAAAGGTTGAAGACACCTCTTTTTTTTAATTTTTACTAGATGGCGTTGTTCTCAACTTAGTTTTACCCTCAGAACATAACTTTTTTAAAGGCGGGGTGGGGGGGAATCATCAAATGATTCCTCCCGCACTGGGTGGAGCGGAATAGCTTGCTACCGTAGAGGGAGTATATTCTCTGTCTACGCTTGCTACATATCAATATGATATCAATGATCAGTAATCTGTGGAGCGGAAGGGAGTGTCACTCTTACTGACTATCTGTTTCCCGGGTAGCGGTCACACTTTCGGACAGTCCCGCTGATCATAATATTCTCTAACGAGAGGTTTTACCATGCTCCTTTAATAAGTCCATGGGTTTTGCGTAGGTACCCGTGACGTTGGGACCACGTAGGTTACAATATAAAACCTCGTAATGGTAGGAATATCTACCAGTGATCTAAACGAGAAAGAGGAGCTAGCTGATGAAATACTAATTTCCCTGAATTCCTGTTCACTGATGGGTCAGCCACACATACATAGGGCTGGCGTCCGCAACTCCACGTCAATGCGCCGTAGTTTGCGTACGACACACGTACATTACACATACATAAACTCACGCCTTATAGCAGTACTCTGTGCTCATAGGGGTAGGTAGAAACGATAGAATTCTCGTGTTACGGTCGGGTCGGTGCTACGGTCATACATTTACTAGATAGGTACCTACTATTAGTAAATGTATTTACGGATATGCTTGAGACAATTTACAAGGCAAAAACTTCAAAAAAAACGCAACAATACTTATAACATAAGTTTATTAGAACTTCTTGAAGGATTTTTTGGAGCCCTTGCCCTTCGTGACTTTGAGTACGTTGAAGCGAATAGTCTTGGAGAGCGGCCGGCACTCGCCGATGGTTACA
This sequence comes from Gortyna flavago, assembly GCA_963669345.1. Taxonomy (NCBI): domain Eukaryota; kingdom Metazoa; phylum Arthropoda; class Insecta; order Lepidoptera; family Noctuidae; genus Gortyna; species Gortyna flavago. The sequence goes on from OY770149.1 coordinate 12,686,849, forward strand.
ATGTCTCCTAGCTCCACATCCCTGGAAACATAAAGTTGGAATGTTCTAGAGAAATGTTTATTACAAGTTGGTTGATGCATGGGGTAGGATAAAATCAGAGTTTGGGTTAACAAACACGTCTTTCGTCAATAGGTTGTTCGGAAGACCGTCGTGTGAGTATCATCATTTTAATCCTAGATATACATTATAAATGAGCGTTTTATGAATTAGAAAATTTTAATTAACACTGCTTTTACCGATACCATTGGCAAACGTAGGTTAGCAATTGTCTAATTTTTTATCATGGCCTGTTTAGGAGTGGGTCAAAACTAAAGCAGTGTTACACAGGCTTTTTTTCTTTCAAATAAAAGTTTACAAATACCTGGACGTAACAGTTACAGGTCCATAGGTATTATGTTCTAGAAATTGGTGCACATAAAGTGGACCAATTTAGACTCTAGCGTTCAAGTGTTTTCGTACTGTAAAATCTAACAGCTAAGATAGCATTTTACAATAAAAAAAAAAAAACTATTAAAGAAATCCTCACCTAAAGCACGGCGATAAGTGCACAGACATATTCCTGTGACGCTTCTCGAATCTGTTGTACTTTGGCAGGTAGTGCAGATAATCGCGGCGGATGACGATAGTCCTTTGCATCTTCATCTTCTGGACCACTCCGGTGAGGATACGACCACGGATCGACACGTTGCCGGTGAAGGGACACTTCTTGTCGATGTATGTGCCTTCGATCGCCTGTTTTGGAAAAGTGAGTGTAAGTATTTTTAAGGTGGTGGCTGGAAAAGTTAGTGTTGTTTTGTGAAGCAGTTTAGATCCTTCGCCTGATTGTATGGTTTGGTGATTTGCCCGTGCTATAGATGATTTGTTTTGGAAAGGAATGTAGCAGCGGATGTGTTAAAATTTTGCAATGATCTCGTTATTTTGAGTTTTAGACAGATTGTACATGGCCAATCTGTCAAAAATTCACAATGGACAGATCATTATAACTTTTGTGAAGTAGTAGACTTGGGCCCCTGTAATGACAACTATTTTAATCGAAGATAAAATTAACATAGCTCATTATAATGGACTTTTACGTATTTCTGCACATATTTGCGTTGTTAAGCAAATACGCAGAGTTCATTGACATAATTATACATATATTACTAGGCAGAGTTACTTTAGGGTATACTTTGTATTGCCCAAATATGGCGAATATTTAGGGCAACAATTGCTATCGCAGATAAAATTAACAGCTTATTTTAGCGGATTTTCACGTATTTCTGCACATAACTGCTTTACTAAGCCAATACGAAGTAAACCTTATTCGAGTTACTCTAGGGGTATACTTTATATTGCCCAAAAAGGCGAACAATTTACCTACAAGGTAGTCTGAAAATACTGAACATTGCCACTTCCCTAAAATAACCTAGCTTCACCGCTACATCTTTTACAAAAAAAGGGTTTCAATTATGACCTCCACCAACAATAACAATTTAAGTCAATAATATGGAAGATCACTAGTTCAACTGTAATCAGATCTTGGGTTAGAACACGTTCTTCGTCACTTGGTTGTCAGAAGACCGTCGTGTGGGTATCATCATGTTAGCAGTCTTTAAAAGTGTTTTAAACTTCCATTATATCACAAGCAATAATTCGTTTTTTGTTATAATTAATAAAATTTTCGTAATTTGACTGTAATTGATGACCATTATTTAAGTTCCAAAAGTAGCTCAACTTCAGTGCTAAATTCACTAGAAAGTTTACTTCAGCAAAAAAAATAGTAAACTTTTTTGCGACAAACTTTTAGAACTTGAATCTCTGAGTGTGGGGGCACTAGTAGAAAGGCAACATGCTACACTTTTTCGCTATTTTCATCTGCATACAGCTGGTTAACTATGAGCAGATGTGCAGAAAGTACAGCTTTGAAGAGTAATTTCTTCATTAGGAAATCACTTTATTTGCATAATGCAAATAAAGTGATTTCCTAATGAAGAAAGTCTAATGACTTGTAAGGCATAGCCTAGCTTGATAGGTCTGTTATTGCAAGCCTTTGAAGTCTTTGTTTGTATTCAAACTTGGTTAGTGCAACTGCTAGATGGCAGGCTGGTAACAGAAGATTCAATCCTGAACTTGCAGTTACATTTAGAACTTAGACAATGAGCCCTTAAAACGAAATGAAATGAATGAAATGAGTATTGAGTATTGAAAGGGCATAAGTTTATATTACTGACTAATTTCTCCCCTTTCCCCATTCACATTCAATGAAAAATAATGACATGAAGTTTAATGATAATTATCTTATTCTATGATGCAATTGCTACAAATGAGATATTATGTTTTAGTTTTTAATTTGTTTTAACCGCTTAATCACCGCTAATGAGACAATTGACTTTCTATTGTAATGGACTGATATCGTATCACGCCAGGATTGAGTGGATAAGACAATCACTTCTGTATAAATTGCACCTCATATTAAAAATAATTAGTACTTAATGATCTTACATCTAAATATTAACATTGTTACATTAAGAGCAGCATGCATACAATACCTTCTTCCAAATGAGCTGATAGCACCTAGCTTGATAGGTTAACACAATGCTGACCATAACCTGATGACATTGGAGCAGATAGTTTTGATACTTGGCATGCAGGAGATAAGGTTCATTTTGCATTGTAGATGAGTATTTTATGTCAATTGATGAGTTATTCTTTAACTATTGTTTGAATTGGGCAATAGAGTTGGACATCTTTTGTAATATGCATTCATATGATATAAGTTCATTTCTAAAGCTGTAGGGTGGATTTCAACGATTTATAAAAGGAATTGTTTACTCAATGAAGCCCCATGGGGACACATACCAAAAGAAAATGAAATCTTTGAAAAGCTTTCAATTCTTATACTGTAAGAGACTTCTTTGTTTCCAATTGTGAACATGTCTAATGTGACTTTTAATACCATTGACATAATGTTTAAATTGCATTTGATTGACTGCATTAATGAAACACAACTACTATCTAAGGCTAAGCCCTATTTTATAGTACAAAGTATCAAAATGATCTGTTCCAATGCGAGTTGAATTTGCTGGACAGCTCCAGCCATGCACATGTTAAAGCAAGCTCCTCCTCTGTCCAACATGGAACTGTTTCATGAATAATGGACTATTAAGAATTTTGGAATACCACTTCTAAGTCACACGGATAATGTCTTTTATCTTTCAGACAGGTCCTGTTTCTAGTATTTACAATCAATTTGTTGATATTTCTTTTAGGATAAAATATTTTCTATAAAAAGATATTAAAAAAAAAGGTTATGTTTGCAACAATTTGTAACAATATTTAATTAATAATTTTTACGAAAAACAGATTATAATAATCCACGAGAAAAAAAAAAATGCTGTTGTGCTTTTGAAAATCGAATGAGTACAGTCCATTGCACATAAAACAAACAACGTAGTAGCCACCACCGTTGCAAGCCTGGATCCCATCGACCATAACTAAAAGTACCACACCTCACGCGGAGTCTTGAAACCAAGACCAACATTCTTAGAATGTCTCAAGTCTTTCCTCTTCATCACCCCCTTCCGGTTGAGGAACACCGTTGCCTGCTTCTGAAACGCTTTCTCTGTCTACGGAAAAATAAACACGTTAGTTCACACATCATGCGTTACCTCGCGAGGAGTTTTGAAACCGAGTCCCACATCTTTGTGGTACCTCAGTGGTTTCCTGCTACGCTTCACACCGATACCCTTTTTACGATTCAAGAAAACCGTTGGTTGCTTTTGGAATGAACGTTCCGTCTGTAATTTTATCAATGCATTAGTTTGTTATTGATAATAAAATAATATTTAAGGTTTCTAACTACGGAAAGTGTGAAGGTAAAAGAAGTAGGAAGGATAGAAAAGAAAAGTTAAGCAAAACTACGAACAAACTACAGCTGAAAAATAAAAGCGCACTTTATGAATTAAAATAAAGCTTTTATTGTAATGGTTGCAACAACCCAATATGTTTTACTTTCATTAGTATTGGGTTTGTCAGAAATGAATGTTTTGTTGTTTATGATTTTATGTTTTAATCAAGACCTCGAGATTGTCTTTGGGAAAGGTATGTGTAACTACTAATAATAGCCACAGTACGGCTGTTTTATTTAATTAATACAATACATAATTCTTCATGAACCACTGACTGGGTATTATTGAGTTTCAAAAACTTTACATTAAAAATATAAGATATTGTTGAATTTTGTTTTTTTTTGTCACTGCAAGCTAAGAAGATTGAAGATCACTTGTTTAACTGTAATCAGATTTTGGGTTAGAACACGTTCTTCGTCATATGGTTGTCAGAAGACCGTCGTGTGGGTATCATCATTTTAAAGTCATTGCAAGTGTCCTCAATCAGCAACATAGTTTTAATTTATTTGGGAAGGTTGCCTGGAACCTATTTTTAAGTTGTAATTTTTGGATCTGTAAAACACAACCTTGATTTCATTTTGTATTATTTGTGTATTTTAAAACTAGTTCAGTTAATTAGATAGTGCCAGCTATGGTAGCAGATTTTATTTTTATAGCAAAAGTATAAATTATGGTTATTCTTTTCAGAGCACTTTATTTTTATAGTTTTGTTGTTTGTAGGACTTTGAAAATAAAAACGACCTAGGTTCTTATTATCGGAAACCCGTGGTATATTTATAAAAATAGGGCGAAATAGCCGCTGAAGATGCTGAAGTTCAGATGTAAACATAACCTATCAACTTAAAGTAATTCATCATTTATAGTTTTCTGAAGTTCTCTTTTGGAAAATTTGTTGTTTTAAGGCTGAATCACAATACTTGAGATTTTTAGCATGGTTTTGACAAAAGCTGAAAGATTTTTACAACGAAACTAACCTATCGATCGGACAACTTCCATGGTGAATTTTATAGTTTTAACTTGATCGATTTAACAGATACTGAAGTTTATTTATTTTAAAGCACCATTTGGTTCGGAAACCTGTGCTAGAAGTTACAATTTGACAGAATTTTTATTCGGAAAGCCGATTCCCACGTGCACCAACTTCGTAACCACATTTTCACAATAACACTTGTTTTACACTTGGAAAACATTAATCAGATGAAGCCTTAAGTATTTGATGTCACTTTTGGAACAAATTCATAATGATTTAGCCAAAATTTCAATTATTTTAGCCAGAAAACCAACACGTACCTGATCCGCCATCTTGCTTGACAACGAAAAGAAGGTGATGTTGCAAATTAATAACGACTGGAATCTCCTACGAAATTATAAAAGAATGTTGCCAAATAATTTCACAATTTTTTTCTTGAAAGGAGAGCTTTGTATTTGAGACGGTGCGACTTCGTCCATGTCAAACTTGTTTTAAATTTAAAATAAAATACAGGGTGCCAGGCACGGAGTAAATACAAAGTGCCAGGGCCACCGATGCACAGCCTGTTAGTCCTGTTACCGTGGATTCAGTACATGCTTCTGGAACGTGAGTTGATATTTATCGTTAATTATTAAAAAAAAAAACAGTTGTTTAAAGTGCAATACCTACTACGCGATCGACGCCAGTTACGTCGGCGGCGCGGCGCGGCGCCGGCTGTCGCTGAAAACCAGTGCTGGGGCCAGTGGCGTAACTATAGGGTGGCATTGGGTCAAAATGCCACGGGCCCCCAGCCAGAGGGGGCCCCTGGCCCGAGAGGGCCATGATCACAGGAGGATTTAAGCATATGTTTATAAATGCAAACTCTTTTTGAAAATGTGCAACAAAGAACATCATTCAGGTTTCGAACATTTTGTATGTACCTTTTCTCCATTGTTTCTCTATTTTTTTGGACAGAACCTCATTCTCAGCAGTAGCGCTTGCAACCACTAGACCAACGAAGCACTCAGGTGTTAAATGTAGGGAAAATATGAAATCTACTCGGAAGAAGTCGCAGGAGAAGAGTTAGTAAAAAAAAACTAAATCATTGGTTGAGCTTCCGTACAATTGAGGGACCCATCCCTTGAATTTGCCACGGGCCCTAAACGGTGTAATTACGCCACTGGCTGGGGCTCTGTCTTGCATAGGCTCGCAGCATAATGCTGAGCGATAGCCGTTTTGACTTTTGCGTGAATGTGACGATGTTTCCCCCTACCTTTTTTTTTTACTTTATTTTGTTGTGTTAATGTTCTTTTTTTGCGTCATGTTCACCGCAAATGAACGTTTTTTCTTTCTTTCTTTCTTTTCTTTCTATCAAAATGTATGGAACCAAAACAATGTGATTGAATATTTAGTTTTCACTAACGACCTACGGTTCTTTCCGACTTTTTTGAAGTGAAAACTTCTTTAGGCGAGTTGGGCATTTTTTGACATGGGAAAAAACATTGAACTCGCGCCACTGTTACCGTAACCGACACCGCTTCGGATGTGTTCAGCTGTCCTCGGGATGTACTCGGTTTTAATGTATTACCGAAATGTCAGTGAGTGATGGCAAAGTATTCAGTATGTATTTTGTTTCTGTTTTGATGACGATTAAAAAAATACACACGTAATTGTTCAAGTTTTCACTGCTGTCGGCACTCCCGGAGTTCCACTTTTTGTTTTCTTTTTGCTTGGCTCCTTTGCTCCCTTCCTCAAAAATTGGGCTATCAAATGCTTTATAATTTTTATAATCAAAAGAAAATAACTAACTAGCATGTCCTAGAAGAGAAAAAGTTATAGGCAAAAAGAGTTCTACAGAAACCGAGAAAAGTAAAAAATGAGGAAGACATTAAAATGTACAGGGTTGGTTGATTCTTTCTAAAATATCCAATCCGCTTGCCTAGTGCCTGTGGTAATAACGCCAATTTTGAAATAAGTTGTGACTCCAATAGAGTTTGTTTTTCTTTTCTCCTTAAACAACATGGGTAATTGAATGAATACTAAGTCCGCGTATAAATGGTCAGTTCCCTCACTAAAATAAATTTTTGAGCATCAACTCGACACTTTCCAGTTTTTGTCAGTTTCATTGATTCGTCAATTTTGTGTACCAAAATGATTTAGGGAAACAAAGTGAATAGTACCTATACATACGGAATACTACAGGGAATGCTCGTCAGTGACTCAGTGAGTGATGCAGTATTGTAATGTAATGCTCAAAATCGAATCTTGTATTCTCACATTACAAATGAATGCTCTCGGTGAGAGAAAACTAGGTACCTTATAGACACTCTCTTTTAGAATTGTTTTCCGTCACTAGATCGTCTTAGAGTAAGGCCAGACGATGCGTTAACAGTGCGGTGCGGCGCCGGAGCAGTGCCGCAACGTCATCCTACATACAAATCACTATGCCATGTCATGTCACACGATGCGGTGGGCCGCCGTGCGGCGTCGCACTCGTAGGCGCGCTGCGCTTGTGACCTGCGTGACGAGGCGGGAGGGGTGATGCTCTACGGCGCCGGAGTGCATCGTGCCGCCACCGCAGTATTGTATCGAACGTGTTTATTCACCGCAGTACCGCCGACCGCGGTAAACAGCTTTCTACTGCCGCACCGTTAACGCATCGTGTGGCCTCGCTCTTAGGGGCGGAGTCAGCTTTTCCTTTTATCCTATTTATTATTTTCAAACTGTTTATCTAAATTATACTCTTAGTAGATTTTACTTGTTTTAGTAATAATTAAAAAGTCTCATTGTATCATGTAATTACAATTCGTTTATCTGAAATTCTGAACTGGTAACATTTGTAAACGAAACTGTCAGAAGCGAGTTGTTATGAAAATATTCGCAAAATTATTTTTCGCATTTGCGCCAGTTGCTAAATAACGTCTAAATCTCTTGAATTTTGATTAATTGCATTTTTACTTTACATAAATTTATAACATTTCGCTTTCAAAGTGCAGTCAGATGTTCACAAAGTGACCAGTATCCGCGAGTGATGTATCGAGTTTTTCCTTTTTGTTTTGTCCAGAAAAATAAAATTTCTGGTTGATTTGCGATGGAGGAAGTGAGGCAGCTGGTGCAAGAAGAAGGCAGGGAGGCGCGAAACCTTGTTGCATTCCATGTGGCCGTCGACACACCAAGTAAATGCATTGTATTTATTTATGTATTTATGTATGCAAGTCAAAATCTCTCGCCCGTGGGCGGTAGTACTTTTGTTTCGGTTAGCGGCTGCGGAGGAGTGCCCGCTAGGTACTAAAGCGAGGTTTAAAGCGTAAACATTATTAAAATATTGTACAGAATGTCGTCTTTGTTTCTTTTAGAATATTACCCAGAATGAGAGGAGACCTTTGTGTGAGATGTTTGTTTTTTATTTAGATGAAGGTATTTATTTTTAAGAATATATTGTTTGGGCACAGACCTTGATTTAGATGCTAACAATGGTCAGTGGAGAGTTAGATGCAGAATGTCTGTTAAGTTTTGTTGAGTAATCCTTTAAAATTTGTTGTCCCATTTTGTGACTATTCTATGAGATTTCCAGGATATACTACAACAACATAACACAGTTTTCCCCCTTGTCCAATATGCAAGCTGGATGTCATTATACCCAATGCAGACAATGCAGTCTGATAAATGATTTTATTTCTGGTATTAGGTTTATATAAACACTTTTACATGTCAATCATATTTTAATGACTAGATGAGGTCAGTGTTTCCTATCTGACTACTTTGAGAAGAAAGGTTGAAACAAACTCAGAGGTCACAGTTTCTTTTAAAGACCAGACTTAATGTTGGTCAGATCATGTGAAGACCATGCAGTCTACCGCTAAACATAAGCCCCTTCAATTGCATTACGCTTACCATGATCATTCTCCAACTATTTGGTTAGTGCAGTGGTTGACCATCCACAAAACTGATTAAAGTCAGAATAGTCTGATCCATCCACCAATAACCATTTTACATACATACATTAACTCACACCTTTTTCTTAGAAAGTACAGAATGCCACCTGCTATGATCTTTACTTACTCTTTTTCCTTTGTTTACGTTCCTATATCTGGTCATACACTCACAATGCCCAGGGTGGGAGGACAACACACCTGACCTTTCCAACCATTTTATATTCCCTTATCATAACTGAAAATATAACACAAATAATCTAAAAAGACCTGTTACATTAACTTATTTTGCTGACATGCACACATTTTCCTGACATGCAATCTATTGAAATTTACAGTAAGTAAATTGAGTTAGAATTGAAACTGTAAATTGAGTTAGAATTGAAACTGTAAATTGAGTTAGAATTGAGATCGTTATAAATTCTTCAGCATTCATAAAAAATGCTAGAAAGTTTCAGTTGCATACTCATTGATTCTTCTTCTCCAGCCTTTCCCCACCAAATGCTGAGTGTAGACATCCTGTATTGCACGCCAGTCTTCTCTGTCCGTAACCTTAGGAAATTTCAGAGTTGTCCAGCAATCTTGACCAGGTTGTCGTTCCACCTCATCGGCTCTCTGCCCATAATCAACTAATTGATTAGTTTAAAACAAATAACGATTTTATTTATTAATAGCTGTATTTCTGTTTCAGTTGTTGAGTTGAGAGTTGTAGTTGTATTGTTCAAGTTTTCATTAGGAAACAAAATTATTCATGATGTTTTTGTTATGTATGTAGGAGATATTAAAAAAAAATTGTTATCATTTTTTTATCACGCCGTTAAGATGAAGCAGACGTCAAAAGTCTTCTGAGGTACTTATATGTATAATTATATAGGTCCAGAAAGCAGCATTTTTAACATTTATTACAACACCAGCTAATTATACATATTATACCCACTTATTATATTTAACTCTTAACAGTGGGCTACAAATATGGCTTTACATACTTACATTTACATACTACTAATTCTTAGAATAATGTTGAGTAATGAGACCAGTTTAGACAGCTGTCTTTTGTTTTTTATCAGCTCTGTTGATTAGTCATCTGTCTAGAATTAGAGTAGGTAACTACTAACTCCATATTTCTCTTCATTATAGTCAGCTTATGACGTTCGCACTGCTGGGACAGAGGCCTCCTCTCTGTGAGAGGGAGTGGGCAATCCACCATGCGGGTTGGTAGAATTTACAAGTTATTTGTATAAACTTACATGGGTTATGCTTATGAAACGTCAGAAGCTAGCTGCACGGTTCCAATTGGTCGTTTTCTATGGAGAAGAACTTGATTCTAAGCAATAGTATAACAAAGAAAATACAAAACATTGGATAACACCTATGTGAGGCAATAATTATTTTTCTAAATCGAAAGGCAAAGTACTTTAAGCATTTAGTGCTGAAAGCAATTTTTTTTGACTGCCAGATATTTTGCAGCCGAAAACTCGTTCATCTGACCTTTTAAACCTCAAGGGTCGGATTAAGCAGCGGGATTGTCCGAAAGGGTTACCGCTGCCCCGGAACATAAAGGGCTAAGGAAGGAACACGGATGGGTTTTAGTCAGTAAGAGTCTGACACTCCCTTCCGCTCCACCCAGAGCGGGAGGGGTCATTGGATGATTTCCCATCCTTATGTATCTGCACTCTGCAATGTGCTTTTAGCCAATAAGCGTATTTAATCTTCTATAATATCACAGCGAAGTTTAGCTAGCCAATTTAAATTAATCGTGTATAGAACAAAATCTATCCTGCATGTAACTAGACAATTTTCTGAGGATGATACGTTATGACCACGAGCTGCGAAGACAAAAAGAATACTTACCTAGTAATTTAGCCAGTAGCAACTTGCATGAGTTTCTATATTATGAGTATAAATGTAGGCACAGCTTTATTCACGTAAAATTACTTTTTCTGGACTAAACGTGAACCCTCATTTATGAACTCAAACTCAAACTCAAAACTCAAAGCATTTATTTCAATTAAACCATTTACAGGCACTTTTGAATTGTCAATCGGTCAGTCAGCAAATATGAAGCTAGTTGCCCATTCCAAAGCGTAGGTACCTATGGAGAAGAACGGGCAAGAAACTCCATGGACACTCTTTTAAATTATAGTTTACAAAAATATTAGTTACATCATTAGTGTTGAATTTATAATTATATGTGAGAACGATGTAAAAAAAAAATATACGTACGCGTTAAAGTGTCCAGAGTACCTACAGCAAATAGTACTTAACAAAACAATAATCCAAAAGTAAAATAATTAAAAATAAGCCGAGGCAGCCAAGTGATGACCAGTCCCAACTGACGGCGCCCGTTCACGAACATGACGCATAGATCAGCACCATTCAGCTCAACCATTTTGAAGGGAGCTAAATGATCCAACACATACGCCTCGAACTCCCAATGAGCTACTATACACACACACACACACTCACACGCACACACACACACACACACACACACACACACACACACACACACACACACACACACACACACACACACACACACACACACACACCCACCCACCCCCACCCCCTCCCTCTCTGCATTTTACCCATTTTTAACAATTACGATAAAGTTCTTGGGAAAGGTCATGTATGTACGTAGAACTCTCAACCGGCGCCGGCTTGCGTGTATGACCAGATGTATGATCGTAAAAGAAGCAAAAGGAGTATGTAAGGATCGTAGTAGGTGGCGTTCTGTCGTTTCTGCCTACCCCCATGGGAAAAAGGCGTGAGATTATGTCTAAGTATGTACTCGTATTTCCATTGAATAGACATTAAAACAGATCTCACAGACGAAAACGGAAATGAAGTAAAAAACCATAAATCATTGTTTTTTGGTGTTGCCAACAACCATACTTCTATCATTTTAACGTATACCCTGTTCACGCCTACGCAGATCGCATTTCCCGCAAGCCGCCTCGCCCCGGAGCCCCGCCGCCCCGTCGCGCTGCGCCACGCGGCCCCACGCGCCTCAGATCAGCTTCGGCCGGCAGAGACAAACGGTCAGAACTGCGTGCGAGATACTGGGCCTTGCTATTCGGAGATCTGCAGCGTGCTGTGAGTATAACCTGTATAATTATGTCTTCATCCTTCCACCCTTTTTTTTTGTTTTTCGAGCTGTGTAGTCCCGCTGTTGCGCCAGGGTCTCCCCCATATACAGGGTTACCACCACTTGGATCTGCAGCGAGCTGTGAGTATAACTGTGTCATCATCATCATCCCTATACCCTTCTTTGTATTATATAAAAAGAAAACCAAATGCATTACATTTAAATTGCCTAATGTTAGAAGTAGCGAATGTGACATCATACTGAATGGAGAAAAACTGGAATTTGTTGATGAAACGGTTTTTCTGGGAATCACGCTAGCGAAAAATTACAATGGGGACCTCACATAACATCTCTTGCGGGCGGCTTACCTCGGCCGCTTATGCTGTTAGAAAGATAAGACAGTTAACAGATGTAGAAACTGCGCGTTTAGTCTATTTTAGCTACTTTCACAGCATTATGTCGTACGGCATTTTACTATGGGGTCGAGCTGCTGACATTGAATCCATATTTATTTTGCAAAAGAGAGCTGTCAGAGCCATTTATAATCTACGTCGCCGCGAATCTCTCAGGGAAATTTTTAAAGGGATTAATATAAAAATTATGTCTATCGCTTATTTTATTAAAAAGATGTAGATTTTTTCTTACATACATAATATTTTCATAAATGAATTGGCAAGGTACGGTACCTTGCCAATTCATTCAGTGTGTTTTCATTCATTCATTCACACAGGCAGTCGCTCCATGTAAAATACTGGTATTCAGCTGCATCCGGTTAGACTGGAAGCCGACCCCAACATAGTTGGGAAAAGGCTAGTCAGATGATGAAATAAAGATAAAATACATCAACCATTTTTCAGGTTAGCCAAAGTATGCATCTTTTATGGGGTACTGTGTTAAGTTAAATGTTACAATAAAATACCTTGGGATATATTGCAATTAAATGAAAGAAAATTTAAAACTTGCATTAAACGTACACTTAGTAAACAAGCATACTATAAATTAGAAGATTATATCCAGGATAAGAACGCTTGGAAACATGCTGGTCCTGCTCCATAGGACAATCTAGAGTCTAGACAAAATCAAACTGGTTGCTAATTTAATTGTAAATTTATTCTTTTTTACTTTGTTTACATTCTGTAATTACTCTTAACTCACACCCTGACTTATTACTTGTTAAAATATCTTTTATATATATATATACTAGCTACTATTCTTATTCCTTCTCTGTACATGCTGTAAGATTGTGGAACTCACTTCCGCCTAGCATACGTGATTTAAAAACTATTTCTCTATTCAAATGTCGATTAAAAGAGCTTTACCTTTCCTCTATACTGTGAGTATAATTAATATATATATATATATATATATATATATATATATATATATATATATATATATATATATATATATATATATATATATATATATATATATATATAGTTTATAAATTTTATCATTATGTATTTATTTAAGTATAATTATGTTTATTTTTGCATTATATGTGTAGTGTTATTTAATATTTTAGTTTTGGACTTCACACATTCATATTGTTCTCTTCTTGTTCTCACACGCTATTGTCTACATTTCTTTTTTACATCTCCTTTCGCAGGTCTGCTGGAAGAAATTTCTTAAGAAATAAGCAGTACCTTTGTACTCAAATTATAATTATGTTATATCCCTATGTATTTTACTGTGTGTACATAAATAATAAAATAAATAAATAAAATAAATAAATAAAATAAATAAATAAAATAAATATATATATATATTATTTTTTTATCAAAATCGTTTACTTTTTCCATTTTTGTAAATATGTGAGCACCATGTATCTATCAGATTATTAATTTATATGTCATGGTTTCATTTTTAATGTATGCAAAATATTGTAAAACATTTTAAAAGAGTAACGGTGTAGTTTCTTGCCCATTCTTCTCCATACGAAAACTAACTTTTGGAAGGGGCGACTAGAATCAATTCTATTTCATTGTAATTTTTGACGTTCAAAAGTGCCTTTTATGTGCCTATTTGAAATAAATGCTTTGACTTTGACTTTATTGTTGTCGTGTCGATGGCAATCCATCTTGAGTCGGCCCAGAACTTAGCTACGAGTCGGTCGCCGTCAATTCTTGTAACGTCCAGGCATCAGAGCACGTAGGACACGACGTCAGGCGATATCCTTCTAGCCTTACCTACCGATCTCTCTCCTTCTTAATACATCTCTCTTAGGTTCAGTTCACACCGCGACGCGAAGCGGCGCGGCGTGCAGTTTTCAAGATAGCAATTATAGACCAAGGTGCTTACTCTCGAATATAATTCCGATAAATCGACATTGGAATCGTCAGTCAAACGTCAGGGATTGGCTGGACTCACTGAGTCTAGCCAATCCCTGACGTTTAACTCGACCAACTGACGTTTGTCTAATTTCGATCTATCGGAATTATATTCGAGAGTAAGCACCCTTATCTACTACTCAAAAAAGTACACAATTCAGTGAGGTGGTGTCTACTACGTCGACCTACGCCGCGCGGGGCGTGCGGTGTGTGCCTTTTTGTCTAGTAGATAAGTATTGCTATCTTGAAAATTGCGCGCCGCGTCGCGTCGCTGTGTGAAGTGACCCTTAGTCACTCCTTTTTAGCCGTATCATCTTTCACACAATCCATATAGTATATCGTTGGATACAAGACGCAAAATACATTTCTTTTTTTTGTGCAAAACAAGAGTATTCGTCGTTCCTTATGGTGATGTGGTTTATTGGTGAGTCTACGTGCAGAAAGAAAAAGAAGTGAGAAAACTTCAGCGCGAAACTGCTTTTGCGCAGCATAATGCAATGACAAACTATTTAATTTTAACGCGTCCCGGATGTATGATACTGCTTTCTAATATTTGGGTAAATACCAAATAATAGAAAACAGCAAGCATCATTTTTGTAGTGATTAATATTTTCGAAGTCAGCTGTTTGCCTAAAAATGTATTTGTATTGTATCAATGTCATTCAAGAGCCTGAACCCTAATCGGTACTTCTCTGTACCGGTACGCGGGTACTTGCGCCTACTTGTGAATGCAAAGGGCCAAGGGGTAGTCACGTGTAGTTACGAGACTTAAGATACGACGAGAGTTAGAGCTTTAATATTACATACCACGTTTTGTTCAGGCGCCGTCGACGCGCGTCGCACGCAACTGTAACGCGCTGCAAACGCGATGTTATCGCAACCAATTTACGTATCCACCACGTTCATAAAATTATAGTAGGGAAGACTTTTTCGCGCGCTGTTGACGCGCTACTAGCGCGGAGTTACATTGATACAGATGCGTTGGCACAGCGCGTCTGTTTAGACGAAATTTATGTTTTGTGTGTAAAATCGCTTTTTTGTATGTATCGCAAGTAAAACATGGGTGCATGCAACGGTACAGGAGTTGAGATATTTAAAGTTTATAGTTATTAAAAAAAAACTTGTAAGGACTTTCGACCTTCAATATCTCCGTTACCATAAGGTTCCCAGATATGATCAAGAACAAAAAAAAAAAAACAAATCTATTTTGTGTCAGTACTGTCGAGCTTCACGCTTCGATCTGCGTTCCGAAACTCCTGCGTTCCTCCACCATATACGCGTGTTCTCAATGGCATCCGCCTAATGCCTTGTATCTTTTTAATCTATAAATAAAATGAACTTATTTGTCCACAGATCGGCGAAATCTACAACACCGTTGAGGCTCACGAGAATCTAAACGAGTGCCAAGAAGTCATTCTAGTTCTAGAGAACTACACTCGCGATTTCAAGGCTCTCGGCGAATGGTTCCGACTGAAGTGGGAATACGACAACACGCCACCACCCCAAAGACCGCAGAGTCTGGCATGGGAGATCAGAAAGACTGACTTTGTACGCCCAGAGTCACGAAAAGGGTATTCAGTCAAAAGTTCTCCGTCAGTCTCAGGCAAAAACAGCCCTTCGCTCTCAGGATATAACACCCCAAGTGGTAAGAACAGCCCAAATTTGACTGGCAAAGCTAGTCCAGGCAGCGGAAAAGTCAGTCCAAGAGTAACAGGTCATAATAGCCCTAAAGCTAACATTGAGTTTTTCAGCAATAAAATCGCTTCGAAAATCACTGCTAAGCCTGAACCTAAGTCTGCTAAAGAGTTGTCAAGGCTATCTGATATAAAGGAGAAGGATGTTAAGGATACAGCTGAAGAAAATGTGATTACGCCACCAGTAGATGAAAAAGAAGAAAACCCAGTGAAAGATGTGATACCACTAGCGGTTGAGAAAGATAAACCAGTCAAAGCACCTCTTGTCGAAATAGGTAAAGCAAAGGAATGCCCCAACACGAGCCCAAAAATGGTTGTTATAAAATCACCTAAACGCACAGTATTACAAGATGGCGCTAAGACAGTGCCCAATGGAGATATTTCCAGCCAAGCTAAGGCAACTATTGCCAAACTAGATGCTATGGAAAACGAATTCTTACACAAACATCTGACAGAAAATGCAGCTAAGAACGAGAATCAGCTAAATGTTGACAAAGACATCAAAAGTGCAGTACAAGATGCAAATGATTATGCAGTAAAAATTGTTGAACAAATCAAAGCTATTGCTGAGAAAATTAAAACAGTCAACGAAAATATCGCTGTAAATGAAAAAGATAGCGTATCAACAGAGTCTCCAGTTAACTCTGAGGACAACTTTGGTGACGTGTCCAATGAGAGCTCCTGCAAATCAATTGACGACAAGTCTACTCCAACCGAAGAAAAAGTAGCAGGAGTAACTACAAAAGACGTTAAAAAAAATATTGTTTCACCAGAAATCAATAAGAATGAGATCAATAATCAAGAAGTGGCTCCTAAAAATCAAGGACCCACACTCACACAGGAGACAAAAATCGACCAACCATTAAATGATATAAAAGAATCTCAAGTCACTAAAGCTGATGACACAGCAGACAAAGAAACTCCACCCATTGAAGTAAAAGAAGCAAAGAAAGATCACGATTCAAAGAAGATTGATCTCAAAACTGCAGCTGAAAAGCCGAACTTAAGACCGGCTTACTCCCAGGCAGCGGCTAAGCCAAAGCCTGTGACTACAACCAAAACTGAAGTTAAAACTCCAACCAGATCGATAGCTCGAAGTAAAACTGTTGTTGAAATGCGTCCTAGCTCCGCTTCTAAAGCCCAAAGAGCGTTTCCTAAACGAAATCAAACCAGTAAATGCAGTTATCCTTTCAATCTTACTACTGGAAGGACTAGTCTATTCGATGCTCCCGCCAATAAAGTTGTGTCTAAAAAACCTCCAAATCAAAATCGTGCACAAATGGGTTCAGGAGATAATAAGATAACACTTAAAGTTGATCTAAAGAAACATCCTCAAAGACCAGTTACTCTGAAAATCAACGAGAAAGGAGATAAAACAGAGAAACTAAATCCGTCTTTTGATAAGAAAGATGGTGAAGAATACAGCAGCTCTGATACTATTGTCACTCAAATTGATATGTCCAGAATCGAATCCAGTGAGAGTTTAAAGACTTTAGTACCAGAAGAAGAAGACTTCGCTAATTCAGTCGAAGTACTTAACGTTGATAATGCTAAGACCGATAACGATGGATGGCTTACTGTGAAATCTCGACGACTAAGTCGCGAATCAAAGAAGCAATCTAAATCACACTGGGCTAACAGATTCCACCAACCCTCAGCAACTACCAGCCTACCAACACTTAACATGATAGAATCTCCTAAACAAGAAGTCAAAGAGATAGTGTCCGCTTCAAAATTAGATCGCGCTAAGTCCGAACAACCACAAAATACTCCAGAAAAACCAAAGATAGTAAAGCCAAAACCTCAAATCAAAGAGGTAAAGAAAGATCTGTCGATTATAAGACAGAAATCAGACGTGACTGGTTTAAAAACCCGTACTTCTAGAAGCAAGGCTTTGAAACGGGAGAAAAACAAGAATACTCCTAAAGACGATGGCTCTGAGCTGACTAAAAACCGCCTACACTCGTCCTTAGAAAGTCTAACTACAGGACTAGCTAGATCTCAAGAAAAAACCGAAGAAACTTTCGACTTTGACAAATGGAAGTCGGAATTCATGTCGACTTTCAAATTCTTGGAAGATGATGATCAAATGAATGATCATAATGAGATACTGAAATCAGCTGATCCGTCAGAAATGTCAGAGATAGCGGAGATGACGTCACAGATTGAGGAGAATGAGAGGAAGATCAGCTGGGCGTTGGATTTCCAATCGGAGGTCGATCAGAGGAAGTTATGTGAGGAAGAGGATTTGCTGAACAGACAGATCATGGAGCTGCAACAAGTTTCTGATATTGATTTGGATACGGAGACTGATGATACTGAGGCAAGCAGTTTATTTTAACTTGGTCATATTAAGGGGGGTGCGCTAAGGTACCCTGCGAAATTCAAATTTACTTACGTTTTGTGCAATTTTCAGGTCAGTGTCAGGTTGTATGCTGATTATAATATGATTCGCAACCATAACAAATATAACTTTGCAGAATTATAATCATTAAAACCAGCAATACAATTCCTTGAGTTAGAACTGACCTCAAATGTCATGATTTCATGAAATAGTCATTCAACAGGGTTCTACATTCACCGCACCCCCGACTGTTATTACCCCGCCATGTTTAGCGGGAAAAAAACACACTACCTAAAATATAGGGGCTTTAATGAGAAATTGGCTAATTACAATTTAGTTTGTGCCAATACAAAATTTCTTTCGACCACAGACTGACGCAGAAATTCTCTGTGAGGAGACATCGGTAGGCGCTTCCTGCCAATCCACGGAGAACCTGTCTTTAGCTGCAAGTCTTGAAGACCAGTACGAGACCGCTTTAGCCGGCATGTCCTGGGCAGAAAGGGTGGATACCTTAGGAGCCTTGGAGGCGTTGGTCGCTAGGGATCCAGGTAATTTGTTGGAGGCGTTGTGTATTATGATTAAGTTTTTAGTTTTAGCAAATTTTTGAAAGGTTGGAAGAATTGTTGGGTTTTCTCTCATTATTGTTACGTTAACGCGAGATACATAATTAGAAGGTCGTTACGGGTCGTCAGAAGCCCAAAAATCTGACAACCAGTCTTACCAAGAGGTAGCGTATTACCCAGTAACTGGGTTGTGGAGGTTAGATAGGCAGTCGCTCCATTTAAAATACTGGTATTCAGCTACATCTGGTTAGACTGGAAGCCGACCCCAACATAGTTGGGAAAAGGCTAGGCAGATGATGATTTAAGCTATCCAGTAATTTCATCATAAGCATGACAATTTTAGAATGACTTTTTGCTTCCTAATTGCTACGGTTCCTCATCTCACAGAGCATGAGATGAGAGGCCATCCCGTCCATCAAAACAATTATGAACGATTAAGAAGACACCAAAAATATATTCTAATGAACCATTCTCTCATCAGGTCGAGCCCAACAACTTCACGCCAAACTCTCACAAGGCATAAAACGTCGCGGCAGCTTACAAGACGCATTACGACGACTTCAGCTAAAACAAGCGCGCGCCGAACGGCAAAGGATCGAGTACCAGACCGAACGCGCTAGGAAGATTCATCAGCTGTTGGCGAGAGTCGAGGAAGTTAAGGTACCCGCTTAAACTATTAAATCTTTTGGACTCGTTAAAACAAATCATAGAGTACAAACTCGAGGGGTTTACTAGTAGCCACTGAAGAGTTCCACTATCCACCTCCTAGCTCCATCATCAGACCAGCTCCAAAATACCGAATTATAGTTTTGTCATCCGAACTACATATATACATACAAAGTTTCATTTCGATACGACAATTAAAAGAAGGTTAAAATTAACTTCTAAGATTTTAGTACATTGTTTGTTAGTTACAAGTGAAGCTAATAAAAGCGTGGTAGACCTTTTTATTTATGAAAAAAAAGAAAATAAGTTTATTTAACCCTGGTTGAGGCACACATACGCATACTTACCTACACCAAAAAAAACTTTCAAATAGTAGGTACCGAGTGCTTCACGGCTGCGCCAAATAGCCACAGTTCAGCATAAAACAGTATAAACGATGATGAAAACCGCATCAATATCCCTTTATTGTAGTGAAGAAGAGCTAAGCGGTCACATAGACACGCAAAACGACTCAAAATCAAATGTCATTTATTCAAATTAGGCTGAGAATCAGCACTTTTCGAACGTCAAAATTAACACCCACCCTTCACCACTTCCTAGTGCTTTCGCTGTGTAGAAGACTGTTTTATACTATGGATAGATAATTCCAATAGTTTGTAAGTTGAGTTTCTTCGGACCCTGGCGAAATTGCTGTACTTCAACAGATAAGGATGTGTTTAAATCTGACGTTGGTATAACGCAGGCATTCGTCGAAAGTATACACAGCGTAGTCGTTGCCTCAACGCTGCGATGTATCGAAACAATGCAACGATCGCCGCTAGAGGCGCTAGGGTAGAGTAACGTCTCTAGAAATGTCAAATTCCACTGAACGTTCACTGTTTGCGGGATTTTTTATCGCAGATTTTTACTAATACTTCATAATTGTTGTAAAGATTGTGCCATTTCTTATTAATTATAGCTTAAGATTAACAACGTAAGTTGGATGGAACATGGAGGAAGTATAATATTTATCTGCATGTAGCAGATAAATATTATTCTTCCTCCTTGCAATTTTCGGAACATTCGTCCCGCTGTGAATATTAATTTGAAGTTCATTCTCCAGGTTGCTAAAAATGAGCTGATTGAAGAGAAGCGTCTTCGCATGGAGAGGCGGCTTCAGAAGGCAGCTGAGAACAGAGATCAACATCTCAAGGTATGGAATATAACGTTATCTAAATTGTCTTTAGGTGATGTTTTCTTTGTTCCTTCTGACTGCGCTACGGCAAAGACGGGGTTATGTTTTATTTGCTTATTTATTTATTTATTTAACCCAAGGCGTCTACAAACAAGTTACATTTAGTAATATACGCGTACAGTTATTTGTTGTTAACATAGATATTATTATTATAATTAGCTTAACTAGTAACTTATAGTGAATACAGCTTAGGCTAGTTACGTGAAGTTCAGTTTAAAACACTTAGAAGTTTCCTATCGTCGCTTTAACTTGTACTAATACGACAATGTGTGAGGTGGACATTTGCCGCGGACATTATAATTTTGTTCAACTTGTCATCTTCTTATAATAAGTTAGCAGGACGATTTGGATGGACTGTGTGAAAAATTTTATAGCTAGAACGGGGATGCCTACCGAGATGATGAATGTAAGCTATGTCGATCGCTACTTAACCTATTGTTTTTTTACAGGACATAGTCCGCAAAGCACACGACGAAGAAGAAAAACTCCGTGAGATCGCGTTCATTAAACAGTTGGAAGCTGAGAACCGTCGGCACGAGTTCCTGGAGCAATGTCGCTCACACACCACACGCCTGAGGCAGATGAGACGGGATCACCTGTCTAAACTGGTCAGCATTAGCTTTTAATTAGCTGTAGAGACATTTTTACCCTTGGCGTGCCATACTTGTAGCACTCGATCTTACCAGGATTTTTCTGTCAGTTCGTAACTCAGTTTGGCAACTGAATCTATTACGGAACATTTTCTGCCGGAAAGACAACCTATACATTTAATAAAATAGTAACGATGAACTTTGTCTGTTTGTCTGGATTTATGTTCGGATTGGCGCAAAAATGGCTGAACGGATTTTGATGAAATTTGGCACACAGATAGTTTGTAACCTGGATTAACACATACTACTTTTAATCCCCGTAGGACATTTTCCGACATCATAAGGTAGTATTGAAATATGGGTAAAAAGAAGATCATTTTGTGTTGGTTAGCCAGCCTGGTTAAAGACTCGCCATTCCAGTTACCTGCCATCTAGGCTGTGTCTTGAAATCGTAGAGACTTGCCCCAATTGTTGAATCCTTCTCTTTCTAGGAACAAAAAGCAGCTCGCGAGGCAGCCGTGGGCGCTCGCAGACAAGCTCTAGAGGCAGCTAGGAAGCTGCACGTCGAGACTCTACTCGAGAAGAGGAAGGAGAGGGACGCCAGGGTCGAGGAGTTGAAGGAGCTGAAGAAACAAGAGAGAGATGACGCGGCTAGAGAGAAGGTGAGATTCAATATGGTTTCGTTACACAGGGTCAAATTAAATTAGTTAGCGAAACTCCGCAGACGTGATGGGTCTGCGAAGTTTCGTCAGTTAATTTTATTTAAGCTTGTATTTGCTAATAGGTTATGTTATATTTTTTCTTTTCCATTCAAAAGTTATAATAATAATGATTACTTAACTTAAGTAAGTTACTTACCGATCTTTCATCTATTTTCTAAATCGAAATCCATACATTTTTCACTTTGCATTCCCATATCAACATGTGCAAATAAAAATATGCTTTATCTCCACAGGCGGAAGGTGTAAAATCCCGTCTATCGGCCCTTGCCGCAGCCGCAGAGTTAGAAGCCGACGCGCTTCGCTCGCGAATACGAGATAAACAAGACGCCAGTCAACAACGACTCGAGTCTCACCTACAAGCTATACGGGAGAAGGCTACAGGACCAAGACAAGCGGTGTGTATGCTCTGTTCCAAAAGTGTCTGATGAAAATGTAAACAAATGGATCATACATACCTGTGGATGCCAATTTGTACTGTCACTCACAAATTGAGTGCTTTGATTTGATATCAGCACAAAGTTTTAATTTGACTTTTATCTTTGTCTAAAGTACTGGGGAATTGAGATTTGTACACTTAATCGTCCCTAGAAAAGGCATATTTTTCTCGAGATCTAATATAATCCACCGATTGTTCAAACTTTGTCATTCTTCACAGACGACATCGGAAAGCCAGGACCAGACAGCTAAAGAAGAGAAAGAAATACAAGACGAAGCTGAACGTCTCGAACAGGAGAGGAAAGAGAGGGAGAAACTAAAAGCTATCAAGAAGAAGGCGCGGAAAGTTAAACAGAAGCTGTTGAGCACGTGAGTATTTTGAGAACATTTACTAAAACGACTAGCTGTGCCCGCGACTTCGTTCGCGTGTACATATCTCCGAAAAAAAAATTGGATATCATGGGTTTTAATTTTTTTGTACGGAACCCTATTTCTTTTTCGAAAATAAACCTAAGTTACTCCTTATAACATCAGCTGTCTGCCAGTGAAAGTCCCGTCAAACTTGATTCAGCCGTTTCGGAGATTAGCCGGAACAAATATATAGACAGAGAAAATAAAAAATTGTTTAATTTTTTTTAGTACCTTTTACACTTTCATGAAAATGATCGCTTGTATGTTTCATTTACAGAGCCAATGAAACAATAGTAATGGACGAAAACCACTATGTAATAGACGCCCTTTCTCCAGCTGCAGCTAAAACTTGCAAAGTGATCCACAATATATCACACATGATGACGCCATTCTTGGAACATCCCATCGGCATGGACTCTTGGGACGTCGCGCACAAAACATTCGAAATCAGCGGATTTAATGACGACCCTGACAAGAAAAATAACAAGAAGAAAAATAAGATAATCATCAATGGAGGTTTAGAAAGACCACCGAGTAAAGAAAAAGTAAAAGAAAAAACGGAAAATAATAATAATAATGAGAAAAATGGAGAAGTGGACACCCCTACTGCAGTAACTACTTCTACAAATAATAAAAGAAAGAAGAAAAAGAATGGAGATAAAGATAAACCGAAGCTAAGTAAGACTAATTCGGTTTGTTCGTCGTTGAGTGATATGAGTTTTGGTTCGGGCAAGCTCGAGAAGACTCGGAGTGTTATAGATATACAGGCTTTCGAGAAGCAGCTGAATGAACTGCATCGGATGGTAGAGAAGACGGTACGTTGTGTTAATAATATTTATTTATGACACAAGGAGTAGTTAGTAGTGTAGTGTATTATAGAAGCCGTGGGGTAGTTGTGTAACACACTAACAATTACAATGCCTTTAATTTTGACATTTCGACAACATTCATTGCGTTAGTTACGTTGTCGAACAGTCGAATTTTTCAAACATATAAAGCAATGGATTAGGAATTTCCTTCGGAATCCTACGGATTGTGAAAGAAACTGCGTTATGCAATTTGGGAGCTGGTCTATATTTTATAACTTATTAGGGATCCGCCGCTGTTTGGCACGGATGCAATGGCGACACGTCAAACCATTGAGATTTCTGTACTTGCGTAGTTTAGAAGAAAAAAGCCGATAAACAGGCAGATTAGAAAAACGTTTTTGCTTTATACTATCAAATCAAATCAAAATATTTTATTTCACATAAACCTACATGGGCACTTCAGAAGCTAGGTGCACGGTTCCAATTGGTCGTTTCCTATGGAGAAGAACCGGCAAGAAACTCCACGGTTACTCTTTTAAAAATATTTGCGTTGTACGTATATACTCAATAAATCTTTTTTTAATGACATAGTTATTGTCTGTTGTAGCCTGCTCGTGCACTAGTGTAAACTGTATTACGGGATCCAGTCTTACTTTTGTATTTGTTTCCTTTCTGTTTTTTAATTTTTGGTTTCTCAACACCAAATTGTCGAAGCGCATAAATTTTTTGGTGTTACTGTACGCCATGCACAAAAGTTTTACATTTGACGTTTGCATGAACTTTATTTTCTTTTTAGTTTTTTTTATTATTGTTTTAATTTTCGTATGTAGTGCGCAACCAAACCGCGAGCCAAGCTCGGCGGTTTGGGCCGAGTATTCGCTCCCGGGTTCGGACTGCGACAGAAAACTGCGGTAAGATAAAATGCTACAATACTTTGATCAACTCATCAAATACTACAAAATACGACTTTTAATTATTTTTAAAGTAAACTAAAGTAACTTTCTGGCATTAGTATAAATAATGCAATAGGGTTTGACGAAAAAATTAAACTTTAGCCTTTGCGATACCCAACTGGAAAACTGTTATTGGGAAAACCCCAATAACATTTTGCGCGACCCGGGAATTGAACCCAGAACACAACGCTCAGCAGTCGCGCTTGCGAGCACGAGGCCAACGCGCGGAGCAGTCAGTTTCTATGCATTTCCCGGCTAAAATAGCTCTCATAAAATTATAATAAATGGAGTATAGATCAGATATGGCCTCCTCCGATTTTTCACAAAATATCTATTTCACATTTGTATACGAACCACGCCAGAGTAACGAAAATAAATGTGGCCGGCATCTACATCGCCACATGCGAACTATGCATCACTCTGAAGACACCCAAAATCCTGCATCGCGCAAGCAGAGTTTACCGCTCAGCTAGCATAATATACAACGTCTCGACATCAGAGGGGCAATTCTTGTAATTTTATGAACGTTCACAGTCTGATCTCAGTCTCAATCTGTCAAAAATACCTCTAATTTCCATGCATTTTGACAAGTGTTTGACATTTGTTTGTCGCTGAGATGAGACTGCGACTAGATTTTGAGTGTTTTAAATTACGAGAATTGGCCATCAGTTGTCGGGCAGAAGCCCACCAGACAACACCCGTCCGGTCCGGTTGTGAAGAATGAGTGAACTCTTCATCCTGTTCCTCGTGCCACTGTACAAATAATCTCCTTATTTTGTCTTTGTTACAGGCACCTTATGAGAAGACGTCCATACACAAAATTCACATGATCAAAGTGATAGGAGAGCTGCTGGCCATCGCATGTGACCGCGACGATCTGTCATCGCAGTTCACTACCAAGTAAGTAGAGTTTCAGAACTAATATTTGTAATCAATCTTTGACAGTTTTTACAGTCGTCAGAAGCCCGAAAGTTTGACAACCTGACTTGTCAAGGGGTATCAGCTGCATACGGTTAGACTGGAAGCCGACCCCAACATAGTTGGGAAAAGGTTTGGTGATTGATAATTGATGTAACAATACTTAGTTGTAATTCTGCAATAATTAGATTCAGGCGTGTATGCAGAGAGGAGCAGTGGTGACGCAGTGGTGACGGCCGCGACTTACGAGTGTTGTTGATTGAACTTAGACAGAAATTGTATTTTGAGGAAAGAACCACACAGATTGAGTGGACCTGTCCAGTCAGTCCACGCTCAACTCGGAACTTAAGAATGTATTACATTGATTTTCGTTCCGCAGGGCCCTCTACACATCGGTGATGATCCTTTCCCGCACAATAGCGACGTGCACTATGAGTGCGTCGTACTTCATGAGCACCTGCGCATGCGTCTATGTCGTCAAACTGCTTAGTATACAGTTGGTAAGTCCTTCAATTGATTTATGTATTTAGTGCCGCCGCGGCTTTGCTCGCGTGATGGTCGGATATTATGCCATAGGAAATTAGGAACTTACTACTGGGATAAAAAGTATCGTAGCCTGTAACCCAGGTTATGGTCTATCCGTGGGACAAATTATATCGACATCCGTTCAGACTTTAAATTGTGAAAGGTACAGCCCTATTAAAACTTTATGGCGGCTCAGAACATGAGGCGAGACGCTGCGCACGCGCAGTAACGTTCACGTGTCAGCGTGGGGGCACTTCAAAGCCGCTATACAGTTGAATCGGGCTGTAATAGACAGACTAAGTTACTTTCGTATCTATAATAATTAGTAGTAATATGGATTCTCCTTAGAACCATCTTTTCTGGTAGTAAACCTAATGTAATAGTGTGGCTTTATAGTAATTTAATGTCTGAAATATCTGTTTCTTATATTGGACGGTTTATAGAAAGTTGGATTTGTATCAGTCGTAAAAACGTACCCCTCTCTGCCTACCACATGCAGTCGTGATGATAAGAAAACGTTGAAAACACGCCATCTATGAATTTTAGCGTGAACTATAAACTGTAACAAGAATTAAATATAGCGCCATCTAGCGATGCGTTCCAATGCTCTGTTACAAATGTGTATTGTTTACAACTGCTAAAGACTAGATGGCGTAACATACATCATTTGCGAAATTATTAAATTAAAAATACTTGATTGATTGTCTGCATGAAAAATTCTTTGAGAACCAAATAGATACAGGAGTAAACGTTCTTTGTGCCTGACTGAAAACATTATTGATATGTGTTTGTTTGATCGGTTATAATATCACAGGTGCAAGAGACTTAGCACAATAAATAATTTGTGATTTGGTGATATGTGCAGTGAGTGTTGTGTGTGTGTAATAGGAATTTGATTATCTGTATCCAAATAAATATTTAAATAATAACACAATTTTAATTATCTGCCAGATTAAATATATACCTGGAAATGATCAGCAGGCCAATTCTAGTACTTAATAAAACTCAAATTAAAATTGCAATCTCATTTCAGCGACAATCAATGTTAAAAACTTGTCAAAAATGTATTCACTTTAGACGTATTTTTGACAGATAGAGACTGAGCTCAGACTGTGGACTTTCATAAAATTACAGGAATTGGTCCTCTGGAGACAGTGAAACAGGCTTTCAGTCACAAAAAAAAGGTTTTTCTCACTCTCTCAGACTCTCCCAGACTGTAATAATTATACTAAGAATCTCTTTTCTCCTGTCTTTTTATCATAAAACATCAGAACCCCTTCAAATCTAACAAAAAAGTTACAAAAAAACTTCTGTCCCAAAACGTTTACTACCAAACTTAATCAAAACCGGAACGCAGATTGAAACACATCAAAATTAACTAGGCAGAAAATGTTACCCTTTACTTACACGGTGACATCGCAAGGGTTGGTATTTTATGTGTATGTCCGAACTTTTTGTAGTAATCTCCCAAAGTGCTCGGCTGAGTTCTGTTTATTGGTAGTTTTTTATGGAAAATTGGTAGAAATTTGGATTATTTAGGGCTGTCCTAGGATCCTCCCTTATTGGATGGCTTTATGGTATGTCTTGCTATCGAAGTAATAGAAGAAGTCTTTTTGTTGTTATTAAAGTAAAGGGAAAAAGGATTGGATAAAGTCATCTAAGTTGTTATCTAACACAATATGTTAGAATTAAAATAATATATATTAAACAGTGTCGTGAAGATATATAATTTTCCGGGAAAATGGTATCATCCTTCACCAAGAACTAAAAGAGATCTGCCAAAATAACATGAAGCTTGGGAATTAGAGAGGTATTATATGAGTACCCAACGAAAAGTCAGACTTATGCATGTATATTCTTGTATCATCACCTGCCCGACTTTACCCACTGCTGGGCCATAGGCCTCTCTTGCTTGTTCAAATTCCAAGTTCATCTACATAAGCCTAAAATAGACTTCATTATCGTGTAAGACCAAAAGATTATACTCCTTACTGATCTAAAAACAGTCAAACTCACGACTTTCAACCACTACCTTCCCGTTAGTCTAACCACGCTGTAACTCAGCTCGCCCCTTAAAGGGAATGTCGTGACGTTTCTATACGTTCTTCTGTTATATACGTACTTATATGATTGTGTATAGTGTAGGTAGGTATACGTTAGATGCCGCTCGCGCTAGACGCCGCACCATGAGACGTATGACGAACGTGGTTTTAAGGGTTGTCACTTGTCTCATCGGCTAGTAGCAATTATTGTTTTGTTTGTTTATATTGTGGTTTGAAATTAAATTAAATTTTTAATTCTATAAATAGGATATCGAATGTGGCTAAATAATAACAGCCGCACAGGTCGATCGATCAGGTTAATCTACGCTTGCCGCGGTTGGTTTGTGGATGGGTGACCATCTTTACATACGGAGACCCCGCCGTGCCTCAGAAAGCACATTAAGCCGTTGGCCCCGGCTGTCATTCGTGCATCTCTGACAGTTGTTACGGGTAGTCAAAAGCCCGAAAGTCTGACAACCGGTCTTGGCAAGGGGTATCGTATTACCCAGTAACTGGTTTGTGGAGATCAGGTAGCCAGTCGCTCCATGTAAAATACTGGTATTCAGCTGCATCCGGTTAGACTGGAAGCTGACCCCAACATAGTTGAGAAAAGGCTAGGCAGATGATGATGGGATATCGAAATCAATTTTACAGGTCACATTAAAAAAAGGAAAATAAGCTAGATGGAGGCGATATTTCTTAACAGAATGAAGCCCTAGATCCAGCTGCCCAACGAGAGCCTCCTCAGGTGTTGGTCAAGGCTCTTGGCTATTAATCCATTGGCTGTCACGGCTATCGTTATTTATTGTTTTATTTATGTACAGTGGGCTGCATCCCCCTTGAAAGCATTTAGCAACTGGGTAACACACAGTAAAACAAATACAGAAACGACATATAAGTATTGAGTACCAAGGTACTGCTTATTTCTTATTTCTTATGTTCTTACAGCAGACATGCGCAGTGAGAAATTAAAAAAAAAAAGAAATGTAGACAATTGTGTCTGAGAACAAGAAGAGAATAATTTGATTTTGTGACGTTTTAAAATAAAATGTTAAATATACTTACACATATTAAATATCTAATTATAATAAATAAACGTTCGCCCCTCGCGCCAGCCCTGTGCTCTACCGCCATGTCAGTAGCCGTTGAGTGGGTGGGCGCCCTAAAAGCGCCGCTAATGCATCTCACGCGACCGTTCACATTGTCCTTTATTACTTGCCTAGCCAGTCGCTACTTGCGCTAGTAGCTATACTAATTGTATGTTGTAGATAGTAAGTGTGACTGTGGAAATATGAGGAGATATACACAATGAGAGATCTTTGGGTAGTAATATAGTATTGTGAAAGTTTATAATTTTCTTTGGTTTTGACTAATATCTCAGCTTATGATTGTGTGTGAAGCGATGATGCGAACGACACCTTCCTTTTGTAAGGTAGTGGAGTAAATGTTAATTACTTATTCACACTTGCATTGTTACATGTTTTGAATTATCATAGATGACTTGTTTAAAATCAAAATATATTATATTTAACATAAACCTACATGGACACTTATGAACCGTCAGAAGCTTGGTTCGGTCAATAGGTTGTTCAGTCGATAAATAACTTAGAAGGACACGCGTACACAACAACAACAACACAGAATATTGCCAACAAAAAAAAAATATCAAAAATGTTTCGGGTGCGTTTACACTGCCATAGAACTCGTCTGAATACTTGCTCGAGTAGCTCGCTCCATTTCTGCCAATGCCGTCAAATTAATATTTCTCGTTTATGTAACTTTTTATTTCAACGTGTGGACGCCTTTATTTCAAGATTCGCGTTTACTACCTGTACCAACTTTCACACCAATAACTTCAAATTCAACTACCATAAAATAATTTTAGACCCTTGAGAAGTGCACTCAATTTTGACTATACAGCTTTTAAGGAACCACAGACAATGACACATACAATACAATCTCCGCCAAAACTATAAAGATTTTATCTGATTTCGCTACCGTGTACAGAAATAAAAATCCCGGAATATTCGTACCGTAAGCTTTTACAGTTTGTTATAAAATAAAATAAAAAATAAAACTCCTACCTCTAATTAGGCAGTTACCGACTCTTTGATACAAATTCTGTAGTCGTTATATAAATAAAAAAGGTATTTTTTTTTCGCTTTTTATCACCGATCATCATCTTTATAAACGGGTCTAAGATATTGAGGGAACATGGACGTATAAATTTGAGGTTTTAGATGATTGGGAATGTTTTTGTATTAAGAGTTATTTTTATATTTATAAGTGTTGTTAATCCATCACGGTTTTTAAGCAGATCATCTTCATATTCATCATCTTCCTAGCCTTTTCCCCAACGATGTTGGGGTCGGCTTCCAGTCTAATCGTATGGTGAAGACCAGTATTTTACATGGAGTGACTGCTGGATTCGATTTATCGCAACGTAATCATTGTTATGCAGTTGGTGTGTGTAATAACCAAATATTTATATGCTTCGAGTCTTAAAAAAACTCTTAAAATCTTTTGAGTTGCTAAGTGATAATTTCTGGAGTCTCTCAAATTGCAATCCTTAGATGTGGTATGTTAAGTTAAGTAAAATATGAACGGCAGAATTTTAATAATTTGGAATGGAGATTGGATTTTGACATTGAGCGTGATGTAATTCTTAAGTGTCTGCTTTTGAGATATTCTCTGACAGAATCACACTACTGCCCTTACTTTCAAATCACTTAAAACACTAATTATTACTTCGCATTGTTTCGCAAAAAGCGTATTAACGGATTAATTTTTAATGCCCCTCCTTATGACTTCCCACCGCAATAAAAAATGTTGTTAAAAACTCGCCAAAATGTATATAATAATTGTTGCATTTCTGTAATAAAAATAAAATTGGGAATTTTAATCTTATGCAGTTCCGTAACAGAATGGCTTTGCAGATAAAACGCGGCACGGTCTACTGCGGAATATTCTGCTTAATAAAATAAATAAGATACGGGTATTCTCGTTTGCTGTTGTCGCCATGCAGTGTAAGTATTTTATAACTTGCTTATTCTTCTCCATACGAAACTATCTTTTGGAAGGGGCGAATAGAATCTATTCAATTTAATTGTCAACTAACTTCAGCCCGTGGATTTGTCCGTTTGAAATTTCTTGTTACCTCGACCCACTCCGTCGCATCGCCTCATCTGCCCGCGCTGTCACTTCGGCTTCGTTCTTTTTGCTTGGCTCCTAAGGGGCATAGCGTGATGTGAAATATTAAATAGCCTATAGCCTTCCTCAAGAATTGTGCTATCAAATGCAAAAATATTTTTTTAAATCCGACCTGTAGTTCCAGACATTATCGCATTAAAAACAAACAAACTCTGTAGCTGTATTATTAGTATAAATAGCTATAGATATCTATTTTGACATTCAGAAGTGCCTTTTATATGCCTATTTGAAATAAATACTTTGTCTTTGAGCGTCAAGCCAAAATGAAAAGGAGTAGGCTTTCCGTTTTTGTGATACTCCAGCTGTGTTTGCTGGGTGCTTAAACATAACTCTAAAGGTTCATAATAATAAAACTAAAGTTATCGGTGTCTTTGAGTAAATGTGCTGTAATGGGAAATTACTTTACTGCATTTTTAGCTGATTAAATGACCAAATCGATGACACAACTCCATTTATTGTCAACTAGCTGTTGCCGGCGAATTCGTCTGCGTTCCAGGATGAAAAGCAGCCTATGTCCTTCTCCAGGCCATGTCTACTAACATGTCTACCCGTGTTTCAAATTTCATCCAAATGCGTTTAGCCGTTTTAGCGTGAATGCGTAACAAACAAACTTGCAAAAAATCAAACCTTTTTTGATTTGAAAAAGAAACGGACAACATCAAATATTGAAAAATTATTTAAAACTTGTCAAGTGCGAGTCGGACCCGCGCACCGAGGTTTCCGTATTTTGTAGGTACATGTAACTACAAATATACGGGTTTCGGAATTTTTCCTTTACTTGTGCTACATGACATTGCTTCTTGCCAAATTTCATGATTCTAGGTCAATGGGAAGTATCCTATAGGTTTTGATTCCCTTTCAACTGTCAAAATATGCGGCATAAACGCCCGTATCTTTTGATTGCGTTGGCTTAGAAGTTTGATTTTTCCACTGCTACAAGGGATTGCAGCCCTGAGTATTTGATATTAATTTCAACTTGACAAATCCACGCGTTCCTGAGAAAAAGGGTCTTGACAGATGGACAGACAGACGGACAACGAAGTGATCTTATAAATGTACCGTTTTTCTTTTTGAGGTACGGAACCCTAAAAATATAAAGTAAGTAAAAACGGTCGCGGCTCGCAATAATCAATATATTGCCAGAATTAAATTATAATTTGATGTCCAGACGTGGGCTAAAAATGTTTATCACCCTATAGGTAATTGCTTGCACTTTTGAGTACTTCCGGTAGAGCAGTGGGGGCTCAGTGGCAGTGAGCAGTGGTGGTGGTGGTGGTGGTAGCCTAGTGAAAACGGCCGCGCCTTATGAGTTGTAGGATTTAGTTTCCAACCCTGACAGGCGCTTTACTTAATTTGTGTAAATTATTTTATCACCACTGCTCTTAAAACGGTGAAGGAAAACATCGTGAAAAAACCGGCATGTCCTAGAACCATAAATTTGAAGACATGTGATATCTTCCAACCTGCACCGGGCCCACGTAGTGGATTACAGCCCATTCCCTCTCCTCCCCCTCCATACGGCCACAGAGAGGAGGCCGAAGTCCCAGCAGTGGGAACATTGTAGGCTGATTATGCTGATGCTGATGCTTTGGTACGTACTTTCTAGTTAGTCGTTAGCTTCGACAAAAATAGAGCTTTTCTTATCAATTGTCCGTAACCAGATTTACAAAATCTGCGCCATTTACATAACTTACTGGACCCGAAAATATTTATTTTATTGGTCGCAATTAAAACAAGCTTATTGAATCGTATACTCGCGGCAATGTTAATTGGTCGTTATCGCTCACGCCATCTTGAAGTTTTTTCGAAATTCGAAGATACACTTCGAATTTCAAAAAAACTTCAAGATGGCGTTTTTTTCTCTCGTAAATCTAGTGGTTTATTAGGGTCGATTGACACTGAGTTGATAACATCTTTGGCCGATATTTCGGTTGCGATTTTTTTGTAACTTTTGTTATTTATGGGATCTTAGGGGCACGGGCGTAATTTGGGATTTACTCGTAAGGTGGCTGTTAGGTTTAAAGCATGGGTTAGTATACGAAGCCCGAACTGAAGCGAGATCTTCATGTGGTAGGTAGTAGACATTGTATGGTCTTCATAAATAATCATTCCACACACACACAGTCACATATTCTGTGTCACAGTGACCTCTGTGTTGCCACCGACGAACTGACAAAGTTTTGGGCCAACAAGATCTGAACAGTCATTCATGCCAGCGACACGAAGAACAAGAAGAAGAAGAATCATCATATTTTAGGTTTAAATTTGCTTCTGCCAATATTCAGCATGTTTTTGCTCGAAGATAATTTTTAGGGTTCCGTAACCAAGTGGTGCCAACGGAACCCTATTACTAAGCCTCCGTTGTCCGTTCGTCCGTCCGTCTGTCTGTCAGCGGGCTGTATCTCGTGAACCGTAATAGGTAGACAGTTGAATTTTTTACAGAGTGTGTATTTCTATTGCCGCTATAACAGCAAATAATAAAATTAAAATAAAGTTAATACAAAATAAAGGGACCTCTCGACTCCATACAAGAAACGCGTTTTTTGCGTTGTGGTACGGAACACTTCGTATGCGAGACCGACTCACACTTGGGCCAGTTTTTTACTGTCTACTGTGCAGTACTAGTAATGGAGCAAGCATACTCGCCCATTCAAACGCGTCATAGTACCTAATGCCACAGTGTAACTCCATGCATTCGGTCAACGGAGACGTTGATATATTTACTTTATGTACGCAGAGCAGTTTTACTACAGTTATGTGGCCCTCGCATAGCTACTGTACTTCAAGTACATAGTACAAGTCATAGTCAGCATTACCACTGTACTTTAAGGGTAATTATTATTAATAACTAGCTGACCTGGCGAACTTTGTACCGCCTCAGAATCAATAAATGTTGTGTCAACTTATATTCACCAAAAAAGCCGTTCCATACAAAATGTATGAGAAAATTAATTATCTTCATTATTATTTTTTCGTCAATTTTCCCCATGTTTTAATAGTTATTCTGCCATTCGGGGCGGAGACAAATTCAACATCTCCAAAGATCATAAAAATCTCTCTCTCATTCTTGAGTTATAAATGGTGTAAATAATGCCACTTTGTTTTATTTAGATAATAATAAGTAGCTATATATTTATTTCTCCTCACAAAACAAGACATTATTTTAAAATATTAAGAATTGAAATAATCTATGGGTAACCATTTGGATGGTCGTGGTCTACAAGATATCACGTTAGAACACGGAGCCACGTGGTGGTGATGGAATCAAACCTGCAAAAGAACCCAGTCGTTATTTTCTTTAATGTCAGCATAATTAATTATGTATTAAAAAGAACTTTTATTGAGATTTTAGTATCCTATACGTTATAAATGGACAAGCTGCAATTACGGCTTGCATTAAAAAATTAAAACAGCAAAGCACCTATACTTTATTAAAATCCTGGTTTCAACAGGTGTTATAAACACTTGAACAACATCAACTTCATAAAAAAAGTTTCACAGGAACTTTTGCACATAACACACACAGAAACAGTATTTTTTTTTTAATTGTAATTTACCTTGAACTTCATGGTATTCCTTTATAGTTATTTGTTATCCAGAAACACATTTTGTTTACATGATTGGAAGCTAAGTTGCGGACGAAGTCTAAGAGATGTATATTTTCTAATCCATTTCCTCACCAACAGGAAAAAGACATTCACACTGAACAACGCGACATGGACCTAGCGAGGCAGGCGAGCGACTGTTTGTCAATAGCACTGGACTCTGTGCTCTGCTCCACTCGCTTCTACGAAGACCACCAGGATATGAGCACCGACGAGGTGGAACTACTCACCGCGCTGCGGAACAGAGCACACTCGCTCATCAGGTAAGAGACAGATGATAGTATCAAGTACTACGTGTTAGAGAGAGATAGTACTGCTGTTCAATTCTGTAAATATCTCACCGTGAAAACTTAGGTGAAGTGAGCGTGAAGTGAGCTGTCAATAGTAGCAATCCGATGGAATGACAGCTCACTTCACCTATGTTTTCACGGTGAGATTTTTCAGAATAGCAATGCTGTAGTAAGCGTGGGACTTTTCAACATCGAGGTCTCTCGTATACAGCCCGATTTAATCTTTATGGTCAATTATGGTGGCTCGGAAAATGAGGCGAGTCGCTGCACAGTAACACATTCAGGTGTCAGCGGGGGGAGGGGTGAGGTACTGCGCAGCGAGTAGCGCAATTCAGAATCGCTATATATTTTGAATCAGGGTGTAACTGACTTGTTAGCCGAGAAAACGGTAGCCGCGTTCCAGAATTGGTGATACCGGAATGTCGACGTGATCTTCGGACTTCTTGAAAGGAGCATCAGGTAGGTTTCGATGATCAAAATCAATATATGATCTGAGTTTAAGAATTAATTTTCATAGACTCAACCTATACAGGGCTGGCCACGTCTGCCGTATGCCCAATAAGCTGTGGGCCAAAATAACCACCACAAGGAACCACACAGGTAGAAGGCGTCGCGGCAGATCCCGTAGAAGATGGCGGGACGAGCTGGACAAAACAAACGACCAGTGGTCCACTTTAGCCCTGGATCGAAAGAGCTGGAAGTCATGGGGAGAGGCCTTTGCCCAGCAGTGGGATGTTGCAGGCTAACAGTAACAGTAACCTATTATTATACACGATAAATTTTTAATCAGTGCAAACTGTAACCATCACTGTTACCATGAATTCAGTACATGATTCTGGACCTCGATGCGTTGAAGATTTTTGTCGGTTATTAAAAAAAAAAACAGCTCTGCGTTACTAATATATTTTGACCTTACTTATAGGTATTGCACTTACTACAGGTATTGCACTTTGTATTTAACAGCAGATTTTTATTTTTGACAACCGACGAAAAATTACTACTTCTGGAATTATATGCTGAATTCAAGGTTACATTTTGCTCACTGGTTCAAAATTTATCATGTATGTGCTTTGTAAAGAATGCTGTGTAAAAAATCCATAAAGTATAGAAAAGTGCCTCTAAGAAAACCGCATCACAAAACCTTGATAAACTTAATACTTATCCATTTCGCAATATGGTTCCATCGCATAGTCAAAGGTGAAATGCATTCTATTTCACTACGCTATAAAAACAAACATTCCAGACAACATTTTCTCTGCATTTCCTATCAGAAACGCAAACACTCGAACTAGTTTATTTTTTCACATAAAAAATAATAAACGTACCCACTTCGTATAGTGCTCTGCACCAAATTACAGGGGAGGCGGGAACGCATTAGACAAATTAGATTATGCTCTAGTAAATGGATAGAGCGATCTTGAACTATGTTCGTATGTCATACACATAGACTATGGTGAAGATATTTTTGTTATAGCGTTTTAGAAAGGCATACGTTTTGTAGTGAGTACGTTGTGTAGTGGGTCTTACCAAGGGGTATCGTATTACCCAGTAATTGGGTTGTGGAGGTCAGATAGGCAGTCGCTCCATGTAAAATACTGGTATTCAGCTGCATCCGGTTAGACTGGAAGCCGACCCCAACATAGTTGGGAAAAGGCTAGGCAGATGATGATGATGACGTTTTGTAGTGAAAATTTGCATGAAGTTGGATAACTAAGAGGTGATTGCCGAAAACGCCCACATATGCAATATGGCTGTGGGATGTATTATACAGATCAGTAGGAGTAGAAACTAGCTATAGTATAATAAAAAAAAAAACAGATTTCTTGCCTCACACGACTATCGAGCACATTGGAAATTAATCTACGGAATTCGAAAAAATATTGTCGCTGAGCGAAGAAAAAGTCGGGATAAGGAAAAGGTTACAAAATAAAATAAAAAATGTCGTTCTGACTTTTTGACTTTTTTCAAAAAGGTTAGGCTGTAGCCTAACTTTTCGTCGTTCCTGTTTTAGGCTCAAATTGTAGCTGACCTAAATTGTCCACAGGAGTTTTTCTAAAATTTTTGATATAATTCTTCGTTTCCAAAATATCGAGCGCCAAAATAAAAAAATCGGAAAGAAACAGGTTTTTTTTTCACTATTTCGGCCATAACTTTTTAGTTTTTGACTTTCTTGAATAATTATTTTTGCACCTTACAGCTCTCATGAATCATGAAAAAACGCGTCATTTTTTGAATATCATATCTTCACAACTCTCCGAGATATAAGGGTATCGCACTTTTTTCGTGGAATCGGAACCTATACTGGAACGGCTGGCGAACGAAAAGACATTTGTCTCCTAAGGCACAGGTTTCCCCTAGTTTAGGAGGCAGAGTTTCCACCATTATAGACACCTTTTTACAACCAATTGTTTTTTTAACCTACATTTACTACTTATTATAACAAAGGTATTTTTAGTATCAATAAAGTTATTATTATTTACATGGCTACATACAAAAAAGTTAGGATATTGCTACGTTTTTGATGAGTTTCAAGTATGGGGTTCCTCGTTACATAATTTCTACTACGTACTGGTGAATGACACCTTATTTGACTGGCCAATTCTTCCCTTGCGGTGGTAGGGCTAACACCAGCCTTGTTTTCGACCACCCTCCCACCGGAGTCCGGCGTCCGGCGTCTAGCAGCCTGCTGTGTTTCGTCGATGCGTAAGAGTTCCAGTGCCTTAGCAATCTTTTGGGCACGCTCGTTCTATCATAGACCTCATCTATCGCCTTCCATCAGGCGTGAACGAGGTCAAGAGCGAGCCCAGTCAGCAATAAAAAAAAAAAGATACAATGCCTGCAGAAAACTGGTTATATGTATTTATACCTTGTTGATATTTAAAAAGTTTTGGCTTCAATTAGACCATTAAAAGATGATGGATCAAGCAATCAATGTATGTGAGTCACAGTATTTAAAAGTATACACATTTACCAAGCCACCTGTCACAAACATTTACCCAAACATTTTCACCCAACATTCTCCCTGTCCAAAGTAATTCACAAAAAGCTTTAATAAGTTAAAAGCACGTCACAATAAGAACAATAAACCTTCACTGACGTACTCTGTTGAATGTTGGCGTCAACAAGTGAAACCCCGCGTTTGTTGTAGGTTTTAATTAAATGTGATGCTTTTTTAATTGGTTTTGTTGATTTTGGAGTTTTTTATAATTTTTTTACAACTAGGTAGGTAATGTAACTTCCTGTGATTTTTGAGTAATGGCTATTCTTTAATTGAAAGGTTGAAGCACAGCACGTTCATGGCCTCTTTGTGTATTGGTGTCGGTGACCAATTACCATACCGATAAGCTTCCTGATAGTTTCCCATCTAATATTTGCATTTGTAAGTGAAATCTGCCGTGTCTGCAGAGTGTGTAGAACGGCTTGCTTGCCGCAGTTTGCCCCGTTGATATTATGCTGATACACTGCTACTGGCTAACTAGACTGGAGTTGCTGATGTTCATTTGTTTGCTTGATAATGTTGCGTCAACTAAGCATTATTTACTTCTTCTTTTCTATCGATACAACAGCTCATATGGCAAGGTGGTACCGGGGCTTACTGCTCAGTGTGCCCACGTACAATAAGTGACAAAAGATTTAAAAAATCTAAAGTCAGTTACTCAAATGAGGCTGAGAATCAGCACTTTATGGACATAAGACAGTCCCCCAAAAACCTCTTCATCTATTCCTAGTGTCTACAAACTTCCCAGCAACACATGTGTACCTATTAGGAAGATTATAATAGCTACTTTTACACATTATCTAAATTAGGGCTGTCCAAAGTAGAGTTTGTAAGGCCCGCGGCATAATAGGTCTTTACCTACGAAATGTTTTGTTAATTGATGTGTTTTGACTATTATGGTTGATGCACCTTACCTACGAAATGTTTTGTTAATTGATGTGTTTTGACTATTATGGTTGATGCACCTTTGCAATTTAAACTAAGGTACATTGATTTAGACGTTCTATAGATATTCAGGGGATAGGAATTAATGAAATCTTGAAAGGTGTCTTTAATGCACCTGTTTATGTGAAACGAAAAACAAAAGACATTCGAGCGAGATCCCCGAAATAAAAAAGTTATTGATGTCGAGATATTCTACCAAGCACCTAATTCATCCATACTTTAATTAAACGCGAAGTTATTTAATACACTTGACCTGTCTGTCCCTACATCACAACAGAACAACGCAGTGCCTTCCAACAATAGCACATGGCACTCCATTGTGTCCATATGTGCCGCGAATTCACTTGCTTTCAACATATTAAGTAGGATCATAGAGTAGGGAATATTCTATTTGTCACAGGAGTAGTTTTGTACATAATTTTTTGGTGTTTTGTTATGGTATCGTATCAATCAGTTGTCCAAACAATATTCCTCTTATTTTCGTGTCAAAAATGTAATTGGGAACGGTTGACATAGTTTGATAAGTAAAATAAAAATTGCGTGTCTGACTGACTGTTGAGCTGATGCTGCGGTTGTGTGTGATTCGAAGAGTGGTGGATGGATCCGTTTTTCTTAAAAATATTTTTATTTTTCGCCATGAATTCGTTTTGTAACTGAAACTTCCATGGAAATAAATAACATGAAATTATGATGGTGAAATACAAGCATCCATCATTGTCAGTTTAAATAGCTTATGAAACCCAAGAGAAGACATCAGCTGGCCTTCCCAAACAACCACAGGCCATATTAGATCGCCAACATTATTAAATTAATCTAAAATTACTGCCACGTGCACTCTGTCACAGCACCCTACTCTGTGGCAATAGGGTGCGACATCGATACTCGGTAGATTACAGACGATTATCGATTCAATCGGATACCGGCAAATTGATTGTGTCAGTTCAAGTTGTATGTAGAAGTAAATGCTGTTGTAATTTGATGGAGATTCCGTCGAAAGATTGAGACTTACAGGCCTTACAGCATACGCACTTATGACAGCTCACTTCACCTAAGTTTTCATGGTGAGATTTTTGCTAAATAGATCAGCTATCAAATAATATATATAGATAAATGATGAATGATTTTATTTTGTAAGTAGGTTTGTACAAACACTTTTACACGTCAATCATATTTTTTATAAAACTAGATGAGGTCGGCGTTTCCTATCTGACTACTCTGAGAAGAAAGGCCGAAACAAACTCAGAGGTCACAGTCTCTTTTAAAGTCCAGACATCATAATCTTGGTCAGGTTATATGAAGACCATGTAGATCGATGTCTGAGATGGTCTTTTGAGGAAAGAACCACACAGATTGAGAGGACCTGTCCAGTCAGTGCACGCATTTGTCAGAAATCGTGTAGCTCAACTCAAAACTTAAGGAGCTCAACGACTCGACGAACAATACCAAAGAAAGGACATTTGGGTAGGCCACATAAATTACTCAAACTGCCAGACCTAGACAAAAACTAACACACCAGAGAGAATAATAAAAATTAAAAAAAGTGACCCACATTGTCTTCACATGCACAATAATTAAAATAATATAATACTTTACAAAGTAAGCAAATGTCATTGTTTAAATAAAATTCATTAATGTCAATGTGTACATAGAAAAAAAAAATTAAAACATTCAAAATGTAAAAAAAAAAAGATTGGAAGCAGCTCAATCCCAAGCCTTTTTGTCCTCAATATAATCTTTAACGGTATAAAAAGCTTTCTGGCACAACTTACGTTTAATGAATGATTTGAATTTATTAAGGCTTAGATCTTGAACGTGGCTTGGTAGTTTATTATAAAAGCGTATACATTGGCATCTGATATATTAATGATATAAAGTAATGTAAAGTATATAGCTATTAGTAATATAAAGTATCTAGTGCTAGAAAGCAAGGCATAATGAAATGGTTAGGTGTGACTTTTAATTTCATTCGTGTTGTCTATTCTTCCAAAAGAATCTTAAAGTTACTTGTAAGTATTTGTATTACCAACGGGAAGACATCAGAAATTAGCTCAGCTGATATCAGATCAGTAAAATAATTAAATTCAACTAAAATTACCGCCACGTGCACTCTGTCACACCGCCCTACTCTGTGGCACTAGGGTGGGACATCGATACTCGGTAGATTACAGACAATTATCGATTCAATCGGATACCGGCACTGTTAGGGTTGTAAGATGTAATAAATTAGCGGTGTTTGTTGCCATATGTGGGGATTGATAACGTTCGTTTGGTGAATTGTTATCTTGTTGTATGTTCTTTGGGATTAACTGTCTTTGTCAGCTCTGTTCAGGATGTTAGGCATGACTTATTCTTAAATCTGATTAAAATGCTGTGCAAAATTAAGTGATTCATTGAAACATACTTTTCTAAGGAGTCAATTAAGACTGCTGAAAACTGAAACTGATTTGAAAATTATGGGACAAGGAT
This sequence comes from Gortyna flavago, assembly GCA_963669345.1. Taxonomy (NCBI): domain Eukaryota; kingdom Metazoa; phylum Arthropoda; class Insecta; order Lepidoptera; family Noctuidae; genus Gortyna; species Gortyna flavago. Next base: position 12,728,455 of record OY770149.1, read on the forward strand.
TTGTGCATGTAAGATTTGGACCAACATAGGAATTATCTTAGCATGACGCAAAATAATTGAAAAATTGGTCTAAACATCATGCGTATTTCGGATGTTACCTTACACTAAAAAAATCAATCGATTTGCCTTGGTTTTCCCAACTATATTAGGGTCGGCTTCCAGTCTAACCACATGCAGCTGAAAACCGGTATTTTACATAGAGCGACTGCCTGACCTCCACAACCCAGTTACTGGGTAATACGATACCCCTTGGTAAGACTGGTTGTCAGACTTTCGGTTCCTAACTATCATGCCCTTTATCTGTAACTAGCTTCCGCCCGCGGCTTCGCCTGCGAGTTATGTCGATGAAAACTATCCTATGTCTTTCCCCGGGATACAATCTATCTCTCTGCCAAATTTTATCGAAATTCGTTCAGTGGTTTAGGCGTGAAAATGTAACATACAGACAGAGTTACTTTCGAATTTATAATATTAGTATGGATGGTAAGTATAAGATGTGAGTTTTTCGCAAATTTATGTATATGTCGCAGCCAACTGGTTAAATTAGCCGTGTAGTTAACCGCCTGGCCTTTGAAATTTTTTCGGGGTGCCCTGGCTTAGTTACTGCGATCAATTAGACTCGGGCGTGATTGGTTACAGTTCTACAACATAAACTATAACTGAATATCATTCAGGCCGTTATTTGAACTTCTAGGCGTTTAGTTAAAAGGCTCGGCGGCTAACTAAATGACTAATTAAACCAGTTGGCTGCGATATACACGTGTTAGTACCTCTGTCTAATAACTTGCCTTTATATGCCTTACATTTTACCTATTAATAAGAGACCCTCCTTTTACCATTGATTTAACGAACATTCTTCAAAGAAACACTACCCCTGAATACCATATTTGATACCCCATATTTGCTACTACATAGCCAACCCTAAATAAAAGGGTTTCCTTGTTCAATCAAAGGGCTACTCGTTACGAGTATCGAGAACGATTGTAAGCGAATCGAATTAAACTCTTCAGAGCACTCGATAACGTTGTTATTATGTTCTTCATTGGAATTCTGAGATTTTGATTTGAGATTTTGCTGATGGTGCCTTTTCGCATTTTAATGGACTGAAAATTGCTGTACTTTTGTACCTTTTTATTAAAAACTTACTCTGAATTTGGTTTAAAAAACCGGTGAAGTGCGAGTCGGACACGCGCACCGAGGGTTCCGTACAAATTTGTAGGTATCTATGTAACTACAAATTTACAGTTTTCGGATTTTATCCTTTACTTGCGCTACATGACACTGCTTCATGCCAAATTTAATTTTTATTTTATTTGATAGGAATAACAAACAGCAGTATATACATGGTAGGCAAACAATATAAAACTTATAATAAAATAACAAATACAGTACTCAAGACGTTATCCACAGATTACTTCATAATTCTAGGTCAATCAAAACCTATAAGATACTTATCTTATAGGTTTTGATTCCCTTACGAGTGTTAAAATATGCGGCAAAATCGGAACATAAACGCCCGTATCTTTTCATTGCGTTGACTTAGAGGCTTGATTTTTTCACAGCTTCAAGGGATTGCAGCCCTCAACTTGATAACTCGTGTTCCTGAGAAAATATGTCTTGACAGACGGTCAACGAAGTGATCTTATAAGGGTTACGTTTTTCCTTTTGAGGTAGGTACGGATCCCTAAAAATTGATTTTTATTGGGAATTTTGAGTGCTTTGCGAAATCAACTCCAAATCTTGTCAACACTCGATATCTCACCTTAAGATTGGAAACGCAAACTTACTGTTACTGTTTTTCGGTGTCACTCAATACTAATAACATTTTGACCCAATTCCCTCAAAGTAAACATCAAATTACCTTCGTACAGCATACATTCAAAGGCTAAGGCTAAACCACTTATTATAATTACTCCCCAAATTAATTTGACGACAGTTTGCAAAGAGAACGCGCTCAATCTGGCAATCTGCCTATAAGCTGCTTTGTAATTAGACAGCATGTCGCCGCCGACCAATCACTGAGCTCCGCCCACCAATTGGTATTAAAAAGTCGCCTTGTTAAGTAAATGAAAACAGCCCCGTACCCCGTGGTGTTAGGTTGTGGGGTTTGTGATAGCGGGTTAATGAGCGGAGCGGAGGATCTGTTAGATTGAATAGTTCATTCATACAGCCTGCATGCGGATAAATTATTTTTCGACGCAATATTTTTATTTGTGAATAGTTTTAGTTAAGTTAGAATATAATTTTGTTATTTTTATCAATTAATTAGGTATTAGTTGTTATTTACGTACAGATGCCAGCACATCAATCTACTACAATCTGTCAAATTTTCCCAATCAACTTTGAACCTTATGCTTTAACGACAAAGTTGAAAATCTATTAAAGAAATTTGACGGATTGTAGTAGGTTGATGTGTGATGGTAGGTGTGTTGTAGGTTGATGTGTGTACATATAGCCTGACCTTTTGTAGGTTTTTTCTGTACATGTGCATGTTCGTAGACTAATAAGGACCACTTGCATCACAAATCACTAAATTCATTTAACGCTAAAGATATTTAAAACGTCATTCCTTCTCTGTTATCGTTACACGAGTATATTAGGTATATTCTTTTACATTGTTGGGCTACAAAAATTGTGGTTAATCTGATGGAAATTGCATTCGAAGATAACTGTGATAAATTGCTTCTCTATTCTTTGCGTCCCGTCCCGTTCACAATGTTCTTGGAAGTAGATTATTTCATACCTAATATCCCAGAAATAATTTTGTAAATCGCTCGAAATGGAACCTTGCCCCCTGTGTCCTATAATTTCACAGGGACATTTTTAATTTCTTAAAACGGAGCCCGATGATTATTTGATATTCAAAGTCAATATTTATTTTTTATTAGCGTCCATTCTGTTTGCATCTGGACGTCGAGTGTTTGTCCTGACTGATTGTTTTCGTATAATATATGAGGTGCTTATGTACTCCTGGTATTGAAGAAGAATTTAGTTGATTAGTTTTATAACTGACCTTGTATTATACTGTCTTATGTATTAACGTATTATTACTGAAATGGTGTTGGTCTTGTCGTCTAGCTTCCTTGACATGAAATTGACAAAGATGGCTGACAGGTATTTTCTATTTACATATTTTTGGTAGGTGGAGCATGCTAGCTAGCAAGCCTTGTTAGTAAAATTGTGTCAGTCTAATATCCGCCTCATTTCGTTGACATTGAGTTTAAATGATATACATATTTTTATTGGCGTAAAAGTACTACCTAGGAAAATTTTATGTATGTTGCTGCGTACATTTAAAATGCTTTTTTTAACATGGCCAAACAACTCACGCTGTCTGAAATATCCAGCAAAATAATTAGAGTAGAACTAGGTCGGATTCAATTGCAGTTCTTAGCACTTGTTCATCTATTTGATATCTCAATTCGCCTAGCCCATTCTCGACTATGTATCTGCTGTTAGTCCATCCAGAACATCTGACTACAAATGACTGGTATATAAAGCTTGAGTTTCCTAGGAAAGCGGTTCCGTCATATTTTAACGGCCCGACCGCCGTGGAAATCAGGTAATAAGGTGTCAAAAATGGCTCTGTATTTGGACAGCCGTTATTGTGTGAGCGTTCACCTCTTTCATAGGAAACCAAAGCTATAGCTGCATAAACTAAGAGTAACGACTAATCTTTATCCCTGTTTGTTTGATATCGCTGTCTTTTTCTTCCATACTTCTTTCTCACCCGCCATCAGAGTTCACATCCTTCCTTGCCATATCATCTTTCACACAAACCATCCCTCTTTAGTATGCCTCTTTTCTTACACCCATCCACATACCTACCCAAATGTCCTTTCTTTGGTATTGTTCGTCATATCGTTGAGCTCCTTAAGTTCTGAGTTGAGCTGCACGGTTACTGACAAAGCGTGCACTGACTGGACAGGTCCACTCAATCTGTGTAGTTCTTACCTTAAAAGACCATTTCAGACACCAATCTACATGTTCTTCACATGTTCTGGCCAAGATTATGTCTGGACTTTATAAGAGACTGGAAGCTATGAGTTTCTTTCGGCCTTTCTTATCAGAGTAGTCAGATAGGAAACGCCGACCTCATCTAGTTAAAAAAATAAATGTTTGACGTGTAAAAGTGTTTCTACAAACCTACTTACTGAAATAAAATCATTTATCACATGACATACATACTTAACACTTTCCTTCTGACATGCTATATTGGTTCTCAACCAATCTCTTTTAACACGAACTCCTACAGAACATCTGCAAATGACCCAGCCATCCAACTGTCACATCCTACAACTCAATACTGGGAACAATATTTATTCAATAACGCGAAGGGCTGCAGGGGTGCTCACCGCTCAACGTTGGGGTCGCATTCAATTTGTGTGTTGTCAATGATGCGCGCTCGATTTAATGGCAGGTGACGTTTATAGTTTGTTTGTGCCCCTGGTTTGTAATGGGTGGATAGTTGGTTGTAAGCGCATTGGGACTGTAATCATGGGTTTTGTTTGGTATTGATGTTTTGTTTTTGGGATTTTTTGTTGCATAGTTGCTAAATGCAACATTTAATGCAGTCGTACCGGTCGATCAATCAGGTTAAGGTACGCTTGCCGCGGTTGATCTGTGCATTATGTTTGTATGTTATTGGTTAAAAATAGAATTGTTACTGCTTTCTGTGGTTTAAATTGCATCTTCTCGTTTTTTCAGTTCTTTTATTTTTAATCGACTTGATACGGGGTTCTTCTGCCTTTGAAAAGTTTTGTTTCTTTTTTTTATGTTTTGCATTTGTTTGAGTTCCTTTTTTTCTTTCTTTAATTCCTATTTTTATTTTATTTACTGTCTTCTGCTTACCTTAAAAGAGAGTGGTAGTGGCGCTAATTGGTCTTTTGTTGTTATTCTTTATATTCTTTCTTTACTTTTGTTTCTTTACTTATTTTCTTTCTTTTGTCTTTCTCTGTTTACATCTGTGACCTACCTTAATTCTTCTTTTTTTGCGCTCTATTTCTTTATCGCTTCGCTATCAGTGTCGACTCTACAATACAACCCTACAGTAGCTCTAAATACAACCGTTACATCTGTATCGCTTCGTGTTTGTTTAACATTATTATCTGTGTCCTTTGCCCGTATGTCACATACTGTCTATTAAACTGTAATTCTGATGGGCAGAGGGCTGTTTTAAATGTACTGTTTTTGTATACGTTTTGTATATTTTTGATGGATCGGTTGTCTTGTTTTGTGAGGGAGCTGTTTTAAATAAAATGAATATAAGTTTAAAAATATTATCTTAGTTTTTTTGTAAAACTTTATTCCAAAACATCTATTGCTCACAAAACGATATGTTTATTGTTAATGTCCATTTTCAATAATCGTACCTACTTAATTATAAAATGTATGGATCTCTGCCGGGCAATAACCTCTTCTCATACTAATTAGAAACGAGCAATCATAACCGCAGTTAGGTACTCAGTGCTTGATGGCGATTTTAAATGATTAGTTCAGGTTTCCTCAAGAAACACGGACTAGCTGAGATTGAAAGAAAAGCTTGTTTTGTTTCTATTGTCCAATTATTAAGGATCATATTGGTACTTAAAAGGTTTTTAAACATTTACGCTAAGGCATAAGATGCAGGTCCTTAAACCGAATTGTCCAACTCGACATGGTCACATGTGTTTTTCCTAAATATATCCTACCAATTTTGGGTAATCCGTCACAAAAGGCATCTCCTATTATCAATAACCATTTCGGTTACCCACAAAACAATTACCGCACAATATCTCACATCACTTAATGCAATTATACAAATTCAAATAATTTTCTGACACGTGCTCGACCAATAACTAAAATTATTCGCTGCTACCGTTTATAATACACTTTTTCTAAGCAAATACACCCTTATATCTTTAAAGACAAGAGTATTTTGAAATGAAAACGTTAGAGTTGTCAAAATGCTACGACACCGTTGTTTTATTCACCACAACATAGCAAAATCAACCTTATTCGCCTACCTATAAGGTTCCCGTCAAGTGAAAATATAAAATTGTTCAAAATGCATCGGCACGTGTTTCGGTGACAATGTTTGCTCTAGGGATTGGGCCGGGAATCGAACCTATGACCCAAGAGGATAGACACGCGACTGATGTAGTGTGTGACTGTTATGCTAGTATGTCTTTATTATAAAAATGGAGGGAACAATTTTTGTAAATGCCCTGGGACTGACAGAAAAAGTTTTGTAACGGTTTTGTCATGATTTATGGCTATGACGGGATGTAACGGCTTTCAGACTGAAATTAATTCATTTTAACTATTCCAACAAGATTTCAGCTCTCTATAAAATAATTCTTTCGGAAAGAAGTACCACTATATATTTCGTTACCGTTGTATATCCTGTTCACTTTCTGATACACCGATGCTGCTTAGAGTCATCGCTGTAAGAAACACTTGTGTGACATTGTTTTCTACTTCTTGTGTCTCTCCAATTAATGAAGGTTGGCAAATCAATTTCGAATATTTCCTTCTCTCTTTGTCATTTAGCTTTTTTAAAAATCTGAATGCGTGCTCCTAAAGTCTTACATTTTGCCATATTTCACTAGTACTTCAATAGCGGTCCGTAGCTCCGTACACGACGCAACCAATCACAAGCAAGTAAATAACGTTAGTAAGTCGCGTATACATATATTCTCAAACTATTTAATAACATGAAAGTAGCATAATATACATTAATTAGTTCTCCTAAAAAGGCCTAACATTCGCCATATTACAACATATTTTTAACACCCTCGTATAAAAACACCGACCACTTTCACTTGATTAAGCTTTTGATCCTAATAAAATAAATGTCCTCGTGACGCCATATGCGCAAGCGTTGCCCGTGAAATTAAATCAAAACATCGGATGAAAGAAGTGCGTTCATTATTGTCGGTACATTGCGCTGCGCCCTTTAATTGGACATGATGTTCATAGAGCTAGTCTTTATACCAATTTTGGGATACACGGAACCAAAAACTAGGAACTTCTGTCAACGCTGTGATGGTAAAACACTCATCCATACTAATATTATAAATTCGAAAGTAACTCTGTGTCTATCTGTATGTTACCTTTTCACGCCTAAACCACTTAACGGATTTCGATAAAATTTGGCAGAGAGATAGATTGCATCACGGGGAAGGACAAAGGATAGTTTTTATCGACATACCTCGCGGGCGAAGCCGCGGGCGGACGCTAGTATATTATATATTATCATGGCATAATTTGAACTCCTAGTCAAAATCCCGAAAATCTGACGACCAGTCTTACCAAGGGTTAGTCTTATCCAGTAACTGGGTTGTGGAGGTCAGATAGGCAGTCGCTCCATGTAAAATACTGGTATCCAGCTGCATCATCGGGTAAGACAAGAGTTAGGAAATGGCAGCTGATGAATAGTCGAAAACTAACTTCTATAATAGAAATAATGGTAAAAATACTCATACCTATATCTGACAATGATTTGTAATCCGTAAAGTAAGATGTCAATTTAGATTAATCAACAACAAAAAAATAAAAAAAAACCGACATCCAAAAAGAAACCCAGCAAAGTGAAAAAGAACTTTACTTGTTGACAAAGAATACGACTATTTGGACTCAAATAGAATTAAACGTACCACAAACAACTTATCGGGAGATTCTGAACCACTGGTAGGTAGGTCACAGTCGTTAAATGGCTAATGAGAAGGAGGATCAAACAGTCAAGTAGTCCTTAAACCCAACCATAAAATATGTCGTTACAATGTCATCACGCCATATGCGTAGGCGTTACCCGTGAAATTAAATCAAAACATCGGATGAAAGAAGTGCGTTCATTATTGTCGGTACATTGCGCTGCGCCCTTAATTGGACATGATGTTCATCGAGGCAGGTTCTTTGTGATAGTAGTAATGTGTTCAACGTGGTCATTTGTCATAATAATGTCAGCTTGTTACTTAGGCCTTAGGATAATTCGAACAGGAAATAAATCGCTCATCTACAGCTCCGTCGTCAGTCAGTCAGGGACTGGTCATCTGTTAGCTGCCACGGCTTATTTTAATATTTATGAATTGTTTTTTGTTTTTTTATTACGGACACTTTTAACATGCACGTCTTTCTACAGTGTTCTGACATGTATAACTTCAACATTAACGATGTTCCTAATATTTTGTAAGAATATTTTGCTTTTATAAGAGTGTCCATAGAATTTTTTGCCTGTTCTTGTCCATAGGAACCTACTACGCTTTAGAATGGGCTAGCTTCATCTTTCTGACTGACCGACGCCTTGACATTTCAAAAGTGCCTGCAATTGGTTTATTTGAAAGAAATGCTTTAAGCTTGAGTGCTCACTGTGTTACACGTTTTCAGAACATTAATAAGCGCTGGTTTTCTTTACCATAACTCAGTGTTTTCCAATATTGCCGAAAAGTTCGTTGCATGGCTTTGAAAAGTGACATTCGGGTCAACACAATACTCTAAATTCTAAAACATATATCTTTATGTTTTTATTTATCGTGATGGAGACCTTGAAAAAAATATAGTATGCTCTCTTGGGTGCCCCGTGCCTTATAGAAAAGTTTGTGGCTCTTCTCCATGTTTTTTGCAACATCTAAAGTACGTACCTACATTTTTATGTATAATCTCTCATGTACTCTAGTAGCACACTAAACATTACACAAATATTACAACTCCCATACTCATAATCATAAAGCGTGCCACAAATGCGGTTTCTATGTATGCTCAAGGGAGTGAGTTGAAACTCGTGTCGTTGTTGCTCCCAAGTGAGGTCTGTCTGACAGTGACACCGTCCAAAGGGTCGTGTGACATGCTCCTTGTAGTAAATATATGCGAAATTGTAAAAATAGAAAGGTTATTAACAGATGGGGTGTGGTTTGGGCCTTTCGATATCAACAAAGAAATCGGACGGTATTTTTGAAGGCCAGATTGTGAATATTTCTGTGAGATTTTTATATAACGCAAATAGTTGAGCTACGAATTCTTTCGAAGTGCATTGGAAGAGAAAGCAGAGATTCAGACATCGTGCAACAAGAATCTAGTGACTCAAAAGATATTGGTGGATAGTACCTATAGAATATGATAGATAGTACTCGTATGTTGCGGAAGGATCGTAAGTTGCCGCGACCCCCGGCGGCGCGCGGCGTAGGTGTGAGATGACAGACCCCGCCGCCCGCCACAGGGCGGCGGTAATCCATGAGGATTTTCCACACCGGAAAAAAATGGATAGATAGTATAGAATTATTATTAGGTATCAAAGCATTTATGATCAAAGATCATTAGGTTAGTTAGACAAATAGTAGAAGTTAGTTCTAGAATTGCCAATGTCAAGTTCGCACCATTGAGTGAGGAGTGTCTGACAGTGACACCGTCCGAAGGGTCTTGTCACATGGTCCTTGTAGTAAATATATGCGAAACTGTAAAAATAGAAAGGTTATTAACAGATGGGATGTGGTTTTCGACTTTCCATATTATATGAGCTAAAAGGATCCGCACGTGCGGGCCGAGTTTAGTCGAAGTCTGTCGAGATATCACGTTTCCCTTTCTATTGATAGATTTCGCACAGCTCTGGGGAAAGCAAGTCTTATAGTTTATAATCGTATTAATATTTAGACTTGTTTATTAAAACTTTATGCACAAGTGAAAAATAATGTACAAAGGCGGACTAAATTCCTGATGCATTTTCTACCAGTCAAGCTTAGGATGATGCAGAGACAAAACATGGCAAGTGCAACACATACGGGATAAATTGCTCGGAAATTACTATAAAATACAAGACATAATACATATGTAGATACATATTAACAAAATAAACTTTGTCAGGAGAAATAACGATCGGCAGAGGAGAAAACGAACACGTAGATGTCATTTGTCGTGGATAAGGAATCGTTTACTTGGTAAGCAGTTAATCAGTTTATCTTCTAGAATGCTTCCGCATCCAGCACGCATAGCATGACCACCATAGAATACACAAAATGACAGATTTCTTTAGAAATTGACAGATTATCGACAGATTTCTTTAGTAATCTGTTGACAATCTGACATTTTAGCTATTCTCCCGTCGAGAAAACCCGTTTCTATGGTGGTTATGCTACGCGTGTGAGTCTAAACCTTCTGTAAGTATAAATGAACAAACAGAAGGGGTGTTATGCTTGCTTGTCAAAGCTGGTCAACTCACCCAATTTTAATTAGTAATACCGAAAATTCTGATACACTCTATTCGCTATAGGCTGCCCATATCCCCGATTACATACTCACCATACGTCCGATAGACTGCCATACCATTTCGAAAATCATTCGCAGTGACAGTGACTCCAAGTCCCCAATGACGTCTGTCAGTCACATGACACTGAGACCGAGGGGCGTCACATGTTCGTCCTTATCAAATAATACGCCAAATTTGTATAAATAGAAAGTTTATTAACATCTGGTCATTTTAGGTGTATTAAATTCTACTTTAGTTTTTGTAACGGTGTCATCCTGTTCCCTATGGATTTTCTTGAAGAGTATAGTTCCATATTAGCTGATTATAAAAAAAATATTTGCCACAGTTATTGACATATATATTACTAGCGGCCACAGTGCTGTGTTTGACGGTGTTTCACAAATATTTCGCAATATATATCTTGCCAGGTGATTTAAGAGAAATTAAAGATGTGATCTTCATCATTATCATCATGCTGAAAGAGAAGGTGACTAATGTATTTCCTCGGCTTTTTATGAATTTATCCAACGTTTTTCTACCCTGTTGCCATTTCAGTTTCCAAAAGTCTTCTAAAACTACTAAGCACAAGTGTTTTATATTGGTTTACGGAAAATTGAAGTAGACCCATCGGCGCAAGTTCAAAATGTTAGAGAAAAATTTCTGATATACAAGTTCTGCAGCTTGAATTTCTCTTACATTTTACTCAGTAGCATACACTCCGCTCATCCTACCAAATCTCTCAAATCTAACAAAGCGTAATCAACCAAAACACGCCAATAATACAATCGGCTAACATCTCAATTGACGCCCCGCGGCGTCGCCTGCTGCGCTGTTGTGCTTACGCCTATCGAACGCCTTTGATAGATCGCCCCGTGTGGCCGTGTTGGGGCAGCGAATGTTGAGATGAATGAATTTTTATTGCTATGTTATTTAAATATGGCGGTGAGTGGAGATGGAAATCATTTTTCGTAGGTATGTAGTGTAGTGTCCGCACTCTAGTTGTGAAACACACTTTCAAACAAAATCTGAATAATTTTGGAGGACATTGTTAATCCATTACTATGCAGTAATGGGGTTAGTGTGTTAAGCAATTACCCCGCTGAAGTATTGAAGAATGATAGTAAATGTAAATGCGCAAGGTCATTCTTCTTTTGTTTTGCATCAAACACAGAGTTGACGGGTCGAAATATGTAGAATATGATATTCTTATAAACGGTTTCTAAAATCCTGTCCAATTTGAAATATCATGTCCATTCCTATGACTTCTTGTTGTTATTTTGGGAATCATAAGATTTGATAGTATTTTTTACTAATATGTCATTCGTTTTCCCAAAATCTAGTGCCAGATCAAACAAACTTTACCTATAATCATATTATATTCAGGATCTTTTTTATTCTAAATATTGATTCGAATCAGCGGGGTTCACGCTAACAGTGGGAATGGCTTTAATTTTGACAGTGCAACAACATTAATTGCGTTCTTTGCGATTTTGAGCAGACAAATTTTTCGAACATATGAAGCAATTGATTAGCAATATCGATAGTGTGTTACGTAATTAAGATGCAGATTCCTCTTGTTGGGCTTTCCATCTTGCATCTCTCCAACAGCTAAAATTCTAATCAACCCTCCAAAATTCTTGGCCCAGTCTTATCGACCGCGTTAAGTGCCGTGCGAATTGCCAGGTGTTCTTCTCGCCCCTTGTCTTTCCCACGTGAGATATGTCACACTTGCGGGAGTAAATTGGGGGTAAAATGTGCACTCCTATTTTGATTTTAAGATTATTTCTTTGGGGTTGTGGGGTACAGTGGTCAGTGATTTTCAATTGTTATTTTGATTTTAGTTGATTAGGTCTGTTTTGATTTGGATCTGTCGGTCGTACAGCTGGCAGTGGAGTTAATAAATTAATCATGTTTTGTATTGTTTGATTTTGGCGGAGGTGATTTAATCTATTCAAATTGAAGAGGGATTATAGAGTTAGTATTTGAATTAAAATATTGTGATGCTCAGAACGATAAAATAACGTTTTGTACATTTTTGAAATTTCCACAGCTACCAAGTTCGTTTTTAACTCAAGGTGACAGACTTAAAATAATAAATAGTAATAAGTTTATGTATTTAAAAAATACACAAAAGAAAAGGGGGAAGAATCAATTAATTCATTCGCATCGCTGTCAACATCAAAAGAGCCCGAAAGGCTGGCACCGCTGCTACGATGCTGATTCTTTGGCAAAAAAAAAAAATGTAATATGAATAAAATTGTCTGAATGAGTAATAAAATTATGTAATAAATACGAAATATTTTCTTTCCCATTCATTCCCACTTTTAGATATCTCCCACAAAGTAACTTTTCAATACATTCAAAAATTCTTTGGATTGGCGATTCCCTGCTTTTTCCGTTCCATCAAATCTACTATTTTTTATTTCCATCACAATCTATAATAATCAAAGCACGCCTCTGGTTTCAAAACGGAGCTTCTGTAATCAAATCATCGTAACTCGAGAGCGTTGTTTTTTTAACCGAATAATCGAATCGGACGGGACAATCCAATACATCGAAACAAGCGATTATCGCTCCGCCATCGCTAAGTAGTTGCGACAGCCGCGAATAGGGTATATTCGTGACTAGGGCGTGTGATTGAGACAGATATACTATTACTAACATGTGTGAGGGAGATGGGAGATGTGCTTGAAGTGCATTCGCGTAACAGCGACAGATTGGCGCGCACATGTCGAGTTGCGCTGTTCTTTTTGCAAAGTGTGTTTAGTGTTGAGGTCGTGTCGATAGTTTGATTGATTGTTGTCGAAATGATATAGAAAAGGTTTGGAAAGTGAGATATGGATGAGTAAATGACTAATGGTTGGATAGGTCTTAAGAAATCTGTAATATAATAAATAAATAAAGTGAACAGTTAAATACAAAAAATATTGTTTGTGATTATGAAAGTAATTAGAGAAATAGGCAAGCGTTGCGAGTTTTCTTTAAAACTTATTCACACCATCATTATATATCATTTTATATCATCATCATCATTTTTTTTTCTTTTTTCATCTGATTTTATCATATTCAAGCTTCCAGAATACCTCATATCATATAGTGACAGCAATGTTTAACCAAGTTTCATTATATTTTTGTATTTTTCATGCAAAATCATATTTATCGATAATACGTTTTCATAACCTAACACATCCCTACTCAAGCTTTCAAGAGGACACATGAAAGGGGAGCGGCGGGTCGTACGGCAACGCTTGTTTGTGCGATTTAATTTCATTTATCAACGCATTACTTACCGGGAGGGAATTACTTATCCGGATTACCCTGATACCCAGCTCTCCCCTCGACACTTTTCCTATGTAAATAAGCAACGAGGTCTGAATTTTTGAGTAAGTATATGATAAGGCGGTACATACATGGACTTCTGTTTGCGTCGCCGCGTCGTCGAGTGTATGAACAATTTTTTTTTTTTTTGGGATTTTTTTACTTTGTTTTCAGACTGCATGTAAGGAGGATTTATGTATTGGATAATTAAGCGATTTGTGGTTGATGGCCATGGTTTATCTTTAGTTTTTCCCAGATTTAAATATGTGAGATAACGATATGTAGATAAAAGTGACGATTAGAGTGCGTTCTTGACACCTGCCAGTTACATACTAACTGTACGTGATTTGCGAATTTGATCTTTATTAGCTACTAGAATTGTCGCAGGTGTCAGGAACGCGTCCTCTCGTCTCTCGACGGCCGGACTGTGGGTTTGCCAAAGTTGTAAGTTCGTTCTTCTTCGTTATTTCTCGTTCTTCGTTCTTATACCTAATGTATAGAAACTTATGAATAAGAAAATAACAAGTTTTAAGATGACTGTTTAATGCATCTTGGAATCCCAGCAACAAGTGTTGAGCACATAAATTCAATAGTTAACGAAATTCTAAGTAATTAAGTTTACTAATATACTCATCTAGTATCCAACTTTTTCGAGTTCGGCTTCCAGTCTAACCAAATGCAGCTTAATACAAGTATTTTACATGGAGCGACTGCCTCATCATCATCCTCATTTAACCTTGTACGTTCACTGCTGAGCGACTGTCTACCTTCTAATAAACTCATCTGCTAACACCAACACCTATTTTTCCATGATCATAATCCAGACAAAAGAAAACCCGAAAACAAAAAGCTCACAACACAGACATGCATCACTCAGAATTTGAACATTTGCCAAATTAGAATGCCATACCATAATCAAAAATTCGTTAAAAGCATATCATTAAATCACAACATTCCTTCATTAGTTTGTTAATTGATAATAATAATTAGGAATAGACGATTAGTATAGTCTTAATAACAAGTGAATGTTGAATAAATTGTTTTAAAGTGTGGGAGTAAGAATTTGATAGGTGACCACTTCGCGTCAGTATTTAATGGAAGTAGCTCGTTTGGCGTGTTTGTCATTAATTGATTGCTTGTTTTCTATGAGATGATGAGGAGTTAAATGTAAAAAGTGGTTTGGAAAATTTCTGATTGCGTTGTTCAGCCGGTCGATTCTGTTAGAGTATCACCGTGAGAATTTGGGTGAAGTGAGCTGTCATTCCATCTAATGTTAGGGATAAATTACACTAATGACAGCTGACTTTAATTCAAATTCAATTTTTTATTTCAGACCTGTGGATCCATATAGTGTTAGTAGGTATGAACTTATCCTATGTTAGTAAATAACGAATAATAATTACTTAAAAATACACTAACATGAACATGTGCACGCACATGTCTGCCAGCTTTATGCTTTATGCATGAGCTTTAAGCCCACTTCACCTGAGTTATCATGGTGAGATTTTTACAGAATAGCACTACAGGACTGCCTCATGACCGCGGCTTCGCGTGTATGTTGCGTAAATTTTTCCACGAGAGGTACTACCGAGATAAAATGTATTTATTTCCTAACCCACGTCTATGCGTGTGTCTAAGACGGGAAAAACTTCGCATTTATAATACTAGTATGGACTAGAGATGACGAAGGTAGTTTCTTAGCATTGTTAGAGGCTACTTAGGCAGATTTCTTTTGCATGACCTGAACTGGTAAACGCTTAACGACGTACGCACGGCGACATATCAAGCTAAACATTTCCAGTATAAGCTGACTTCTCATTGTACAGACGCCAGCACATCAACCTACCCGAAACTGTCAAATTTTCCCAATCAACTTTGAACCTTGTGCTTTAGCGATAAAGTTGAAAATCTATCAAAGAAATTTGACAGATTGTAGTAGCTTGATGTGCTGGCGTCTGTACGAAAAGCCTATACAATGCGAGGTCAGCTGAAACTGGAAATTTATAGCTTTATATGTCGTCGTATGTACCAGCGGCAACATAGCTGGCCAATAAGTCTATGAGTCATAATAAATTGGCATGACTCCTTATTAATCGAGATAACTATTAAAATCCAGATGACAGTACTGTCTTAGTTTGTTTTTAAATAATATCAGTTGTAAATGCTCTTTTAAAGGGTAAATAAAATGGCAATGATAATTACACTGTGGAGTACTTTAAGCCGCTCTCGACCCTGTTTGTTCAATTGCGCGTGAGTGTAGTGTCAGGTGGCCCTTTAGCTGCGTTGTGGCAAAGAGAGGATGATAGCAGATTATTATCGTCACATCATGTTATTTTTTCGAGGACATTATGTTTATCACAGACTGTTTGTCCCGCTTTACTGAGACAACTGAACTGAGAGAGACTGAGATAACAAAGTTATACAGACCTTTGTTATCTCAGTCGTATTAGCTGGTAGCGAACTAAACCTGTGGTTCATCATCATCATCATCATTTTCAGCCGAAAGACGTCCACTGCTGGACATAGGCCTCTCCCAAGCACCTCCACTTCGACCGGTTCTGTCCTTCTCGCATCCAACGGATTCCTGCGGCCTTCACAAGGTCGTCGGTCCACCTTGTGGGAGACCTTCCAACGCTACGTCTTTCTTATGCGGTCGCCACTCCAGAACCTTTAGGCTCCATCGGCCATCTTTTCTGCGAGCAATGTGCCCTGCCCACTGCCACTTAAGTTTGGCAATTCTTCGGTCTATCGGTAACCAGTGGTTATTAAGTATATTCTATCAACCATCTTTTTTCTCGATTTATATTTCTCTAAAAAATAAACCACATAATATATTTGATATAGACATAATAATTATCAAATATCGCTGACATTCACTTACTTACCAACTTCCTCGGTTATCAGGATATTCGATTGCCCATCCTGTTGCTAGTTAGTTCTTTATAAGCTTTAAACCTACGATAAACAGGTGATACACGTGCGTTCTACATCCTAGATAAGATTCCCATATTGACAGCCACTTACATCGTTTTGACACTTGCATAATCTCAACTGATCAATTTTCTAACGTCTGCAGTTTTAAGTGATCGTTTGCCTCTAATCCAGTGTTGCCAAACTAAAAAAACAGCAAATAAACCATAATAAAACACTAAATAGTAAATTCAGAACAGTAATTCTACTCTCTAGCATAAGATCCCAAATTGCATACTTTTAGCACTTAATTTTTATAAATATTGGGTTAAATACCATACCCACACGAAAAGAAAGCAAGTAATAAGCAGTAGGATGTTTTTCTTGAGATGGCGTCAAAAGTACAGACACCAGCACATCAACCTACTACAATCTGACAAATTTCTTTAATAGATTTTCAACTTTATCGCTAAAGCATAAGGTTCAAAGTTGATTGGGAAAATTTTACAGATTGTAGTAGGTTGATGTGCTGGCGTCTGTACTTACCAAAAAACAGTAGAAATATGGGCTAAAACAGAAAACAAGGATGCCTTTGAAAAAACAATAGATCTACTGTTAAAACAGTAAACAGTAGGGTTGGAAAATATAGTATTTTCGAAGCCTGTATAAATATGGCGAAAAAGTTTCAATTTTTTTCAAAAATTTTAAATGCATAGTTGTTACAGCTTCGATTCTTTATTAAAAAGTTTTTTTTTAATGTCTCATACCATTATTAAACTCTAAATTAAGGTTACAAAATACCATTAAATTAGCTTTTAATAGATTATAACTGGCGAAAAATAGTACTTTCGCCTACCATTTTTTTATTGAAATATAGTATCTAGGCCTCTAATATAGTAGGATATTGCAGGGTTGGCAACACTGCTCTAATGTAAAGTTGCGTGTAAGTTACAGCTGATTAATGTCCAACTGATTATCACTCTAATTAATAAGACAGGTATCTTCAACTAATTGGCATTGTGCATTTAAATACTGACATTCTTATCTACATTTTCATTCAGTACTAGAATCTTGTCTAGACGTACAAATTTGTTTAGCAATGTTAATGATGATTGCGTTCGTTCTTTCATTAGAATTTTTGTTTAGTTTGTGTACTGTATTCTTTTATTCGAGAGCAGTGGTGGTCCCGTGATAATGGCCCCGACTTACGAGTTTGTAGGTCATGGGTTCGGATCCAGGCAGACGCTTCACTTAATGTAAAAAATTTCATCACCACTACTCTCAAAAAAGAGAAGGAAAACATTTTTAGGAAACTAGTATGTCCCGCTCCCTCTCAAGGAGAGGAGGTCTGTGTCACAGCAGTAGGACCATTATAGGCTGATTATATTCTTTAAATTGCATGCAGCCCCTGGTTATTCAGTTTTTAAATATCCCCCTAAGCTTTCGAATGGTATAAATCCGTTCAATCCGATTAGAGCTCATCTCTAAAGAATATTTTTTTTTATTTCCTTTCTCTCTCTGTGGCATTATTTCATGCGTTGTCCTTATCACACTGCGATGTGTTCTGTCCCTTCTTTCGTCAAATCTGTCTGTTCTCTTTTGTTTTCCTGATCCTAGGGTTAAACTACACCTCCATTGCCATCTTAATCTGAACCATCTCTTTTACATTCATTCTATGCGGAGTGTAGGTGTATTCCATGTTTTCTTTATCACGTGTTGCTATGGTGATATTTGAAATAAACTTTCGTACACCTTAGTGAAAATCCTTAGTATCAACGATAGGCCGAAAACAGCACCCTACTTGCGTAAAACACTATCAATCACAATCTGAATCATTTTGAAGGATATTGCTAATCCATTGCTTTATATGTTTGAAAAATGTATCTGCTCAACAACGTAAATAACGCAATGAATGTTGTTGAACTGTCAAAATGAAAAACATTCCTACTGTTAGTGTATTACGCAATTATCCCGCCGGTTAGGTCTGTAGCAGTCTTCAGATGGACCTAAGTTAAGTTGCGTCACAGCACTCCAAAATAAGTTGTATCAAATCAGCTCAATGTTGACTTAATATTTTTATTAGCACATAGACCCTTTTCAACTATTTATATCCATTCAAGCCCCACATTTTATTTCTATTCACGCACAACTAAACCAACATTCGTTGGGGGGCGCGAATTTGTTTAAACTAAATTTACATATTTATTTGCGTTTATTAAAGTGAAATAAATTTGATGACTCAATGTGCCCCCCTTGTACGTCAAACGAAACGCATATGGATTTATGGGATTCTGGTTTATGTTGGCAACACCTGTTAGTGCTGTTATTTAAAATATGGGAGTTATTTTAATTGGGAATGAGGATTCATTGTTAGTGGCTTTTAAATTCGATGTAGCAATAAATTTTAAATTATTTTGAAACTAGCTGTGCCCGCGACTTCGTTCACGTGCATGTCGGAATACAAATTGGATTTCATGGGTTTTATTTTTTGCGCGGAACCTTAATTCTTTTTCAAAATTAATCAAAATCTTAATTTTAAAATATATTATATTATTATTTATTAATTATTTTTTCTTATTACTTAACTTATTTTTTCTTAATCTTATTTTTTTTTTATAAAAGTGCCTAAGTTACTCCTTACAACATCAGAAGACCAATTCCAGTAATTCAAAATGTTCAAAATCTAGTCTCAATCTCATCTAAGCGACAGTCAATGACTAAAATTTTTCAAAAGTTTAGAGAAATTTGAGGTATTTTTGATAGATTGAGACTGAGATCATACTGTGAACGTTCTTAAAATTACGGGAATTGCCCGTCAGCTATCTGCCAGTGAAAATTGGTCCAACCGTTTCGAAGATTAGCCGGAACGGACAGGCAAAAATGAAAAAAAAAAAAAAAAAAAGTACCGTAATAGGTACCTATATTTCATAAGCATTTAATAAAAAGTTGTTATTTTGACATTACAAACAGACACTTCATTTTCATATATGTGTATGTGCTTATACAGATGTATGGATCAATAGGTACAATTAGGAAGGAATTGAATTAAGCATTAAAAGTCGATCAGAGTTCTGATTTGCTCTTATAATGAAGATAATAAATAAATAAATAAATAAATAAATAAGAAAGTCTTAGTCTTAGCTAACTTACGTAAGTCATAAAAATAAAGTAACTAGCTTACCGACCTGAGTTTACAACTTATATGTATTCAATGCGTACCTATTTTATTTATAATTCATTATGGTATATTTTTAATTGGTTTTTATCATCGTTCTTCTCAACCAAAGCAGCTGCCATCTGATCTCTTCACTACCCTCGGTTATGTATGGGTAATTTAATTTACAGAAGAAATCCCACGAATTGAAGCTCCAGAAAATTCATCCACAATTTATCTTTGCGCAAAAGAATTATTACAAAATGTACTTAAAATCTTAACGTTCGCACATTATATTAAAACAATAATGTACACATCAAAACCAATCATAAATCCAGTAAACCACTCGAGATGGTATAAAATAATTTTGATACAAAAAACCTTACAATAAAATCCACAAATATATTAAAGCGGCTAACTGAAGCTTCCTTTCATTACCGACTTCCTTCAATTAAAATAAATCCACACACAAAATTAACATACCTCACACACTTAAAATGCCACAGCGATTTTAATGCGTGTCCAAAAATCCTTGACCCCCCCTGCCCCTTACCTTCAAACAAAAATCACTAAGAAATGAAGATGTTTGTCAAATCATACGGGTCTTTTTAGAACGGACGTTTTAAGTCTCGAAGAATATCAAAGGCGACATAGTGTCCTTAATGGGTATACGTATTTCACCTTGTAAAAGGCGCCGAAATGCGCCGGAGTCGTTTATCTAACTGAAATTAAGAACGAAAACATTTTAAACGAGCCATAAATTTTTCTTAGGTGAGTGCTTTCTTTTGGTGTTGCCAGCTGTGGTGTTTAATTTTGCGGGTTTATTTTTTGGTTGAAGTTGTGGGTAATATTTTGTTTGTTTGATATAAGATTTATTTTAAAATATGTAAATGATGACCGTTACAGTATGAGTAAAAAAAAAGAGCTTCTTCATGACTTTTTCTTTTACACCTAGATAGAGTAAAAAGTTTGCATCAGCTATAAAGTAAATTAGCGTACAGTATTTCTCTTCCAAGTTTAATATTTCTACTTTTCAAGCTGAGATTCTCTTTAGATTAAGATTTCAGGTATCTTAAAGTAACAAGACTAAAACAAGTATTTGTATTTTTAAAATAACACTTGGAATCGCACAATAAAAATAAAGCACTGATCGATTTCCAAAATTGTAATACTTGCATTATCCCTAAAACGAAAAAATCCATCACCACCTGGCAACACTGATCCGGATAGATGCGCAGGCGCCTCTCGTATGCTCGCCTTCCATTAGCGCGTTTGAATTTAGAACGCACCGCGATTGGCCGGCGGAGGCAATGAATCATGGCGCCGGCGCTGAGACGATACACAGGATGCTGTGTTTAGTTATTAGATAAACTTTAAGTTAAATGTTTTAATAAGAATTGTTTAGGTCATTTGGTGGCTTTGTATTTTGACACATTAGTTAGGTATCTACTGTAAACGATTTAAAGTAAACACCTTCAGTATTAAATGAAAAGTTTTTTTCTTTGTGACTATGTAATTTGTTAGATTTTCAGGGCCAATACGTACCTACTATTCAGTGATATTATAGCAATTTATTTATTTATTTATCCATTTGTTTCAGGCATCAAGGCCCATAAAAACACATACAATACATTATTAATACATATAACTTAAAAATACTATAAATACATACAATATTATACACACACACACACACACTAAAAACTAACACTAACACACGAAGTGTCTGCGTCGCGTTTCGCTGACTGGTGTCATGTAGCCGGCCACGAAACCGGCGGTACACAACACCCTTCGGCCAGAACTCTTCCTTGAGGAACTTCTCGAAATGATGTGTCGGAATACGCACCACGAACTACTTAAAGTTCGTGTTGTGACGTGACTCCAACTTTTCAACCCTCAAAGTCCAGCTCCTCAACCTTCGTGGAGTGGTGCAGCCTGGATACGTAATACAGCAAAATCAAGCAAGCAAGCGAAATATAAATGAGTCTTCTCACTAAGAGTTCTAATGCCTAAACAATTTACAGTTTAGAGCAGTAACACCTTCGACACGATTTAAGAAGAAGCGGAAAGATCGTCACCCAATTAATCATTATTATTTTGAAATTATTCGAACGTCGGTATCTCAAAAGTAACACGATGCATTATCTTAAAAGTCTCAAACTCGAGGGACTTTCCAACAAGTTGCAAAAGTAGGAACTCACTAGGAAGCTTCCGATTCAGTAGCTCCACACACCCATCCTGTATACACCGTATGAAAATAACATGAAACTTCACGCGTGTACAGAACAGTGACACGTCATTATATCATACTCGCTGAAATGTAACATCCATCATTCATAGAGTACGGTGCTGTTTGTTTCATATATCACGCGTTGGAGCCAACACTGACTGTTAGTAGATTGACATGTGTATGATATTAATGTATTGGCGATAAGTTTTTTACCTAATTTTATATAGGGTTATTTTGCCAGGGTTCTAACCTATCGAAATTAGTCCAAGAAAATATTGAACCGATTCCACTAGGTTAGAAATCTGTTTTTCTGTGATCTACATCTTGAACAGCAAGCGCTCAGTCGAAGCCAGAGTAATATATTTGAAAGAAAAGCGATGATGTGCAGTATAAAATAAAAGAGTGGTTCTTGTACTCAATCTTAAATGAAACTGATTTAGACTGATGCAGCATACGCTGACAAAAGACACAAAAAAAAAGTAAGAAGCAAAGAAAATAAATAAATTTATTGACCCAGGTTAAATTTTATTTAAAGATCCTGGGATTACTACTGTTGATTACTTTCGTGTGCTAACATGCTTTATTGTTTCTTCATCCTTCTAGAAGAGAGTTCTTGGAAACTTCACGCGTGTACGGAACACGAACAGTGACACGTCATTATATCATACTCGTTGAAATGTAACATCCATCATTCATAGAATACGGCGCTATTTGTTTCATACATCACGCGTTGGACATGCAGCCAACACTGCCTGTAAGTAGGTTGACATGTGTTGGTGATATGAATGTATTGGTGACTCAGACCAAATAAAAAACTGGGAACGATACAGTGAAGTATGCCAAAACTACACCTCACTAAGTGCACACATGTTTCCGAAACCGGCTTCACTTTACTGTTGACAGCCCTCTGTCTTGGTTTTTTATTTGGTCTGAGATTGGTGATATGTTTATTTATTTGTATTTGGAATCGATTTGATTAAGCTCTAATTCTACCTCGGCCTATTTCGCTAGGTTTGCAGAATCTGGTGTTTGATGGTAACTCGTTTCTCTCCCAATTTAAAAACTTAGTTTAGCATGTCTTCTTATACATACACTAAGTCGTTGGTCCCGGCTGTTATTTGTAGATCTTTGACAGTCGTTACAAGTAGTCAGAAGCCCAAAAGTCTGACAACCAGTCTTACCAAGATATTTCGTGTTACCCAGTATAACTGGGTTGTGGAGATCAGATAGGCAGTCGCTCCAAATAAAATACTGGTATTCAGCAGCATCTGGTTAGACTGGAAGCCGATCCCAACATAGTTGGGAAAAGGCTAGGCAGATTGAAATTTTTTTGTACTTATGATTCCTAGCATATTCACATCACGGTATCTCTTTGGCCAAAAACGACACAAATATGCATCAACCTTTGAAAAACTAAACGCTCTTTGTTACTAACAAAGAGCGTTTAGTAAACACAAGACTTAAATTGCGACTCCATATCGCTTTGTATCGTAAAATAAAACGGACGAGGCCAATAACACATTTACATTTAACTTTATTTTTCTCAATCCAGTTTACTGCCATCAATCTCTGGTCATTTACTATAACAGCGATCCTTTGTGACCTTTAAAGTCTCACAAATATTTAAGATTACATTATCTCAACCCGTCTCTACAAGGAGGTCTGGCATTATCAAAAAGTTTACAGCCAGACGAACAAACTTATACACGCACATCAGACTTTATCCCAATGTTTTAAAGTCGAAAATTCAACAAATATACAGTAAAGAGCACATGGTACAAAACATATCGTTGCTCGTGAGTGACCAATCACAAGGCGAAGCTCGGATTCCAAATTTGAAATTCTTGACGTACCTACCAACGGCGCCATGTTTTTTTCGGTATTTTTTTTATTGGTCTTCTTGAACAGAAAAACAATTCGTATGTTGTATTGATTGGTTTATGAAGCTTGTATAATTTTAATTAGATTTTGATAATATGCACGTTAATTAGCGTAACTTAAGAATCACGAAAAACAATTCTATGTCCATTTTAAAACTATAAAGAGAATGTCAAAGTTGGTTTTCTTTAAACAAAGGTTCCGAACTACCAATGCCAATCTTGTTAGCTTTACAACACAGCTCTTTCAGCTCAGGCAGTGCATCACAATTATTGGTCTGCCAGCTCTCAATATTACACCGCTTACTACGAAGATTAAATCTGTATTCGCTGAAATCCACGAATTTAAACCAAATTTACAGGTTACCCTCGCGAGATTCAATTATGACTGACTTTCCCAAAGTTTTGTTACAGATTGAAATACTATTGTCGATTGACCTCGCTGTTTTTTTATGAATTTATCATTTAGACTCATCTACCTAGCCTTTACACAACTATGTTGTGGTCGGCTTCCAGTCTAACCGGATGCAGCTAAATACCATTTTACATAGAGCGACTGCCTCCACAATCCAGTTACTGGGTAATATGATACCCCTTGGTAAGACTGGTTGTCAGACTTTCAGGCTTCTGACGACCCGTAATGACTGCCAGAGATCCAGGAATGTCAGCTGGGACCAACGGCTTTCCGAGACACGAAGGGCTCTTGATATGTAAAGATGGTCACCCATCCACGGACAAACCGCGGCAATGGTAGCTTAATTTTATCATTTAGAGTGCTCTATATAAAAAACACATGATCAGAAAGTTGTTCTTATACAGGCCGTGTCTCCGATAGGATTTCCAAAAATGAGAAAATTTCATGCTCTATTTAACCCCTTTACGAGGTAATTTTGACTTTCGAAAAGTGCTGATACTCAGCTTAATTTGAATGAATGGCTTTTGGTTTTGATTTTGATGCTCACGTCCTTTGTGTTGATTTAATTCCATGGGTTCTGTTTCGCCACCAATCTTCATCTTACCGCATCATCACTAAACTCCCCAATTCTTCTTTAGAACTTCCATACTGTGCTGAACACTCCTGTCCTGTCTCATACTTCATCTGTATCTATACTCTATACAAATAAATAAAATTGAAGTAATGTAATGTCAAAATAACAGGTTTTTACGAAATGTATCTGAAAGTATATACGGTACTTAAAACAACAAAAAAAATTTGTTTTATGTCTTTCTGTTTGTTCCGGCTAATCTCCGAAACGGCTGGACCAATTTTGACGGGACTTTCACGTGCGGATAGCTGATGTTATAAGGTGTAATAAAGAATAGTAAAGAGACATTATTGTTTTCCGACATCCACGCGAACGAAGTCGCTAGAAAATAAAAAAATTAAAGAAAAAGTACTTACACTCACACACAAGTAGCACAGCACACACACACACACAAGTAGCACAGCACACACTAGCACAGTAAGTACCTAAATTTATATAGGTAACTTCTACTCTTTCCGTCATTTTGTCTTTCTTTATCAATATGGTTCAAAATATATCCCACAAAAAGATAACGAACCGTAAAGCAAGTTTGGGCACCGCACCGAGCCGTGGCTACAAGCAACGCAAATATTGACGCAACTTATAATTGGATGTACAGCGAACGAAGATGCTTGCAAAGCGAGATTTTTTAATTTTTTTGCTTCTCTCCCCTTTTACGCTCGAGTTGATTGGTTATATCCAATATTGGTACAAAATATAATCAAGTTTTTAAAACCTGTGATTTTTTTATAATATACGAGTAAATACGTTTCTACTGTACTAGCATTCAGAAAGCTTATTTAAGTTCCGAATTTGCTCTATAAAATCAACATTTTTGTCTCGTCGTAGTATCTGTTGCTTGTCTGAAAATACTGGAATTGAGTTCTAGAGCGACCCGAGCTTCATTATTAGTAAAGATACAAGAGTTTTAATTTTAACCAATAACGGTCCGTAAAGTATAGGAATTGGCCATAACTGAACAGACAGCTGTGCTACTATAGGCCGACCGCTTAACTGAGACGTTGCCTTAGGTAGCAGCGCAGTGCGGGAGGGGTGTGTGGTGACGTGACGCGAGAGCTCAGTGACTCGTCAACTTGTGACAACCATCACCCCTCCCGTACCGCGCTGTTACCTCGGGCAACGTCTCTGTTAAGCGGTCGGCCTATAGGGAGTTTGATGCGCCACTTCTTGTTTCCTGCTAAAGCACTAGAAAGTAGTGAAGGGCGGGCGTGCCCGGGGATTGTCCGACTTATGTAATTTTGACGTTCTAAACTCCAACCTCCGGGCTGTTACTGAGAAATTCCTTATGGAAAACCTCAATAATACTTTGCCCGTCCTGGGAATCGAACCCAGGACCCCACGCTCAGCAGTCATCAGGCTTGAACAAACCGAGACAGAGAAGATAATCTTATATTTTAAACTTATAATAGCCTCATCCTCTCAAAATATCAGATCTAACCGTAGTTTTATAACTTGTTTACTTTATTAATTATACTACATACACCATCACACCGTCCTGCATAGAAACAGAAGCCATTTTAAAATCCTAACACAACACTCATGTACCGCCCCAAGGTGCGCTTGACCATCAATACACTCTCCAAAGCCTTTGTTGGTGTTGAAACACAAAACATAAGCTGTTTGTGTTCAATAAGGATTTACCCACCTGTGTGTGGTTGAACTTTCGTGTTAGCATTATAGTCTAACTGACAAAGAGTAGATGAAACACCAATTAACTTATGAATTTAAAAGTATCAAACAATAAGCCTCGTAAAACACATGCTGTCGTGATGACATCGACGCACAACCTGTTACCATGGATTCAGTACATGATTCTGAACGCTCCTGCCCCTGCGTTGAAAATTTTCGAAGAGGATGTTGTGGATGCCTTCTATTGGGGAGTATATTGCGCTGTTTGTTCCTTTCAGCTTGAACATTAAGCAGCGAAGAAAAGATGGCTACTTGGAGCCGTCTTTTGAAATTAGGTTTTTATGATGGAAGATTATTTAGAATTTATATTGAAAATTTTATACAAATTAAAGGCGACTAACAAGGCAGATGTGAGTGGAAACGCCCTACGAGGACATACAGTGACCTTATTGGTGATGTTCTTTAGAAAGGTCAGGTACGTAGTGCTCGCAACCGGCGTGCGTGTATGACCAGATGTATGAACGTAAACGAAGCAAAAGGAGTATGTAAGGATCGTAGTAGGTGGCGTTCTGTAGTTTCTGCCTACCCCCATGGGAAAAAGGCGTGTGTTTATTTATGTATGTATGATCCAAATTCTTAAGGTTAAATTGGTCTTGGAACTCACTTTCTTGGAAGAAAAATACACGTTGCGCCGGCCCCAAATAAACTGGGATAAGGGCGGGAGATTGATTATGATGAATCTGAGATGATGAATTGATCTCACTTCAAATATCAGTAGGTCTTGTTCCAATCGTTATTTTATAAATAATTCAATACAAAAAAACGCTCCATTAAATTAAAGAAAATCAGAAATCCAGGCCTTTGCCTGTCAACGGTTAAAATACAAAATGTTAACTTCTGTTGATTGGCCACATTGCGAATTTTCGAATATTCCGAAGAAAAGATGCATTTGTAATTAAATATGTAGTAATTCGTTCTAACAGTCATTTCTTGTTTCAGCTACTTATGCCTGACGGGGTGTATAACTCGCGCCGAGAAAGCTGGCACCGCTCGCGAGAGTATTCAGACCTTGCTGACGGTCTGCGCCGACCTCTGCCATCCCTGCGATATTGATGCTGTGAGTATAGCTTTATAAATTGGAGAAGTGAGAGTGCGGAATGTTATTAGGTCACCTTCAGTATCGTCTTCATCGGAACTAGCAGTTCTTGTGTAAAGTTTGATCTTTACCAACCGTCTGCGTCTGTCGGACAGAATTTTAAATAAGCGTAATCTATTAACGATGTCGTCAGTCGCAGGAAACATCTGGATGAGGGACGCACGGAACCGGGAAGTGTGGCAGAAGAAAGGGGAGGCCTATAACCAGCAGTGGGTGATTCCGGGCTGAAATACTGGTTTTTAGGTTAAGCCTATCCCCCTAGCCACAGACAATTCTTAACTCATTTTTATTTACGGAGGCCAGCACATCAAGCTACCCCATTCTGTCAAATGTTCCCAATTGAATATGAACCTTATTCCTTTGCAATAAAGTTGAAAAACTATCAAAGTTTGACAGATTGGAGTGCTGGCCTCTGTACATGTAGACAAACCCGCGGAAAGGAACACCAGGAAAGAAATGGCCATCAGTCATTTTGATGTAATGCAATGCAAGTCATATTTTTATCGACCTCGCTCTAACGATACTATCTTTTTCAGGGCTCCGAACGCATATGCGCGATCCAATCCCTCCGCTGCGCCCTCGGAACCGGCGTCGTCGGCTCTCGCGCAGAGTTCTGCATGCTCTTCGCACAAGGCGCGGGGTTGGAACACAGCGGAGGCTTTGTGCGGGCTGCCCGCACCGCGCATCTGTTGCGGGCGCTGGCTGAGCTGGACCATATGATTGTGCAGGTTAGTAGGTTGGAGAGGCGATTACTGCATAGTTCGTCTGAGCGCGTTGTCATGACTATTCTTAGATGACGGCAAATCTAGCAAATACAATCGAGCAGGACGTTACTTAAATTCCTGCGGTTACTAGTGCAGGACAGTACTGTACAAGTGTATAGGAAATGCAGATTTTTTGGAATGGGTATAATATACCGGTCGAATTTGGATGAGACTAGCACAAGAGTGTGGAGTAAGGCGTTTGCCGAGCAACGATGCGTTCAACTTTAGATGCTAGTTTATCATTGCTGACTGGTCCACTTTATCCATCTACCAATTGATTAATCGTCACTGCGATATTTATTATTCTCTTGTCATGAAAAAGTATCCACTTCAGATGTCAACAAATAACAAAACCATTAATTACCAAATCACTTTCCACAAGCCACGATCTCCACAGAACAAACTAACAGTATCTACAAAAAAGAGGCGGCTCAACAAAATGAGTGAGGTAATAAAATATTCCGAGCGCGTCTGTTAGAAAGCATATTTGTTCGGTCCTTAATTAACTGGAGTATCATTGCGCTGTTTGTTGAGCACACAGGGTAAACGATGAGTGCGGTGTGCGGTAGCAGTCGGAGCCACGATGGTATCGATATGGACAGGGGATTGATTTTTGTGAATCAGCAGCTATCAGTTACGAAATTAATGTTGTGTCGCTCTCTGCCATTTTAATTTTGTTGCGTAGTTCGTTATTGATATTTAGAATTGCATGAGACTACTTTTTGCACGAAGGCACACAGAGTTGCACGTCCTTGTTCATTTTGCTCAAGTATGTTACCTGTATTTGCGCTGCCAAATATTTAATTAAATATTGAATATTTTCTCAAAAATTATTTCATTTGTTTCGGTACGACGTGAAAATTTTCTATTTTTCAAACAAGCGCGTTGTTTGAAAAATAGAAAATTTTCACGTCATGAATGCGATTTTATTGTACGTGCTGTTTATACTTATACCAGTTTTGAACGACAACTAACTTGCCCGTATTGTGCAAAAATTTTACGTGTTGTTTAGACGGTGCCAGTCAATTGTTGCTTCAATATTATGGTGTCCCCCAGGCAATAAACTTGCACCGTGTAAATTGAGGTTAATGATGGTGTCTTTCTTGAAATGTCTTCATTGCAATTTTCTTTGCAGCTTTTATCGCCATGTCCATTTCTCTATATGACAGACTCCTATGGACAAAATCTTAGATTTCCAGAGAACATAGAAGTCTTCTATTGACGGGTTTCCGTCTTTGGCACATCATGTTTCTTCCAGAGGACAAAATGTTTAAAAAAAAATCCGACAACTGCTTTCTTTTTTTTTTGTAGCCTGTGACTGTTCCATTTGATATAGCAAATTCTTTTGTTCCATCGCCTTTATAACTTCGTCTTTGAAGTTTATCTTTCAAAACGCCACGTCCATTCCCTCAATTTCTACATCACCTCTGCTAGACATAAAGTACTCGTGGCTTCGTTTCACGTTACTCGTCTACCCAATACTCGAAGCTACTGGACTCTTTGCTAGCCGCTGTGCGCATGCACTTTGAGTTGGAACCGCGTCGCTTTGTTTGTACTGATATTCAACTGCGTGCCGTTGTTAGTAATCTGTCTTTGTGTTTGATTTGTTTCGTCATTTTTTTGTGGAGATTATGAATGAGGCATCGATTGATAAGACAACACACTGCCGCAATTAAATTAGCTAGTGAAACTTCACAGATAAAACAACAAATAAATAATTTGATAATGTTTTTTTGTGTTCACCGCATTTCTGTAGTCACTTGAAAAATCCGTTTACAAATACAGTTTTTCTTGAATAAACTTCACAGACATGTTGGTTATCTATATCTAAATACGATTAAACCAAATAAAACATATGTACTCAACTCATACTTCAAGTAACAACACTACAAACGTCTTTAAAACATTTTTTTTTCTTTTGTCGTGTTTAGATTTCGATACCCAATCACGTCTGCAGAGTTCCGCTAGCTAATTTAATTTGACCCTGTATATGACATACTTTGGTTAGCTCGCTGGAAACTAAATCGTTTTCTAATCCGTTTCTAAATGTTTTTGGGACGCATTCTAATTAAAGATTTGTCTCAGTTATTATATCAGCCATGTCACATCCTCTGCGGGCTCAATGTTTCCATGTTGGACGAAACCATAACCCGTTTTAATCCTTTTAAGAGTCCCTAATATGGCTAGCCCTATAACGCTTGCAGATAATCGCAATTGTCCAAAGTCGCGTGGCGGTATTGTGTATGTCTCGCTTCGATAAATATTGATGGTCACGCGTTGTGACACGACGTGACAGGCGGTGACGGGGCACACGTCGGTGGCCATTTAGCTAATTGTTGATATGGATACTGTTACAATAGTACTGGTTTGCTCTCCATTTCATCATATTATCTTCAAGTTTTTTGGGGTAGCTAAATTTTTTAGGAGAAGACCATGTGTCAGTTAGAAAGCACATTTTTTTTTTACGTTCAGGTAAACACCCGGATGATGAGAAGATTGGCGGAAGAAAAGGGAGGCAAGCAGTGGGTGATTCCGGGCTGAAATGATGATGATGATGACAATAATTTTATAACCGACTTCAAAAAGGAGGAGGTTCTCAATTCGAATGTATGTTTTTTTTTTGGTATGTTTGAAGAAGAAACCTAAGAAACCATTGCAGAATTTGGCAATAAAGCATCTTGAAACTTAGGTAATTCTTAAAAACGGCACAGATAAAATATGGCGAAAACCTGCAATATAAAATTAAGATCACACAGCATACCATATTATCATCCTTATAAACTCCAATACGTACTCCACGCCACGTGCTGAATCCCTCCGATCCCCCGACAATAGTTTAAACAAATTGTTTACCTTGCATTACTATAGTAATTGTTTACCGAGTGCAGTCTCTTCTGTCAATAGTTAGACCTCCTTGTCTCTTGTTTAAAGCCACAGAGCTCGGAATCGCCGCACAGGCAGCGCCTAGAGAGGGAGTAGGTACCTACTAATAAAATTCGCACTGAAAGTGAAAGAGCGCATAATTTTTATCATTATCACTATACAAAGCCGTCTGTTTCTATACGTCATTTTATGCAGAGTGGGAGGAACATTCAAATCAAATCAAAAATCATTTATTCAAACTAGGCCGAGAATCAGCACTTTTCGAACGTCAAAATTACAAAAGACAGTCTCCCAAAACGCTCGCCCTTCACCTTCAGTTATAAAAGACTCGACTGTATACAAAACTAGATCTGCAAAGTATCTAATTAACATTACAGAACACAGAACATTCAATTAAATTATTTGCCATATGTTAGCTAGCCACGCCAATATACCAACAAATACCATAAAACCATTGACGCACAAACTGTAACCATAAATCCAGCACATGATTCTAGACCCCCTAGCTTAAGCCTTTTAGGGATGCATGAAGAAGCCTCCTCGTGTAGCGCAGTTTGTTCCGCCAGTTATAACTCAACTGAACCGAGCGCTCGGCACATCCTGGACAGTCACACCCAACACCTTCCTTGACTGGCCAATTCTTCCCTTGCGGTGGTAGGGCTAATGCCCGCCTCCCACCGGAGTCCGGCGTCAAGCAGCCTGCTGGTTTCGTCGATGCGTGCCAGTGCCTTGAGTTCCAGTGCCTTAGGCATCTTCTGGGCACGCTCGTTCCATCATAGACCTCATCCATCGCTTTCCATTAGGCGTGATCGAGGTTAAGAGAGGGCCCATTCAGCAATAAAAAAAAATGTCAATACACCCCTGCATTTTTTTTTTTAGTTTAGAATCCTGTACTGAATCCATGGATACAGGTTAAGCGACGATGTCTCTGCCATCCTGTATATTTTCCAAGCTTCTTCCCGCGACTTAGTCTGCGTGAAGTTTCTTGTCCCTCCGATCCACCCCGTCGCATCGCATCGCCTGCTTGCGCTACTTCTTTGTTTTCATTTAGCGTTCTTTCTTTTTTTCGTTTTGCGCGGCTCCTAAGGGTCGTAGCGTAATGTTAAATAGCTTATTGCTTTCCTCAAGAATTGGACTATAAAATGCATAAAGAATTAATCAACTCCGATTGGTAGTTCCAGAGATTAGCGCGTCCAAACAAACTCTTCAGCTTTAGTAAAGTATAGATATAGATTATTAATATTTTTAGTTAACAGTCGTAGTGAGAGTAAACGTGACAGGCTTGGTTTGTATGGAAAGTGCTAACAATGAATGCCGTTTCTAGCAGCAGCCGCCGACACCTCTCCGTGTTCTGTGTTCAAAGCTATCTCTCTTCCAGGGAATGTTAAGGGAAACTCTGTTCTTCATCTGTCTAATAATTTCTTTCCACCTTTGCCACTGACCAAATTAATCATAATATTTTATATCACTGAAAAAAAATGAATATCTAAAAAGTAAATAGGAATGCATTCGCATCATTTATATCAGATCGGCGATCGCCAATCCATTACAAATTTTCAAAAAAACTGCGGGCATTTGTTTTGTTTGCCTCTATAAACAACCACAATTTTCGCCAACTCAACGCTACCCTTTCAGGGAAAACGATGATACTTTAGTTTACACAAGTGATACCCTTAAAGTAAACATTTACTGCTACCCTCATTTATGTAGAATGCACGCTCGTTACGACGCCACGTGTCGTGCTGTGTACTTAATCACTTGAAATTGTGCCAATCGTGGGTGTGTGCGAATTATTGCTGAATTTAATTGTTTCTCGCTGTTCTATAGAAGTGATAGCTAATTTGGATAATGTATTTTTCGTCAATGACAACTTGTTTTTGATACACGTCATAATTATCTGTCATCGGCTGAGACTAGAAGTTTTTTATAATTCATTCAACATCAACAGCCCTAGGTTATTGTGTTCTCTGAGAACAATAATCTACTATCTTTGAAAAGGGAAACCAAAAAGAAAACGTGTTGAATGGGCTTGCCCTTGATATTCCCACTATGTATATCTAAGGCCGTTACTTGGTCACTTTTCTTTTTTTTTCGTGTCGATTGACTACTACTCATATTTTGTGCGACAAGTAAGAAGCTACAGGATAGCTCTGTCTTTCGCCTCTTTCAAATCCGTTTAGACACCAGTCACCAGCCCCTAGTTCGTCACTTAAAACTTTATTAGCTTTGTACATTCATTGCTGTTTCTCTGCCATATATGAAACTGCTTACGAAGTATCTAGACCTACTTTAGTGCTAAAATCTGTTTTAGGTGCAGTTGCAAACCTTTAATGTGGGTCTGAATATTGGGAGTGTTCAATGTCGTTAAGGAACACTCACGTAACAATAACCACCAACATTTTCTTTACATAATCAAATCGCCATAAACAAAAACTTGCAAACACATTTTATTCATCCTCCTCCGCAACCCCCTGACAATAGACTGAAACCCGAGCCCCCCTAATAGCGTACCGTACTAATGTTTATATAGCCATCCACTGCTGGTCGTGCGTCTCTAATGGCCGGTCCCTCGAGGTGTAGCCGCGTAATCGATATCGCTGGCGACTGTTAATGGATTAGGTGCCGCACCTATAGACGTGATTTTTGAATTGTTTATTGGAGTCGTTTTGGTAATGTTTTTGGGTATTTTGCAGTTGTCCAAAACAACAGAAAAAGTTGGTGGATTTATCGAAGTTTTCGTCTAGTATTGTATGTATTGCATGTATTTTTGGAAGCTCCTAGTTGCAGCAATATCTGCGTGCCTTACCTCTATAGGGTCACATAATATAATAATAATAATTTCTTCTAAATAAATAATCATTTCTTTACTTCGTTTTGCCTGCAATTTGAATGTTACTTTAACATATTTGGAATCTAAACCTTTGTCATGTATTGCTAAGAATTTCCTAAAATAGTTTATTCTTCTCCTACACCATCCGATGCTGGATGAGGTGCCTGTCCTTAAACACAATTTCCACGATATCTTAATTTCTGTATCTATTTATTTCTTTCACATTTGACATTGTACAGACATTTCTAATTTTTCACCTCTTTATTAGTGGTTGTAATGGCAATCATATCACTTGGTTTTAGTTGGTTTTTTTTTAATTTAATTTTTTGATGGATTCTAATTTTGTAAATGTGAGGACTTTGTAGGCCTTTTAGACTTCAGATCTGCAGATGATTTTTTATATTATCAAGTACCTGGTACTTGTTGACAGGCCTACGCTGTCCTCCCATACCTATTGTAACTTGAAAACATTGTAAAAACCAACTATTTTTAAAAGAGTAACCGTGGAGTTTCTTGCCGGCTCTTGTCCATAGGAAACGACCAATTGGAACCGTGCACCTAACTTCTGACGTTTCATAAGTGCTCATGTAGGTTTATGTGAAATAAAATATTTTGATTTTGATTTTTCCAACTTGGCCAGTCATCAGTTCACTAAAACAAATGAATATCTAAAAAGTAAATAAGAATGCAACCGTCCCCATTCCTACTAACACACAAAACACTAGTGATTTATTAATTAACTCTCTCTTTTCAATCCACTCATCCTCCCCTGTCCCAGCGGACTGAAAACTTTGATGTCCGCAAACGATGCGCCCAGGGACCACTGTTTGTAATGCTACGGTACAAGATAAACATCATTATTAGTTTATTACGCACATGGGCTATGTTTTGATGATTATTTGCGGTTTTTGTTTGTAGATATAGATAATAAGTTATTTTGGTGTAAATAGAATAGGCTTTTTGACTGGGCTAGTTTTCATTAGCATTATGTATGTCAAAGAAATCTCAAGAGTACTCTAAGAAATATTATCCAAAGTGAAAAAGGTGCTATGAAAGCTCTGGATAACATTTACCTATTTAATTAGATACATTTGTAATGGTCGTTTTCACAAAGTAACTCCGTGGTCGTTTTCTTTTGATTTATTAGTGCCTGCGTTCCGCTTCTAACAAGTCTTTGATCATTACATCTACTTTCATATCTTAAGATTGGTTGGTCCATATTTTCGCCAACCAATCATGGCATCTAAATTGAGATTTGGCAGTAGGTTTCTGTTAATTTGGGTTCTTTATAAAGCAAAAAAAAAAACGTAGGTTAGTTAAAATTATAGAAAACTTAACTCCGAAGACTGAAATTTCATCTAACTTATGTGTTGCTGCTATTACATTAACAGTACCTACTTACGCGAAACACAATAGCAGAATCAGCATGAGAGTTAACGGCAACTTGAAGTTGTGTAGCGTTTCATGTTTGGCAAATTCACCTCAATCACGTCCAACCTCCACCAGGATTCACTTACAACTTTCCAACACCCAATCTCAGCCTGACCACTCTTTTACTATGTACCCTCAAACTTCTTTGTAGCGTGTTCAGAACACATCTGCCAAGACTGTAGTAACTCAATCAGTGCTCGCGTGACCTCTGCACTTACCGCACGGATTCAACGGTCGCTGGTTTGAGGGTCATCCCTCGTTTGACTTTAGTGTTTTAGTCATGGTTCATGAATTTGTTTTGAGGGTATAGGTATTGAGGGTTTACTGATGTTGAGGGAAATCTAGCTAGAAATAAAGTTTGGTTAAAGGCTAAAGGTATTGGGCAGCGGCTAAATCATGCTAAAAGTGTTGCTGCGTTGCACAAAAAGAAGGTAGTAACAATTTGGGATTTACAATATCGTCAGCGAAAACTTCCAAACGGGTTTGAACGACCCTTAAGAGCGTTTACGCCGTACGGCTTTTCATACAAACTTTCAAGCCGTTGTTTTTCGAAATGAATGAACCGATTTTAATGAAACTTCATACGCATAAGCAGGATGCAAAGGTCCAAAAAATTTTCGAAATGTCTTATTTAAAAAAAGATAACTGGAAATCTCTGTTTCTATGGAAACTTTAAAATCGGTCTAATTTGGCTGTATCACAATTTTTCGAAAATGTTCTCAGCTAACTTTTTAGACCTTTGTATCCTGCTTATGCGTATAAAGTTTCATTAAAATCCGTTCATTCATTTAGAAAAACAAGGGCTTGAAAGTTTGTATGAAATGCCGTACGGCGTAAACGCTCTTAAAAGACATGCGATTTTTGTTGTTTTTGTTGTATAGAAACGTTAACAGAGAGCTATATTCGTACCTAGGTATTTCGTCCTATTAAAAATGCTGGGGTCTTCGTTAATGTTTAACACGGCTTTATCCCAATGCTGGATAAGTATATGCCTCAGTTTTTATGCGTAAATCTAAACGGAACTTTGTTTTTCCTTTCCAGTTAGTTTTACAATGTCGGTTAGTTGTATTAGCCAAAGTGTCTTTAATATGATTGTCTTTGTCAATAGGATGCCTTCGGCGAAGGTGGTTGGCCACTGGAATTCAGGGCAGCTGTCGCCAGACTCCTATCACAGCATGCACCCAATGATAAGGAAGCTCCAAGGACCACTATTTTGCGTAAGTACCACACAGAGTAAATGTCAATGAGGCGTAGGAAAATGAAAACCTAAAGGGATTGGCGAAAATTTATGTATGAATGATTTATTTACTTATTAAAACTTTATACACAAGTAAAAAAGAATACTGTACGAAGGCGGACTTAATGCCTGAGGCATTTTCTACCAGTCAACCTTAGGGTGATGCAGAGACAAAATATTAAATACTAATACATAAATACAAATAGAATAAACGTTGTCAGCAGAAATAACGATAGGTAGAGGAGAAAACGAATCCAGCAAATCAGCGCTGGAATGATTCTACGAATGTTCACGTGCCTTCACTTTGAAAGATAACTGACTGGTTGCCATCCTGATATTCAGAGAGAGCGCATTCCAAAGAATAACCGCCTGGACACCAGAGCGGTGATAAAGACACCGTACAAGACGATTGTTGATGAAACGACGATTTTACTGTCGGCAGAGAAAATAAAGAAAAATAGGTTTATTTATCACAGAAACACGTGCATACAAAAAGATAATTAATTCTAATAATAAGGAACAATATATCAGAGCATAAGTATTGATCATAGGAGAATAACGATGTCAATATAATGATTAAATTTTGCGCATGAGAGACACATTCTAAAATTTTAAAAGATATGATAAAGCCAGCCGTCTGAATAGTTTTACCACCTTCATCAGTTAAAAAAACTCTTGCTTACCAGAATGTACAATTTTTCAATAAGCTTGATTATTACAATAACTTTATGTTTTTCTTTAGGTCTGAGCAACCAGCGCCTGGACCAGACTCTGTCAGAGACCATGGTGTTGGACCTGATCGTACTAGTCGGATTCGTTGTCGTCAACAATCCACAACTACAGGTGAATTTTATCTTCACTATTTTGTGCGACAACTAGGTTTAGATTACTTACAGATTTTGAAACCGTTCGTCATCTAAAAAAAATTGCCGCTTGTTCTAAAAAAAAAGACCAAGACGGGCGCTTTACTTTGTGTAAATTATTTCATCCCCACTGTTCTCAAAACGGGAAGGACCACATCGTGAGGAAACCGGCATGTCCTAAAACCAAAAATATATGACGTGACATCTACCAACCCGCACTGGGCCTGCGTGGTGGATTACGGCCCACTCCCTCCCAGCAGTGGGAACATTATAGGCTGATTCCTCACAATGTTTTCTTTCACCGTTTAGAGAGCAGTGGTGATGAAATCAAATACACAAAGTGCCTGCCTGGGTTTGAACTCACGACCTACGAACTCATATATCGGGCCGATACCACTGGGCCACCACTGCCACTGCAATGAATAGTTATGCATGTAAAAATATAATCCTGTCATTGCTGTCGCACAGTCTGGCAAAAAAGCGATCGAATTATTATCTTTCCTATGAATACTAATAGACTTGACCTCTCCCTCCCATCAAGATATTCTAACGTCTTAGTAACTCCGTCCGTTTTATTTGCCCGTTCCCATGCGGGCGACACCTGCACTAACTTAACACGTGTTTCCACCCCATCGGGTAACCTATTAACTATTAGCATGTTGACATGGTCAACTTAATCGATTCCTTGGACTATCCGTTATTGTTTTGTGTTGTTTGTTCTTGAGATATTATCAATAAGCAGTTAAGATATTTGGTGGGAATTATTGAATGTGTGTGAAGGAGTTCCGACACTTAATAAAAATATTGGTTTTAATTTAACGTTTTTCAATGAATATTTGGTTTTAAATCGAGTTTGTGTTGAGAACAGTATGTTCAAAAGAAAGAATTTTGAAGTCTCATTCTATCCCATTATTTGTTAAAAGACCTTTAATTGGAATACTGATATATTTCCCGATGACAGAATTTCTTTCCTGGAAATCATCCATATGTCATATGGATGATTTCAAGGAAAGAAATTCTCTTATTGCTTCATTTGAGAACAGCTCAGCTTATTTTGTTCTTGATAAATACACAAATTAATTTCCTTTACCTAACCAAAGCTTTCGACGCTGTCACTCACCAAAATTCACCCAAACTTTCTTTCCAAACACATTATTAACGCACTTAGTTCCTTTTAAATTATTCTGCCGTCTCATTACAGCACTTTTACCGCTACTAAGTTCTCACGGACACAGGTGTCCGAGTTACGTCGGACACACTTGCTCAAGGAAGTGTACTAGGCCCATTACTAAAATTTATGCGAGGGCGTTTTTTTTTACTTGAACATAATTGATTTTATGGGTTTTGTAAAGAAGAAACTTTGTTGTAGTTCGTCATAATTATCATTTAGGTTGGTTTGAGTATCCAAATAGATTTATGGATTAAAGCTAAAACTTGCTATTTAATATAAATAATATTGAAATACATAAAATGCTGTAAGATGGTTAATGTTGCTTTACTTTAGTATGTTAATGAAAAATTAAAATGTACATTTTGATCGCACGCTTTTTTGCAAGCATTAGATCTAGGCCCTTTAGTAGTATCGTCGGATTTTTCAAACTTTGTTTCCTGTGCTTTAGTTGTCCTAATATTGATTATTGTTCGTTTTCAAACACTCCTTAACAAAAGCGCACTGTTGGATTTTTAAAGCTCGGCTCAGCGCCAAAGTTAAAAATGGAGCAGCGTGTTTTAAAAAACCGAGATTTATAAACTAGTTCAGACTAAGATTTTTAGTTATTTCAAATATCACACGACAATCGGTGAAATGAAACAGTGCAAGCGCTCCACCCCCATAAGGCTAAAATAATAAAGCCAGATCGCCCAATGAGACTCACCCATAAATTAAAAATTAGGAAGGACTCAGGTGCCAGCTCGAGTCTCATTTGTTCTGCCAAGTGCCCTTCGTCCATTACCGTACAATTTATGCCGGTGTCGCCATTACTGTGAATTGTTGATGTCACATTGTCCTTTATTGACTTGATGGCTTTTTGTCTTTTGGAGGGTAGGTTGTTTATTTGAAGTGATGTTTTTGTGACTTTTAATAATAAGTTAGAATTTATTGAATTATTTTCTGTTTGATCCTATTATTTCGTAACATCATTGTGTAAATAATTTCAAACCATAATAGCTAAGGTATTTGGAGATAGAAATAGCTGTTTCTTCAATTAACTTTCAATTCATCTAACTCAAAACAATACAATCCGCTGAAAGATTTTGATCTAGCAATTAACCAATTTAGTTTAATACGTCATCCAGCTATTTCTTATCTAAATACAATTGAAAAATAGATGGCATCAGAACTTCAATACCCCTCAATATTAACAAATCTTTATCCTTCCTTAGGAAACTATCTGCGACGGCTGGGGCGTGATCAAGACCCTCTGCACTCTGCCAGCTAACTGGCTGGTATCGAAGACTCACAGCCACTGTCTGCTACCAACATTGGTGGCGTTGGCCGAACTACCAACCGCAGCCACCGCTATCGCTACAGAACTTAGCATGACTGTAAGTATAACTTGGCCTTTTTCAGATATGTGCTTTTTTCAGGTTAATGCAGACTGTCTGATGGTTGTAATTATGTGGGTAAGTAATGAGTAGTATGTTGTGTGCTGCACTTCACACACACCTTTGGTAAGAGTGAGCTTAAAGTGAAAGCGACAGGGTAGCCGGCGAAATTCCATTTTTAGAGCCCAGAAGTTCGGACCTAAATGGCGAAATATGGGTGTACTTTTTGCTTTCCACTTCGGTGAATACATGCGAATGCAATTCGTATCTCTGAATTATACAATTTGCCTCTGGGTGGTGGACGTATCCAAAATCAAAATATATCTTTGAACCCGCTGTACCGCGCCTTCGGTATGTGCGCGGCGACACAAGGGGCAATGCAGGCCGCTCATTCGTCAACGCTCGCTTCGCATGCCTAAGGCGCGGTACAGCGGTTTCGGTCAAACTATAGCATCTCATCTAAGTTTCATCATCTGCCAGCACTGCTTACCTCTACTTATCTAAATAGGAAGAACTTTGTAACAAACAACGAACTCTGTCTTAAATAATTTGCTAGACAACAATGTAGCAGGCACTCGTAGTAATAGCGAAGAAGAACCCAATTTGTACATCTGAATATTTGATGGAGTTACACTTGTTCGCCAACTTGGTAGCAGCTGCACTTCCTACTTTATCAACTGAGATAACTTGTAGTAGGTAGGAGGATGCAGAAGGGTCACAATGTCACCATGTCACTTACTGCATGAAACATATAGGTATTATAGTCTCTACTGACCATAGACCACTACAATAGGAGGGACAATTCTAGTAATTTTAAGAACGTTCACAGTCTGTCAAAAATACTTCTTAATTTCCCTAAATTTTTGACAAGTTTTAGACTTTGATTGTAGCTGAGATGAGATTGCGACCAGATTTTGAACGTTTTTAATTACAGGAATTGGCCTTAAGGTCAAAAAAAGATTCAGTAATTAGAAGAACCATAACTTTAAACGCTTGGTATATGAATTGGTGATCGCAGTATATTGCTTTCAGCAAGCTATATATATATGAAGTGTATGCATTTGTTAGTCATCGACTAGCATAATTCATTAGTTGACTTGTTCGATAGGTACATAAGCGTATAATTATTCAAAAGATATCTTACTTCAAGTTAAAATACTAGTTGTCATTCAGCAGTTTAGAAAATCCTTTTTTTCTTTTAATATGTTGCGTATTCCTTCTTCAACTTAGGGCAGATTTTTCCTCCTTCGATTTTGACTCCAGATAATTTTATCGGAGGAATAAAATTGAAAAATCAGCCCTTAATTGAATGTTGCATGGACTGAGCCTTCTGCATCCAGCCAATCACAGTATATAGCCGACACAGGTGACAACAAGTTTTACGACTCATCCCTATTATACCGCTTAACATTAATACTCTGATGACGATGACCATCATTCTGTCGTTAACTCGTTCTGCTGTCGTCGTCTCTTTGACGGCATCGTCAACTTTCTTTATTATTTGTCCCATAAAAGCGGAATTTTAATTATTCTTCATTTTTGCATTAACTCATATTTTTTATTGGCTTTGCTGTCGATAAACAGAATATTGTCTATGGAAGATAAAATGAAGTTATAGGTTCAGGTGTATCTATGATTAGTAAGCATAGTAATGTTTATTCTAAATTAGTTTAAAGGTTATTTTGCTATAAAAGTGAAAACTTATTGTTTTTACGGTTCCGTACCTCAAAAGGGAAAAAACGAACCCTTATAGGATCACTCGTGTGTCTGTCTGTCTGTCCGTCTGTCACAGCCAATTTGCTCCGATTCTTATGGACCGATTAAGTTGAAATTTGGTACACATATGAATCTCTGTGACCCAAACACAGACGTGTAACGTAAATAAATGAGTTTTGAAAATGTGAGTCATTTTTGAGGGGTAAATAGACAATTTAAAAAAAAAGTTTCGGTATCTGTACCGTGTGACATATCCGTGTGAAAAAAATACAGAAAATAGTTCTATACCTATAGATGACAGGAAAATTAATAAGAAGTTTATGATCTTGAAACAACATGGTAAATCTCTCAATATTGTGCGTACAACTTACATTTTCAGTTGGAATGTATGGGAGAACATGTTTTTCTACTACAATGTTGAGTTTGTTCTTGGGATAAATTAATTCCAACTACGGAACCCTTCATTGTGCGTGGTCCGACACGTACTTAGCCGGTTTTTTTAGGGTTCCGAACCCAAAGGGTAAAAACGGAACCCTATTACTAAGACTCCACTGTCCGCCTGTCTGTCTGTCTGTCACCAGGCTGTATCTCATGAACCGTGATAGCTAGACAGTAGAAATTTTCACACAATGTGTATTTATGTTGCCGCTGTAACAACAAATACAGAATAAAATAAATATTTAAGGGGGGCTCCCATACAACAACAAACGTGACTTTTTTGCCGTTATTTGTATGTGGTACGGAACCCTTCGCGTGCGAGTCCAACTCGCACTTGGCCGGTTTTTATTGGTATTGAAATAATGATGAGAAACCTTGAATTTGTGAGTGACTTGTCGGTCGTAGGTTAGGGGTAGGTGTTTCCTTTTTTAGACAGACTCATCATCTCCCTAGCCTTTCCCAACTATGTTGGGGTCGGCTTCCAGTCTAACCGGATGCAGCTGGATACCAGTATTTTACAAAGAGCGACTGCCTATCTGACCTCCACAACCCAGTTACTGGGTAATACGATACCCCTTGGGTAGACTGGTTGTCAGATTTTCGGGCTTCTGACGACCCATAACGACTGTTAAAGATTCACGAATGACAGCTTAACGTGCTTTCCGACGCACGGGCGAGGCGAGGGGTCTTGGTATGTTAAGATGGTCACCCATCCACCGACCAACCGCTCCAAGCGTAGCTTAACCTGATCGATCGGCCCGACTGACTATAATATTTAATTTATGTCATTTTAAGTCGTTATACAGAGTGGCAGGAACATCGACGCGCAGCCTGTTACCATGGATTTGGTACACGATTCTAGACTAAAAATGCTGTTTTATAGAAAAGTGAAATACCTACGAAGTCAAAATGTATAGAGCAGCAATTTTTTTGCTGACTGACGAAACATTTCAACGTTCAGAATCATATACTGAATCTATTGCAACAGGTTCCTTGCCATCCTGTATAGACAGAAGCATTTATTGCCTTTCTTCTCAAAGTAGTCAGATAGGAAACGCCGACCTCATCTAGTTTTTAAAATAAGATAAACGTGTATAACCGCGCGCTATGAGAATGGGATGAAACCTTGTCAAATAAATCATCAATCCCATCGCGCGCGGATTATAAAAGTGTTTGTATAAAACTACTTACAGAAATAAAATAATTTATCATTTATATCTCCAACAGATGCTAGATGAATACATGAGAAGCCCAGACGCTCAGAAAGTGAAACTGGTACAAGTGATCAAACAGGGACG
Organism: Gortyna flavago; assembly: GCA_963669345.1. Taxonomy (NCBI): domain Eukaryota; kingdom Metazoa; phylum Arthropoda; class Insecta; order Lepidoptera; family Noctuidae; genus Gortyna; species Gortyna flavago. The sequence continues at coordinate 12,771,998 of OY770149.1, forward strand.
CGCGAAGAAAGGTAAGAATAATAAAGACAAGTAGACTGAAACGAGATTGATTATATTGTTTAAGTTGAGCACATAAGGAGAGGACACCCATTGACATGACAACATAACCCGTAATGACAAACAATTGTAAAGATTCAACGCGAGTTTGCCGACGATATTGGTCGACTCTTCGCACAACAAAATATCTAGCTATCATATTTCCGTACTCCCTCGTAGTAAAGAATGCCTTTACAATGCGAGGTCAGCTCATACTGGAAACGTATAGCTTGATAAGTAACCATTGATAATCCCAGTTACACAATGGATAAGGGTGCAACTGGATTGTTGTCTAACGATGTCGACTCAATCGCCTCAAGACTGTCAAGACAGAATGAAATCAATCCATGGTCGAAGCAAACAAGCATTTATTTTAATCAGGCCATCTAGACTTTTGAACTGTCAAGGAACTGGAGGGCAATTCCCGTAATTTTAAGAACGTTCACAGTCTGATCTCAGTCTCAATCTGTCAAAAAAACCTCGAATTTCCTATATATTTTTTCCTTTATATTTTGACAAGTTTTTGACATTTGTTTGTCGCCGAGATGAGACTGCGACTAGATTTTGAACGTTTTAAATTACGAGAATTGGCCTTCTGCATACCTACCACGAGCTCTTAACGCGATCCACTTTAGGACCTAAACTGAACTGTTCTGCTAATTCGTACCATGACGTCAGTTTAACGATTCAATTTAGGCCGTGCCAACTGGATACTTACCACGAGCTCTTAACGCTCATTCACTTTCAACGATCCAAATGCCGCTGAGTATATTGGACGTCATGGTACGACTGTGAACGATGCAGTTTAAGAACCTAAACTGAAATGTCTTGCTTATGAATCGTTTTTAAATAGATCATGGTAGCCCTCCTGGCCAGTTGACGTTTAAGCTAACAAGTCTTGAACTGTTCCACAGTTCGACGTCGAATAAAAACAGATGAAGGTCGTCCTTCGAAATCCGTTTTCTATGCACCACACTTGACTGGATCAATTTGAACGGTTGACGTTATCAAACGAACAGTTGCACCTTTATCCTGCGATCCAACGCGGATCGATCGTGTAATTCGTGTAGAATGCGACATGAATATAAATGAACGTGACGAAATAGAGAACACATTATATTATATCATCACGCTTTTTTTACTTTTTACCTGAAGGATTCGACAGAGAACTAGCATAAAATGTAATAAAGACAAGATTTTCACATCTTCCGTGAGAAGCAGAACCGCCATCCGCGTTCATTTAAAACCATGTCGGACTGAAATGATTGAGGTCTCCACACACAAGAACGAATCATGCTGAACCAGTAACCGTATCGGTACATGCAAAAAATATATTCTTTGTAGGTATGAATTATTATGAAACACCTAGACCTTTCGTTACCGACAGGTAGCAGTGCAGCAAAATGCCCGAACAGTTTTTCATTGATAATTAACTAAACCACAATTTTAATCGAGTTCAGAACAACGTCCAAGAGATGATTCCCTATGGTTTGTGTTCGAGCATGCTAGCGCATATTTTCATTAAAAACTTGGCAGCAAAGTAGGTCTGTCTGTGCTGTCCTTACTCGGTCATTATATGTTGCGTTCTTGTGGTTTGAGACCATTACGAAGGCCTAAGTTACTATTCGATTTTTAATGTTGATGTTTCTGTCATATCTAACTCATCAATCATTAGGGTGATGTAAAGGTTTTGCTAATCAATGGAGATTTGATTTGAATTGAAATTTAGTTATGATTTTAATTATATTTGTTAAGATTTTTATTACGTATTTGATTGATTTTGCATGTTTAAGTGTATTGCTGTTCATTTAATTAATCGATGACAGCTGTCAATCTCTTGTATATGGGGTGAGCCAATCGCAACTTGAGTGCAGGATTTTTTTTTCTTTAAAAATTCATAAATTCTTAGGGCTTTTGGAATCATAACAATTATACGAGTATTTAATTAACACAAAAAGCGGTTCATGATGATGTTCCCACGTCCAAATCTGATTTAAATTCTTTTTTGTTGTTTGAATGTTGGAACTGTTATAAGTTTGATTTTGATGGTTCTCATTTACTTGCTTTTCAACTTGATCATCTTCATTTGCTTATCATCCATTCAGGGTAATTGTACTCCCTATTGTGCCATTCATGTCTGTGCCAATTCTTGCTCGTTCATTCATCTTCTCCACTTGACTTCTTTCATCTATTGTCTCCTGGTACTTCTATGTGTCAACATGTTCTTTCAATGACGCAGTTGACTACTTTGTTAAAGTGGTGTATTTTAGATTTTCGCCGTTCAGTTTTACAAATTTTTCATCAAGGATTTCTTTATTTCGAGGATGTTTCTGTTCCGTTCTTTCAATATCATTTTCGAGTTACTTGCGTCAAGTACTTACAAACTTATCCTTTTATTTCGTAAGACATTCCTAAGTTTTTATTTCATTCCATTAATTTCTTTATCAGCGCACAATCTTCGGACTAACGCTAAATTTCCTTTCATTATATTAAGTCTAAATTAAAATACATCATAAAAACAAACTAGTCAAATACTTTGTAACTTTCACAGTATTTTAGTGTAAAAACTCAATTGATTAGCATCACCAATAAACTCGTAGTATGCACAGCCGTTAGCGGCAGAACCCATCTTTTAATGAACAAAAAATTGTTAGTCTCAGCTTTTACTAAAACAATATAGAAGATAAGAATTATAACATGTTAAGAAATGTAACTCTCATACAGTTATCGCGTTGATTTTGGCCTAATTGACTTGCACCAATTGACAGCTATAACAACTAAACAGTCTTTCAACGTCAATGCTCGCACGCGATTGGGTACCACCCGTCCGGACTATGTCCGGCCTTGTGATTTGTCCGGACTTTTTGATATAAGGAGATTTTTTTTTAAATAAAAAAAGTTAACTATTACTGAAAAGTAAACTTGAAAAAGTTAAATGTCCAGACTTTTTAGGCTTTTGGTATTTTCAAATTTCGAAATAGTCCCAAGTGTGTGTACAGACGATGTATTATGTAAAAAAATTCACCGTGAAAACATAGGTGAAGTGAGCTGTCAATAGTATCGATCTTTAGCGAGGGATAGCTTCAGATGGAATGACAGCTCACTTCACTGTTTTCACGGTGAGATTTCTACAGAATAAACCGGCGGCGGGTACACATTTTTGTTTTGAACCTTGAATTACATTTCTTCACAAAACATTATTCGTAGTATAGATTCTCTAGTGTTTCAGTAAATACTTTAGAAGACCATTATATGTAGTAGTTGATATAATATATTGTACACTTTTTGATGTGAGTCTATTTATCTATTTTTCTATGGTTGTAGACTAGAACTAGACAGAAAGAAAATGTATTCAAACAAACTTTGTTACGCATTGGATTTTATAGGCTGTGGTTTTAAATTGTGGACGTTACTCATAGAAATGTTTCTCATATATCTTCATTTAAAATGCATTTAGTTTTAAATTCGTTATGGTTAGTGATGTTACTTAATTATGCAAAAATATTATGTTCTCATTCATGTTAATTTAACGTTTTATGCTAGTCAATGTCTGGCTTTGCTCCAGTCTGTTTTATGCTTTAACATAATCATGAAAGTAGTTCATACATGACTGAGCTCTCTTAGTTGATCTTATTTGTTGATTTACAATTACGTACGATCTATACATTGTTAATTATTGTTGTGTAACTGACTTTTTTCTTTGCTTCTTTTCCCCATTTTCATTACTATTTTCTCTTTTCCCAAGAAAGTTTAATCTCTAAGAGCTGAACTTATTTTTTAGTCTGCTCCTAATGTTAAAGTTTAAACCTACATATTTGCTTTTGTTGTTATTTTTCTATTTCTATGGAAAACAAATATCTGTACGGCCACGATTTAAAACCTCACCTTTTACTAAACAAAATTTTGCTCTTTAAAATTTCTTCATAGGGATGAGTAAAAAAATACATGTGTGTGCTAATAGAGTGCCTTGTGGGACACTCTTCTTAAACGTTTGAAAACAAGGTATTTTAACGACTCGAGTATTATATACGATTCGAATACTGTGATAAAGTAACGGACGGAATTTATTCCTTCGAAAAAAAAAGTTTTGTAAAAGAAAGCGGTGGAAAGTTAATGTCAATGCTATCAAATGCTTATGTCAGTTCGACATCTAATGTTTATTCTATTTTTCCGATTTTTATTTTTGTGATAAATATCTTTTATTAACAGCCCGTTTGCATGTTTTATGATGGTTAAAATATAAACTTAACTCTTGTCATTGTAAAGAATCCGTGAACTGTTTAACTTATCATCTATCCTTGATGTAAAATGTAATATTTCGCACGTCTCTGGTGGAAGCACTATTTCAATATTGGTGTAAAGTGCCATAATGCCTTTTTGAAGGTTTTTACTTGATCAGAACCGATCACATAATTTTGTCCATAGAATTTCAAAATATTAAAACCGTGGCAAATGAATCATTATGGTACTCGTAGATTTAAGTCAATTTATCAATCCTTTTCTGTACGTGTATTAGTGTATTTGTGTCTATATCTGTTTAGGACGCAAGAGAGGGGCTTCAAGTTCACGTGTTCAGATCCAAATGCAAACGGGTGTAAAACTGTGATTTTATATATATTTTAAATTTAGTTATATCACTTGCAAATGTAAAATATGATTTTTTGTACTTTTAGTTAGCTACTTGTGTTTAGTCTAATGTACTTTATCTGTGATTCCTTTTGTTTAGCGTAACTTTCGTGTAACTCAATGTGTACGTGGAAATAAACATTTGTGTAACAATGTGTTGGTGTTTTCTTTACGAATTGTGTGTTGTTTTCGTTTCCTATGTAATCTTCCTTTCGGCAACATTATCGTTACTCATAAAATGTCACACAGTCCATATAATGTTTCTAATTTTGATCAACTATTTATCTTCATTGACTTTTAAAGTAGATGTTATATCTAGAAAGTTTTTCAAAAGTACCTACTAATATTCCTCTACATTCTGTCTTAATTGCCCATTTTTTCAACACGATATATACAGATAATACAGTCTCATAAAAACGCACTGCTGGATTTTGATAGGTCGGCTCAGCGTCGAGAGTTAGAATTCCAATCAGGAACTTAACTTACAGGGCTTAACTTTATAATGCAGTTTCGAACTCAAGTTTCAACCCTAAAACATGGTGAACTTTTTTCAGTTTAAGTGCAGTTTTATATAAAACTCAACACACATAAAACCAAGTCACAGATCTAACAGGAACCTTCAACAAGAAAAAATCTCTCCTCTTGCAATATAATGGTTAACGCATTTTACGAAAAGGATACCACTGAACCTACATCAATAACAATACCCTACACAAATAAATAAACCAAAAATAAAATCCATTTGAAACAGACACGCTATGAAATTTATTTTTAACATCAATTTGTGAATGAGTTGCATTTGTTTTGATCGTAAATTTTTATATTCTGTTCAAACTCTGAAAGCTTTTATATATATCCTGAAGATGTATTTAGAGGTATAGTCAGGAAAGCGCGTCTTGTAACTCTTATGTTATTACTATAAGGTTTAAACTGCTATGATTGTCGCGCGTTTATGAAATGAAATATCTGTATGTGTGATTTACGTGAGCGATGAGTGATTGACTTATGGAGACAAAGTGCTGTATCCTTTTTTTTTTGTGGTCAGGAATTGTGATGGGATGTTGATTGGAAGTTTCCGTGTTTTGTGTTGATGCATAAATATAATGAAATGACGTAAACATCCCGTTTTTAAGGACGACGAAATAAGTTAGCGGACGAGTATAATGACAATAACCTAGAAGACCAGCAACTTAATTGCGTAACAAATTATCAATCACAATCTGAATCATTTTGAAGGAAATTGCTAATCCCTGTCTTCATATTATTATGTTGAAAAATTCGTCTGCGCGAGAGTGTAAATAATGCAATGAATGTGGTTGAACTGTCAAAATGCAAGCTGTTAAAAGTTATTCTTTAGAAGCCTCTTACGACACCAAAGTAGGTTTATTTATTTATTCAGTAGGACATATACATTATATACATTTATGTTGGTGCCAACAAACTCATTAGTTTTACCGTGCACCAAATTCATCGACTTTAATTATAATTTAGAGAATTATAACCACTTACAAAACAATAAAATTACAACGGGTAGGTATAAGCTAAAATTATTATTTAATACTAACCAGTGCACTGACCAATCCGGCCGTCCATCCTTAAAACAAAGGTGGTGGAGAGTTTTTGAATTGATACAGGTTGTATGTTTTTAGTAATAGTTATTTTTTTTTAAGATTTATTTTTGTTGTATTTACATAATATTTCGTCCGCATCGCTGTCAACAGGAACAGTGCCCAAAAGGCTGCTAGCAATGCCACGTTATATGGCGATGCGATTTCTTTGGCCAAGAAATAGGCCAGCCCTCTGGTCACGTTAATTTTAAATTTATTTTGTTTTATGTTATGACTTATGATATTATTGATATGTATTATTTTTGCTTTATTGTTGTTTTAAACTATTTATAATGAATTAAGTAAATAAATTTTATCATTATCAAACCTTCGGACTACAAGTATATATTCATTTTAGCTATATTCAACTTCATATACACTTCAATCTTCAGCCCCATTGATTTCTTACACATTTCTCTTTCACAAATCTGCATTAAGAAAAGAATTTCGCCCCCATTACAATATTATGCATGCACGAGTGCCTAACAATGAGGATATAGGAATCCAAATTGTTAGAAAAATGATGCATGATCAATTGAATGGAAAAATACTTCCGATTGCGGAGGGGCTGGGGTTTTGTTCCGTGATTGTAGCCACTTTTAAGTATGATTATGCGAGTATTTATATTTATTAGGGGCTAAGCCGAATTTCGTACAAAGACTGACTATCAAGTCAGTCTCTCTATGTAGGAAAACGCTAGACAGATGATCCTAAAAAATGCAAACAGTGAGTTTTAGTTAGTGTTTTCCAATCAGGAAATTGTCAGCAGCAGCCTGAGAACTCGTTGTGCCCGGTTAATGAGTAGACTCTTCTTCTTCTATTTCATGAAATTTTTAAGCCAGTCATAACTGACAAAAAGGTTTAACCTTTAACCGCTTACCGGATTAATCCGACAAATATTTTCGTGTCCATTTCGCCAGGGTCGTATATTTACAACCAAATACCACAGCTCGTTTAATATGCTTTTTATTTAGGTAATTACGCTGTATTCTATCAGGTATTTTATTCGTTTTTTTTTCGGGTGCTGCACGCTGGGGGCACGACTACTGATAGGTAAGAACTCGGACGGTTAAAAGGTTAATAGCTTCTGGTACCTACGTCTGCATGCACTTTCAGGCATACAGGCGTGATGTTATTGTTATCTTTAATCTTGAAGTAGTCATAAGGGAAGGTCATGATTCAAACTATGTCTGAATACGCTTCCATATTCTGATTGGGCCCAAATCCTTCAGAAATCTGTCTTCAATTCTGGTCAAAAAGCGGATCAATCAGAACCAAAAGAAGCTAGGCCTTGGATTTTTCGAGATTACCAACTTCTAAACCCAAGGACAAAGACATTTCAACTATACTTATAAACACAATTTTACCACTATACATTCTCTATACCAGAGCAAGGCCAGTTTTCACGCGCAGCGCTGAGAGATACCAAAATACATGGAGTAGTTCTTATATAGGTATCTATATTTATATTGTTAATGGAGCTTTTATTATTGTTTGTTTTCACTGGAAATGTGTTGTTAAAGATAGCCATTCTGATGGATTTGAATGTGAAAACTAAAATTACATGCGGGCAGGTCTCTTACACAGTTACGTATTTTAGGAAGAAGGTTTTGCAAAGTACCTAATGTTGTAGTTATTGTATTTTTACAAGAACTTAAAAACAGTGTAACAATACGCCTGTTATTTTATTTTGTATGAATATAACCGTATGTAGATAACCGTAGGTAATATTAACTACCCGTTCCTTCTGGATTCGGACTGGTCTAGTGGCCGCTGTTCAAATGCCAGATTGGGCGACGTGTTATTGGGTTTTCTCATCAGGGATGTTTCAGTAGTAGCCCGGACTCCCCGGAGTCTGGATTTGTGCCCGGGTGACGGCAATAGGCTCGCCTCCTATTACCTACATGGGACTTGAAACATAACTTGGCTAAATGTGGGTGTAGGTATTGTAAGGGTTGTCTGCAAAAGTCGACCTTATGTTGTGCAGGCTGGCAGAAAAATAACTGTGTTTGCATTCGAACATTGAAGCGAATTTAGAATGAGCTTTCAAATTATTTCTAATAGGATTTTTGTTTCGAAAAAGAGTGATAGTTGATGTAAACACATTCGCTTGGCTTAAAGGTAATATTTTTTTTTTTTTATAGCCCCCACAATACTTATCACAATTCCTAGGTAGGTACTATAGATACACCTTTGCCTAACCCCTCTGGGAATGTAGACGCGATGTTATGAATTCAGAATCCTAAGGCAGTGGCATCACATTGTACATTGTAGCCTCTTGGGAACTTCTCAAAAATCACAACTTTTTTCGCATCAAAAGCCTCTCCACCACCTCCTATAGTCGTCCATTAGCGGCTCGATTGACGTTCGTATCGGCTCATAATAAACCAGTAGTAGAACGACTCACGAGGCAGCCGCACGACTTTGAAAGGTAAAAACTGTTCATGTGGAAACAGCTCACGAGGCGCCATTATGGTGAGGTAGTTGGAGGGTAGGTAGGAATAGCTATGTAGCGGTATCTACAACGCCACATGCGAACGACGCGTCATACTGACGTCACGCAAAATCCTGCATCTCGCAAGCAGAGTTTACTGCGCAAATAGCATAGATACAACGGCCCGAAATAAATCGTCGGGCAGTTGCCCGCCAGACACAACACTCGTCTGGTCGGAGGATCCTCCCTTTTCTATAGAGGGTGAGTGAACTTTACACCCTGTTCCCTGTTGTTGTTGTGTTTATTGTGTGTAATAAAAGTAAATAATAAATACATTCTGTATTGGCATTTACTGGGTTAAAGAAGAGATGGGAAACTGACGCTAGAGCTAGGGTATTACCTGTATTTTGACCCAGTGACTTTTTCAAGTATAATCTATGTGGATAAACAAAGTGATAGAATGATTAGCCAAGCAAGACCAAGGGGTGTTTCGGTCCGCTATCAAGCTCAAGAGTTGAGTTAGAATACTGACATATATGTCATGTCTTTGTAATTAAACTTCACATAACTTTTGACCCTGAGCACAAAGACCATATATAGGTAGGTATGGGCAGAAATTACTTGATGCGCTGTCCGTCTCCCAAAGAAATCTTTTACAATGGTTTCTAGTGCTTCTATAATTGAGAAGATGCCTGTTAGCAAGATTGGTAGCGTTTGGTGCTCAGGGGCCTATGTCGAGCAGTGGACTACTGTAGGCTGATGATGGTGATGCAGGTGCTCAGGGGGAGTAACATCTCTTGGAGGCTCTTATATGCATAAAAATGCATAACTCACACTTTTTTCCATGGTGTAAGGTACAATTATTAAACGAAAGCCACGTTCTTCAAAAAAAATTTTTAATGCATTTTTTAACCTATAAACATGATAAAGCCATAGACTCAAGTAGGTGTGCGCTATCTCGGACCACCTGGCTTCGATTCTTTTCTACAACTTAAATATTTTGTACCAATTACAACTTTAACACCATATACAATGTAATGCGTCGCCTTTTACACCATAAAGATTACCATAATTTACATGAACATAAAGGGCTCCGTACCACTATAACTTACCGACGTGTTATCAGTACATTTTGTTCGGCGCTATCTCGGGAACTATATAAAACTAACGAACCGAGTTTGTTTAGAGATTATTTTGTGTTTGCTGTTAGTAAGTGGCGCTGTGGTATTGATGGAAAATTCATGAGCTTTGGGCAATGGATAAATAATGAAAGTTTTACACCGTAGAATTTTTGTCTGCTTTTCAATCACGGTGGCATGAAGTGAACGCTTGCTCGAGAAGGTATAGGTATAACTGTCAAAAACATACCATTGCAAATCATCTGCCTAGCCTTTTCCCAACTATGTTGGGGTCTTGGGGTCGGCTTCCAGTCTAACCGGATGCAGCTGAATACCAGTATTTTACATGGAGCGACTGCCTATCTAACCTCCACAACCCAGTTACTGGGTAATACGATACCCCTTGGTAAGACTGGTTGTCAGACTTTCGGGCTTCTGACTACCCGTAACGTCTGTCAAAGATCCACGAATGACAGCCGGGACCAACGGCTTAACGTGCTTTCCGAGGCACGGAGGGGTCTCGATATGTAAAGATGGTCACCCATCCACAGACCAACCGCGGCAAACGTAGCTTAACCTGATCGATCGACCTGTGCGGCTTTTATTATTTGGCCACGGGCCCCTCCCCCTCCTAAAACATACCATTGCAAATGATTTATTTAAATGACCACAGCAGGAAATAAGCGCAAAGTAGGATGCTATTTTACCTACCATAAAGTTGGTTTGTGAGTTGAATTGTCCGTTGAAAAGTTGCCCATTGAAAGAGGCACTTGTCTATTCTTGGCAATCAGAATGCACCTAATTCCTTGATGATTTGTCTTCTTCAGATCAGCACAAGTCTTATCTAAATTTCTAAAATAAAACTAAAACAATGCATCACATCTCTGAGTGATGCGAGAGCTTTTAGCGGCGTGTGCTCACGACGGGAGTAACTCGGTCAGTTATAGCGTTTGATGTGCCGCTTTGATTTTGTATTGGTAAGATGATATATACGTTTCAGTGCATGGCAGTGGGAATGCGGTTTTAAGTATTTTCTTGGTGATGAACACACTTATTTCAATAACTTTAAATTTTCGAGGCAGGTAATAGCATTAAGTAGGTACTTCTAACCCAGACAGGGCGGGCGAAAGACGAATAACACAAAAAAATAGCTACCCAATGACTTGGTCCAGTAGGACTGAATTAAAATTATTTTAGAAGCTCGATTGCAGTCGCTTCTTGTATTGAAGTAGGTATACCTATGCTACCGGGAAGGATAGGGAGGGGCCCGTGGCTAAATAATATCAGCCGCACATGTTGATCGATCAGGTTAAGCTACGCTTGCCGCAGTTGCTCTGTGGATGGGTGATCATCTATACATACCGAGACCTCTCCGTGCCTCGCGGTTGGTCCCGGTTGTCATTTGTGGATATTTGACAGTCGTTACGGGAAGTCAGAAGCTCGAAAGTCTGACAACCAGTCTTACCAAGGGGTATCGTATTACCCAGTAACTCCACCCCAATATAGTTGGGAAAAGGCTAGGCATATGAGATGTTATGCTACCGCAGTTTGTAAGATTGAAGGCGACCACCTCGTTCAACTTCTGAATGTGTTGACAGAGGTTCTTAGCTATTGGATCATGAGCCGTAAACACGTAACTATCAGCACTATACCTACCTCCCTAATCATCTAAGCCACATTCCAAATAAAGACAAAATCTTGTGCCAAGTCAAGACAGATAGTTCCTAGTATTAAAATCTTGACGAAATTGCATTGAAAACAACTCTCTTTGACTATGGTTTTAGTTGACATAAGTAATTCCCCATACAACCATAACATTTTTCCCCATAATCACCCATACGTTCAAAAGATTAAGAGATTACACACCCCACGATGTTCCCAATGATTTTATTACTGTATCATCTAATTACCTATATATAATGTAGATTCTTATCGGTCACACATATGGCGTGCCTGATCTATGGTAGTGATAACAGGACCACCGGCGAAGGCCTTTGATTGCCAAGTGGTGGAAGGGAGGGAGGGGTCAAGTTGAATTGGTGGTATAGTCACCAGTTTTGTGGACCTACGCTGTGTTGCAATGAGATTAGAAGACAGGGATCATGTTACTATGGACACTAGAGTCTAGTTTCAAGGATTAGTATCACACCTAAAAAGTAAGCTATGTCGGACATGAGATTAGTAACAATAAATCAAGTATCGATCCTTCTCTGTATGAAAAGAGGTTTTTGCCCTTCAGACAATATTATTGGCTGTTTATAATTAAGCATAATCAGCCTATAATGTTCCCACTGCTGGGACACAGCCTCCTCTCTGTGAGAGGGAGTGGGCCGTAATCCACCACGCAGGCCCAGTGTGGGTTGGTATCTTCAATTTAAGCGTACAACGTCTTTATCGGATGCCATTCATAGCCTTTGTAGGTATGTCATTTGTGACGTAATAAACGGTGACACTTCTGGTTTCTATGGAAAAAAAATCTGTGATTTAGCATTATCTATTGATTTAATTCATAACAATATCAGTATTTCCAACCGTCACGCTATCCCCCAGCGAGGTGAGCAGTCCACAAACCAGTGATGAGTCAGTCGTTATATTCAATTTGAACCCCACAGCAAGTCAAATAGATTACTGTACGATTATGCGTGCGCGGATCGAACACTACCCCTCTCTAATTAACTAAATGTATGTGCAGTGGACGGTACAGGACGATGTTTAAAAGTTTTTTTCAAGTTGCATAATCAGTCTTTCATTCATCCACTGCTGGGATTCAGAACTCCTTGTTTTTTTACGTTTTTCTAGTCAAAGTGTAGTGAACTACCTACCTGCCTTTTATGTTATTTGGGTGGTAAACGAGCCGGGGATCCAACTGATGGTAAGTGCTCACCTCTATACCTTTGGGCGTCTATCAATAGACGTCAGAAACATGGTGCCATATCCGAGACAAATATGAAATTGGCGGTAGAAATTACTAGACAAAATTTCAAAAAATAAAAGACTGTCGGGTTGAAACGCGGGTGACGTCAGTTCGTGGTGACTTTGGTCCGTTCAGACATTCTGCGGTTTTCGTTCGCTGTCATTCTCGTCCTTCGGTCGTTTGAGTGGATATTTACTATATCCAGCCTATATTCCTGTCACCTATCATTCTTCTACCGTTATCTCAATTTAGTTCAGAGCGCCGCAGCATTTCTCATGTCTACTAGCCGTCGGCTCTTTAATCAACCCCTTTACAACCATATCACCTTTCACACAAAATCCACTGCTTTATTAGTTTAACATAGTTTTTTTAGCTCTTTTTTTGCGTAATAGGAAGGCGCCATTATCTAGTCATACTTCAACAAAAATATTCTCAAGTATCCAGCATCCCCACTACACGTCACGTCCCATCCCTATTTGCTCTCGATACATCTCAATGGCCCTATTTAAAGACTGTCACATCCACGCATACAGATGCCGCAGAACAAACAACATCGGCAAACAGTCAGCGATCGTCAGTGTCGCAAACACGTAGATACACATATTATGTTTCCATCAATGAAGGCAAGACGTATGGAGGGAGGCAAGCGAGAACTTCCAGTATTCTCTTGTCCTTTTATTCAACTAAAGTTGGAGAAAAGCTCGTTCCATCATAGACTTCATCCATCGCATTCCATCAGGCGTGATCGAGGTCAAGAGCGGGGCCCATTCATCAATAAAAAAAAACCGGCCAAGTACGTGTCGGACCACGCACAATGAAGGGTTCCGTAGTTGGAATGAATTTATCCCAAGAACAAACTTAACATTGTAGTTGAAAAACATGTTCTCCCATACATTCCAACTGAAAATGTAAGTTTGTACGCACAATATTGAGAGATTTACCATGTTGTTTCAAGATGATTGACTTCTTATTAATTTTCCTGTAATCTATAGGTATAGAACTATTTTCCGTATTTTTTTCAAAATTTTAGGCTCAGTAGTTTCGGAGATAAGGGGGGGAATGGTAAATTTCCGTCTATTGTTTTAAATAACTTTAATACAATTTATTTTAAAATTATGAAAAAAAAATATTTGAGATCCTCACGGTAAGCCCTTTCATTTGATTTCATCACACGGTACAGATTGCGAAACTTTTTTTTAAATTGTCTATTTACCCCTCAATGATGACTTCCATTTTCAAAACTCATTTATTTACGTTACACGTCTGTGTTTGGGTCACAGAGATTCATATTTGTACCAAATTTCAACTTAATCGGTCCATAAGATTATGAGCAAATTGGCTGTGACAGACGGACAGACAGACACACGAGTGATCCTATAAGGGTTCCGTTTTTTCCTTTTGAGGTACGGAACCCTAATAAAAAAAAGTTAGAAGTATCTACCATTATGTAAGAAACTTTGAAATATGTATAGAAAATTTAAAGTTATACTGGCACAGTTCATGCACATAATTTGATATAAAACTCGAATAAACAGCTCCATGAAAATTAACTGAGAGTCGAATTTAGGTCCTCAAGATCCGCAACCACGGATGCTCTAACCCCAACGCTGTGATGACAGATGCTAGTAGAACAAACATCATCAGTAAACAGTAACGCTATACGTCGCAGAGTATCGTGTGTACAGATAAATAGGTACAACACCCTGTAGCGTGCTCGCCAGTGGTAATGGGTGAGACACACGGTTATGTAGGATGGGTGACTTGTTGCGTGATTGTAATATTTTTTGTATATCAGTTTTTTCACTGGCATATCTTGAATTCTGTGTTACCAATAAAAAGCCGAATTAATTGATTGAACGCTTACCTTTTTACACGTCACCTACATATCAAAACAAAATTAAGTATTGTGGAATACTTAGGTGTATGTTGGCAAGCTAGACTCAAAAATTGCTAGGACTTCAAATTGAAGGTTCCATCAGAGACGAGGAACTAAGAACGGCTGAACGAAGAACTTAGCCACTCCAAAAGTGATAAAGTTATTGTGTAGCTCAATTTTAGCAGCGTCTGTTACAAAAATATTTCTTTTCATGTATTTAACACAACAGGACAATGAATATAATAATAACATTGCTCCAACCATTTTTACCTGTCCTAGCTTTCCTCTCAAACTCAAAGCATTTATTTCAAATAAACCAATAACAGGCACTTTTGAATTGTCAAGGGGTCGGTCAATCAGATAGATGAAGCTCGTCGCCAATTCAAAAGTGTAGTAGGTACCTATGGAGAAGAACGAGCAAGATACTCCACGGATACTCTTTTACAAAAATTGTTACAAAATATGTGTTACATCGTTCATGTTAAAATAATATGTAGGTTCATGTGAGAACGATGTAGAAAGAGAGTCGAGCGTCAGTAATATAATAGATAAACACAAAAAAAAAAAACAATTAAAATAACCTCTCCAACTCAATTCCGCACTATACAACATTATGTTTAGTATATGCGAAACCTGAATATAGTTTGTTCAGAATAAGTAACTGAATCGATTTCAATAATTTTTACACCATGTTATATTTTGTCCCAAAAATATTTATTCACTAGTTAATTACAATGAAAGCGCCGTACAGTTAGGTACCTACTGCCAAACTATTATCAATGAGCGTACGATGCTGGAGGAGCATAAAACATGGTCACCTCAAGCCGCGCCGCGTGATGAGCATGTTTTTGAACGGACAACCAGGTAACATAACAAGCTTATAACTTTGTGATTTCTCATGATACAGTTTTGAAATTTTGTACATAGATTCTTTACATAAAAATACAAGACACGTGTTTCGGGTTTCGCATATACTAAAAATAATGTTGTATAACATTTACTCGCCGTCCTACTTCCCTTTATAAAACATAGAGCCCACCTGGCCTCCCTACTCCCCTGGACAATCACAATTATATGAAGATTAACTTCTGCTGGCACGTCACTGCGTACATTATGACGAGGTGTGGCGTGATTACTGCTTGTTAGTTAGTCACTTTCTGATGGTCACGATATGGACAGGAGCAGGAAATTGGAAAATAACGCTAAAAGTTCAGGGGATTTTAGAAAAATGTACTTTCTGGTCTGTATGTTTAGTGTCGGTACGATCTAGCTCTTCATGTCGTTTTATATAATAAAAATAAATAAAATCAACCTTTATTGCTGGTTCTACAATGTTTTTAAAACTTTTTTTTTATATTATACTTATTTAGAATTATTTTCTTAGAAATATCGGTGTTCGGTGCACCGTGCACTCTTTTAAACCCCAACCCCGTGTATTTTTGAGTGGTTCCTGACAACTAAATATGCTTATCTATTGGGTTACACCCAGGCTAGTGCCCTAAGCAATTATGTAATGTACCTACTGAAGAAAACCAGCAGCGATCTTCTTCTTGAAACATTTGAGAATGAAATAAGTCAGACATCCTAAAATGTAACGTCCTCTAAGGAAACATACAAAAGAAAATGTTACCTACATAATAATTAATCCCCAAAAATTCACACAATTCAAGAGTGCGTTACGCCGGGTCCCTCACTGTGGGTAGGTGCTCTCACGAGGGAGAGGGCGGTAAAAGCATATTTATGTTAGTTCCTGATTGACGATGATGGCTTCCCCTTGGTTAGAGCCGGCGCGGGGAGGATACGGCGAATAAAGGAGAACATTTTGTTTATAAAGATTTTTATGTCCAAGCGTAAGGTATTTTACTGCGTTGAATAGACATATAGATAAAACTTTTGTATTTTTTGTTGGCAAATGGTCTCAGATCGACCGGTGGTTTAGTGTCATCGTGTTAGGTGCACTCCGTTGACACAAAAAACACTTTTGTTTTTACTAGAGCAATAGGGTTTCCACCCTAAATCATAAAAAAAAAAATACTGCAAAACATAACTGGCGTACTGTGCGTATATATGCTACGTTCCACCGGGAGTTACAGTCGTGATTTTATGTAAATACTAGCTGCGCCCCGCGGTTTCACCCGCGTAAGTTTTGGTTTAGGGGGATGAAAAATAGATGTTGGCCGACTCTCATAGATACCGGATAAGCACAAAAAATTTCATCAAAATCGGTCAAGCCGTTTCGGAGGAGTATGGCAACGAAAACTGTGACACGAGAATTTTATATATTAGATAACCCAGTAAAAGCGGATTGTTTTTGTTGCGCATAGTTGAAACAAAACTTCTTAATCTTGAATTTTCTTTACCCTTGGATATCTTTTACATAAAATGTCAGTCTACTTTTAAAAAGATTAGGCTTGCTGCGCTTAAATTGTGTCAACGACCATCGTAAAATTTACTGATGGTAAAACACCACTTCTGCTGAAAATTAAATTAGGTTTTTCCAAAGAATTACAGATAAAAATTCTTTGAACAAAATATTTTCTAAACGTAACAAACAATTCGTCGTACACAAGCGGCACGTGGCTCACTTAACGCACTCAGATTTTCTACAGGGGACATTATGGCAACATTTTACATCTGCAATGTATGAGAATGAGTGTATGAATATATCTAACTGTACTTATTCAAGTAGGAGAAATTTAGGTATGTGACAGTTTTTTCGTGAAACAATGGAAATGAAAAATTAATTTAGAATCTGTAACTACTATTTCGAACTTAAATTGGATTCATAATTTAACTGCTATGCTGATGGCTATGACTCTTAATGAAAAGGTGGATTGGTGATCGCAGCTTTTTCTATGCTAATTTTATAAAGAGGTTTCTTTGTCAGTTTGTACGGGTATCTAATCTCCGGAACTACCTGCCAGATTTAAAAAATGTTTTTGAATTTGATAGCCTAATTCTTGACGAAGGCTATAGGCATTTTAAATCACGCATTGAAAAAAAAATCAGAAACGAACGCTGAGCAAAAACGAAGTAATAGCGCAGGCAGCCGATGCGATGCGAAGGGTTGGGTTTGGAGAACAAGAAATTTCACGCGGACGAAGTCGCGAGCAGAAACTAGTTGTTAGATAAAAGCAGATGATGGTGATAGTGACTGGGTAGTAATCTTGCACACTTACCTAAGTAGATACATGTATAGATAATTTTAACATAAATGATGTTACCAATAATTATTTTGTAACAATATTTCGATTTCAAGTAAAAGAGGGACCGTGGGTCGAGTTTCTTGCCCGTTCTGCTCCAAAGGAACCTATTACGCTTTGGAATGGGCAACTGGCTTCATATTTGTGACAAATCAAAATTGTATGTAAATAGTTAAATTAAAACAATTAATGCTTTGTGTTTGTAGCCTTCAAATTAAAGTCAAATAATTTAGGTACTTCAATGAGACTATTATTTATTTGAACTTTTGATGCTCATCAACTAAAGATGCCGCTTGTCTTTAAGATGTAGTCTATGAGCAGGCAAGCGGATATTTTATTTTATTTATTTTTTATTTGGAATGCGTTTGCTCTTGACTCTAGTCTAGGTCAGAGGTGACAGAGACAAGGTAGCCAATATTTAACATAGAACTCATCATCTGCCTGCCTTTTGTCAACTATGCTGGGGTCGGCTTCCTGTCTAACCGAATGCAGCTGAATTTTACACGAAATGAATTACTGAAACTCAACTCCATAACAATTACTGGGTAGCGTATGATAGGTACCCCTTGGCAAGACTATTCGTCAGGCTTTTAAGCGTCTGACTACCCGTAACGCATGTCAAAGATCTACCAATGACAGCTAGAATAGATGGTCACCCATCAATGGACTATCCTTCACAAAACGTTGCTTAACCTTAAAGATTGACCCGTGCCATTGTTAATATACAACATAAATGATTTTATTTTTGTAAGTAGGTTTGCAGAAACACTTTTACACGTCAATAAAGCATAGCACTGATATATTTTCACGTTGTAGCACTAAACACAGAGTATTTATTATAAACTCGCACAACAAGCAATGAAGGGTTGAATCGTAACCAGGCAATTAGCTAATGGCGATCTAATTCGGCAGTGAAGGGTTAACATTGACAAAACAACAACCTAATTATTTAGATTGGTCTTTTATACCATGTTTATACCCGACAGCCATAATTTAGTAATAACTGGTAGGTAATGTCTATGATCTGTGTATCAAAGAGAAACTGCGTGTATTTTATTATTTGTCTATTACAAAGCAGACCTTTGTAATCAAACGTGGGCTCTAATTTTCAAAAAAATTACAAAGAAAAAGCAGAACAAAAGGTTGTATGCAAAAGATCGCTGTTATGCTATGTAATGTTAAAAGTTTTTAATTGTATTCAAAAGTATTATATCTAAGTTTTCATTTGTGTTCATATAGATCGACAAAAAGTATGGAACATGGTGTTTTTTTCTCTATTTCATGTTTGGCCAAATGGTAGGTACATACTGTAAAGGTTGTCTACTAAAGTCGACCTGATGTAGTGCGGGCTGGCAATAAAATAACTCTGGTTGCATTCGAACAGTCAAGCGAGTTCAGAATGAGGTGTCACATATTTGTAAAAGTCCATGCATATTTGTATTAGGTTTTTGTTTGTAAGAAAACAGTGATAAAATAAAATAGCGGGAGTGATTTAAAGTATAGTTACACGTTCGCTTGCAATAAACGTAGAGAAATCATAACGTCGTTGTTTGATATCTTACAGTACCAGTTTTCTGGTTTAGGGTAAAACAATAATAATATTGTATTTATTTATTTAGGATCTCTAATAGGTAAAAGATCAATCAATCAATCAACCAATATCTTTATTGTGGATCATAGGTAGGTACATACATAATACAGGTCTTAAATAATTAAATTGTGATCAACTATGTCCCGCCCTTAGGGCATACCTACAATAGTTAGGTACATATAAATTAAATTAAATTTACTTACATTATTGTTACAAATTATTAAGAAGTCGCATAAAAAAAAAAAGATACACCAAACATGAATCATAAAAATGGACAGCATTAGGTATGTTGTTGTAGATAATTATATACTTACAATATGTTTACATTTAACACGCATTTTTATGAAAAATGGTACCTATCAAACAAATAAATAATATTGAAGACTTAACACTTGGCAGATTTGAACTGGACTTCCACTGGCAAATAGCTGATTTTATAGAAGGTAACTTAGGTTACTTTTATTTTAGAAAAAGCATTAGGGTTCCGCCCAAAAAAATTGAACCCATGAACTTCAATTCGTTTTTCGACATCCACGCGAACGAAGTCGCGGGCACAGCTAGTGTATAGACGAGACGCCAGCACATCAAGCTACTACAATCTGTCAAATTTATTTAATAGGTTTTCAACTTTATCCATGGATAAAGTTGAAAACCTATTAAATAAATTTGACAGATTTGATTTGAACTTTGAACCTTAAACCTCATGAGGTTTAAGGTTCAAAGTTGATTGGGAAAATTTGACAGTTTCGGGTAGCTTGATGTGCTGGCGTCTGTACATCATTACCCTTCCATTCCACCATTGATCATCAATCGACCTCATCACACTAATGCATGACAAATACATAATAACAGGAGGTCGCAGATCAAACAATATGGCCGTATGACCCCGCACTGTAGAATACTGTCGATAATGAGGGACCATCATTAATATTATGTCACGGTATATGATTGATTGGGTGTCACAGTGGTCCCCACCTTTTTTTTGATGTTAGTACTAAAATTGATGGTTAACTAGTTCGATGAACGGATCGTGTTATAAATTACTGTTTTAAAAGTATAATGTTATGCATACATAACATACATACATAATCAGCCTATAATGTTCCCACTGCTGGGACACAGGCCTCCTCTCTGTGAGAGGGAGTGGGCCGTAATCCACCACGCGGGCCCAGTGCGGTTTGGTAGATGTCACATGTCTTAGAATTTTTGGTTCTAGGACATGCCAGTTTCCTCACGTTGTTTTCCTTCACCGTTTGGAAAGCAATGGTGATGAAATTATTTAGACAAAGTAAAGCGCCTGTCTGGGTTCGAACCTACGACCTACAACTCGTTATATATAACTGCTCTTACTGCTCATAACTGCTCTCACTGTCATGAATTTCTGCAAAGTATTATTATTACTACTAAGTACTTTCTTTATTGGATTTGTCTGAGATAAAGTCTGCAGACATGACAAATTGAAGTAGGTAATCGAAAATGTCCATTTATACTTTAGTTACCATATTCACCTAAAACACAACAACACAACAACAATTACAATTACCCCACAATACAATTACTATTTACTACTTCCCCAGAAAAAGATTATAAAAAAAAAAGATTATTCGCCTTTCTAGTTTCACCTTAAATCACCAATCACCAGTCACCAATCTCTAATCTCAAGCTTCCCTGACAAATCAAGACCCAATATTCATACAAATCATAAAAAATATCGCAGCAATCATCTGCCATTGTCGTAGCTATCCATACGGTGTTCCACGCGCCAGTGCCCGTCATTGTCCCGGTGGTAATCGACAAGATTGCTGGCTCAGAGACAATGAGAGATGAACGGCCTATTTTTTTGTCGTTTATATCGGGAATTGGAATGACAAAGTTATTTTGTGATCTTTTCCGAGTGTTTTGTTTTACAGATCGTGGATTTAATGTAGGTAGTGCTGGACTGACTTAAAATGTGTTCTGGTGGGTGGTTGGTGTAAATACTTGAGATGCGTTGGGCGATATTGAATTATTGTTGCCACAAACTTTCAGTTTTCCCAGAATGAAAATTAAAGAACTGTTAATATTGACCTGAAAGATCCTGGCATTTTCGCTTACAAGTGTCAAACGACTGACCCAGTAACACCAGCATGTCGATTTTGTAAAAATCTCACCGTGAAAACTTGCGTGGAGTGAGCTGTCATTCCATCTGATGCTATAGGGATTGACACTAATGACAGCCCACTCCACGCTCACTCCACCTAAGTTTTCACGGTGAGATGGTTACAGAATCGCACTACAGGTCAGAATCAAAATAAAGAATAGAAAACGACTGGGTACCAGACCAGACTGGACCAGAGTCAAAACCAAATCAAACTTCTGTTAAAAATTACTGATCAGTCTAAAACTCTGGCAATACAATAAAATGCACGCATAAAAAACCAAATGAAAGTCAAAACAGCCAGCATCCACTATTCAATATTAACACAGGGTGGTATTTATATTGACACTATCACGCTCCGCTGTGCGGGGGTGGGCAGTGACGCGTGTAGACGCGCCGATTAGTACCAATTGTGACGACCTGAGCACTAGCATGGTAAGTGATTGGACGAGACTAATAAAAAAACACAACTGAAAAAGAAATCTAAAATATTAATTATTGGTATTTGGTTTTTTACCCGACGACGCGAGAAAGAGGGTTATGTTTTTCGAGTGTATGTATGTATGTATTACCATCCATGATTTTTATGAGATAAACATTTCATGTGACGAATGAACTAAAAAAATGTCTAAATACTTATTTGAATTGCTGTAGGTAGTAGATAGTAGAGCTCTTTGTATAGGAGCTCCTCAGGGGTATAACTAGGCTATTACTGTCGCCAACATCGTTGCTGTGTACCAGTTTGAAGGATGTAGGTCCTGGTGTACCTAATTCCAGGCACATTAGACATTTTAGTTTTATCTTCGGGATAACAACGCACCTGCAATACCCCTGATATTTCTATCCTGCTGCATAACTTAACGCTCCAAAATAATGTAGGTACCTACAGTAATAATTCACAGTTGGCTACCGGAGCGTATATCTATGCATTAGTGTCACATCTCGCGTACGTAGGTACCATATTCCGCGGCCCGGTATAAAACCCCATACCTACTTACTATTTGTCATGACGGCCAGATGGTTGAGGTTTCAAATTCAGGCAAGTACCAATGTAACTTTTCAAAACATATGTACTTTCTGAGTTTATTTTGAAGATTACTGACATCAGTGAAGGAAAAACAGCTAACTCGGAAATCACCAACCCGTCTTGAGTAAGCGAGGTGATCAATGCTCGTGCCTTCTCTGTATGAGAAGAGGCATTTGCCCAGCAGTGGGACAATAGGAGGCTGGTACTATTATTCTGTAATTTTGCTACCATTCATATTGGTCTAATAACAACGGCCTACTGCAGGCCAAAGCTTTATTTTCATATAGAGAAGGAATCGGTAGATATAAGAAGGTATTGGTGACTGCGAGCTGATGATTGCAGGCGCATTAAACTCCAGCGGGGTAATTGTGTAACACACTATCAGAGCAATGGGTTTAATTTTGACACTTCAACAACATTCATTGCGTTATTTACGTTGTTTAGCAGACACATTTTTCAAACTAAGAAGAATTGGATTAGCAATATCTTTCAAAATGATTCAGATTGAGATTGATAACGTGGTACGCAACTAGGTTGCTAGTTTTCTTACCATAATGTTTTCTGTGACAAAATTCAAAATGTTACTTGCTTGGTTTCCACTATGAGAAGATATTCATACCAGATCTGCGATATCCTAGCTCACTCAGTTAGCCATGGGTCAGCTTGCGAGAATAGCGTAGCGTAGCGTAAGAAAAGGAGAACAAGTAAAAGAGATATCAATCCAATTGGCAAGCTCATGAACTAATCATAAAAACACAAAAAGATATCGTGCTCTTTTGCCAATGTAGACCTAATTAACAATTACCACCCTCACGTTAGATGGCATGATGCTCCTAATTATCACAGAGCGACAGTTGCAGGCTCAATGGCGCGTGCAAGCTATCACACCGCCATATGGTGCGGGGGTCAGCAGTCATGTTGATAGGGTACCAGTGGTGCTGTTTTATAGATTAGGATGCTAATGATGTGTGATTGGTTTTGATAATGACGTGATCACTCGATTACCCATTGAAATTAACAAGGCACTGACCAAAAAATCATGAAGATATTTTATTTTGGACAGTCTTAAGAAGTGGAGGATGAAATGTGGGTAGGTACATCGCTGCCAAACCTAGTCAAAGGGCATTGGTGGAATCAGGTCTTGAAGCTCCTGCACACACTCTCCGAAATTCTGTACAAAACAGACAGACAAGGTGACATTACGCCGATGAGTCTGGCTGTGAATCCAAGCCCCCAGCGCCTTCACTTTAGTTAGCCTTTCCGTTATTTGTCAGTTACTGACATTTCTATAGATACTGGCAGCACGACCAACAATATACCTAGGTATCCCTTGTCTGCCTTTGATCTCATCTTCAGTTGTATAGTGCTAAATCTTCAACATACGTACCTACTCACATTCACCATAAACTCAACGCCTATAAATACCTATAAAAACCCAGCCAAACGCGAACAAGATATTTTGGGGGCATTTTCCTCAACTTGTCCGTTGTATATGTAGGTATAGCGATGTATTAGCGCTGTATAGCATCGATGCAGCGCTTTTAATCCTCTTAATGGAAGCGGGGTTGAAAAGGGAACAAAGAATGTCATGGAGACGGACAAAAAATAAGGAAGGGAGGTAAATATTGGCTCTCCTTGCATTGCACGTAATGCACGTATCTGATCTACAGGCGGTGGAAACCGCCTCACCTCACTTTGTCATGAGGTTTAATTTGCCAACTTATACTCATAGAATAAACTGGTCTTAAAAATTATACCTTGCTGATGTCACTTTTCTGGGTAGTCAGCCTCGCTCCCATCTTTGCTATTGAATTAAATTTTACGACCACTGCCATCATTTATTAGCTTTATAGTCGACAATGGAGAATAAGAAAAATATTCCTGCTGGCTGATAGACATAAACCCATTTTTTCCTAGGTGTAAAAAAGGAATGTCTCTTATGAGGGACTCTTAAGGGACTCTTAAGACTCTTCTACTAGCGTTGTTGGAATTTGGTACGGTGTTACTCGTTTCACCTACTTAAATAAACCAGGATACTTTGTCCTGTTGTTGTGTGTGTGCCAAAAATCTTCCATAATAATTCATCAGCATTTCATTCCTATTTGTCGTCTCCACCGCCTCTCCTGTTCGCTTCAAGTGGCATGGCCCATGTTTTGTTTCGGTAGCTCGGCGGGTGCCGCTGCCCGTGGGCTGGCGCGATGGCGTGGCGATGGCGACACTTACTTGTTCTGCCACCCTTATATTTTTATGTTACTACTATGGAATTCTTATTTAGAGATCATTTTATTGTTGAGGGTGTTTGGTAAAGAAAAGAAAGATTTTTTTTTATTCTGCACAAACAAAACGCACATTACATGTTTCAACAGTGAGTACCTACGTAGGTAACTCACATGATTATGCGCTCTAGTTTCGGATATTGGCACCTCATATTGGCACAATATAGGTACCTATATATATATAATAGAACCAAAATATGCGGAAAAATGACATTTTTTATTCTGTAAAAATAGCATATCAGAATCACTTTTGCATGTAAAAAAAATTAAGTTAGATGAGGTCGGCGTTTCCTATCTGACTACTCTGAGAAGAAAGGCCGAAACAAACTCAGAGGCCACAGTCTCTTTTAAAGTCCAGACATAATCTTGGTCAGATCATAAGAAGACCATGTAGGATGTCTGAAATGGTCTATTGAGGAAAGTACCACACAGATTTGAGTGGACCTGTTCAGTTAGTGCAAGCATTTGTCAGTAATCGTGTAGCTCATCTCAAAGTCTGTTCCAAAACTACATAGTTCGGTGATTCCACAACGAAAAGCTTTAATTAAAACTGAATTTACGTTTCAACCACATCCAGTGTGAATTTCCGTCATGCCAAGGGATGGGCCTTTGAACAAGCCTAGTTTGGTAGTTCAAAAAAATTGGAACGACCTTAATCTTTGAAATTGGTTTCGTACCTACAGTTCAGTAGTTTAGATTGTGCAAGGTACTCGTAACATACTATGGATCTCTTTTTCTGAAAGGCCAGCCCTGATGTTGTAAAGTGACAAGGTTCGTTTATAAACTCCTTACAATAAATAAAAATTTAATTTGCCGTAGCCAGCCAAAAAGTCACATAAGTCCATGCTAGAATAATCCCTTTATATTAATCATCAATATAATGTTTGTATTGTCTAAACCCATTCTAAAAACAATCAAATTGGAGAGCAGTTCAAATGCTAATACATAGCTTCGGCGGCGCCCTCTGCTTGCGGAAATGAACGGCAATTTGAATGCTATTACTTCCGGCGTCAGTGTTTGACCTCTTCACTTAATATTGGGAGGCTGAGTTTAAAGATATTGGATTCTAAACCTCATCTGAATGTGTTTGCGATGTGCTTAAAGTTTTGATATTGGGAGTTGAATTGGGTTCTCGAGAATAGGTGCTGCTTCGTAACTTTACCAATGTTCCAAACATTGGAGCATAAAGACCTCATAAAGATGGGCACAATGAATCGTTATAAAACTACTTTTGCATAGCTATTCACAACCATTCGATACGCTCCCGGACCGTATCGAATAACAATCAATGTTATCGTAGGAGTCCTTTAAACTAGGTTCTAAACAACACTTGACATACAGACGTCACGCCGCTATCGGGGTAGCTACTGGCACTAGCGGCTCTCACATCAAAGAGACGTACCTACCTATCTTATGACATTTATATACCTAGTATTCAAAGCACATGTTCATTGTTCAGTAGTGGACATCTACTGGCTTTTATCCATAGATCAACTGATCAACTCATGCTAAACCACCACCATAATAATATTTTCGCCAACGACAGCCCGATTTTATGTCCAGGGAAATCTCTTTTCATTCCAAGGTTGCCTAGAAGAAATCACAAAAGCGCTAAGGCCGCCCATTGTATATTTTGTAGTCATTAATGTATTTTTTATGCTATGTATAAATAAATAATAATAAACAATTTAAACCAAAATGCTATAGAAAATCGTTCGAATTAGCGTTACATTTAGGTCACGCGTTCTTGATATAGTTGTCTCTGACCATATTAAAGTAACTGCTTTCCCATCCACAACCATAGATCAAAACCCACCTACCTAAGTTCAAAACAACACTTGACGCACAGGCGCTACGCACAGACGTCACGCCGCTATCAGCCACTAGGCGGCTCTCACATCAAAGAGACGTCTGCCTGATAAGTACATCTCGAGGACTACACAAATACATTCAAGTATTTTTAGCTACCGAGCGAGTGGTGTGGTTGTACACTGTGGTATTTTTATGGGTGTTGTGGTTGGTGGAATTATAATTTATGTTTGTGAGTAATTTGAGGTTAAAATGGTAAGGCCTGAGTTCACCAACATTCTAACCATCGGTTAGGTATTTAAACAGTTGATTTCCTTAGGAAATTTGACATAAATCAACTGTTTAAATACCTAACCGATGGTTAGAATGTTGGTGAACTCAGGCCTAAGGCTGGTAAAAGGTTTCAATATAATCTATTATACCTTTAACCGTCGGTTGTCATTCACAACACTTAATAAGTCTGAATTTGATTTTCAGTTTCTAATCTATAAATAATAACAGCCGCACGGATCGTTCTTCAAGGTTAAGCAACGCTTAACGAGACCCCTCCCTGCCTTTAGTCCCAGTTGTCATTTGTAAATCTTTAACAGTGGTTACAGGTAGTCGGAAGCTCTAAAGTCTGACAACCTGTCTTACCAAGGGGTATCGTCTATCCAGTAACTGGGTTGTGGGCAGTCGCTCCATGTAAAATATTGGTATTCAGCTGCATCCGGTTAGACTGGAAGCCGACCCCAACATAGTTTGGAAAAGGTGAGTTTCTAGTCTCCTTTTTTCAAGGTAAACTGGTGGCCCACCTAACTTAAAGCGGATATGGTTACCGCCGTCTGGCAAAACCCACCGGTTTGCTTAAAGGTGCCCACCACCATTTAGTGATTCACCGCTAACGGCAGAAATGGCTACGGTAGTAGGTAATTCTTCTCCTAGTAAGTAAACTCAAGCTCTTCTTCTCCTAAAAGTCACCAAACAAAAAAGGTAGGTAGGTACTTATAAGAAAGTTTTTGCTTGATTTTGAAGTAGTGATAATATTTATGAAAACTGACCCTACATATTTTTTATTTTATTTATTTATTTGGGATCTTCAACAAAGGATACACATATATAATCAACAATAATAAAATAATATAAAACACACACTAGGTAAATAGGTAAACAGAATAAGTATACTTAAATAAAATGTATGATCTTGCGGATTTATGATGTTACGATATTATCCATATAAAACAATAATTATTATGATTTACATGCAGGAAGAGAAAAGGAGCAAGATTATAAAATAGAAAACTTTTATTTCAGACAGGAGTCCATAGCGTTAGTACCTACCTAACAATTCTTGTGTTTAGGAATGACAGCTTATGTGTTACTTAAATGCCTGAAATTGGTGTCTTTTTGTTTTTTCGGGGCCATCAATCAAATTTTGTTTTTTTAGTAAGAATAGTGTAAAAACGAAACTTATTTGACAGGCATACCTATCTCTAAACGCAATCCGAGATGAGTTACTAAGAAGTGTCATTTTACTGCAGCTAATTAAAAGTCGGAGTAGGTATAGGTCATCACGCCACCTCTTCCTGGGCCGGCCTCGGCGGCGCCGTCCGTCCAGTTTAACATAGAAAATTCAGCGTAGAGCCACCTCCGACAACGAAAGAACCAAAAGACTATTACGATCATTACAGAATAATTATTATGGGCTTTCCAGCAACAGATGGAACATCTTAGCCGATCTAATTCAATTAGGAGTCTGAGGTAACAATATTCAATCTTTCATCATAACTCAAAATTGACTACAGTTCAGAAATTACAACTTACACAGAACAACAAATGCCTGAAACACTCAGCTAATATCAATACAACAATAACTCAAATCCCGGAGAAAACAGAATCGAAACAAACAAATCAGAATCCACTTAAATTCCAACAAAAATACTCTCTAAGAGCTCACTATTATTTATTTCGAGTAATATTTCGATGTTAAAAGCTAAATGTGAACCGACGAAAGATCTACTTAGAAAATTACGCCCGTCGATACATTTATCATTTATAAACTACTAGCTGCGCCCTGCGGTTTCACCTGCATTAGTTTCTTGTGGGAATATCGGGATAAAAACTATCCTACGTCCTTTCCCGGGATTCAAACTATCTCTATACCAAATTTCATCTAAATCGGTTCAGCGTTTTAAGCGTGAAGAGGTAACAAACAGACAGACAGACACACTTTCGCATTTTATAATATTATTGTATGGATCCCCGCCCCTGCTTCGCACAGTTTTTACAACTCGACAAAACATGGAGATTTCTATTTTATTATGTAATTTAATAGTCATGTTTTTACACACATAACCTAGCGGAATAAATTCTGTAGATGATGGTGAAAATCGGATCAAAATCCTTTGCGAAGCTTAGAAGAAGACCGCGGTCACACAAACAGACACGAAAAGCGACTTTAATTTATAATATGTAAAGATATAGAATAAACATTTTTGGACTTTTTCCTTGCGCACGCGTCGCGCGGACAGCCAATGGGAGCGCGCGGTGGAGTTTCAAAGCGGGGGGCGTGGTCTAAGGTATGCTGATCGGGTTCAAGATTATTTGGTGCACCGTCATGATTTCTGGGAAGCTGTTGTCAAAATATTGAGGGCTCCGCGTGAGGAGAAGGGAATTCGGCCTTGTACTGTGGTCTGTGACACTGCGTCTTTTTTTTCGTTTAATTCGAATAGTTTGGTCTTATGGCCAGTTTTGCAACCTATTATAGGGTACCAATTGTTACAGATCTTTGAACTCCCAAATTACTAATGACTAATGGTTGAACTTTACCAACAAAAATTTACTTACATTAATGGGAACTGTGGTTAAGCAGATACATATAAAATAATGAATTATAAGTAGACGGAGATGTTTGTGCTACAAAAGGCGCTTAGTAATGATTGTTACTTTTGATTGGACAAGCTATTTAGATCTGGCAAAATAAAGTTGCTAACCATAGACTTATAAGAAAAGATGGACTCCGCGCCACGCATATCGAAAGTGAAGCACAGTAAGTTTGTTTGTACAAACACGCCTCACGCTCACATATTTACATCATAGTATGCCGACCGGCCGCCATTACCTACGTGACACGACAGCGTCAATCGTCAATCACGCACACATATATCGGTACGGTGCTTCACTTTCGATATGCGTGGCGTGGAGTCCATCTTTTTTTATAAGTCTATGTTGCTAACCTTGAAATTCTCGTGTAGAGTCAACGAATAGGTATGTTAGCATAATATTGTGTGGCTGTAAGACTGCAATGGCCACTTATATAATTCTACTGTTCAACAGAATCCATATTCAGTTCAAAATATAACCTTTGTAAACACAAGTATTGAAAGATCGAAATGCAAATGTATTCCATTCAAGTAAAGTCTAAAATCGGATAAAGAGATTTTTTTAAACTGTCTTACTAGGTACCTACTTACCTATATTGTATGAATTTGTAGCAGGTATATGTGTTTTAGTTTTCTGAAGTCAAAATTGATTTCCTTTTATAAATTAGCCGTTTCAACTTATATGGTAAAAGGTGACGTGTTCGAAAATGTATTAGCTTTTTGTTTAGTAATGTATCAAGGACACAAAGGTGACTGTCAAAGATGTTAGAATCGTGAATAATAAGTTATTTGAAGGTAAAAGGATGTTCGTGATGAATTTATGTTGTGGAGAGTTGATAAAGTGAACAGTCTACGTTCATCATGCAGGGATGATTCAAAGATTCTTTGCACTTTTCAGGGGTTCACCATTTACCATACACTCTTATAGTAAGTCTATAATCCCAAGGGTCAGGCGATTTTGTGCGGTCATTGTTAAGAGCAAAAAGTATATGTGACTTTGATTTGCCCTGCACGTCAACTGCCCTACCAATGATTGTAGTAGGCCCCTGAGGTTTCAATCTGAGCCCTAATTGCCAGGCAAATGTAACAATGTGACTTAACACACAACACAATGTGACTTAAGTTTCATTAAACTTAGGGACGGAGAAAATACTTACTTTTCTTACGGCATCGAGAGGACCGATGAATCGCATGTCAGTAGAAAATTGCCGAACATTGTCGTGTTACTAGGTGTAAAACGGGTCTTACAATAAGCCAAAACAAACTACTTTAAAGCTACTGTTTATTTAATCTTACATCGATATCAATGTGTATCTATCTCTTTACTAAAACTACCTCTTTACTAAAACATGAACCTCACACGCCACGTCTGTACAGCATGAAGGATCTGACCTTTGCATTAAACCTTTGTAGCAACCTTATCGTACATTTAACAACGCTAACTCACGATAAAAAACGGTAATTACTACATTAACTTGTTTCACACAAAAAAGAAAGCAAGGAAACGTTTAAAAACTTTATCATCTGTCAAATCTGACGTTTCGGCGGCCATTGTGAAGCATTACTGGCCAATAGCGGCGCCCGCTTTGAATTTAGAATGTTTTCTTTTTCGAATTCAACTGTCCATTGTTTTCGGTTTGTATCTTTTTAACGATCTATTTTTAGCTGTGTTAGGAATTTATTCCTACTGATTGTGTATATTTCAGTTGTGTTTGTAGATAATATTATGAATACTGCGTGAGAATAAGATCCTAGAAAAAGCAAGGGCAATGTTATGTGCAAGTACTTTTACTAGCACTCATGCCCTTTAAACTGGAATACAGCAACTTTGCTCGGTTCGTTGCGTTGTTGAGGTCGGTCAGTGGATGGGTGACCATCCACTACATATCGATACCTACCCTTCCGTGCCTCGAAAAACACTTTAAGCAGTTGGTTCCGGCTGTCATTCCTAGATCAGTTTCGACAGCCATTAAGGGTAGTCAGAAGCCCGAAAGCCTGAGAACCAGTCTTGCCAAAGGGTATCGTGTTACCCAGTAACTGGGTTGTAGATGTCAGATAGGCAGTCGCTCCATGTAAAACATTGGTATTCAGCTGCATCCGGTTAGACTGGAAGCCGACCCCAGCATAGGTAGTTGGGAAAAGGTTTGGCAGATTGATTTTGACAGCAATGCTGCCTGGCACTAGATATAGCCATAGTGTTTCTTGTTCCCCAGATGACGAGACCTTCCACAAGGGAGCTATACACTACATTTTTATAGACAACTTTTCAAAGGTCATCAAATTTTTACTTATCCTCAAAGTCGGTCCCTTTACGGGCCTACTCAACTACAAAGAATATACACATTTTCCCATTAGGCCAATTTCATCAAAATCACTACTATTACACCAAAAATACGTCAATATTTTACTAAAATAAAATGGAAAAAAAAATCCTCATTCACATTTGATGTTACAAAATTAGCCATCGGGACGAAAATAGGTCTAATTTAGAGTTGAAAAGTATTGTGAGGGCTAAAAGCTTTTTATGCCATCTCACCCTTCAGAGGAAATACGGGGCAATTTAAAATCGTGAGTACAGTCGGACACAGTATACTACCTTGGGGCATTCCATACTTTTTATAACATTATTTTGTACGTAATGCTTCCTGGTAGCATCTGGATGAGAGTAGCACAGAACCGGGTTGAACGGCGTGCAACTGAAGAGGCCTATGTCCAGCAGTGGACTGCTGGAGGCTGGTGATGATGATTGCTTCATCTACCTTTGTGAACCTACCTACGTAGGTTTCTAATAACATAAAACGTTGTTTTGTTGCTTCCATTCAGGAATAGATCATTTTACGTTTTTTGTAAAATGTGAAATACGAGTACCTACAACCAATAACAATATTTTGAAGAGCTACACCCAATACTATATACGCAAATTATGAGACAATTTTTAAAAACCGACTCTCAAAAACTTAATCAAATATTTTCGTCCGACTGTACATCCTCACCCTTGATGCGGCCGACAATATTTTGACAGCCGATTTTTGGGGTCCCGCGCGTCAAGTTAAAAGCTTTTTTTGAGAAACAGCGGCAAAAACATACACACTACAGTTTTGCATAAGACGAGTTGCAAGATTTTTTGTACTGATAGAGGAAATTGGCTCTTGACTGTTTAAATGGCCCTTGGCATTATGTGGAACATTTTTGTGAATTTGTATCATCATGTCCGGTTGCGTATGTGAAATTGGCCTTAAGTACACTACTTATATTATTTAATCACCACTGCTCTCAAGACGGTGAAGGAAAACATCGTGAGGAAACCGACATGTCTTAGTAACAGAAGTTCGAAGGCATGTTACATCCGCCAATCCGCGTTGGGCCTGCGTGGTGCATTATAGCCCCCTCCTTCTCACAGAGAGGAGGCCTGTGGGCTGTGTCCCAGCAGTGGGAACATTATAGGCTGATTATGATGATGCTACTTGTCAGAATAAAGTCCATTTAAGGTGAGTGAGGCTTATTTCTGGGAAGATTAAGAAATGTAGAATATAGGGATCAACGCTGCCCTGATACTGTCCCATCTCAGATCAAATGTGTTTTGACGATTTCAGATAATTCAGTTCACGTTTACCTAGTCCGTTGTGTATCTTCGAAAACCAATAACCTTATATAGAAGTCCAATCGGGAATATAAAAAGTCCGTAAGCGTTTAGGTTTAGAATTTTCATAGACCTCCAAGCCTTTAAGTCAAGGTATCGACAGGTTGACGAACATTAGGTTCACTTTTTACAATTTATTGAGGTTGTCATATTTATTTTAACTCCCCATAACATTGTGCTGGAAGTAGATTAATATTATTATAGCTACGGGTATCGACCTCTCGCTCGCCAATTCCGTTTTTACCGCTCGCTGGACAGCTGGACTATTGCTACTCAATGGCAATCAAACTCTGAGTAAAGTTCCGATGTTATCTTATGGGAACGTTGATTCAACATAGATTACAGGAAAAAGGCATATTTAATCGAGCTGTTTCACACAATAAGATAATCGGGAAACACTTAAAACTTTATCAGTTCTCGAATCTGACGTTTCGGCAGCCATTGTGGAAGCATTACTAGCCAATAGCGGCGCCTGCTTTGAAATTAGAATGTTTTCTTTTTACGTTCCACTGTGCATTGTTTTCAGTCAGTATCTTTTTAATAATCTATTTTTTATTGACCAGGCCTTTTTAGCAGGCTATACTTAGGTATTCGTATTCATAGCTATTTTGAAGGCAGTGTGACTTAGTTGGTTGCATATTCACCGAATATTTCGGGAAATCGCCAAGCGGTTGGTTGACTCTACGCGTGACCAGAGGGCTGGCCTATTTTTAGCACAAAGAATAAGCATTGCCATTCAACGTGGCAATGCTGCCAGCCTTTTGGGCACTTATCCCATTGACAGCGATGCGGACGAATTTTTTTATGCCCAATGAGGTCCTGCCTTTTTCTTTTCCTTTTTTTTTTAAACACTTGTATATAGTATAAATATATTTTAGAACACAATTATGGTTAATGAAATAAAGTTCGTTGGTTGCAAGTGTATATTTATTTACATCAGTAAAGTGTATTGACTCTTTTCTCGAGGTCTCATGGCTGAATATATTAGTCGTACTTCAGTATCAGAATTGATTTATTTGTAAGAATGTAGTTTTACATTGTATGATGTTCATATCTTATAAGTTCTGTATATTCTACCGCAACGTCCGCAACATCAATCAGCTAAGCCCTTTTCACACTATGTTGGGGTTAGCATTCAGTCTAACGGGATGTAGCTAAATATTAGTATTTTACATGGAGCGACTGCCTCTCTGACCTCCACAACCCAGTAACTGGCTAAAAGGATACCACTTGGTGAGACTGGTTGTTCGACTTCTGACCCGAAACGACTGTCAAAGATCTACGAATGACAGCCGGGACCAACGGCTTAACGTGCTTTCCGAGACACGGAGGAGTCTCGGTATGTAAAGACGGTCACCCACCCTCGGACCAAAAATTAATTTTAACGCAACATAGGTATTATTGTGTAGATAAAAATATTAGAGCAGTGTAAGCCCATAATAAATTTTTTCCGTCTTCCATTTGCTAAAAAAATTAGTTTACAAAGGCATTAGAGAATCAACAACAATTTTCAACATGCAGTTTTTGCAGTCGAAACAATATACAGGATTTTGACGAGTTATGCGAACATAAATGTAGGAAACAGCAGATTTTTTTTTCGCGATTTCAGGTTTTGTCCCATAGTAAAAGTTGTTCATAATGATGAGTAGAATCACCCATTTCGATTTGTCGCATGTTTTCAATTTCATTCTGTATTTTAGGCGGGCTAGACTATACACGTTTAAGTAAATAGTTTTACCTCATAACAATCAGCCTATAATGTTCCCACTGCTGGGACACAGGCCCTGTGAGAGGAAGTGGCCCGTAGTCCACCACGCGGACTCAGTGCGGGTTGGTAAACGTCTCACATGTCTTCGAATTTTTGGTTCTAGGACATGCCGGAATCCTCATGATGTTTTTCTTCACCGTTTTGAGAGCAGTGGTGAAGAAATAATTTACACAAATCGAAGCCCCTGCCTGGGTTTTAACCTACGACCTACAACTCGTAAGTCGCGGCCGTTACCACTGGGCCACCACTGCTCTCGGCATAGATTTACCTGATTTCTACCAATTCAGGCTGTTGACAATCTTACCCTATATTATTTTCACTGCCCAATCACCGTGAAAATTGAACGAACAATATGAACTGATCCAGAACTCGGTGCAGATCATCAAAGATCGTGAGAACTCAATTATGAAGCATATTGTGATACTACCCTTAATTTTAGAGTTGAAATGATGGGGAAGGTGCTCCACTTGGTGAAAATCTTGTTTGAATTTATTCTAATTTGAACGTGTTCGTCGGTTTTGTAAGAATTTATTGAGAGTTAGAACCAAATTATTAACAGCACGCGCAGCATGTATTCTGAAAAAACATAAGAAACGAGAGACAAGATGAAAGATTGTAGAAAGATTTCACCGGCGCGAGGTCAAAAATTTAAAAAAGACTTTGAGTATAAGATAATACATATTGTGGTGAGAAATAAACCCTTATGGGTCACGGGGCCCGAGTGCGCGTCTCCTTTTTTTGGAAATTTCTCGCCGGCTGGGAGACACTTTACGTGACCAGAGGAGCCGGTCGTTCTTTGGCCAAAGAATTAGAATTGCGATTCAACGTGGCAATGCTGCCTGTCTTCTGGGCATGATTCCGGATGACAGCGATGCGGACGAGTACTTCGACGCCTAAATATCCTTTTGTTTTTGTCTTTATTTATATAGTTAGTTAGTCTTTTAATTTAGATTCAGGTGTAAATAGTTAGTTAAATTAATAAATAAAAATGACTTAGTGCTGATTTTACAATGGACGGATAATGTTTATTCGTGGAATAAATTTGACGTCTGACAGTTGTTGTATGGAAGAACTGTTAACAATTCAAAATTATTTCTCCGGTAAAATTATCTGGCGTCGGAAAAAACAGCCCTTAGTTAGCAAAAACAATTTACTTATATCATAATTTTGAAACAGCTGTACCTAACTGCTAAAAAGTCACACATTTTAATTAAAACGGTTTAAAACAGAGCATATTTCTCTCCTCACTCCCCATATCGTATCGTCACCGTGTCGGATCGCGGACGTGGGAACTACCGCCGGAACGAATCGGACACGTGTCGCGACCGTCACGTTGAAATATACCTACTAATGAACTATATTGAATGCCAAATTGTGAAACTGTAAATAAAATTATAAATAAAATTCGCATTTCGCCTCCATCTGTTAGACCGTGTTGGTCTTCTAAACTCCCTAACAGATTTTCTTACGGTTTACCTCATCAGTTAGAGAATTTATTCCGGAAGGTTTGGCAGGTGCAAAACGGGTCGCTCGTAAAATATCATGGCCGAAGTAGAAAGAAAATTGTTTTCTTTTTATTTTCAAAACCTGGATAATTTTTAAGACATAGTGCCAGCAGGTAGCCTGCGATTTGGTTTCCAAACATATAAACAAATATGAGTCATTGGAAAAATAACTTCAATACCTACACAATAAAGTTCAGTTTACACTACTACTTCAAAGAGTTTTATAATTTTTTCAGTAGTACTAGTCACTTTGAAATCAACTTAATTCTAACAATGATAAAATTGATATTTGTTTAACTTGAAATATCATCAATTGGAAACATTAATTATGTGAATAGCCTTGTGCCTACGTCTTTTTTGCAATAACTCATTTCTTCATAATATTTGAGACGCACTGACAAGACATCTGACTATATAAAAAATATCACGAGGAAATCTGTACAGAATAGTCGGAAATCGGAGCCACTGACGTTCCTTTGGTCAATGCTCGTTTCTTCTGTTTCAGAAAGAAAGACTGCACCTTAGCGTCGGCAATCAGTGTTTCATGACTGTTAACATCTAAAAAGAAAGAAAGAAAAAGTATTTATTGCGACTCGTACACGAAGATCACAAACTAAACTAAACACAGTCAAAAATAAAAAATCTAATTATATTTAAAAAAAAATTACAAAAAAAAAAAATGAAACGGAAAGTTCTATACGAGGCCAAAAGGCTCCTGTCTCAGCATGATGCTGCGACATTTAATCACGTAGGTATCCGATTTGAAAACATTATAAAAGTCTATTATTTTTAAAAGAGTTACCGTGGAGTTTCTTGCCGTCTCCATAGGAAACGACCAATTGGAACCGTGCACCTAGCTTCTGGCGTTTCATAAGTGCCCATGTAGGTTTATGAGAAATAAAATATTTTGATTTTGAAGCTCTCAATAGACTGGACTAGATCTAAGAATATTTTGCAAGAAGAGCCTTGATTCTTTTAATAAACCTTTACATTGTATAGCCATTAGGTCAGGACAGTTTTCGACGACTCCTGGACCTCTTTCGTCAAGACATAGTGTAGTCAACACGATTGTTTCACACACTCATCACAGAACAATGAGCGGTCGTTTTTGTTGCGCCACAGTGTACACGTGAATACTTTTAACTTGAGTAGATAATTATAGTGTACATGCAGTGTAAGGAAGGCTATAGTCCGGCTGCTAAGGTCAAATAAAAATAGGCCGTTTTACTGTCAAAAGCTGGGGTTTCCCAAGACTGCGGTGGCCGACACATGGCGTCCGCAATTTACCGGTCACTCATCTAAGTTACTCGTCGTCACTTATCTAAGTTAAACAAGCCCATTTTAAAGTTGTTTTCTGCTTATTTAGGCACAGGTGCTATTTACAATTATTTATAATTAATTTTTTTAAGGTTTATAATAAACTAGCTGCGCCCCGCGGTTTCCCCCGCATACGTGTCGACCCCGTGAGGATATCGGTATAAAATGTGTGTATTACATCATCACACCAATATTATACACACATCAAAAGTGTCTAGGGATCAACATATATTTTTGCAATAACTTTTCTCCTGATTGATATTAATTAAAATTTTCTTTAAGGATTCATCAAATAA
Source organism: Gortyna flavago (assembly GCA_963669345.1). Classification (NCBI taxonomy): domain Eukaryota; kingdom Metazoa; phylum Arthropoda; class Insecta; order Lepidoptera; family Noctuidae; genus Gortyna; species Gortyna flavago. Next base: position 12,810,039 of record OY770149.1, read on the forward strand.
AGTGTTTTCGTTTGTCACAGTAACGATAAACCAAGTCACCTTTGCATTAATAAAGAAATTTGCCATTTTCCTAATAAAGGGATTTTTGACATTTGAACCACTAACACAAAAGTTCGAAAAAAAGACTGAAATAACAGTTTTCTTTAAAATTTTATTGGGTAACTTAAACAATTAATAATCCGTGTTTCTACCGCGAACACTAACAACACAAGAACATCGGTTTGGCATACTCAAAATGAGTTCATCCAAATCACGCTGTGGAATGGCCGCCCATGTTCGTTGCAACAACAAAAAAAGGTCTTCTTGCGACTGGATACCCTCCATATTCGGCAGAGCTCTTCTCTGTAGCATATCCCATGCATGCTCAATCGGGTTCAAGTCTGGCGACTGAGCAGGCCAGGGCAGGACATTGATGTTAGCTGCGGCGAGAGTCTGTCTTACAACTCTTGCGGTGTGCGGTCGTGCATTATCATGCATTAACTGAAATAAGGGACCGATTTGCACTTGTAGAGGAACGATGACGTCTGATACAATCGTCTCAGCATAAATTTGAGCGTTGAGGTTGCCTCTGATCCAAATCAACTCAGTTCTTCCGCCGATCCAAATACCCGCCCATACCATGATGGTTCCACCACTATAAGGATGGACTTGGCGTCCAGGGGTTCTCCAGTGTCGTATACGTCTTGTATCCGGTCTCATACCAAAACGAGACTCATCAGAAAAGCACACGAAACGCCATTGTTCTTCTGCCCAATTTCTGTGTTCAAGAGCCCATTGATATCGAATCCTACGATTGTGCATTGCTATAGGTGGTACCCGTAGCGGTCTTCGGGAATGAAGGTTCACTTCATGCAAGCGGTTTCTGACTGTTTGGTCGCTAATTAAGTTCCCTGAAGAGTGATGAAGCCTCACGGCTAGCATCATGGCGGTTATTGTTGGAGCTCTTCGAGTTAAGATTTGAATGTATCGGTCTTGCCTCCGTGTGGTGCAGCGATACCGTCCTCCATGGCGCTCAGCCACGGTACCAGTGCTTCGGTAACGTGTCCAAAGTCGACTGATAACACTCTGACTTGTATTCAGAGCTAAAGCCACAGTACGTTGCCGGGAACCAGCTTCTATCATTCCCACGGCTCTGAGCATTTCTTCTCTGCTTAAATGACGTCGCCGCTCCATAATAACGTTGGTCGTCGTAACTTTTTTTGTCGTTAATAAGTTAATAAGAACGGACAAGCTTACCACCTTTCAAAAAAAAAACTTTTGAAACGTAATGTTACCAGGATCTTAGTATGAATAGCTTTGTCCCTTTGTCCTTTGTATAACCCCTACCTTCATGACGTCACCCCAAAACAAAGACTATAATATAGAATCAGATTAATGACAAGTCATGCTGTACTCAGTAGTATGGAACAGACTGCAGAGGTTACACTAACTTAGTTGTGCGCCCCACCTTCACGAGAATATCACTACAGTGGCGGACAGATAAAATGGGAAGCTTCTGAAGAGTCTGCTAAGTAGGTGTTAAAAAGTAACGTAATGGCCATGGTTTTAAAATTTTACTTTGAATTCCTCGATAGTCTAGGTCGTCGTGATCGTGATCGTGAGGTCCTAGTTTTGATCTCTGGATCTGACATTGTATAATTAGGTTTTTTATTTTTTACAGTTAGGAAATTCGCAGTTTCAACACCCTTATTGCGTAACACACTATCAATCTCAATCATTTTGAAGGATATTGCTAATCCATTGCTTCATATGTTCCAAAAATTTGTCTGCTCAACAACTTAAATAATAAAAGCATATTGTTGAACTGTCAAAATTAAAGCCATTGCTACTGTGGCCTTAATATAACTATATCTGTTTATTTACACTGTCGTCTCATACATGGCAACACTGTAATTTGAAAACATTGGAAATACCATTTATTTTTAAAAGAGTAACCGTAGAGTTTCTTGTCGGCTCATTGAACTGTGTATCTAGCTTCTGACGTTTCATAAGTGCCCATGTAGGTTTATGTAAAATAAAATATTTTAATTTTGCTGATTTTGATTGATTTTATTAAGTGACTGATGATAACGAAAACTATCTTTTACGTTTTTTTTCAACTAACTTTTGACTTCTGTCATACCACTCACACTACAGCGCTACTTATAAATACTTGTAGGTAAATAAATAAGCATATGTCATAATCGATCATCATAAAATGAACAAAGTAGGCATAGTTTGCTGTAAATTGTCAAGTTCCATCAGTTTCTATCTTATAAAATCTGCAATGTTGTGTTTAGGAAATGTACAGTTTATTTATTTATTTTGTTATTCATATATACACAGAAACGACATAATATATAAATATAAGTATTAAGAACAAAGGTACTGCTTTTTCCTTCCAGCAGACCTGCGAATGTTTTTTCAAACAGGCAATTTTTCGAAAGTTCTGATGCATACTATCTACTAAAAAAAGAACTGCGCATATATGTCAACAAAACGATTACACATCTAATCAATACACTGACCTACTAACGAAACAATTCATCACAGAGTGTACCAGTAACACTGCACGCCAGTGTTCGGAAGGGGCGCACCTCCAATTTCCCTAAAAGCCTCGCGGGCGGCGCGCGATGGTGGAGCGCTGGTGTAATAAATTGAATAATAACTATGTAGTGTGATGTATTTTTGTGTTCTGCTACACTATTACTTCTATGACGTCATTTGTATGTCCCGACTTGTACCTAATGGCTTTTTCTTTTTTTATACAACGTATTCTTAATGTTTTATTTTTAATTTTAAGTCTAGAGTCGTGTCTGTAGGAGGAGTCCGTGGCTAAGACTAAGTTGGTCTGTGGATGAGACACCAACTTTACATACCGAGACCCCTTCGTGCTTCGGAAAGCACGTTAAGCCGTTGGTCCCGGCTGTCATTCGTGGATCTTTGACAGTCGTTACGGGTAGTCAGACGCCCGAAAGTCTGACAAACAGTCTTACCAAGGGTTTATCGTATTACCACATACTACTGAGTTTTTCTTGAGGCATCTTACTACTATGCTTCTTTAATAAAAACTCAAACCTCTATCAACAAACGTATCCTTAGTTTAACACCGCGCCTGTTTTCTTAGTTTATTTAGATACAGATGTATACGTCAAGAAGTATACACCAAGTGGTACACCGTGCCTATAAATGACTGCCTCGGTAATCGAGCCTCAAGCGCGACTGTTGACTGTGAGGTCGTCTTTAAAAGATCGCTCTTAGCGATACCATTTTGTCACCCTATGTAAATTTCTACAATTATTTCTGTAATTTATATGGTGTACATAATAAAGATTGTATCACCTGATCTTACTAGGTTTTTGTTCCATTTAAACAGTCTCAGTAGCAGCATGGAGTTTCTATTTATGCCTGGATAATGGAGGCTCGCCTGTACGGGGACTTCTGAAAGGCAAAATGCGGTTGTTCTAAGTATCACGTTTGCCTAAACCTTGCGGAAAACTTGTGTTATTTAATGACTGTTATTACCTACTTTAAAGAATTCGACTATCAGACGGGCACGACTTGTCTGTAGTACCTACCTATGACAAGCGAAACTGCCTGTTCTAACGCACAGATTTCAATAGGATTCTGTTTTTTTCTCGAGTGATTTTGCCGATCTATTCGGAAGCCATTCACATCTCCGCGCTCTATGTAATTAAAATTGCTTATTAGTATTATAGGCTAGATTGTAATTAATTATTAAGAACCTAGTTCCTTTTATTAAAGGATAAAAAATAAAACATCTCCGCGCTCAAACACAATTTCGTTGCGGTGCCGCCGCGTTTGTTTCGAATGTAACATCTCCGCGCTCAAACACAACTTTGTTGCGGTGCGGTGCCGCGTTTGTTTCGAATGTATCTGATTCCGTCGACAAGATTATATATAAATCGAAACTTCTCTTTTTTGTAAAATGTATGTTGTTTTTACAGAAAACGTCATCTAAGAGATCCGAAGTAGACCTATACCACAGCCTATACTGTACTTGCTAAGTCGAAAGCGATTGCTCTGATTGCTACAGTTCGACTGACCATCATAATGTTCCACTACTTGAATCGCAACATAATGTAGTAATGTTTCTTATTGGAATTCTTTAAGCGATCCAATAATTATTTTCATGGCGGAGGTGTGGTAAGGCCCCAATGGCCCTAAATGAACTAACCATTTTATTTTAACAAACACATTCCTATATATACTAATAATAATAATACATATTCAATAATCTATTGTGGTAATCCCTAAATTGAAAACTGCAAGACGGTAACCAAACATGATTAATGTAAATACCCAAAGAAAACAGGATTGTTGTATTAGTATGTATCGGTAGGGTGTGGAGGTGTAGGGTGTCCAGGAGTTCAGTCGGTGTGGGGTGTCCACGTTATAGATGCGTATAATCTTGTCGGTGCATTTATAATCTTGTGTATGTTTACTATGTGGCCACCCCCGTCGGGGCACGGACTTAGGTGCTAGATTTTTTTTCTTGGATTGTTTTGGGCTTAAGAATTTGTCTTGTCTGGTATACTAAATATGTCTAAAGACATTTACATGAGTCAGTGGTGTAAAGCAATGAGCGAAAGATACATATAGACTTCCAGAGCACAGATTGCTCTAGAATCTACTTGCATTCAAATTATTATCTAGGTACTTTAAATTCAAATTTCGCTATAAAATCGTTTTGGAATTTGATGAAATCCATGTAAATCAAAACTCATTTAAATCAAGACAAAATTACAATGTAAGAGTAGAAACCACTGAAATCTAGAATTTGGTCGTCTGATTATTGAAGTCATTTTTCTTATTTCATTACTATTAGCTCATAATTTCGTAGCTAAAACATGAACGCGGTGGAACGCAGAGCTAAGAGGCTTACCTACCTATATGCGTCGAGGCGTTGGTGGCTACGCGTCACAGCCTAGCTCATCGGCGTAATGTTGCTTGCCTGTTGGTCTTCTACAGACTGTACTTCGGAGCGTGCGCAGGAGCTTCACGATCTGATTCCACCATCGCCCTTTTACCACCGTATCGACAGGTGTTCTACCAGACGTACTGCAGCGTACCATCCACACTTGGTTGATATCCTGACCAGTCGTACTCAGCGCTTCTCCTCCACGTTTATTATGAGCACAGCCAAAGTGTGGAACTCTCTGCCGGCGTCTGTATTTCCTTCCACATTTAACCCGTCAGACTTCAAAGCAAGAGTGAACAAGCATTTTCTGGGCACGCCTGTTCCATCATAGATCTCATCCATCGCTTTCCATCAGGCGTGATCGAGGTCAAGAGCGGTCCAGTACAGCAATAAAAAAACAATGAAAAGTTGTCTAAAACACCAATAGGCATACCTACTTCAAAGTAAAGTTGCCTAATTGTAGCAGTTCGTCCCTATTACTAGTCAAGCTAATACCTACTTCAACTCCGTCCCTGCCTACTAATGTTAGTTCACAATCAATTTCCTTAATGCATACTGCACGGTGTTGCACTTTTTCTGCGCCGCGCGCCGGCGCGCCGCGGACCACAGACCGCGGTGTAGACGCAGCTTTGTACGCGGGAGCTGAATGGTGGAATGTATTAGTGGCTCGGATGGTGTGGTGGAAGAGGGAGGCAGTCGTGTTACGATGGAAGAATAGATAGAAAATCAGACTAAGGAATAATATTGATTATTTAAAAAATAAAAAATAGATCATCGTAACATAACAAAACAGCACCCTAATTGTGTAAACTCACACTATAAATTTGAATTTGAATTTGATTGCTAATCCATTGCTGCATATGTTCGAAAAATTGTGTGTTCAACAACGTAATTAAATGACACAATGAATGTAGTTCAACTGTCAAACTGAAAGCCATTGCTACTGATAGTAGGTATGTTGGGCAATTACCCCGCAGATCCTCAGTTTTGTTATGTTACGAAGGAAAGTTAATATAACAATATTTTCAATGTTTAAATAACTCTATTAATGAATCAATTAGGTCCTTCTGACTATATTTCTTCGACTCTAATCAGAAACATAATGAAGTTAAATTCTTGCTTCCCTCTCACACAACACTAAAATAATGTTCCTAGTTCCACCGCACATATCATAATAAATCGGCTCAAAGCGCTGACAGATCGGCGGCTAATCCGCGGGCAGGGGGTTCGATCCCCGGCGCAGACATAAGTAATAGTAATACATATTTATCAATTTCTATAAGTAGCATTACAAACTATTAGCGGCATTAACCAATATGGTTAAATTAACGCAGTTAAATAAATATAGGATTTGTTGCATTTTTGTTTTAGTTTGTGCTGTAGGTACCTAATAATAGGTATGTGTTTATGTTTATAGAGATAAAGCTCATTATGACAACAGTTCATCTGGAAAACTAGACAGTAATTTTCTTAGTACGTAGTATGAAGCAAGAATACAATCAATAGAAAATAATATTTAACCAAATATGCAGTGCAATAATTATGAGGCAATCTTGTCACTGAAATCAAGTTCTACACGATCGCAATTATTTCTACCGCAAATCAAAGAGAATGTAAACACTATCCGCAAATCACATTGTTGCTTATATTACAACACGCTCTAGTGCCAGTAAAAAATACAGGCACATGAATCTTTACAACAGACTGAAATGGTAACTTAGGAAGCTTAGAAATATTATCGAGTCGCATGCCTCTCATCATAAAAATTTTCTAACCGCATACCAAATTCAATATTTGTCAAGCATTGCTTCTGTTAATAAAATTATTGCTATTAAATCTCAAGAGTTTCTCAAAGAAAGTGTCACGAAAGGATCATCCCCCATTTTCCCTAAAAGGTTACCCCCTAAAACATCCCTTTTAAACATAGATTTGATCCGGAACATCGATCATCCCTATCCCGGAACCGGAAGTATTCCCGGATAGATTTATCATCCAGAAAAAATACGCTTGTCAAGTATAACCGCCATTTTGGTAATGGCGGAAACTCCCGCCAATTTTAATTCAATATGGCGCCGGCGGCGGCGGGAAAGAGAAAATGTTTCAGTTATTTATTGATTTTTTGCTAAAATGTTTTGCTTGGCTTGATCAACCAGATTTTCAAAATGTTAAATGCTGGGTAATGGTAGCACAGTCATTATTTTTACGTTTAAAATATTTTGTAAGTCTTGTTAGTTTCGCTTTGAAATATTTTCAAGTTCACACTACTCTTACTTACTACTAAATTAAGTTTCTTGGGCTGTTTTACTAACTTTTTCACAGCAAGTGAAGGCGTACCAGGGTCCTAGTTGGTGTTATCAAAAGATAATACATTTTTTGAAAGATTTTTTATTCAGGAATTAGAAAATCTTCTGACAGGTAACATTTAGAATATTTATAAATCTGTTTACTTTGTTTAACATAATACGGGCATCGGTCAATTACGTGAAGCTTTACATCTTACACTTAGTTTATCTGCGATAATTCTGTGCCTTACTTTAACTTTCGGGCTATCTAGGCCCATCAAAGTCCCTTCAAAACTATCACCTATTTCCAAAGAGTATCCAAACAGAAACCGCGTCCCTACCCATCCGTGACGTCAACAATAGCCCACATTACGGCGCACGCGCCGACCGCCGGCCGCGCCGCACCGTGCCGTGCCGTGCCGCGTGGCGCACGTCCACTCATTACGGTGTTTTGTGTTGATTAGATTAATGTCCTGACGGGCTTTTAGGGTAGACAGGAAAGGCAGGAATTTAAAGTATTTGATGGTGGAGAAAAAAATACTGTACCTAGATGCTAAAAATAATGTTAAAGTCATACTATAGGGTAAGAAAACTCTGTGATAAATCTAGGATTTTAATTTTTACGCGTGAGCTTGAATGATTTTCATAGGTGGTCGGAAATAGGTTATGTGCTCATATAAAGGATTTGATAGCGCATATCATCATGCCGTTACTGCCCGAAGGGGTAGACAGTGGTGTATACCTTGCTCAGCAGTTGAGTTTGCGACCACCACGTAGGACAACGATGCAATATTTTGATGGTATTGGAGATAATGCCAAAGTCTTAATAGATAATCTTAGAGAAGAATAATATCAGAAGGGAGTTCGTTAAACTGTATAGGTAGGTTAATTTTTTTTGATTGCCTTGACAGTGGCCGTTGTTGTAAAACTGAGAAATACTATTACAATAATAGAATAATTATGAACGGGAGTTAATATTCTGATAGGAATCAGTTTGGGATTTTTAACTAAAATCATAACTCTTGTTGTTTTTAACTTTTCTTATAACGATTTTATGGTAGCTTATAGTCTACAATCGTTATTATTCATTTTAATTTTTAAGTGTATCGCTTGTGAACAAAAGGTGCAGTAATATACCGTGCGCTGTCCCTACATTACTAACAATATAAACAAAATTCATACCAACATCTGTCAATGCATCATCTTCTAAGGCATCTTTCAATAACTCAAAATCTAATTTTGGAGTTTCCTAACAGAGGCATTGTTTGCCTAAAAGGAGGCTCCAAACACATTTCATTGTATATGAAGCTTTTTTGTAGAAATAAAATTATTATTATATACATACAAAACACCAATATCAATATCAGAACCACTAATTCTATATCAAATCAAAACCTATAGCCCTCGCGTTCAAACCCTAAAGCTGCCATCGGAAGTGTCGGGGTGTGTTCCAAAAGTTATTTTATTTCATTTCTGATGACAATATGTGACCGCACGCGTTTGGTAATGTTTCCGTCATGGATGAGCCATTGGCTAATTGTATGGATGTCGTAGTTTTTTTTAATGTGGAAGATATTATTAATGTCGTTGATGACGTCTGTAGGGTTAATTTTGGGGAATTGTGTTTTGGGGTTATGCTAATTATAGTGAGCTTAAAAGATAGGATTTGATTTTATTGTTAGATCTATACCTATAATAATTTTACTGATTGTTACGTCAATGTCAAAGACCAATATTTTCTCAAGTTATGAGATTATAAATGTATGGAACAGCTGATATTTGTTTCACGATTTCAGGTTTATTCCAAGAGTAAAAGTGGTTCATAATGATGAGTTCAATTAAACCTTTTCAAGTTTTGAGTAACAAATAACAACACCTAGTATTTGTTATATGCCTTGACTATCAATTATGTTTGAGTCGGACTTGCGTGATGTAGCAAGAACGTGCTCACTGTTATGCCCTAAAATAATACCTAACAACCATCATTATTAAAAATGTCGAAAGCAATCAGCACCCAGATTTTAGTGATAAACGAAACTAAAGCCTGAACAATGAAACGGAAGCGACCTAAGATTCACCCCTGCGGCACACCCCACCATTACTGTACATTTTAATCAAAAAACCTATGGGTGTGAAGCCCAAACAAACAGGGGAATTCTTTCCCATAACGATAATGAAAACAACGGGAAAATATAACAAAAAACATGATTTTTTGTATGTATTTAACGCGTGCGAGTTAATCAAACGCTGATCAGGAAATAGTTTCGGCAAACAATTACTGTGATTGTCGCGGTGATTTTTATGATGACTCTAGATAATTATTTAAGGGGGGTATCGTCAGTTTGTTGTGCTTCGTAATATCCTTTTTGTATGTGAAATTTACGAAACCTTCTTCGAGGTTAACTTTGTACTGGATGCGGTAGAATAAGCGAATTTTCCTTTTTCCTTCAGACCTTAATTGATCAGACCGTTTGGTATATGTTTGACTTCTGCTCGCGTAGCATGACAACTTCTAATTCTACTCTACGCAATAAACGTATCTCTTTCTATGCAAAGAGACATTTATTTTCTTAGTTTTTGACATATTTCTACAATCCCTCATTTATCATTCGTATCTCCCATTTCTACGGTGGTCATGATACGTGTGCTTGATTAGCCATAGCTGTTTATATGAGAACATTTGCCCACGGAATACCTACACAATGAATATAACTTAGCAAATCATATAAAAATATATGCACTGGTAAAAGATCAATATCAATTAAAATAACTTAAGTAAAAAATTAACTTTCTCCTCTAAAACATAATTCAATAAAAACTTTGAAAATAATTTGAATAATGAAACAGAATGAATCGTAATATAATGACGGGTGATCACAATGAGCGCAATGAGCCGCGCTGTGTGAGCGATCGTGCATATGGCTAGCAGTGCTTTATTATAGGGTGATGCGTCTTGATACTCGAATAAGATGAGGGATATTTTCTTACTGATGTATGTGGTTGTTGTGTGCTTACGAATCTTTCTACGGGCATCGGTGGTTAATAATTATACCATTTGATTTACTTTTGAATATTTGTGCTTTGTTCTCAAGATTATCTTAGTGAAGCTTTCCTTAGTTTAAGTATTACTTTTATTGAATAAAAAGGTTGAAGACTAATGGCGAAACGACTTTGTCCTTTGCAGGAAGGTCAAAAATTGGTCGGAGCTCCTAGAACCTATAAAATAACTACTATGTTATAAGAGCCACATCATGCCATTCCTTAGTTATTTAATTCTGGTTACAATTTAGTTGTCTGGAGTTTAGAACAATGTGCAAGGGATCAAAACTTCCTCCTCATACTATACAAACCCTGCTTCAATGAAGGGGTACATTTGACTGACAACTAAATGAATATTTTTTAACACATTTAAATATTAATTATATTATAATCCATTCAAAACATTACGCCGTTTCGTGTAATATGCACTATTGTGCAAAATGTTGTGCATTTTGAGATCCATTCAATTATTTAATAAAAAGGTGATGAAGGGTGAAAACAAGTGCTTTGTTGTAAATATATTATTCAATCTTTAGAATGCAGATTAATAATATTTATGGTTGTATTAAAATAAATCTCCTACATAAGAACTAGAGTAGGAAGATCAATGGAAATCAGTAATATTGTAGTGTCATAATCAGCTTGTAAAGTTCCCACTGCTGGGACACACGCCTCCTCTCTTTGAGAGGGAGTGGGCTGTAATAAACCACGCGGGCCCAGTGCGGGTTGGTAGATGTCGCATGTCTTCGAATTTTTGGTTCTGAGACATGCTGGTTTCTTCATGATGTTTTCCTTCACCGTTTTGAAAGCAATGGTGAATTAATCAATGCTATGCATGAACTCAGTAGTCAAGTCTTTAAAGTGAGTTATTTTTTTGTTCGTCGTCTTTAGTTTTAAAAGGTAGGTTTATTTTTAGGTATACCGTGACCATGTCGCAGCCAACTGGTTAAATTAGCCGTTCAGTTAACCGCCTAGCCTTTTAACTAAACGGCGGCCGTTCAACTAACGGCCTGAATAATATTCAATTACAGTTTAGGTTGGAAGTCTGTAACCAATCACTCGCGAGCCGAATTGGTCGCAGTAACTAAGGCAGGGCACCCCGACCAAATGGGTTAGGTTAGGTTAGAACTGTGATCAACCGCGTGCGAGCCGAGAGAGCGAAGCGAGGCAAGCACTACTTCTAAAGGCCAGGCAGTTAACTGAACGGCTAATTTAACCAGTTGGCTGCGACAACCATACTAATAAGTTTAGTATCTTATTGGAAAAGCCCAGAGTCCTGCTGATCCTATAAGTAAAAATATAGATAATGCTGATACATCAATACAATGACTAGCCCACATTAATAACTAGATCAGTAATCATTAATATCAATTCATTGTTGAAATGTAACGTTTTTTAGCAATCCACGCGCATATGCGATGATAGTGCAGATTTTTACAAGGGAGGGGTTGGTGTTTATAATGTAGTGTGGGCCTTTATTGGTATTGAATTTTCTATAGGATGCCATAAAAATGTAGTTAGGTGTGTAGGTGCCAGAAATGATGAAGTCCCATAATTAATTGGAGTAGGAGTAAGATTTGCTAAAGAATCAGCCAGGACAAGACCGTTTCTTTAGTAGCAAGAAGGGGGCTATTTACATAAGATTAAGCAAATTGACATGACGCTTTTCAAATGACTAAAGTATAACATAGTTTAAAAGAGCTTTTGGTGACAAAGAATAAGAAGAAATCAACAACTTAGAGAGTGACGGAGACAGGTGGAAAGCAGACATCGAAGAAGCTGACATTAATGAGGTGCGTTAAAGTAATTCAATTGAATAATTTTGCTTCACAACATCTGGCTTTAAACTCAAAACCACTGAATCATTATTTTCTCTTAAAATAAACGTAAACACTTGAATACATGTTATTAGTAGCGTCTTTCCATTTCAATATCAACTTCCACCGCTCTATTATCGTGCAAAAGGACCAGCAGTACCGTCATTAAACAACCAATGATCATTAAAATCAGCAACAGGATCTTTAATCCATCTTCTATTTTAAGAGAACACTCCAATACTTAAAAATCTAAAGTTTCCGGTTTAAAAAAATCAAGTTGCGATATTTTTTTTTCGACATCTCTTGTCCTAAGTATGTCGGCAAGTTGGCAGACGTTGAAAAAATTGTCGCGCGTGTCTTGAAGATTTATTACTGTTGGTTTGAAATGTTCTTAAGGGACCATCTTGGGTATTTTGACTTTTTGACCATGTGGCGTCTGAGGTTTGGCGACTTCATAAATTATGATAGAGATGTGGACGTCAGGAATTTTTTACACAATTTGACCAAATTGATGAAATTTTTGTGACATTATATTTATTGCTCGTCGTTTTGATTTCTTTCACCGTGAGATTGTGGTTATCAAATAAGGAAGAACACGAATCGTGAAGGTATCTATTTATAATATTAAAAAATTTCAATATCATAAATATATAATATCTTCAGAAATCGTGTTCGGCGTGAGCTTAGATACAGATTATCTAGATCTAGAAATACAAGTCCAAATACTCGTAAGTCTGGGCCGAGGCTGCCACTCTCTGGACTACTTTTAAATTACCATTCGATCAAGCTATTAAATTATAGATAATTTAGGACAAAAAATAATTTACCAGTTAAGAGATCTATATGTAGTCAAAAGAGATTTCTTTCTAATAATACTTTGCCTATGGCTAAATAGTAGAAAAACAATAGGTACTGTTCCTTTTTTGTAGAAAAAACGAAGCTTTTTCCTCGACATCCTTATCATAATGGAAAGCCATACAGCGAATGATAACGCCGTTTCATAGATGAGTGTACAAATACAGCGAACAAGTTTATCAGGCCGCGTAATTGTGGGCGAGTTATCTAAATAAAGCAAATATTGGAGAAGCCACTACATTAACGATAGCTACCAAGTGCCATATGGCTGGTGAATGTGTATATTTTTATAGGTATGTGTGATAGACAGAAGTTACCGCTTAACATCAGAACATCAGGTTGACAATTTATTACAAGATTATTTAAGGAGGCAACCAACGCTGAGTCCTACGATCTCAATAACAAATTCATGGACTTAATTTTTTTAATATTTTGAGTCATTGCCTAATAACGTCAGTCTTTCGGGCACTTTTCCCATTGATAGCAATGCGGACTAACTTTTTGGCGGGCCCTACAAATACTCGTACAATAGCATTGTGCAATACTTTTTTGTACAATAAAAAGTGAACTTGCTTAAACTTTTGTTCAACCATTGCGCAGTCTTCAATATTAACACTGTTGTGCAATATAATTGATAGTCTAGGGCCCGCCCACATACCTAGGTAGGTACTTGTACCTACACATTTACGTTTTAGCTATTCTTAATAATAAAAGAAAATGAACTTGAATTTACTTCAAGATTCCTACTAGCTCTTAAACATCGATGATTTTTCCCATTTTTTTTTAAACCATCTCTTTTTAGCCTCTTAACACAATGAAAAGGGAGCGCCACTGAAAGCGATTCGCTCTAAAGCATGGCAGACTGGTTTTCAGAAACTTTTACGCAAAATGTATAACATAATATAACGACAGTGAGAGTGTGGAGGGGCCCGTGGCTAAATAATAACAGCCGCACAGGTCGATCGATCAGGTTAAGCTACGCTTGCCGCGGTTGGTCTGTGGATGGGTGACCATCTTTACATATCGAGACCCCTCCGTGCCTCGGAAAGCACGTTAAGCCGTTGGTCCCGGCTGTCATTCGTGGATCTTTGACAGTCGTTACGGGTAGTCAGAAGCCCGAAAGTCTGACAACCAGTCTTACCAAGGGGTATCGTATTACCCAGTAACTGGGTTGTGGAGGTCAGATAGGCAGTCGCTCCATGTAAAATACTGGTATTCAGCTGCATCCGGTTAGACTGGAAGCCGACCCCAACATAGTTGGGAAAAGGCTAGGCAGATGAATATAACGACAGTGTTTGAAATTGAGTCCATACTTTCTCACGACATGTTCGGATGTATCTCATGATTCACGAAGGCACATGTCGTTCAGAACAAGGATTCTATACATTTGTCAAGTGTTTGGGGATGGGCGACGCGACGTTTGAATTATAGCTTAAAAATACTACTGCAACCACAGATGCATGTTGTGATCTCGTATACGGACACACACTGATTTCTGAGCAGTACCTACTAATGGAGAGTATCTTGTGAAAATAGTCGAAAATGGGGAGTATATGGCCACCATGCCCAATAGTCCATCTGGACCGACGGCCCAAAAAAAGGTAGCCGGGTCATGCTGGATGTGCAGATCAGATCCGGCTGTTGCGTCACAACTTTGGGAGAAGCCAGGGAGAGGCGTTGATTGACCCATATGCAACTAAATCAAAACCATAGATGTTGCAGAATGTCTCTAGGCTGTAAAAAAAATCCAGGCCACCCACACCATAATAAAGAAACCTTGTTTGGTCATTTCTACTCGAAAGAGTCTATAGAGGACACAGTGATAAAGGTAGCTAAGATACCGTTACCGACCAGCAGCAAAGCTTTAAATTGTCTTCTCTCGTATGGGTACCTAGCTAGCTAAATGAATAAAGATTAGTCAGTCAGCAAGGATGGTCAACCTTACAACTCATTTAAATACGGCAATAATCCTTTAGCAGTTATTTTTAGCAATCACTAGGAAGGCCAAGTTCAATAATAAACTTTGACAATCAAATATGGGAGGACTAAAACGTACTGCTCAATGTCCTGTAGAATAATCCCGTCTACAAGACTTATCTTCACGAAAACTAAAATATTGTCTAGTCAGGAATCAAACCCAACACATACCAAATCACATAAACTCCACATATCTCGAAAACATGCATCTGAACAACATACGTATACAACACATATTATTAAAGAATAACCAAGTTATCATGCAGTTTCATTGCACCCTATGTTCGTTCACATAATGTTTGATTTCGCTTGGCAAGTGTGTGTTTAAGTTTGTTTCATATATCAGGCTGATAAGACGGGCCGCACATTACACGATCAGTGATAACGCTAGGCGCACACTTAGTCGGCCGTTTTGTAAACATACTTTTATCTTTACGTTTCGATAGTAGTTATCCGATCGAGCGGAGTGCGGTTATGATTTGTACTTTGAATGCAGAAATGATCGGTACAATGTAAGGCAAACTGTTTGGTTCGGTTCAAGGCTGATTGTGGAATAACTGGATTTCACAAAGCCTTGTCTTTATGTTTTGCAAAATAATACTTAGTACTTAGAAATTTATTGAAATATGATATTTAACCCGTCAGCCTTCAAAACAAGAGTGAACAGGCATCTTCTGGGCACGCTCGTTCCATCATAGACCTCATCCATCGCTTTACATCAGGTGTGATCGAGGTCAAGAGCAACGGGGTAATTGCGTAACACACTATCAATAGCAATGGTTTCGATTTAGAAAGTTTAACAACATTCATTGTGTTATTTACGTTGTTGAGCAGATAAATTTTTCGAACATATAAAGCAATGGATTAACAATATCCTTCAAAATCATTCAGACTGTGATTGATAGTGTGAGGTCCATTCAACAATTAAAAAAAATGAGACAGAAAGCGATTGTGGGATATTGATCAACTTTAAAGCAAGCTGGAAGGCACGGGGAGAGAGAGGCCTTTGCCCAGCTGTGGGATGATGCAGGCTATAGTAAGACAATCTGACCTTTAACATATTATTGCAATGAGTATGTAGAGTTCCTAGTGGACAAAATCGAATAAAACTGTAGGGAATTATGTATGTGGGGTATTACTCTGGTAGCGGGATTGTCCGAAAAGGTTAATTACCGCTACCGCGGGACATAA
Source organism: Gortyna flavago (assembly GCA_963669345.1). Taxonomy (NCBI): domain Eukaryota; kingdom Metazoa; phylum Arthropoda; class Insecta; order Lepidoptera; family Noctuidae; genus Gortyna; species Gortyna flavago. Next base: position 12,826,121 of record OY770149.1, read on the forward strand.
AGGGCTAAGGAAGGAACACGGATGGGTTTTAGTCAGTAAGAGTCTGGTACTCCCTTCCGCTCCACCATTTGATGGGTCATTTGATGACTTCGCATCCTTAAAAAAAAAAGGCATTGCTCTATCTCACAGCAGAATAAAGAGTAACAATAAATCATGTTTATTTATCCAAAGTAATACAAAGACACAGGTTGAGCACAGTGGTAGACTTCTAAAATCCTATCCTGTCTCCTACTATAATCACACTATCACACTATCACCCAGTTTCTGAATTGAGAATTTGAAGTTGAGAACATCTTAATCTGTACTTAAGTATGAAGTATGACTGTATTTGAGAATAATTAGTTGAGATTTGCTACTTTCTTCAAATCAGAAACCGGGTGTATCACACTAATATTATAATGGCGCAAGTTTTCATGTTTGTTACTTCTTCAGGAACAAACGGCTGGACCAATTTTAATAAAATTTGGTATGGGGGTAGCGTACCCTGGATTAACACATAGGCTACTTTTTATCCCGATATTCACACGGGATCGACAGTTGTGCGGGTGAAACGGCGGGGCGCTGCTAGTCATATATAATTGTTTGTACAACAGTTGAAGGTTACACAAATCCAGCTACTAAGACATTCCAGATGAAAAACCTAAAAACTCTTTACCCGACCGACGGGAATCGAACCCACGACGTCATGCTCATCAGTAGCGTTTGCGACCACTAGACCAACGAGGCAGTCTGTTGATCAATCAATAAACAATTACCTAATGTATTATATACTCAAACCTTCCTGAAAGTATGTAGATCGCGTTAATGAAAGAAACATCAAAATTGGTTTATAAGTTTTTGAGAAAATCGCGGACATATAGACATACATGCATACGGGTCGAATCCAGAACCTCCTTTTTGGAAGTCGGTTAAAAATATTTTGATTTGTCTATTTACCGATAAGTCTGATCACCACAAACATTTCACCATTCATTATAGGGATATATTATCAGCATAAGTAGGTGTATACTCATCAATATCATCGCCATCGCTCACCCTATAATTAAAGAAATCACAACACTAAGCCTCAACTCAAGAATAACAATAAAACTACCGCGGTGTGGGACAGACGGACGGACGACATTCCACTGTGGCGACGCACTTATCTGCCAAATAAATTTAACAGTCCCTTACCGGCCGATATCTATGTATAATAAAACTAAAGCTTTGTCTGTACGTCTTAAATTCAGAGTTACATAAATGGTGGTTGATGGGTGGAATAGCTTGGTGGTTGTACTTTAGTGACAAATTATAACTGGTGTACTAGGTAGGTACAGTCAACAAAAGAGATAAATATACGCAGGATCGTCGGATATAGTTGAAGTTTAGTAAGAAACCGACGGGTGTTCTTAGAAAACAAACAGCTCATTTATCAAATTTCCATCGGTTTCTTACCAAACTTCAACTATATCCGATGATCCTGCATACTTATTTCTTTTGTTGACTGTACATCCAACACGCCTTTATTTTGCGAGGGAGTAGATAGAGGTATATCGCACACATTTGGTTTATGTTATAGGTTCCATGCGGGTCACAAATCTAGATTCTGATATCCTACGGATATCATATCTTAATAGAAAAACCCAATGACACTTTGCCTCACCCGAGAATCGAACCCGTAACACCACGCTCAATAGAACTTGCTTTCATGACTTTTAGAAATACAAGTTTTATAAAGAACATTCCAATTTAAAAACTCACCTTTCTCGTTTTCCGTCCCAGGATGAACTCTTTCAGAAGAACCTCTGCAATCTTCATGTATAGTAAAAGATGTGGTAAAAGGGCGCAGTGCTGTACACCCCCACCCTATTTCATGTTAAACAAATATCAACTTTATTTCAATGACTATTAAGTTGATTTAAGAGTAACTAGCACTATTGAAAAATTTATAAAAAAGCGTAAACTGAACTTTATTGTGTAGGAATTGAAGTTATTTTTACATTTTTGGCAAATAAATTGCGAACGCAGATTAGGTACTGTATATTTAATGATGATAAATTTACTGTGATCGGTTGTCGTCGAAGATACTAAACCTCATTAGCCACCGTCCAGGGCCACGGCTAAAAGTGTTAGTTGATAGCCTGATTATGAAAAGAATGGATGAAAACGATAACCATTGTGCATACTTAATCTTAAGGCGACTACATGACCTAAAACGGTCACTATCGGACTGCATAGAAAAGAAAGAGAAGCGCGATGACACAACGCTGGTAATTTATTACAAAATATGAAACAATCATCTATTGTTGATTTATCAAACACCAAACAAATAAAAACCGTATACTAAAATTCGGGGAATTAAATTGTCTTTTATATGGTGAAAGTTTTATGAAAATACACCCGATAGTGTTTGCGTGATTATCGTTTTTATGTCCGCGGTAGACATTACAAATTAATTACACTATGTTAAAAAAATATAATTGCAAATATTCACATATCAAATTACGAAGCAAATGGTCTAGTATAACATTTATTTTTTTCAAAGAAATCAGTCGGATCGATTAGACGTGATGTAGAATTTAAAATCATTAAAAGTCGTATATCTGCGCCTTAACATAATATTCCTTAGTAGGTATTCCTAGGTATAGTTTACCTTGAAAAATCGAGGCTTTCGCCTTTCTGACAAACAATATAACTGATACAACCTTCTCAAAATTCCGCCCAGGTTCCAAACTAAAAGGACCAAAACACATTGGTGTTCTAATCTTAAGAAAATCCTTCACATGCATCAGCCATTGCTGTCCAAATAAATAAAGCTTACATAACATGCACAAAATCCACTGCCACTTTAGTATGAAAAACTTTTAAAACAGTAGAATAAAACCGTCAATGTAAATCAAAAATATTTCAATGTTGGTATCAACGTAGCAGCCATTATGCTTTTCCGCTTCACCGGTTTTAAACGCACATAGGAATTCCACACACGAATTAACAATAAAAAAAAATGAAGCAAAGGCGATTATCACTTACAGCCACAATGGCAGGTCGGGTGCGTAATCCTCTTTAGGTACGCACTGGGTTGGTGAAATGCTGCAGCTTGCCGAGATGTTTTGTCTCCCAGAAAACGGGAAATAACATCTACGGTTAAAAATATTTATTTCTCAAAAGAGAGAACAAATTCACTTAGAGAAAACATAAATAGATTTAAACAATATTATGTGCTATTAAGTGTAGCTTAAAAATAAAATATTGCTACACATAGTACGGGCTAAGTAATAACAGCCGCGCGGGTCGATCGATCAGGTTAAGCTATGCTTGCTGCGGTTGATCCGTGGATGGGTCACCATCTTTATAAATATCAAGACCCCTCCGTGCCTCGGAAAGCACGTTAGGCCGTTGGTCCCGGCTGTCAATCGTGAATCTTTGGCAGTCGTTACGGTTCGTCAGAAGCCCGAAAGACTGACAACCAGTCTTACCAAGGGGTATCTTATTACCCAGTAACTGAGTTGTGGAGGTGAGATAGGCAATCGCTTCTTCTAAAATACTGGTACTTAGCTGCATCCGGTTAAACTGGAAGCCGACCACAACATAGTTGGGAAAAGGCTAGGGAGATGATGATTGTACGTATCTTAAAACAAACTATAATTATAATAATAATTTAACTTTAACTTAATAGTTTTGATATACCAAACAAAAGAAATCAGAAGTAGTTATAGTTTTACTCGAGGAACAGTGGAGTTTTGAGCGATGTCGGTAAGGAGATTTCAACTAAGTATTGTATCGTGTTTAATAAGGCCTGTATACCGCGCGCAGTAGAACATAAAACTTTAAGTAAGTAAAACAGACTAACTAAACAACTAAGTATAAATAAATAGGTTTTGAGCTACCTTTTAAGAGCAAACTAATATCATAGGCTTAATAAAATTTATGCAAACATTTTTAAAACGCTGTTACCAGTGTCTGTAAAACTTAGCAAAGAGGAGGTCTGCATTGTCAGATCACTGTTTTGATGCTAGTTTTAGTCTACGCTAGATTTAGTTTAGTGTTCAGTGGTATTTTAAACACGAAGTTCATTAAAAACGCGGCGTTCAAACAACCCAGTGCGTACAGAAGCGGCTACCGTACTAAAGGGCTTACGCACCGCTGCGTGCGACGCGACAGCAGACCGAAACTGTTGATCTGTAGCGTGACATGATGATACTCTATGACAGTCCACTGTCATAGAACACAACGCTGAGTTTTGTATGAAAAACTCACTGAAAGACGCGTTTTTGTGTGAAAAGATGTCTTTTTACGTACAAATAGATACGTCTTTTGTAGTATGTTAGGTATGTCATGTCTACAAAAGATGGCAAAGTGTTGGATTGTAGATCGTCATTTCATAGTAGTGTTTTGTTTGGAAAACATTAAACTACTAGCTTTCATGTTTTCAGCGTTGTAACAGCTATGTAGATCATTAAGAGCATGTGTCAATGGCTGAAACAATTTCTGAATTTCGCTGAAACTCACCATCATCGTTGACTTAAGCCTTATATCCAAGACCAAGTTTAGCAATGTGGTCGTGTCTACTAGTCACTGGACGATCTCTGTTTGTGCTTAGCTACCATGTTATAGCCTTACAGGTTGAATTTAAAAAAAAAAACACACTCACTAAAATAATATTTATTTTTTTCAGTCCTATTACCCACTGCAAATTTTGTAAAAACGACACCTAGGGTTGGTCTTGCAATACATTATATACATTACAGTAAGTATCAGAGCTATCTATTTCTTTCTGAGTATTAGATATCTCTTACAAAGAACCCATAGAAAAAGACAAACAAATTGACACAAATAAGCTTTTTCTACCCAAAAAAATGCACATCGTATTCTAAATCTATTTAAAACTTAACACACTGCCGCCAACAGAAACCAAATACAACAACAAAATGAACAACAAATGCACAACAATAAACAATATTTTTTGTCCACAACGCAACTCTGTAAGGGCGGCATCAGATTTGCGGCTAATCGCATCAGCGTCGAGCGTGAAATCCGCACCTTTGTACGCTGCCTAATGCGCGACGCGTACCGACTTCCAACTAAATACCTTCAGGGAACATCGGTGGAGCCGAAAGATGACGGAGATGTACGAATATTGACGAACTAGTATGAATTCACTGGCAGTTCTTTCAGGGGGTAAAAGTATTAATGAATATGACGCAAATATTATAGGACCAGCACCCCAATAGTGCAACACACTTTCTTTCACAGCCTAAAAGATTTTGAAGAGAATTCGTTATCCATTGCTTGATAATTATGTTTGAAAAATTCGTTTGATATACAACGTAAATAACACAATGAATTTTGTTGGACTTTAAGAGTTGGATTGTAAGTTTGTTACGCAATTAGGCTGCAAGCTCTGAAATACAAAGTTAGGTACTTATAGAAAAGTTAATCATTTTCATGAACTCATAGTAGGAAGGCCTGTATTACCGTAAATAACTGTGTCTCTGTATGTAACGGCCATATTGCAAAGCACTCGTCTATTTTCGTGAAGATCGAATACATTTTAGTTTTTCCAACTGATATTGACACAATGTCTTACATCTCTATATATTTACTCGTTCGTATACAACTCCCGAAAAGCGCAAATCACAAAGAGCTTTCCAATAAAAACTATAAAATTACATCGATTTTAGAAAAAAAAAACACAAAAAAGGTATATAAATGAAAGTGACACAATAATGCGTCACCGACAAAGCTGAACGCGAGATACCTTTGTCATCGAAAAAAAAAGTTTAAAACCTCTTTTGTCAAAATATGGGCGCGTTTAACACATCGTTGGCGCCATTAGAATCCCGAGAGAGATGTTACAGATTATACTTTAGATAGAAATGGTATCGTTTTTGTATAAAATATTAGTCTTTGTTAAAAGCTGTGTCATTTCATCTTACTTGTAGATGAGTGATTTTGATCTGACATATTTTTGAGGCCAATAATTTAGGTATAGGTATGCTATAGAGCTCATCCAGGAGAAGTACTACCGCCACACCTGCGTCTTTCGTCTGCTGTCAAGCAGTATGCAGCATCAGCTGCATGGTTTGACAGATGTGGCCACGTCACGGTGACATTTCAGGCACAAAAGACAATTAAACTTTGTACAAACGTCAAAAATGCGTCAACCAACGTAGTGATGTGTCTATGGTTTAGAATCGCAGGTTATGCAGAAATCCAGAAAAACGAGCCATACCGTCTGCTTCTTAAGTATTTCTTTTGACACGTGGAAACGTTTTTTTTTTCAACCCATTTACATAAATAATCACAACAGCTTTACTAATAAAACAGTTAATTTTAGAAACATGCCCACCATATTTGGACATGTCGTCTCCGGGACCTATGTAAACTTGTTGACCTGCATTGTTAACAAAATCGTTTAAAATAGACCAAACATTGTCTATCTAATTATCGAATCAAATTGAGATATTGGCTAAGTGTGGGCAATTTTTTAGGGTAAGGGTTCCGTACTCTTTTGTGATTGGCGGATCATTCAGTTGGTAATTATGGAAGTAAAGCAATAACACTATAAGTAGGTACAAAAAAAAAGTTCATTTAAGGAAAAAAAGGGCAGAGCTTATAGTGCATCAAAAAATTCGTCCGCATCGCTGTCAGTGGAAAATGCTGATGCTAAAAATAGGCCAGCCCTCTGGTCACGTGAAGAGTCGACTTTTCAATTGGAGACCATTTTATCGTTTGCTAGTATTTTAGTTAAAGGTCCCTTCGAGGATAACCGAAAGCTATAATTCGGATCTTATATTTTTAATACATTTGCATAAAATTGTTCGTCGTTCAGCGTTTTTGTAACCGGACCTGGGAACTCTAAATTCCATTACACTAAACATCTCTCACAAACTAGTGCGTCAAATGGTACTAATTAAATTAGTTCCTACCTACTACAGCCAAATTAGCGTCCTACTCACACACTTAAATGAACTGTAATAACTAACATAGATATAGCAAGCTTGTGTCAGTCAGTTTCAGAGGTAGGTTTGCGTGTGGTGTTTGGTAAAGGTCTTCGCAGAAAAGGTCTTGGAGGAACGGAGTAAGGTTGTAACAGAGTAGCGTCGAAGGAAGACGAGATGTCGGTCGTCCGTCGGCGAGATGGACATACGACAATGTTACTCGTACAATCACGGACAAAACCTGGATGAGGCTGGCACAGGAGCGTGATAATTGGCACAAGAAGAAAAGAGGCCTCTCCCCAGCAATGAGTGAAGTCGGGCGGTGGATGCTGATTATGATGGTACGGAGTCCATAATGTGTAAGTCCAACTCGCACTCACACACTCAGTAGTCAGATAGGAAACGCCGACCTCATCTAGTTTTATAAAAAATATGATTGACGTGTAAAAGTGTTTGTACAAACCTACTTACAAAATAAAATCATTTATCATTTATCACTTGGCCGGTTTTTTTTAACAATTCGGTACGGAACCCTAAAAATATACAATACCGTACGCATGCAGGCTGCATTGGTTCAGTTTTAAATTAAAAGACAAACCCATAGCTATTATACTTATTTATTATGCAAAATTATCCTAATTTCGTTGACTTAATCAACATTAAGTATTTTAAATATTTTTTTAACAATGAAATGTTTAAAATTCCTAATTTATGACACAAGATTAACAAAAGAATCAATTGAAAATCTCAAGATTAAAACAATATTGAATCACTGTTATGTCTAAAACGGAAACGTCACAAAAAACGTTAGCCAGTAATTTTTTTTTAAATATTTATTTAAAATTCAAACTTCAGCACGATATCAGATCACTTTGTCATTAATTTATCTTGAGAAGCTGTCATCACTGTCTGTGATTAATAGGTAAGTGCGTAAGACGTACCTACATAGAAAGGTATAAGACGTCTTATTGAATAAAAGCCTGAATTCGATAGACTGTGAAGATTTGGTTAATAAGTAACCCGGAAAAAACATGGCAAAATAATCGTGAGTTTATTTCAATACTTATTTTTTATTTATTATTTTTTTACGCACTTATAACCAAGATATCGATATCCATCAAATCTGCAGTTTTGCTAGCTAATTTAATTTCACCCAGTATGAAAAATAATACATTGTTTTTTACAACTAATATCATGAAATGCCAATTTTTTTTTGTATTTTTACAACAACATCACGTCCGTTTCGTTAATTAGCAGCACATCACGCACCTAAATAAAAAAAAACCTAAAATATAGTTTACCAATAGAACTCCAAAATATCGCAGCATCCGAACAAAGATGTCATCTACCAATTAGTATTATCACAACATTGGAATGTGAAGCATTTACGAGCAAAAAACGAACGGCGACCGCACACGAGCGGCGCCTGCGACGATAGAAATATGTCACCGTAGTAGTGCAGTGTGACATTAGGAAGGACGGGGGATTTGAATATCGAAGGGCTGCTAAAGTGGCTTAATTATGAGTAACCCAACAATGGTTGAAATGTAAATCGCGAATGAGAGGTTGCAAGTTCGATACCCACTGGTTTTGTCGCTCTATCATCCCGCTCGCTCGGCATAATCCCGTTCTAAACACGCACTAAGGAATATTATGTGTTACCAATTTTTTTATTATTTCTTTCTATCCGTGTGTAACTTAAACACTGCGAATTAGCCTGTCATCTTAAAAAAAAATTACTTGCTCAATCACTACGCGAGTTCTCATTAGCTCAAAAGTTTGACAACTGCATAAGCATAGTATAATCAGCCTAAAATGTTCCCACTGCTGGGACACAGGCCTCCTCTCGGTAAGAGGGAGTGGCCGTTATCCACCACGCGGGCCCTTGCGGGCTGGCGGATGTCACATAGGTATCTTAAAAGTTTTATCTAGGACATGTCGGTTTCCACACGATGTTTTTCTCTACCGTCGTGAGAGCAGTGGTGTAGAAATATTTAACACAAAGTAAAGTGCCTGCTTGGGTTCGAACCCACGACCTACAACTCGTAAGTCGGGGCTGTTACCACTGGGCCACTTCTTGACAGCTGATTTAACATTTATTGGTCATTAGAAACTAATAATCGTAAACATCATAGATGGCAGAAATTGTTTTTAGAACATTGAAATCCAGCCACAGTAAGCCTGGAAGTCGACCGCGACGTGGCTGTGAAAAGGGTTAGATAGAAGAAAGATATATTTGCGAGGAAAGCTTTATAGATAAATTTCTCAAGAACTCTCATCTCAAATAACTCGAGACAGTAAAATGAATTAGCCGCAATCAATAAGAAGTCTACGTCACATCCGGCCGGTCAGCCGCTTCCGGACCGTTTCCGTTTCCTCCCCGTATCCGGTTCCGTTGGAAAAGTATCTAGAATGGGGAATATTAATTCTCTTTGTGTAAGGATGTTAATGTGTTTGTATTGTGAACCAATCTCGGGAATTGCGCGATCGATTTTCGTGATTGTTATTTTGAATTTTAAGGTGAAATGGAGTCTTACCAAGGGATATCGTGTTACCCAGTAACTAGGTTGTGGAGGTGAGATAGGCGATCACATAATCAGCTTATAGGTAAGTAATGTTCTCACTGCTGGGACACAGGCCTCCTCTTTGTGAGAGGGAGTGGGCTGTAACCCACCACGCGAGCCCAGTGCGGGTTGGTAGATGTCACATTTTTTCGAATTTTTGGTTCTAGGACATGCCGCTTTCCTCACGATGTCTTCGGTCACCGTTTTGAGAGCAGTGGTGATGAAAATAATTTACCTACACAAAGCAAAGCGCCTGTGGGTTTGAATCCTCGACATACAACTTGTAAGTTGGGGCCCTGGGCCACCATGACTGCTCTAGTCAGTCGCTCCATGTAAAATACTGGTATTCAGCTGCATCCGGTTAGACTGGAAGCCGTCCTCAACATAGTTGCGAAAAGGCAGGCAGATTGAGGGTGAAATGGGGTTGAAGTGAATATCTATGGTGCTTTCAGAGTTAGTAAGATTATGACAATAAGTAGGTACTTTGTTATTTAAAAAAAAATTGAGACTTATGATTAGAACGTAAATAGGTAGGTAAAAGAAAAACCGGTTAAATAATGATAAATGATTTTATTTTTGTAAGTAGGTTTGTACAAACCACTTTTACACGTCAATCATATTTTTTATAAAACTAGATGAGGTCGGCGTTTCCTATCTGACTACTCTGAGAAGAAAGGCCGAAACAAACTCAGAGGTCACAGTCAGGTTATATGAAGACCATGTAGATCGATGTCTGAGACGGTCTTTTGAGGAAAGAACCACACAGATTGAGAGGACCAGTCCAGTCAGTGTACGCATTTGTCAGAAATCGTGCAGCTCAACTCGAAACTTAAGGAGCTCAACGATTCGACGAAAAGGATCAAAATTGAATTAATTCGAATTAATCTGAATTTTGACAAACATGCTCGATTTGATTTGATTAGGTAAGTAGGTATGTAGGTATCTATTTATGCATTTTTAAAGTAGGTAGGTAATAAACGTGGGGTTGTAGACTACGAATATTATTTATTCGGAATTCGTAGAGTCAAATTTTTGTTGCATAAAATCGACATGGAAATAATAGATTATTTCTGAATAAACTTAAGAAAACAGTCGTTTTGATGTATTTTTTTTCAATTTCACAATCATAGCCACATCTTTCATCCACCGCTTCTAAAAAAGGGACGTATCTTTTACACAAATAAAAACCAAGAATAGGAAAGGAAATGCCAAAAATAACTTCTTAAAAATCCATTCGGCCTAACATCTGTTTCAAGATAAGGTTATCTGTGGCGCTATTTTATCTGTGCTTAACGACTTTTGGCGCGAACTCTCGGCGCCATTTTTTTGCGTCACCTCACACATCGCTGTTGAAGTAATTAGGAGAAAATTGATGATTATTTGTTGGCATAGGTGTTAGTTTTTGCAAGAGGAGTGTTGATTGGTGGAGGTGTGATGCCATTTTAACCTTAGTGACAAGCTTGTTAGCAAAGATGAGCAGCCTCTCTCTTTATACAATGACATTTAACATTGACATTGGCAGAATAGATGACAACGGCATTGCTTGCCATATAAAAAAAATATCTTCTGCCCGCGACTTCGTCCGCGTGAAATTTCACCTTCCCCCCATTTTAACCCTCTTAGGGGTAGAATTTCCCAAAAACCCTTTCTTAGTGGATACCTACTCTTCACAAAGAACACACCCTCCAAATTGCATGTCTCTAGGACCAGCGGCTTAGGCTGTGCGTTGATATATCAGTCAGTTAGGACTTTGAATTTTATGTACCTACCTAAGTATGTAGATAGAATAGGTCATTTAAGACAAAACGAAATCATTTTGTGATAATAAATTCAAACTGCTAGGTACTAAGTACTAACATTTTGCTATTTGGAACTCTCAATGCTGTGAATAGTTAACTATTATAATAGGATAGTCATTATCACTGCAAAAGCATCCGTTTTATTGTGTTCTATAATAAAGTAGCCGTGAGTTCGTCGCGATTCAGATTCGTGAAACAGTTTAGTACCTACCTAATTGAATGGTTACCTGCAGGCGAAACCACAGCATATACCTCTATATTTTTATATAGAAACATGAAATAAATGTTTAAAGGCAGACAACCGCGACGCGATGGTGCGACGCGATTCCGGTAGAACAATTTCTTTGAAATTTTCATAGAAATTGTTCTACTAGAGTCGGTAAGTACCACATTTCGCCAGTTATATTTGACGTGTATGAGGAAACCAGCATGTCATGAAATAAAAAATTCGAAGACAAGACTGTGACATAACATTCTTATGTAGGTAGGTACCTACACCAAGTCGCACTTGGCCCGCGTAGGTACAGGACACGTTATGGCGCACTCGGGATCAAATAATAACAAAAAAAAAGAGGCCTGTGAGGTAGGTAATTGCGTAACACAATAACAGTAGGAATGGCTGTCATGTTGACAGATCAACAACATTCATTGCGTTATTTACGTTGTTGTGCAGACAAATGTTTCGAACATATGAAGCAATGGATTAGCAATTTCTTTCAAAATGAGATTGTGATTTATCAATCACAATCTCATTGAAAGATATTCTACTGCGTGCTGGAATCCTGGCAGTTAAAAAAATTGTTTGATTGTGTGTGTATATGTGTAGGTAGGTACCTACCTACTTATTTGGTCTAAATCGCGGCAATACAAGTACCTACTTAGCGGTTGCTCCATTAGTCTATTTATTACGTATTTATTTACCTACCTAAAAATACGAAAAACTGTTTACAAAGTAGGTAAGTACCTACTTAGTTGGTAATCTAAAATGTTTATCGGAAGACATTTTGTTAAAGTCGTAAGTAAATTATTGTCACAGCTAAAATAGAACTCGTACCTACCTACCGCTAAGTGCGTTAGCGTTAGAGTGCCCTAAATATAAAGTAGTCTAAACTAAAAATAGAAAACTTTGTCGAACTAAAATTAAAAATAAATCTGTTCCTAAATAAAACTAAAATGAAAACTTTGTTGAGCTAAAATTAAAAATAAATCTGTTCCTAAATGCGCATTTAGTCTAACAAGAAATATTTAAGAAAAGAAAAGCAATAGGAATACAAAACGTAAAAGTTATAAATAAATAGTTCGGTAGAACCTAAGTAGGTACCTACCTATTAGTGTCCATATGTCTCGGTTGGTTCAAACATATTTGCATGAGTTATTAGAAATAAAAGAAGAATTCAAAGTATGAAATTAGTTAGGTAGGTATACCTAGGTATCTACCTACCTACACAGTGAAAAAAAGAAATATACCTACTTGGTTAGATATTATTTTATACTGTGAAAACCGGTTCTCTGCAAATGTATTTGAATCATGAAATGCCGCAATTTGAAATTAAAATATCCTTAAAGTTATAATTATTACCTATACGAAAAAAATAAGTACCTAGATATATAATATACCTACCTATACCTAATTAATAAAATGAGCGGTTATTCAGAAGGTTTAACTAATTTAACTTTATCGCCACGTTTTACACAAGTTTCAGTTGCAGACAAAAGGCAAACTCCAATAGGAAGTTAAAATGATGTTTCTTTTTGTTGAAATTTTGACAGTTTACAGGAATATTTATGACACAAATGCACGCGACTGAAGGCTCCACTAAAATCAACTTAAGAAGAAGAATAGTCTGACTCATTTGTGACCTATTTCAATAAGTCGCACGACGAACAGCTGTTATCCACCCTTGCCTCAACCCCAGCCGACACTAAATCGAAATACGATCAATAAGACGCACCTCCCATCAACGTACCTATCTACAGTCTACTACGTCTACAATTCACTATCTACGCCTCTGCTTATCCTGGATAAAAAACATAAGCGTAACGACGCTTACTTAAAATTCACCGAACAGCTAAACCGAATCACAAATAATACCTTTTACACACAGTCCGAATCAAATAAAAATAGGCTCGCGATTAATCAAAACAAAAAACACGAAACTCCAAAGATTAACATGGCAAGATTATAAAAAAAGTAAAATAAAAAATATAACCAAGTCCACCGGATCAAAATCATAAATCATGCTCATTATATCCGAACCGGATTATTTTTTACCGAATAAAATGTTCAAAAAAGCATCAAAAGGCTGTAGGGAGCGCCATTTTGTAAGGGCACTGTCGATTTGGGCGGGAAAATGGGAAGCTATCAGCCAATCACCGCGCCTGTTGCCAATAGGCGTTCTAGAATTCCACCAATAGGAGACGAGGCCGGTCTGATCATGCGCTTTCGAGTCGATCCATAGAATTATAGATATAATACGGCAGTGTGGGCTTGGCCGGCGCGGTGACACGACGTACGTGATAAACGAACAATTTTTTTTGTAGAAATAAATATGTCGAAGTGCCTAACCGTAATTAGTGGAAATTTTATTTAAGCCTAAACAACATTTTTGGTGTATTCCGTTTGTGATAGAACTATAGTGTTCAAAAAACTTTTTTTTTCATGTGTAACGTAACATAGACGTTTAGCTAAAAAATACATTAATATTCATAAAGTGTGATGTCATTGCAATAAATAAACAACTGGATCCAGTTTTTAAACCACACAACATACCTTAAGACAAAAGATTGGTTAAAAATAAAAAAATATCGGGTGTGAGCGGTTTATATAGGATTTTTTGTTAAAAGTATTAAAGGTGATCACCGGTGAAGATATAACTGCGTCAGTGATGGTGATGGCCAGCGGGGGCGGTGGTGGACTGGTGCAGTCCCCACCCGACATGTTGCATCACCACAATATCATGGACACATCATCACACGTCGAAATGATGCCCAGTGAGTATTTTGTATTTTTTTTACCTTACGGAAAAGTTTGATAGCTCAAATGCCAGTACACATACAGGGTGAATATTTAATCACCTGCAACGATCTAGGGGTGATTCTATCCGTCATATTAAATACCTTCCGCTATGAAACTCTTAAGTATTATCTGATTCGTAATGGAGATAAAAACAGATTTTTGCAGCGAAATAGTCTGTTTACTGTACCTCCACCCAGTACTCATGGCTATTTTTTATTAGTTAGATAATTTATATCTGAAAAATAAATATGATGGTTTGACAAGCCGTTATATTTATTCCTATTGGATGAAACTTAATCTGACGGTTGAAGAATCAGCCCTCAAGAGAGGAACAGACAGAGAATTTGGCCTACAGTTATACCTCAACATGTTACAAGCAAAAGCAACTGTTTAGGCCTTAATGTATGGATTGAATACCATAATATGTAGCATTTTAGCTTTTAGGACAAACTTAAATGATTGTTGTAAAATAAGGAGAGAGTATTGGAAACTCCCTGTCTATATTCTTTTTTATAAATTGAATTTTAAGCCCGCTTGCATGACAAATAACTACATGCGTTTAGTGCTAAAATATTTGAAACATTATCCTGTCTGTCTCTCTTCCAAAAGTAGACAGAAACTAAGCGATTTTATACCTAGGCCTAAAACTGTTACTTTTTTGTGTGTAGGTATTCATGTCAATCTGGGCCAACAAAATAGATATATTATTGTATTTATAACAGTTAGGACCAATTTTTAGATCGCGATCGGTAGATGATCTGCATCCTGGTAGATAATAAAAATGCTGAAGAGAAAATAAACCGGTTTCAATATTTCTAATCAAGAAATAACAAAACAACAATAAATAACTAAAAAAGACTAAAAAGTCTAGTGCACTAAAAACTAAAATTAAAAAATAATCTGAAACAAAAATTTGAAAATGAGAAACTGCAAAACTGACTATAAAACTTCACCATGGTGAAGTTTTACATTTAGTTTTTGACAGCAACCGCCATGCAGTCTAACCTGCCAGTATCAAAAAATCTCTGCACGTGGTTTGTTGTTGTACTACGGTAAGTGATAATGTAATTATTAGTCGCCGTATGTGGTATACCTACTTCACCCGGTTCCATACCGGTTCGGTTCCGATCAGGCTATAAGAGAAAGGTGACAATTATTCACAATTATCATCGTCGTGACTAACTTTTTCGCCGGTTTGGGTTGTTTTCGAACAGTTTTTTGACTGAGATATCGGTATTATTCCAAATAGGATAGGAAAAAATCCAAATGAATGTGTAGAGTTTTAGCACCCCTAGAATATACTAATATTATTTTTTACCGCTTGTTACTAATGATTGTATAGGAGGTTATTTTATAAATATAAAAATTTGAAGAATAGGTACCTATTATACCTAAGGATCGTAGCAGGTGGCGTTCTGTAGTATCTGCCTACCCCCATGGGAAGGTGTGAGTTATTTTGATATAATTATTAGAAGTACTTTAATCGACATAACAGGCAAGCATGCTACCAACTCTAGGATTAAGGACAAGATAAATCTGTACAAAACCGGTGATAGACAAGCAGTTCTAAATTAGGCATCGTCAAACTCTAACTATAACAAATAAGCCAACTCCAGGCACTTGTGAATTGCGAAGGAGTCGGTCAGTCAGAAAGATGAAGTTAGTTGCCTATTCCAAAGCGTAGTAGGTTCCTTTGAAGAAGAACGGGCAAGAAACTCCATGGAAACACAAAGTGATCTCAATATTTACCTTCTTATTAAAATTAAGTAAAAATATACTTCGACCAACACTCACTTGCCTGTGTACGGAACCGTACATTACACTACCGAGGTCTAAAAAGCTCTAACTGAACCCAATACCATCTAAACTGAATGGAATTCCATAAAACATAAAGCAGATTGGATCTCTAGAGGCCAATTAGTAGCTTAAAAGATCAGATTACCGTTTATTTGTGAAAACAGATATAAATTTTACGGTAGGTAGTACCTAGGTACCACCTTCTCTGTAAGTAAACGAAACGGCAAAGATTGACAACCCTTTTTTTGTAAAATGAACTAATGAAGACTAATAAAAACAGCTTTTAGTTTGACTGCCCAGCAAGCGCTACTGCTGTGCATGTGGGTTTGATTACCAGATGTGTTATTGGATTTTTTCTCTAGGAATTTCTCGGTCTTAGCGAAGTCTAAATTTGTGCCCGGTTGATGGCAATAGGCTCACCCTGGGGGGGGTGAGCATATATTTATTTATTTATATTTTTAATTTGCTAAAGTACCTACTCAAAATCATTACTCACAAATATTTTTTGGCGAAAAAGCTGAAATCTTGATTGTTGGCGTTCAAGTAGGTAAATCAATATTTTACAACTCCAAGGTTTTTGAATTACAAGATTTTGCACCGTGATCATTTAATCGGACTTCAATCTTGGACCTTAAAATTGAGAGCAATAAGTTTTGCAACTTTTCAATCAAGTAAAAAGAAATAAATTTTATTAACTGTGACCGTGGAATAGATTTTAATTATTTTATATTTCACAGCTGACTCGGTTCTTTTGTGACTAAAAATATTACGTCTTATTACAACTTATTTTTTTATTAGTTTAAAATGTAAGGTTGCGAAAACAATGAATTTATTGCTTTCTGAATTATTTATGAAATACGGTGTCTGATAAAAGTTTCAGAAACAAGGTCAATAAAAAAGCGTATTAAGACTATTGTCATAAAAATATTTAAATTTTATGACAACTCTCATTCTATTTTGTTATTTTAGTCGTAAAAATATAACAAAGCTAGTTTTAGATCAGTATCTAGAAACGAGCAATAAAATAAAAATAAAACAAACATAGGTACTTAAAAATAAAATATTTGTCACAAAAATTTTATAAAACTAAAATAAAAGTACGCAAAAAATTGCGGACTAAAACAAAACACTAAAATAATATTTTTATTTTACTTTTAGCATGCCGAATATTTTAGTGTACAGGTACACGGTTAATCAAATAATGGGGATTCCATCCAATCTTGCGCCAAAGGGGAAAGATTTATAAATCGTGGGGTCTTTGGGACCGAGGCATTATTTTTGGCAGAGCAAGCGTAACTGCCCATTAGAGGGTTACGCATAAAATTTATGCGAAAGAAAGAATTTATTGAATAGTAGTCTGGCATGCGGGTTTGGTTAGATTTTAGTCGAATACCTTGGGGGAATTAGTTGTGTAATTGCACCTACTCCTTTCTAGGTAGGTAGGTTCTAGGTAATATTCAAGAAGACTGTTACCACGAGAACACTGCTGACAATTCCTGACAAACCTACGGCAGTTTATCAGGAGATTTGTGTATTACCAACTTGTGCTATCTTTTTTTATGAACACTTAAACGCATACACATTACAACACACGGTATATTAAATTAGTCCTTTGTATTAAGATTATTTCTAGCATAAGTTTAATGTAGGTATGTGATGTGGCTGCGCTATTTTTAATAAATAAATAATAAAAAAAGTACTTTTAAAGCATTCTTTGTTTTGGACATTTTTTTTCAATTCTTATTTAATTTCTTAGTTATTCTTTAACACGCATACGAATTTCTTACTATATCAACTGAGTACGTATTTATACAAAAAGAATTCAAGCGAGCGATAATGATGATGACACAAAAATACTCGGAATTTTATAGCAGCCGTTTCTCTTTTAAATGTTATTAATTAGTTCTAGTAAAATATTTGCGTGTTTGACTAAATTTTATTAAATGTCAAACTAAAATGTAAGAAAATGTCGAGTAAAATTATTACAATTAGCGTAATTAACGTTTAAAATGTGTTTTATTGTTGAAAATATCGTTGCAAATAAAATTGATGGGTTTAATTTAAACTTTCAACGTTAACTAATAGTGTAATTAAATTTAGTTAAGATTAATTTTGTATTTCTGTCGCGTGGCACAGCCCTATTAGGATCGGACAAATGTTATCTTTTTTTACACAATTTCTTTGCAAGAACACCAAAAAGTGTTTTCAAAATTACTAAATGTTTCTTAAAAAATACAATATTAAAAGTTCCTTAAACTGAGGTTATAGTTATTAATGTTAGGTTCATCGAAAATAGGTAGTATGGGTAGGTACAACATAAAGGTACCTGCTCTTCAAAGAGGACTCAACTTCCCCATCTAGATTATTGCTAAAATATCGAGTCACTTGAACGCATTTAATAAAAATAAATTGCAGAAATAAAGCATTTCATAAAATGTCAAACTCGGAGGTATTTTTTAAAACAAATGTCTTTCTTTTTGATATGTGCCACATATATATTTTTCAGGACTTATACCTAATATTTTTTAGGACTAAAAGATCATTTATTTTTTTGCCAATGTAGTTTCTTGCCCGTTCTTCTCCATAAGAACATAAGTAGGTAGGTACTACGCATTGAAACCGTATAACGGGCAACTTCGTTCATCTTTCAGATTGATCGACTCCTTGCTCCTTGACAATTCAAAAGTGCCTGTGAATGGTTTGATTTTAAATAAATGCCTAAATTAGCAGTTTTGAAAAAAAAAGAAACGGAAATTAATATAATTTATCTATAATAACGGTAAAGAGATTGTTTGTACGCGCTAATCTCTGGAACTACCGATTGCATGGATTTGAAATAATACGAGTATGTTTGCATTTGATAGCCCAATACTTGAGGTAGGCTATAAGCTATTTAACATCACGCTACGACATTGCGGAGCCGAGCAAAAAAAAAAGTATAATGTAAAAACGAATAGCATGGGCAGGCGATGCGATGCAACGGGGTGGGTCGGGAGAGCAAGAAATTTCACGCGGACAGAAGCTAGTCATACACGAAAAACGATCCTCACCGGCGCATATTTTGGAACCACTGTTTCCAACCTCAACATGCGGATAATCTCCCACCTATAACCACAGTGTTTAGCAAAAATTTATCACGAATGCAACTCAAAATGTATGTGTTTATACAGTTAGTTAGCAGACTGGCTCGAACGCAGAAGCTATAAAACCTTCACTCTGTGTTAAACAGTAAACAAATTAAAGAAAATAGCTGCCACGTTCAAACGTCTGTTTTATACAAGTAGGTAAGTCTTCAAATGCACATCGGTGTCAATTCTGAGAAGGATTGACTAAAGTTATAATAATAAAAAAAATGTAAATCTTGTTAAATTAAAATTTTGATTAAACTAAATAATTATTAAAAGCCTCTGTGACGTCCCACTGCATGGCAAAGCCTCCCCCCGCTTTCTTTCCACTTCTCTCTGTTTGAAGCTGCTAAGGACGAGAAGGCCAATTTTCGTAATATAAAACGTTCAAAATCTAGTCGCAGTCTCATCTCGGCGACAAACAAATGTTGTCAAAAATGTAGGGAAATTAGAGGTATTTTTGACAGATTGAGAATGATATTATCAGACTGTGAACGTTCTTAAAATTACGAGAATTGCCCCTCGATCAGTTCTCAGTTTGGATATGATAACACTACAACAAAAGAAATAAAAAATAATGTTTTTTTAACCAAGGATCAAGCATATTAAATTGTGAATTGTCAGGTTTGAAAGCTCTAACTTTTTATACCTTAAAATAAATACTTATTTTTATTTTTTTGTGTTTTACAGCGCTCTGTGCCCGCGTGGCTCTCAAAGAGAGAAGGCTTGTGTCCCAACTGTGGGAATATTATAGCAAATAGGCCAGCTAAATTCGCTAAAGAAGTACATCTATAATATATTGTGTATATAAAATTCAAAGTCCTGACTGACTGATCAACGCACAGCCTAAACCGCTGCTCCTATAAGAGGGTATGTTCTTTGTGAAGAGTAGGTAAGTTTCCACTAAGAAACTTTTTTCGAAATTCCACCCCTAAAAGGGGGGATTGGGGGGAGGGTGAAATTTCACGCGCACGAAGTCGCGGGTAGAAGCTAATACTTAATAAAATCGAACTATCTAGTAAATTCTGAAACTGATAGAGATTGACGGAAAGATATAGGTATTGAATATGTCTACGGTATTTGGCCATAGTGTTAGTCATTCATCACTGCAAGAATAAGCCAACGTAGGTATAGGGTGCGGTTAAACGACCACACCCGTTGCATTATAGTATAGTACTGCAGCACCACTCCTAATTCTTACACGCTTAAGTATTTAGCTCACAGATATATTACACCACATAGGTCTATCTATATCTGTGATTTAGCTACGTCGCACATAGGTCTGCCATAGGCCAAACTGTGGTACGTGAAAAATAACACTTCTTCTGATATCCTGTTGTAGTGGTCGTTAGTTGAAGAATATTCAACCTGTGATAAGCCCTGATTTTTAACATTTTGCTCTTGGAATGCTTGGATATTTTAATTCGACTTCCACTTACTTACTCTTTGATCTATAGATGTGGTTCCCTCTTGATCTATCTCGTTTGATAATGAAATAAGTTATTTCTCCATTTCATTATTTCTAGAAATGCATCGTGCATGGCTTATAAAATGCCTAACCGATTTGCAAGGGGCAATTTTCTGTAGGTTGCGTTACAAAAGTCTCGTTCTTCGTTGAATGATCTCGTAGTATCTTCTAATTAGTTTTCTTTAGTCCTGTTGATTATTTATATTTTACTTTAGACTGATTTAAATGTCCCTTATGATTATGAAGGACAATATCATGCTGGTGTGAATTGTGTGCCGCGTGTCTTAGAAAGTTGCAGTGAAGTTTGTTGGTTTAAACAGCTTCTAAGTTTCTATTTGTTTTGTTTAATTTAAGGAACTGGTCTTCTACTAACATAAATTTCTTTATCATATACTAGCTGTTACCCGCAACTTCGTCTGCAATCCAGGAACAAAAGAAGCCTATGTCTTTTTCCAGGTCATGGTCTACCCGTGTACCGAATTTCATCCAAATCCGTTCAACCGTTTTAGCGTGAAAGTGTAACAAACGACCGAGCTTGCTTTCGCATTTATAATATTAGCTAGGATTTCTTTACGATAATTATATTCTAGGATCAGAAAGCTAGACAAGTGGTAATCGCTTTTAAGGCGTTTCGTATTTCTACAACAACTTTCAACAGGATTGACTTAAGATTTTCAGTAGATTATAATAGATATTTCAGTCCCATATATTTTTGGCTTTTCCATCATCGTTATCACTGCTAGAATTTGACTTTGTCTAGGCCTTAGTTCTATGTATATTACTTTATTTGTGTTATAATGAAAAAATAAACTCACTGATTCACACATCACGGAGCGAACATGTCACAAGAGTGACAATTTAGTAGATTGCCTAATCCAGGCATATTTTTAAACATGTACAAATTGTTAGGAGATTCAAAAATAATCAGCTTCTAATGATCCCACTGCTGGGACACAGGCCTCTCTGTGAGGAGAGTGCGCTGTAATCCACCACGCGGGCCCAGTGCAGGTTGGTGGCTGAGAGTTAACAATGTGTGATGTTAATCATATATACATTTCATATGCGAAACTATGGATAAAGTTACAATAGTACATTGTACAACTAGCGCAAAAAAATGGCTCGTTTACGCCCGAGTTATACCTCCTCTGCTTCTCACTTCGATTGCGAGAAAAAGAAACAGGCACACAGAATGTTGCAAAATTGAAGAAGAGAATAGCTAATTCCCGCCACGAAACCTTTTAAAAGTTTTTTTTTTATTTTCAACGTGTGTCATTCGACTTGGGTACCTACTTCATACTGCCAAGTCATAAAAATGTTCCTTTGCGTTTTTAAATAATAAATTACAACTATTTTATCTGGTTTTATTAAATTAACGATAGAAAACACGAACACGGAAGTGATATTAAATTAAAGGAAATAAAATAAATATATAAAATATAATAAATAAATTTGGAAACTTTTGAATAGCGTTAACTTACCTACTATCTAAAAATAACATGAGTAGGTACCTAAGTACAGTTGGTGAAACTCAGCAAGTACCTACACCTTTCAGACTCCGCAAAGTAGGCAGGCTGTCCTAAAAAGAATACTATTATTAATTAAATTATTTATTACTCATATAGTTTACAGTTAAAAAAATCATTGAGTTTTGATCGGTTACCAAAACGATTCGCTAGCAAGTTTTCCTAACTAGGCGTAATATATAAAAACCCACCGGACTTTAAAACTTCAACAAAAAGTTACACTCAAAAATTATCATTTTAAAGTCCCCAATACGGTGGCACAAAAGTACCGTCCAATGGTACTTTTTTATGAGCTTGGAACCTAAAAGGCATCGCCTACGGTAGACCACCAGTACGTTTTATGAGGGTGCGAAGCCGGTAGCCTCGCACCTATGGGATGTTTATACTCCAACCCGTTTTCCAATGGTGTCGACAGAGGAAAAAAATTGTGACGTTGACTCGTCAGTTGAATGATCTTTTATGAATCAAATTATTGAATTATTTTGTGCTGTTACTATGTTTTAGCTTTATTTGTATTTAAGAAAATATAGTTTTCTTCTTGCCAGCTCTTCAAAAATATTAGGTAGGTTACGCCCAGTTACCTGGGCGTTTTTTTTTGCTTTTATTATTTTGTTTTGTCCGTGACAAAGTCATTTAAACTATATAACCTTGATTGCATTATTGTATAATGTTTATATTGTATATGTATTATTGTAAAATGCTTTTTTTATCAAGATTTTATCTCCCTTTAAATCAAGTTGAATGGCGTGCAATAGGAGAGGCCTATGTCCAGCAGTGGACTGCTGTAGGCTGATAATGATGATGATGAATCTCGGAGATAGCGAAACTAAAAATAGGTTGAATTAAAAAAAAAATATAAAATCATTCTGAATTGATTTAAAATTAATGTTAAATTAAATAAATCCACTTGTTTGGAAGACCGAAACTATTGTATGTACTTGTTTAATACCTATTCAATTCTGTAGCTACAACTTCAAGTTTAAAATGAATCAATAGCAGCAGCAGTCATCAACATTCTAGACTCATTAGCAATGTCGCTAACTTTGATGTTTATTATTATTAAAAAAATAATATAGGTTATTAATTCTAGCTCCTGGAATCAGGATCTAATTTGATGAATCCACTTTTTCAGAAATTAACAATAAAATAGGTACTCAATTTATTTATTTCTTCCACAATTTGAGAAAGTGAAATGTGAGAGAGAATGTGTGTGTTTGAAATTAAGTATGCATCTATGATTTTATGTTTATTAATTTATAACTGCAATCAATACTAACATTGGTTTTTTAGAATTTATTTCTAAAATCCACAAACACAGACGATGCCGCATATAATTTACTTAACGTTTCAAATCTAATAACCTAAGCAACACACAGTTGTAGGTCATGAATAAAATAAAATATAAATAATAATCCGACAAGTTTCAATAATAGTTTGTATTCTAATATTGTAATTGACCATGTAAAACAAACAACTACATATGAATACATGCGATATCTAGTGATAGCTGCAGATGATTTAAATTCTGATGCTATCATTAAAGATATAGCATTTTATACCTTTTACGATTAACATCATGCATTTTGCTTTTATAAATGGTAATCTAGCTGTGCCTACAGATATGGAAATGAACGCGTCTTTAACGCCAAGTTTTTTTTAATATTTTGACTCTGACCTACAAAAAGCCTCTTCTCATAAGAAATGAAACAAGTTATGTATTGATCAATGATGGCCGAGCTTTCTCACTGCACGTTAGCAGTAAAGTGCCCTGGGACAATCCCGTATTTTCAAAAACGTCCGTACTCTAATCTGTCGCAATCTGTTAAAAATACATACAATTTTCATAGATTTTTGAAAAGTTTTTGACATTCATTGTCACTTAGATGAGATCTCGAGTTTTTAATTACGAAAATTGGCCTTTAGGTTACCATTCTTTATTTTGCATAGGTACGGCCTTGTGGTACTGGGTCGGCCATTAAATTTGGATTGGATGTCTTTATTGTTATTCCTAAGCCATTGTATTCATGACATAGATTTGTAGGTAAAAATATATAGGTACTTAACAGAAAACACCTGAGTATAATCTTGTCTTTACCATTATGACTTTGCGATGAGCTTTCGACTTTCCATAAACTACACCTATAAACCGTTTCTTATTTATTAATCATCATAACCTCAAATATAAAATTTTCGTATCCTAAAAAAATAATTTGAATTTTACAACTTTTGACCTCTACGTGTCGAAACAATGGACAGTCGCACGCGCGTGTCGGCTTCTATGATCACCGCATTACACATTTACAGTCAGCAGTCACTTTTATACGCGACTGTATAGTGTTAATATAGGGGCTTAGCTTTAGTGGAGGGATGCCGAAAGGAAGTGTATTTGGCCCAATGTGTTTTTTTGGTAGGAATGCCACAAGGTACAGATTTTGGACCTTTATTGATTAGTGCCAAAATGTATGTGCTTAGGGCAATGTATTTTATTTTCGGATTTGTTTCCTACTTTAAATAATTTTCTATGTCTTCATCATATCCTTCTGGGACATTCGGTATACAAAAAGAGGTTTTTTTTGTTTTGCATTGCTAACTTCTTCGCAAAGATAAAACTGAATTGTCAACAAAAGCTTGTTTCTGTAATCGAAGCGACCACAGTTCTTTGAGGGCAGACAGTAGGGCCTAGACAAATGACAATCACTTTCAAAGCGTTTCATATTTCTACAATGACTCAACATGATTTAAATTAGCTTTTCAGTAGCTTATTTCAATTCATCTTTGACTTTGTGTGGCCTTACTGCAGTAGGATTGATTGATAATACATTTTACAGGGTGGTTAGCCTAGGTGCTATCAAAACTTTATAAATAGCTTTATCACTCATTATTCCTTGTTCAGCCACCCCCGAACAACAACACCGTGAAGCTACCCACTTAGAGGGTGCAACACAACATATGTTAGGTAGCACTGTTTCTTATCTAGAACAAATAGCCAGTAGTAAAAGTTTAACTCATGCAAATAACTGTTATCTGCAGTAATATAGTTAACATGTGTAGGATGTGTTTGTCTGTTGGTTTATTAGGAAAACAGTTGCGAATGAAGTATTAGTTACTAAGCACAAACTGTTACAATTAACTTAAAATTAGTCTTAATCTAAAGTCTGACTGTAAGTGGCTTAAAAACTTAAAATGATAGAAGTTTGACATTGAATGTTGGTGGGATAGTCAATGCGACAATAAATTAAACTTCGTATATTAAAATAAGAGATAGGAAAAACCCATAATCAGCCCATCACTACTATTTAGGTTGTGTACAAAAAAACGATGTTTGGATATAGATAGGTATTTGGTTATTTCAAAATAATTCTATGAACAAGTAGGTATTGCCAGTTTTTCATTTATTTCGTCGTCCCCACATAGTATATTACATATGTGCCAATATTTTGTAATAATATTATAATTTAATAAAAGAGTCATGGAGTTTTTTTGCCTGTTCTTCTCCATAGGAACATACTAAGCTTTGGAATGGAAAACTAGCTTCATCTTTCTGACGGACCAACTCCTTGTAAATTTAAAAGTGCCTGTAAATGTTAATTTCCCTTTAGAAATTAGTCTTAACTTATTTTTAAATTATTTATTCAAAATTTGTATTAACAATAGCATACATAAAGTCTGCCAAACTGCATAACAGTTTGTCGGCATTAATTCTCGTCTAACAATGGATTACATATTTTGAAATTAAAACAAAAATGATTGTGCTAAAACTTAATTATGCTAAGTAAACTATATAAAATAAAATAACACATCCACAGTCGAGATCTTACATTTAACAAAAAGCATTTTCGCCATCCATGACTTTGTTACCAACATTATCTATGGACACAACGAGAGATAATGTTTTTGTAACTGACATCATCATTGGCAAATTGCAGGTGTACCCACTTATTATGGAAATATAGGTGCCTTTTTATCTGTAGAACCTCTCCTTAAGTAAACAACTATCGAAGCCATATCGTCTAAAATATCAACAACTTCATGCAAATCACTCTTGCGATTCTCGATGTTAAACAAATAGCTATTTATGATGCGTAAAAATGTAAATTGAATACTAACTGCATAGATATCTAGCAGAACCTTAAAGCTTATCTTATCGTCTTCACTTATATGCCTCCTTATCCATCTATGGGTAGGTAAATTGAATATATTAAC
Organism: Gortyna flavago; assembly: GCA_963669345.1. NCBI lineage: Eukaryota > Metazoa > Arthropoda > Insecta > Lepidoptera > Noctuidae > Gortyna > Gortyna flavago. The sequence continues at coordinate 12,852,536 of OY770149.1, forward strand.
ATTACATACGACTTAACGTTTACATATGTATGGGGCTAGTATTATTCTTGATTCTGGTTTGTTATCTGATAGATTAGGATCCGGAGTTGGTTTAAAAAGGACTTTTAGTAAGTGTGGAAATAGTATAACAGTTTCGTAAGTTACAGAGGTAAATACTTCGTGAGACGGAATGGTTGGTTGATAAGGAATACTTTGTGATTGGTTATGTGCGTGTATTTAGATGAAGTTGCATCGGCAAGCAATGAGATAGACATTGTGAAGGGGTTGCAAACACTTTGAAAAATGTTATGGACTGCCTTATAAATTTAAGGATGTAGGTAATGTAATGTGATAAAATGTGTTTTTCAACAGAACGTATTTTATGAAATTTTACATAAGTAAAGATCTTCTAGAATTTCTCGGGAAAGTTTGACACTGTTCTTATGAAAATCATACTGCTGACATCATCCATGATTTAAGTAGTTTCTTTACCCTTGTTTACAACCTGATCTACAATTTTACCAGGCGCAAAAACCTCATTACCGTCATCAAAAATTTTAATTTAATTAAACACTGTCCTTAATTTAAATTAAACCAACCCTGTAGCACCGCCGTTTAACAATTTTAATCACCGTACCATTTCCGGTGATTCTGATCAAAAGATACCGCTTAGCGCCTCCAAAATGACCACATTCAAATAACCACATTTCGGAAGTCGAAAAATGTTGAGATAATGATCAAAAGTACCCAATCGACGCCGAACGGTTAATGTATTAGCTTCAAGTGGTCTTAAATTAACTTCATTTTTTTTTTGGCTGCTCTGATTTGAATTTTGGTGTGTTCTGTAAGTGTGACAGAGAGTGGGTTGGATTTAAAAACTTGTTATTTGGTTGAAATGTCTTCGGAAAGTCGGAATTTGCCTTAGTTATGAGTATCCTCTTTGATTCCGTTTTCCTTGTCTAATTTAAGATTAAAGAAATGTATTTTGTCTATAACAGTATTTTTTTTTTTTTTTTTTTTTTAGGATGGGAAATCATCAAATGACCCCTCCCGCTCTGGGTGGAGCGGAAGGGAGTGTCAGACTCTTACTGACTAAAACCCATCCGTGTTCCTTCCTTAGCCCTTTATGTTCCGGGGTAGCGGTAACCCTTTCGGACAATCCCGCTGCCCCGGCAGGCTTCGGCCCTGACGGGCCCCTCCTTCGATGCTGACATCTCTTTGAGGCGCGCGTGGAACACATACGCGCCGTCCGGCACGGGCCTGGTCCTGATCGGACGGCGAGCTACCCATTACTCGCCGTCCGCAGGCCCGCGCCTACGGTGGCCGGGAGTCGTCACGCGGCTCCCGACGCCCGGAGCGTCTACCGCGGCGGCTGGGACGGGCGGCTCTCTCAGCTCTCTCCCTCGCCCATCCCGCCACCTCCTTCGCTAGCATGACTGCTTCGCAGAAGGAGGTGACTGCCTCCCACTCCCTCTCACCCCGGACCATGGCTTGGACCAGGGCCGGGCGCGAGAGGTCGCCGCCGCTGCCGATCGCCTCTACGAGGACACGGCGGTGCTCTGCCCAAGCCGGGCAGACCTCCACCGTATGCTCCACCGTGTCCTCAGGGCGATCCTCGCAGTGGTGACACCCGGGCGTTTCCTCCCGCCTGATGATGTGCAGGAACCTCCCGAAACATCCGTGTCCGGTGAGGACCTGCGTCAGGCGGTAGGTGAGGGCGCCGTGACGCCTCTCTAGCCACTCCTCAAATAGGGGCCTTACCGCCGCTATCGCGGCGTGCCCTGCGCTGGGTTGCGACAGTCGCGCTTTCCATGCCGCCATGAGATCGCGCCGGAGGTCCGTCCGCTCCGCAGCAATTTGCCGCGGAAGCGGGTTTTCCCCCCGGCGTAGTGCCTCCGCGCGCCACTCATACAGGCGCGCGAGGACTATCGCCTCCAGATCCCATGGCGGCAGTCCGGCAAGGAGGCTTGCCGCCTCGCGCGAGATCGTGCGGTACCCCCGTATCAGCCGTATGGCGACCACCTTTTGGGGCGCGTTCAGGTAGTGGGCGGCTCGAAGCCGCAGTGAACGCGCCCACACCGGGGCGCCATATACGGCCATGGACCGCACGACCCCCGCGTAAAGCCTCCGGCAGGAGGCGTTTGGCCCCCTCAGGTTTGGCAGAAGCCGCTTGAAAGCGGCCCCAGCCCGTTCCAGTTTGGGGGCCAAACGTCGGAAATGCTCGACGAAGTTCCACCGGCTGTCGAGGACGAGACCCAGGTATTTCATCGTCGTCTCGACGCCGATGCGAACCCCTCCTACCGTCAGTTGGGATCCCGATGGTGGCCCGTTCCGAAGCCCATGAAAAGACATGGCCTCGGATTTGTGCAGAGCCACCTCGAGACCCAACTGCCGGATCCTCTCCACGACTATCGCAACCCCGCGTGTCATTGCGTCGGCCGCCGCCTGATGCGACCTCCCCTGCGCCAGGACCAGCGTGTCGTCAGCGTAGCAAACTACGCTGACGCCATCAGGGAGGTCTGCCCGCAGCACCCAGTCGTAACCGATGTCCCACAGGAGCGGTCCCAAGACCGATCCCTGTGGGACACCGCACGACATCTCTCGCCTGTTCCATTCCCCATCGCGACCGGGGTAGATGACGGCTCTGTCCGTCAAATACGCCCCGACTATTCGACGGAGGTAGGTCGGCACCCGGTGATACCGGAGTGCCTCCCCAATGCAGCTCCAGGGCAGGGTGTTAAACGCGTTGGCGATGTCGAGTGACACCGCCACGACCACCCCACCCCGGGACACCGCGTCCCCCGTCGTGAGGGCTCTCACGCGCATGATGGCGTCCACCGTAGAGCGCCCCTTGCGGAAGCCAAACTGGCTATCCGCAAGATCCGGCCCCGTCCTCACCAGGTGCCCGACGAGGCGGCCCGCAATCACTCTTTCAAAGAGCTTGCCGACCTCGTCGAGCAGCACGATGGGCCGGAATGCGGACGGAGAGTCCGCAGGGCGCCCTGGCTTCCGAATGAGGACCAGCTTCCCCGTCTTCCAACGGAGTGGAAACTGGCCCCTCTCCATACATGCGCTTGTCTATAACAGTATTCTTTTGAATTATGCATTGCTGCAGTGTTGCTGCAAAGTTACTACAGTCACTTGATTATTCTTTTGAATTATGTCTCTACTCATGCTGTGTCAACGTCTCTCATAATTTATGTAGGTCAGGCTGGCAGTACCTGAAGCCTCCTTACTTTTCAAGTTTCAAGTGGAAGTGCGGTTATAACAATTAAGATTGTGCTGCTCTATAAACTGATATAATTAATTAGTTAATGTATTTGGGGGTCAGTACCTGGACTTATAGTTAATTACAATGCCGCCAGAGACAGTCACCATACCCCTCGTATACTACATAGTTGATACTGTATTACAGTGGGGTGTTATTTCTCTTTTCTGTAACCTGTAGAGTAACAAACGAGTGGGAAAATAAGATATATAGGCTCCTTAGAAAAAATTAACCAAGTAAGTGAGATATAAGTCTGAAGTCGCTAACCCATCTTGAGCAAGCGTGGTGCTCAATGATCGTGCCTTCTCTCTATGTGAAGATGCTTTTGCTCTGCAGTGGGACAGCAATAGGCCACTATTTGGGGATCGTCGTCTTTTTCTTCCAGACATACCTATCAGCAGCCATGTCAATGTTCCCCTCCTTCTCTATATCATCTTTCAAAAAATCCATCCACCTTTCCTTATTTTCTTTCTTATTTATGTTTAGCTCTAGTCAAACTCTCCTGCAATCGCATGACCCCCTTTTTTATTTTATTTTTTGTGTTTATGATCTTTTTTTGCGTCATGTTCACCGCAAATAAACGTATTTTTTTCTTTCTTCTTTCAATCACTAGATCATTATATTGAAAAAGCGTTCTCTTGTTTCTGCCTACCTACACTAACTGTAGGCATGAGTATGTGTAGTATGTAGTATGTGTATTAAGGAAGTAAAGTTCTTAATTTTTTTTAACTCTTAATTTGCTTCTAAAACATCGCATGATCTAATTACGAGAAAGAATGTGTGTGCTAGTGCATGCAATATGTCTGTCTCCTCTTCCAATTTGACATTGCATTTTTCTTTGCAAAAACGTGGAATTTTTACTTTATTGTATTTCCTTCAGTGAGTTCATTGTTTATCAGAGTTAAATTGTAATAAGATTCTTTCCCATGAACTTCAACTTACTGGCCTATCAAGAAGTAATCGTGATTGGCGCAAATTAAAAATCTTTTCTGTTCAATGATATCAATGTTGTCGTAATTGAGTTGTGTACGTATTGTGATTGCAATGATACTAATCGTTTGTGCTTATTACTGCCACCAAGTTCCCTTGTGATTTTAAGGCAAGTAGTTATCTATAACGGACCGATGAAGTAAGCAGTGGTGGCCCTATGGTATCGGCCTAGACTTACCTACGAGTTGTAGGTCTACTATGGGTTACTAGGCGATTTACTGATGTGTCAATTATTTCATCACCACTGCTCTCAAAACGATAAAGGAAAACATAGTGAGGAAACCAGCATGTCCTAGAACCAAAAATTCGAAGACATGTGACATCTACCAACGCGGGCAGAATTGTCCGCGTGAATTACGGCCCACTACTTTGCACCGAGAGAAGGCCTGCGTCCCAGCAGTGGGAACATTAGATATAGGTTGATTATGCTAAGTTCACGGGCGGGGGCGGGGTAACGGACAAGTGAACCTGATTAGGTTAGTACTTACCTACCTTAATACACCATAGCCTACTGACAGTGATTATTCTATCTTTCCTTAAAAAACCGACATTGCACGCTGCATCATCATCTGTCTACCTTTTCGCAACTATGTTGGGGTCGCCATCCAGTGTAACAGAATACTATTAGGTATTTTATATGGAGCGACTACCTATCTGACCTCCACAACCCAGTTACTGGGTAATACGATACCCCTTTGGTAAGACTGGATGTCAGTCTTTCAGGCTGCTGACAACCCGTAACGACTGTCAAAGCTCCACGAATGGCCGCCGGGACCAACATTCCGAGGCACGGAGGGGCGTTGGTGTGTAAAGATGATGGCCCATCCACAAAACAACCTCGGCGAGCGTAGCTTTACATGATCGACTGTGCGACTGTTATAACTTAGCCACAAGCCCCACAATATAGGATTAAAATAAAATTAAGTCCGGATCCAAAAAGTTCTTGACCTCTTAGTTTTTCACTAAGTTCCACAACTTAGTTATAAAAAAACCATAACCAACAGCTCAAGAGGCGCTACTTTGAACTTTAGAATTTCGGAAGTCACGCAGAGGATCAGATAAGTGTTAGCATCATACACACCGCGAGAACTATCGGCCAGTCATTGAAGCGAGCGCTTGGGATAGCGGCGCGTTTGATCTCATACGATCTTATCGAGAGAGTTCAAGTGTTGAACTAGTCACTAGCATCGGATGTATTTTTGGAGTTGTTTTTAAGTCTTAAGCAAATTTTGTGAATGGTGTTGGTAAATTGATTGCTTCTATTCGAGTAACATGAGATTGAATCCGGTTTGAATTAAACTTTGGGAGATATTGGTGCCGATTCTCAAACTAAACTAAATTAAGTTCAGTGCATCTTTTTCTTTCTATTTCATTAAGAAAAGGACAGAAGACAAATTTTGGTTTAGTCCTGTCAAATTAATCAGCGCCTGAAGTAAATTGGCGTAATTTTAGTAGGCAATAAACTTGTATGGAGTTTGTAGTGTCGTGCGCTGATTAATTTTACAGCACTAAGAAAGAAAAAAAAGAAATCGGCACCATTGTGATTGTTTATGTTGATGTAGGAGACAGTAAATGCTAGGTAATTTGTATTTGGTCAGACAAAGTGTGTTTTCAGGTGTAGTATATAATACTTAGACTAAAATCTTTAGGGCTTGAAAACAGTGTTTTTCGTGTATTCATTTCTCTACAAGTGTTCTGCAACTGTTTTTCTTTTTGTTATTTATTTCTCTTTAGCAAAATCAGCTTATGATATTCCCACTGCTGAGACATAGACCTTCTCTCTGTGAGAAGGAGAGGAAACGCGGGCCCAGTACGGGTTGGCAGATGTCAGATGTCTTCGAATTTTTAGTTCGAAGACATGCCGGTTTCCTCACGATGTTTTCCTTCATCGTTTTGAGAGCAGTGGTCATGAAATTATTTACACAAAGTATAGCGCCTGTCTGGGTTTGAACCCATTTCCCTTTACCCCCATTTACACCGACCGAATAAAACCAGTTCTTCATCAACCTACAAAAATAATAACATCAGACTTAACCCTTCCAAACAGAAAATAATTACAACGGGTCGAACCGATACGATACGATACGTTTCAAAAAAGGCGACGTTTCTTATCGAGTGTCCCCATAAAAGTAACACTGGTTTAAAAAAAGAAACAAAAAAGGGGTTTTATTCCGAACCGTCTTATCTAAGGCTGGCGCCGGTGGCACGAATTTTGGACTTTTTTTCCAAAGACTCTTTTCGTAATTGACAGAATTTACGCAGGAGATAAGGAGGACTTCGGGTTGGTAACATGGACCTTGGAATGTGTGGTCAGACCCTATAGTGGACATAATAGGTATTAAGGTACTATTTTGCGTTTAGCAGAAGTAAAAGGATTTTGCATATTTCGCGTTCTGAATTTCAAACTAGTTATAGAAATGTCTTGCGCCTGTGATTTTGTAATGCCGCTGCTGGGGATTTTGTTGCGCCACTTCTTCTTCCCAGCGAAAGCACTAGGAAGTGGCACCCTTCAGGGTGGGCGTTTTGGGCGACTGTCTTATGTAATTTTGACGTTCAAAAGTGCTGATTTTGAACCTGTAGGTAGATGTAAAAAGTTAAGGATTAGTTTTGAAACAGTTCAATGAATGGATTGTTATTTCGATATTAATAAATTAAATAGGTTAGTCCAAGAAGTGAACCTACTAATATCGCCCCAGTTATGACAAATTAAATATATGAACTTTAATGAGGTTGTGGAAAAACCAACATAACGTTGTTTCTTAGTAACAATAAAATACGGGGAAAATAATAAAAGCAACGCTTGCGAGGTCAACGAGGTCGCTCCCAATAAAAAGCTGGTATTCAGCTGCATCCGCTTAGAGTGGAAGCCTACCTCAACATAGTATCTAGGCTATGGTGATGAATATTGACAATAATATAAAATCAAAGCAGAGAGGTAGTAAAGGCAAAAAAATCTAAGAATAGGATGTTGAATATGAAAGTTAGAGAGTTTCTTGTTTTATGAAATAAATATTTTTAATATTATTAATAATGAATTATAAGGAATATAAAATATGTCGGCGCAGCTAGTGGCGCCGTCATAGTATCTAACACTGGCTGATGACTCTCACTCTAGCGGAGCATGGCACCGATGTTTGCTTCCTGAATTAAACGTACTCGTACGTTCTGGTAAAGGCTATCCTGCGCTGTTAAAATATATTAATACAGTAAAGAAAATTTGGAAAATCCAAAAGTGCACGACTCATAATGCTCATTTGATCGTATAAAAACCATAGATATAGTTAATATTTAGTTAGTTTTATATTAATTATAATTAAACTATTTTGAATAAGAGCCATTTTGAATAGGGTTCTTCCAATGGGTGAAAAGAATCTATAAAAAAAAAAACTCAATTAATGGATTTCTTCGCAAGCTGCAATGTTTTCAGGTTTCACACTTGACTGACGAGATTTTTTTTAGAAATATATTTATGTTTTTTTCGTTTTTTACTCTCTAATGCTTCGCATTATGAGTCGTGCAATCAATCCATCAGATGTGCCAAGTATAAATACTAAATCATCTGTTGCAAGCATTAGTATAATTCATTTCTTTTAATTGTCTTTTACTACTGACCCAGATGATAAACTACTGGTCGGTATTCAGTTTGTTATTCAAGATGGAAATGGTTTTATATTATATTTTTGTATTTATAGAATAGACTTGATTGATGGAAGAAGAATATGAGTCATAACTTCATAGTTATGAGTAACGGTGGAGTTTCTTGCCCATTCTTCTCCATACGAAAACTACCTTTTTTAAGGGGCGACTAGAATCAATTCTATTTCATTGTAATTTTTGACGTTCAAAAGTGCCTTTTATGTGCCTATTTGAAATAAATGCTTTGACTTTGACTTTGACATAAGTCAGTCGATGAAATAAGATGGAAATAAAAGATGTTAATTAAGGCATTGATTGGAAAAAAATATTTTCTATTGGTTCTCAAGAGTGACTACCACGTAGCTATGATAACAAAAATGATGATTATATTGGATATTCAGGTAGTAGGTACATACCTATAATAAACCTGAGAAGGTTTTTGTTTGAACGCGCTAATTTCTGGAACTACCAATCGTATTTGAAAAACTCTTTTTGCATTTGACAGCCTAATTCTTGAGGAAGGTTATAGGCTATTCAGCAACATGCTATGACCCTTAGTTGCCGTGCGAGGCATGTGAAACCGCGGGGCACAGCTAGTTGTCAATAAATTAAAACATAAAGCAGGATTATTAATGAGTTGACATGTTAATTATTGTGTCAAGAAAATGACAACATAATGACATGAACAACATAATAACGAAGCAAAACTACAAATTATAATCTCTTACCATAAATAACCCACACAGGTATACAATGATAAACAGAATTTGACCACAACCACCGCAAAATTTCAAAATGTTTTCGAAAACTAATCTAAATGTCAATCTCAATTTGACAACACCCGCCGTTTGACAGCTGTCATATTAAGTTGACAACTGTGTTGCCGCCTTTTTTATTGAGGTTAAGGTTCCGTACCATAATTTTGAATACAGTACAATTTTTGTACGTTTACTGAAATGTCTTGGTAATTTTAATTATGATTAATGCTTTCAAAGGTTTTCTTGTTCATTGGCTTCTGAAGATATGACTTTTGTGCGTGTTTTGCCTAGATAATGACATGTCTTAGTCTTTCCAAATACGTTAGTTACCTGAGGGCCTAAATAAGTGACAATCGCTATTAAAGCTTTTCGTATTTTTACGACGATTTTCAACAGGACTGACATAAACTTTTCGGTAGCTTATGTCAGTCCCATACATTTCGAACTTTTCCATTATCGTTATCGCTGATAGAATGCCTTTTTGTTTAGGCCCCCTGGAGGATATAACTTCGATTTACGATACCTTAAAAAATCAAATAATTCTATCTTTACAGAATATTATAAAGAGGTTACATTTTTTAAGTTTGTATGTTTGAGTTAGACGTTAGTTTCATTGCCTAAATAAATATTTATTCCTATAAATTTTTCGTAATTGCGTCTACCACTGTTTGTATCTGCATCACAACGGTTGACTGGTCGAAACCGCCCCTGTACATTTTTGTGCTTGAAGTTTTAAATAAATAAATAGTCTTAAATAAAATCATAACAATGCCAAGAAAAGCTTTACTTAACACCATTGCATCACACTGTGTGGTTCAACAAATACCTACTTAACTAGTATTTCTGCAGAGAAGACTAAAACAGCTATCCTTGATGACACCAGACTAGTCCAGTTTATGTCTAGATAAAGAACTGGCGTCTAGAGTTTGTAGCTAATTTTATGAGTTCAAAATGTATTACACGCTTTTATGCCCTAATTAAACCAGTTTCAAGGAGTTTGGTGCTAGCGATTAGAGTTTATCGTTGCCTGTACCACAGAAAATATTAAGTATACGAAACTATATTTGAAGAGGGGCCCATGAATAAATAATAACAGCCGCACAGATCGATCGATCAGGTTAAGCTACGCTTGCCGCGGTTGATCTGTGGATGGGTGACCATCTTTACATACCGAGACCTCTCCGTGCCTCGGAAAGCACGTTAATCCGTTGGTCCAGGGTGTCATTCGTGGATCTGCGACTGTCGTAACGTGTAGTCAGAAGCCCGAAAGTCTGACAACCAGTCTTACCAAGTGGTATCGTATTACCCAGTAACTGGGTTGTGGAGGTCAGATAGGCAGTCGCTCCATGTAAAATATTGGTATTCAGCTGCATCCGGTTAGACTGGAAGCCGACCCCAACATAGTTGGGAAAAGGCTAGGCAGATTGATTTATTGATTTTTTTCTTTTAAATTTCCAGCCGTTTATACACGGTGTAACTTAAATGGTGTTGGACCTGAAAAGAGGCCATTGTACTCATCATTACGAACTACTTTTACTTTGGGACCAAACCTGAAATCGCGAAAAATAAATCAGCTGTTCCTTACATTTATGTTCGAATAACTCGTCAAAATTTAGTTGTTTTTCGCGATTTCAGGGTTTGTCTCGTAGTAAAACTTGCTCATAATGATGAGAACTAATATAGTTGATATTAGGGTTGGCTTCCAGTCTAACAAGCAGCTGAATACCAGTATTTTACATGGAGCGACTAGCTATCTGACCTCCTCAACCCAGTTACTGGATAATACGATACCCCTTGATAAGACTGGTTGCCAAACTTTCGGGCTTTTAACGAATTCAAAAAGAAAGTAAAATATAATGAAAAAAAAAATTCCAATCAAAAAGAATTTCGCTCACAACTTCGATTTGCGGAATTCTAACCCAAAAACTCTCACTTGGCCGGTTTTTTCGTTTTTTTTCTATTTGTCAAGGTGACAAAGGGTTTTTTTTTGCTACATTCCTGTCGTTTGGTTGGATGACGTATCGCCAAAATATTTGCTGTTATCTTTGGTAACGGGTAGTGTTGGCGCCTTTTGGCAATGTCGTGATGTTTGTGTTAAAATGTTTCTGCTGTGATTGTTACGAGGCTTCATTTTTTTTGTATAGTTTGTGCCCGGTTGATGGCAATTGGCTTGCCCCTATTACATCGGACATACTTGTACATACCTAACTGTGAAATGTCGGTATAGGTAGGTACTATAGGTTTCATAGTAGACATCTGCTCACACCCTACGCGGAGTACAGGCGTGATGTTATGTTGTCTATCTAAAGTATTTGATTGTCGGAGATGTCAATAGTTAATATAATGTTTTACATTTTTCAGGTTTTTTAGTTGGCTCAAGCACAAAGAGTTTTTTGGATTACAAAAACCGTTTATTTACTTATAAAAATAGCAAACAATATGCTTACCTCCGCAATTTTATGATTTTTTAAATTAATAAAAAAAATACAATTATAAAAAAATGTACCTAGGTATAGTTATTTTTTCATGTGGTTTTTATTAAACCTAAAAGTAAAACGTTTTGACTATTTGCTCAAAACTTACCTCCACGAAATTTTGCAAAACAAACATTGGGAGGGTTTGTATATGAACAACAAAACTGACCTTTTCTGAGACAGAGATAAAATAATATAAGAACTTTACACTTGCACGCAGAGATTTCTGTATTTCAAAGTCATTTCATTACCAACCTTATCGGATTAGCAATACTATTCAAATTCAATAATACCCACACTAACACAACAGTCAAAACTAATGCTATTGTCACCAGTAATTCGACACTATTCTACTACAACACTTCTTTTGAAATCCTAATCTGAACTTTAAACCTTCGGGATAAAACTCAAATTGTAACCACAAAAAAGTAAAAAAAAAAGTTCAAGGCGCCACGGTTTTGTCGCCAACGTAATGTCGCGACGATGATATCCGGTGAGGCCTAAAAAAAAAAAAGAGAAAAGAAAAAACTTTTTCTTTTTTTTTCTTTCCACATTCGGTAGGGCACTGACCAAGGCTCTAAATAAAATATACCCGTACGGGACCCTTAATGATTTATCGTGGACTGCCATGAATGTATTTTTATTTTTTTTAATCGGAAGTTCCGATTTTTGGGTGTTTTGTTGGCGCCTACCTCTAGCACTTGATAAGTGGGAAGAATTTATTTTTTAGTGACTTTGAACGTCTGTCTGTTTTTTTTGTGGAACCCTAAATTGCAGTAGAGTTCATCATTTTGGGCATTCTGCTCTTATTTCACATCAAAATACAAGGTGGCATCGACATCGACGCGCAGACTGAAACCATGAATTCAGCACAAATGACTCTAAAATATACCCCCTAGCGTACAATTTTGTTATCAAAAAGAAATCAGCTGTTTCATAGAAAATTGCAATATCTACGCGGTCATAATGTATGGAACAGCCAATAAAAATAAAAATTATTGACGAAAAGTTTCACCGCAGGGGGTCCAGAATCATGTACTGAATCCATGATAACAGGGTGTGCGTCGATGTTCCTGCCACCCTTTATATGAACACTACATTCTAGAGTATAGCGATATTATATTCAGGCATGAATATCGACTGAAAAAATCTGACGGATTTCAGCCGGTCTATTCTGTAAAAAATCTCACTATGATAACTTACTTTATGTGAGTTGTTATTATACCATTCCATCATCATTTGTTGTATTGACAATATGGACAGCTCTATTCAAACTCACTTCACCTACAGTGCGGCCGACAAGAGAATGCGTCCTTGACACCTGTCAGTTTCATACAAACGAATACGTGTTTTACAAATGATCATAATTAGCTACTAGAATTGTCGCACTGACAGCTGTCAGGAACGCATCCTTGCGACATGCGACAGCTGGACTGTAAGTTTTAACCGTGAGGTTTTTACAGAATACATCTGTAGGTCTACCTCAATCGAGTTCTATTTGGAACCTAAGAAAGAAGTTAAAAGAAATAAGACCAAATTATGAAATGAAATTATTTATTCTATAAATAGGATATCGGAATCACTTTTAAACGTCATATTATAATAAATAAAATACGCTAGATGAAGTCGGCGTTTCCTATCTCTTCTATCTGACTTCTCTGAGAAGAAATGCCGAAACAAACTCATAGCTCACAGTCTCTTTTAAAATCCAGACATCATCTTGGTCAAATCATGTGAAGACCCTTAGGTTGATGTCTGAAATGATCTTTTGGAGGAAAGTAGCCCACAGATTTGAGTGGACCTGTCCAGTCAGTGCAAGCATTTCTCATTAATCGTATAGCTCAATTTAGACATGGTCAACTCACATGACATGTTAAGAATCCAACAAAAAAATAGCAGTATTTTTCTTGCTTTTAAACAAGCTCTCTATAGCGACCAAATTCCCACAGAAAAACATTGATATAGAAATCAAATCTATTTGCCAATAAGTAATGTGAACTTTACCTATCACAACCAAATGCCCACGTCCTCGGAAAGCGTGAAGGAATTTGTTTTAAACAAATATAGAAATAAAAATATCAAATGGCTTTATATATTTGCGAGCGACGTCGGGTGGTGTCATTGTCAATATTATAAGCTTTCACGTTTGTTTTTGTAACCTTATTAATTAGTGATTAGGTGTTTGATTAAGACTAATAAAACCTGCTGCTAGGTTAGATAAATGTGTTGTGAATGTGTTCATGTCCCAGGCTTGATTAAAGCCCATTAACCAGTCTAATAGTAGCGCCTAGAAGTAGATTTTTTTAGGGGAGCTGTCAAAATGAAACATCATAACCTCAACCTTTTCACTACCTACATAACTAGAAGGAGAAGCAGAAAGAGATAGGAGGAGGGAGGGGAGAGGAGTCTTTGCAGTTAATACAGGGTGTCCAGTAAATAGCACGACATACTGCAGGAGGTGATAGCTTGGGTCACTACCTATCAATACAACACAATATATGTTCAGCAAAATCTTACCGATTTTTTTTCACCACTGTAGGTTAAAGTTATGCGAAAAGAAAATCGTTCTGTGAAAATTTTAACAAAATAAACTATTTCTTCAAAACTTTCTTGTTTTTGATAAAAAAAATAATTATAATGAGTAGAGTAACCTATTCACGAATAACTTGATGTAAAAAAAGTTCTAGAAAAGGATTTTTTCATTACGAGATGCTTAAAAATCTGTTTCAAGGTATAGATTTTTCGATATTTCGGAAAATTTTATAAAACTGTAAATCGGTAAGATTTTGCTGAACATATATTGTGTTGTATTGATAGGTAGTGACCCAAGCTATCACCCCCTGCAGTATGTCGTGCTATTTACTGGACACCCTGTATAATAACATAGTCGTGGGGACTGCCGAAGCGCAATGACGGTGACGGAATCCGTAACTTTTTTACCTACCAAAATTGCTAAAGCGTCTAAATAAGTTTTCACTGCAAAAGAACCATATAAAAATACCTGGATAACATTTAAATGGAATAAATGTTCCATGAAAACATATAAAAAAATCTTTTACTTACAAGCCGGTCCTCGAAAGAATGCGATACTGACACCTGTCAGTGTGACAATTCTAGTAGCTAATAAAGATCAAATTTGCAAAACGCTTATTCGTTTGTATGAAACCTACTGGTGTCCAACGCATTCTCTCGTCGGTCGCACTGTAATAAGGATTTAGTTGCTTTCAAGACTTTTTGGCTCTAATTGAAACTTGGTCCTCCAAGTCACGTATGATACCTTGGTTTTATGGCTATATAAGTATGTTAAGTATACCTACGTATGATGATAATAAATCCATCGTAAATGTAAATCGGGTCAGATTTTGGTATATTTTTTGTGCGTCTGCGTCCATTGTCATAAACCCTTTACAGTAGCTCGGGGGCTGTCAAAACTTTTTTCTTTTATGGTTGGGTCGGTGGCACACTGGGTACTTAGTAGTTTGTTGTTAGTTAGTTTATTAGACTAATTATTGTTTCAGTTTAGTGAGTGAACATCCTTTTTATTTAAGCAAACTTCTTTATTTGAATAACATATTCATATTATCTTTATTTGCGTTATATCTTAGAATGGCTAAAGGTGGCTAAGGTGCAGTTACAGACCCTCTAGGACAGCAAAAAGTAACAAATAATTTTTTAAACTTAGGAAACAACGATTTTTAGATATTAATAGTTTTAACTTCACTGTAGGCTATAAAATAACTAACAAAGAACAGATTTTGGCTGATCTTGAACTGATGGGTCATCTTTCAAAGCGTTTGTATTTACATAAATGGGACTCTGCCTTAAAACACTTACTGCGAAAACCTACCCGGCTGGGAGTCTTTTAAAAATGGTGAACCATAATCGCTACCCTACTAGCTTAACATTAGGTTAGTTGGTGACAAAGAATGCCAATGCGAAATATTACAAACAGTTATTACAAGTAACTATAAATTGCTATAAATAACTAATAGTAATAATTGTTATATTGACACACAAAATGCCTGCAATTTGTTTCACTACACTTTCCCACTTCACTCAGTGTGTCTCCTACCCTACTAAATACCCTAGTCAGCTCATAATCCGACGTCTGACGTTATTAAAAACTTTTTGTTTTGATGATGTCAGTAACAAGTGCAGTAGACTGGCTCAGGCGCGCTCAGAGGCGCCTCTTGTCATACTAAATCAGATTTAAACCCAAGGAGAATTTAGGATAGTTGAAACTGTGGTAACCGAATACATCAGAGGGGCAATTCTTGTATTTTATTTAAGAACGCTCACAGTCAGATCTCAGTCTCAATTTGTCAAAAATACTTGCGTCTAATTTCCCTACATTTTTTAAAAGTTTTTGACATTTTGTTTGTCGCCGAGATGAGACTGCGACTAGATTTTCTTATTCAAACACAAGGAGGATAGGTGAAACTGTGGTAACCGAATACCCTAGGGCCTAGATTATTGTTAAATTTTCTGACTTGTGATTTACTCAGTTTGAAATGGAAAGGGGAAAACAAATGACCTTGTAAGGTCGAGAATTTGGGATAGAAATTACAAAATTGAATGCTCGAATCATTAATTTATTAATTGCATAAACATTTTGCCTGCTTAAACAGGGACATACCGAGACCCCTCCGTGTCTCGGAATGCACGTTAAGCTGTTGGTCCCGGCTGTCATTCGTGGATCTTTGACAGTCGTTACGGGTAGTCAGGAGCCCGAAAGTCTGACAACCAGTCTTACCAAGGGGTATCGTATTACCTACCCAGTAACTGGGTTATGGAGGTCAGATAGGCAGTCGGTCCATGTAAAATACTGGTATTCAGCTGCATCCGGTTAGACTGGAAGCTGACCCCAACATAGTTGGGAAAAGGCTATGCAGTTGATTATACAGGGTTTGAGGGACATCGACACGCAAGAAGATACCATAGATTCAGTAATTCGTTAATAAGAGGTTGAAATTTTTCGTAAGTTATTAAAAAAAATATTGCTGTTCCATAGATTTTGATCGCGTAGGTTTTGTACTTTTCTATGACACTGCAATATTTTTTTTGGTAACCGACGAAAAATGACTACGCTAATCCGGGGCAGCGGGATTGTCCGAAAGTGTTATCGCTACCCCGGAACATAAAGGGCTAAGGAAGGAACACGGATGGGTTTTAGTCAGTAAGTCTGACACTCCCTTCCGCTCCACCCAGAGCGGGAGGGGTCATTTGATGATTTCCCAGCCTTAAAAAAAATTAAAATAGGGGTCTAGAATCAAGTGGTGAATTTCATGGTTACACATTGCATGTTTTACCTAATGCCTGATTCTGAAAGTTTTTATAATTTCCTCCTGTAAGTAAGTGCATTTGAAGAACGGAATTGTCGTCAATCTAAAGCTTTGAAAACGCATAATTCATACTGGCAAAGGTAGTTAATATGAGAAAGATAATTTAACTTTACCGAAAAGGATGATTTTCCCAACGAGTTTTGCAAGTTAGGGTCCCCTTTTTTTGGGTGGGTATTTATCAAATAACTTCTCTCGCTCTGGGCGGAACCGGAGGGCATGTCAGTCTTTTACTGACTAAAACCCACCCGTGTTCTGTTCACTGTTGCCTGTGCCAGGGGCCACGGTATCTCTTTCGAACACCCCGCGACCCTGGCAGACATCGGCCCTAGCGGACCCCGTCAGTTAGTGCTGACATCTTTTTGAAGCGCGCGTGGAACACAACGCGCAGTCGACCCGGGCCTGGTCCTTACCGGACGGCGACCTAAGTTAGAGTGCCCTTAGAAAAATATTGGACAAATAAAATAAGAAGATAAAAAAAATTACCTAACTAAACAACAAAAGTAAATATATTTATTTGATCTCCAATAGAGGCTACAAAATTACATGCAAGTATACCTACCTAGAATAGGGACAAAAAACGCTTTTTTTCCAAGGAGCTAGACAGAAACCACAGAACATCATGCATGGGAACAGCTAACTCATATAGACCGCTACTTCTAAATGTCATGCGAGCCACAATACATTGTAAGAAGATTCATCCCAAAAGAATGTCCGATAAGAATTAATCTCAAATCATTTGGTACTAATAAAGACACGATTTTTACTTTTTTTCAAATTCAAGATGGCGATGGCGTTGCGATATGTGAATAAAGACGTCAGGCGAACACACTGATATTATCTGTGGTCTTAATTTTGTGGCCATGAAATATGCGGGGAAAATTGTTTATGGTTTGGAAGCTAGTATGGTCTTAGAACATTATTGTTCTGAGAGTAGATATGGTATAAGTTTCGACAAGAAAAAGAATTAGCAAGAGTTGTTAAAAAATGGATAGTAAATTCCAGCGAAATTATTTCTAGGAGTAACTCCTAGAAATAATTTAATAATTAAAAAGTTACCTATTCTTACCGTGAAACGTCTTTTACGACACTTTATGTAAGTAATTGATCATTAGATTAATGTTGAAAATTATCCCTCTATTTTTCTTCCCCGTCGGAGCCTTAGCATTTGGATAACCCCGCGGTTTATCTATCTTAGAGTATAAATTAAGTACATTTTGAGTTTTATCGTTTTGTGTAAGTACTAGCAAAATATTTTTTGACTTCTTACAGAATGCAGAAAGTTAGCTCTAAAATTGGCATATTGTTGACGAAGACCAATGTTTCGAGTGCTATAGCATCTAGTTATAATATCACACAAATTCTGCCTTGTCACATCATACCTTACAGCCGACATAATCGCTGCCGCTTCTACCTTCCACCTACCACCTCCTACCCGCTACTCTCATAGCCCCAAACAGAACAGTAGCGGTCTCACACAGCAGTACTTACAGCTTACACACTGTAATGACATTTCAATTGGTTCCCACGATGAGACTAATTAAATTACACGGCTTCTCTTGCTCCTGTGAGTGAGTAGTCAATCAGAGAATGATTGACAGGTACATCTGAGTTACACTTGTTCCTAATTGGATGTGATTTGAGATTTGTAAATAATTGCTATAAGTTGGTCTAGTGGTTGCAAGTGTGACTGCTGGGAGTATGGTTCTGGTTCGATCCCCGGCTCGGGTAGTGTGGTTGGGTTTTCGTCCGATAAAAAATACCAGCTGGTGCTCGCGATTTCGTCTACGTGTATTTTGTACTTCATCATAAAAAAAAATAATTAAATAATCATTTTTTATAGAAATATTCGGGATGTAATTTAGTCTGTCCCTCTGTAGGTCCCAGACTACATATTTGTCATTAATTTCATATCGGTCGGCACAGTGAAAGAAAAGAAAGAAAGAAAATACGTTTATTTG
Organism: Gortyna flavago; assembly: GCA_963669345.1. Lineage (NCBI taxonomy): Eukaryota > Metazoa > Arthropoda > Insecta > Lepidoptera > Noctuidae > Gortyna > Gortyna flavago. The sequence goes on from OY770149.1 coordinate 12,870,941, forward strand.
CGGAAAATGCATCAAAAGAAAAAACATAAAAAAAAAAACAATTTGGGAGAAAACATGCGTCACAACCACGCAAAACGGCCATCGGTCAGCATAATGCTATGACCCTGTACGAGACAGAGCCCCAGCGCTGGTTTTCAGCGACAGCCGGCGTTGACGTGATGACGTCAGCCAGTGCAGCATACAATTAAATAAGTAGATTATAGTAGTGGCTTATATACGGTTGAAAAGGTAACAGACAGACAGACATACAGAGTTACTTTCGCGTTTATAATATTAGTATGAATATGGATTAGTATGGATTTAGTAACAGCCTGAAGTCTGTATTTGAGGCTTCCAAATGGCAGTTGGCTTTAATCCAATTATACCGGAAATGCGAGTGTACTTTATTTATTGTGTTGGGTTAATACCTCTGAGTTTGTTTCGGCCTTTTTTCTCAGAATTTTCAGATAGGAAACGCCGACCTCATCTAGTTTAAAAAAATATGATTGACGTGTAAAAGTGTTTGTACAAACCTACTTACAGAAAATAAATCATTTATCATTTATTTTGCCTATTTGAAATAAATGCTTTGACTTTGACTTTGTTACGCAATATAGGGTGCTGCAGAATCATAGACACTTTCGTGGTCATCGACACCGACAAATTAACAAAAGATTCATTCAGGCTCAATTTCTAATACCACCTATAAACATCTTTCTTTCTCTCCCTCAAAACACTTATAACTTCAACAAGCACTACCATCTTTTTCGGCGGATACCAATATCAATACTCATCCATTAGATTTTTGTAAAGGACGCGTTTTTTACCGCGTTCGGTAAACAGTGTTACTGCGGCGGTCTTTGGCGGTAAAACGCGGTAAAAAAAAGTAAAAAAAAGCTTATAGTTACGAAGGGAATAAATATTGGGTGCTTGAGTCACGGTTGCTGGGTAAGCAGAAATCCTGGTTTCGGGATATATGAAGTGGTGTTTTTAAAGTTTGGTGTTGGTACCTATCTCAATCTGTAGGACTACACAGAACATAAATAACGAAAGAAGACTTTGTAATTATATTTTGTGACTATCCTATTGCAAAGCAAAGTCTTCTTTTGCTACAGTAAACCACGCTTGCTCACGGTTTATTAGTGAATTCAAACTGTTAACTCCGGATTTTCTTCCTCAGATGTATAAATTATCCTTATTGTAAGTGAAGATATTTTTAAATCCAATATGCCGTGGACCTATCAAAACCGAAAGACCATTAAGTACATTTACTTACGTAATACTACACACACTTACTTAATACACACACACACACACACACACACACACACACACACCCACACACACACACACTTACTTAATACGTTACGCAACACTTTTGCATTCAAAAGTAGCTACCAATAGTTATGCATCTTCAGGACGTATTCCACATTGGGCAATGGCACCTGAGTGAATGCACCTGATACACAGCGGCATATTCAATCAGACGCCATTTAAGCGGGTGCCCAATGCGTCATCTTCAGCACTATCATGTCCATTTAAAAACCTTATCTTGATCTCCGAATCACACCTCTAACCGGAGCTCAAACACCTCGGTCCCAACCCTACGTCCACCTAGTTGCAACTTCAAAAAATAAACAATATTGTACTGGCAACAAACTGTAAAATTAACATCGCAGCGAAACCTAACCAAAGGGAATAAAAACATTAAAATCCTGACTCTAATGACTGGGTAAACAATTTATCTTTACCTCAAAACTGCTTTAGGGACCAGAATCCTTTCACACATCTTCCTCAACATAAAGATTTTGGGTGTATAATTTGAGTAAGTTGCATGGTAAAATGACCCGTATGAAACATCCTGTTGATTCAACAAGTATTTGTAAAGGACGGAGCTTAAAATTAGCAAGTCCTACCGCGGTGAAATTTAAAGACTTCTCCTACTAATATGTTAGTCAAATATCTGGACCTAATATGGTTGGGCAAAAGGTCTATTGTCGTGGTCGGGGGGTTAATGTGAGCAGTTAACGGGTTAGGACTATGAGGAGGCTTGTGGCGCCTTCATGCCGGCTTGACATTAGTTGTGGTTAAAGAATCTTTATTTACTCAAAATAAATTTACAAAAAAATTCACTTAATAAGAAATCTTTTGACTAAGTATATAATTATGATGACATTCATGAGCAGAGCTAGTATGACACGCAGGAATATTAAAAGAAGACGTATAATTAACGTACCTACATAACAAGATTTGAAGGTAGCAGCAAAGATTCAAGAAGTAAGAGAGATGAAATGCTTAAATGTATTGGTGGAAACGAATTGCAGTAGGAGAGCTCCTTTTGAAGGGATATCGTACGAGGAAGTAACTGTATTTTTTTTCTTAACCTATTCTGTGCCATTCTTAGGCAAAGGCCTTCCACAAATCCTTCCAGGAACTCTTTTCCCGCGTCACCTCGAACCAGCCCTCGCAGTACGCGTCACACCGAAGTTGGATGATTTCTGGGATAAACACTATCCTATGTCCTTTCCCGGGACTCAAACTATCTCTATACTAAATTTCATCTAAATCGGTTCAGCGGTTTAAACGTGAAGAGGTAACAGACAGACAGACACACTTTCACATTAATAATATTAGTAGGGATGTTGGTCTTTGGTATCTCGTAATTTTAAGCATGTTCAGTCAGATTTCAGTCTCAATCTGTCAATAATGCCTCTTATTTCCCAAAATTTTTGACAAGTCTTTGACATTGATTGTCGCTGAGGACTAGATTTTTAAAGTTTTAATTATGGGATGGCCTTCAGGTGTGTCTATCTTCAGGCGGTAGGTTCCGTTATAGCAGTTCGATAAGGTCATTCGTAGCTATGTGCCGAAACGTGGTTTTAATTAGGACTTCGTCTCTAATTGAAACCACGTGTATGTACAGAATATGTTTTCCGAATAAATGATGTCGCTTGTGACTGTCCATAAAGTCAAATCAATCTGCACAGCCTTTTCACAACTTTGGGGTCGGCTTCCAGTTTAACCAGATGCAGCTCAATACACAACCCACTTACTGGGTAACACGATATCCCTTGGTAAGACTGGTTGTCAGACTTACGGGTTACTGAAATACTGACGACCCGTAACGACTGTCAGAGTCCACGAATAACAGACGGAACCAACGGCTTAAAACGTGCTATCCGAGGCACGGAGGGGTCTTGGTATGTAAAGATGGTCACCCATCAAGTTAATTTCGATAGTAATTTTTCAAACAATTATCTTCTGATTTCCTGGTTAGTTACGGAAAAACTGTTCTCCAAAGCCTCGTCTGATGTACCTTCCCGAATAACACAGAAGTCAGGCACCTCCACTTTATTTTAGTACAGTATCCCACCATCCTGCCGCCCTGGCCCGCTCCTTACACCCGTGTCGTGAAGATATCGCGCTGCGTGTTCGCGGCCTCTTTGACTTGCCGCCGCTTTGCTGAGCCGCCTCTGATTCTGTTATTGGGTGTAGGGCTGCCATGTTGCTGGTATGTTTATTGTGGGATTGAATTGATTTTTTTGGTTTTAAATGTAATGTATTGTTCTAAAGGTTATATCGTGTATTTACTTTGCTGGAAAAACGGTTGAATTCTATAACATCTACTGCATTGCTGCACATTATTTCATCTTTATTTTATCAGAGAAGCACCCATGTATTTTTATTAAAACAGTCAAGTCTTAAGAACTATCTGTTCCCAATTTCAGCAGTGTGCAGTCCCAGCAGTGGAAACCTTAAAGGGCTGAATATGTATATTGTCCCACCGCCTCCATCATATCATTTCCGTGTTTCTTTCTTTGTTGGTAACTTTAACAAGTTCATATAGGGACCCTTAAAAGTTTTATTTTACTTATATTTAACTTAATAAGAGCTCAATTCCTTTCTGTGCATCATCTTACGGCTATCCTTACCTATTGATATTTAATTCCTTATCCCCTTTACATCCTGACCTATGTTTTCTACTTTATTTGTCTTATCATCAATTCATTTAAAAATAAATCCAAAATTGAAATTAATTCTGCCCCGTGCCACCCCTACCGCACGCGACGCCAACCATATTATTGACACTATAAATTCTAACGCACGCGTTTTTAAAACCAGCCTCCCACCCACACGTACACACAACAAGATCAGGTGTGATCACACACACAACACACACACATAGGCATGAAGAATCGAATCAAACGTATCGATATTGTACTCATTAGTGGCGGCTGCGCAAAACTGATTTTAACTTCAATTGTTTTTGAAAAAGGTTTGTTAGGTTTTCATGTGTTTTCTAAAGGTTGTTTCAAAATGGTGGAAGTTATGATGGTGTTTTAGGTAATTGGAAGACTTTTGTTAACTGTCTTTTGTAGACACGTAAGTGAAAAACTCAAGCTTTTATAATCTGATTTGTATCTAACCTGAATATAATTAGGAAAAAATTAGTACAAATTAAAATAAATTAACCAGTAAAATATTAAGATCTTTCCTGCGTTATTTTTAATAGAGAATGTATCAGGTACTTTTAATAGTTTAACCTTATTTCTGTAAGACCTTATGAATTTGACACTTTTTTCCGAATCCTTACCAATACATAGATTATTTATTGATAGAGTGTCGACAACGCGCACACACACGTCTGTAACGTGACGTAATGACATCCGGATGTGATCAATGGTGATCAAATCGTTGATTTATTTATTTGTATATGTTTGATCTAATAGTAGTAAAGCTACCTGTAAAAGAGTTGATCCGGGAGTGCGAGTAGCCTGTCTTGCTTATTTCTACGGCTTAGCAGCCTTGCTGAGTTTTTCGGTTCAGACGGTGCGGTATCTACATCACTACATACGAAATACGCATCATACTGACGTCATGCAAAATCCTGCATCGCGCAAGCAAAGTTTGCTGCGTAACTAGCATATTTATAGGTACTGCCGACAAACTGTTCTGCAGTTTGGCAGAAGATTTGTGAAATACTCATCTATGTAACTGTTGTTTGTTGAAATAAAAAATAAAAAAAAAGTACAACTTCCCGATGTCAATCGTCGGGCAGTAGCCACCAGACCCAACACCTCACCGAAACCTCACCTCAAACCGAAACACAGCCCACTCGTATAGGTGCCGTTGGAACTATAAGACACTGCAACGTTGTGTGTGGGTGAAACGTATAAAAGGTAGGTACCTACTCATAGGGCAAGTCTGCTTCCATGTGGTGCTGCAGCAATAACTTTTGTAACGGAATGGAGCTACCGTTCAAAATCGTGGTTTTAAAAAAGACGGGACTCCAACACACCTTTTCTATCTGGCTACAATCAGGCTACGAAACATTGAAAAATATAACGGACAATTCTTCAATGACAAATTGCAGAGTATAATCATACAAGAGTACTTGGCATATAATTTATTTCCCGCCATTTCAACATCACATAAAGAGAAAAAGTGTTCCTTTCTTGGCGATGTAATTGTAACTTAATTCGTAATTAAAAACGAATTAGCACAAAATAACCTATACGTAATGTGTAGATTCTTATCTTATAGCTCTCTCCCATTGGCACTATAATATGGGCAGTGACACAGAATATAATGTCCTACAGAGACCAAACTTCGTTCAGTACCAACACCTCTAAAATGTGGCATAGCTTATGACTGTGTGAAGTTGACAAGATTGTTAACTTCACCCGTCGCGTGTCTAATTAGCAGACACAATAGAAATTTTATGGTTATCGGTACACATGTTGTACGCTCGACATGTGGAGAGTAAAACCGATTTGTTCCTCTCGCCGCACGTAGGTGAGCAAAAGCACAAAAGCAAAAGCAAAGCATATGAAAAGCGAACGTAGACAATAAAAAACTTAAGTATCTATGAATCCTTGTGGAGTTTATATTCCAACACTATAGTCTGTGTTTGGGTGTACCAAACACAGACCTTAGCCAAACCCTTCAGAAAATTCAGGCGTGTTTTATAACTAACTCATTCGCTTTTGTGTGAGCCGTTTGTGCAACGCGATGAAGTGTGGCCTCTGTCGCATTGCTTACTCATGTGTGTGCCCTTACTGATGCTTAAGATAACGACTTACCACAGTAAAACGGATCGTTATACCTCCGCCAAAGCTTACAACGTACTGTTAATTACTAATTAAATTAATGGTTTCATTAAAAGTTTATGCTCTTTTAATTTATGGAAGGTATTTAGGTAAATGAAGTAGCTGGAAAGTTATTTTTTTTGAGGAGGACGCTTAAGTTCAGGAATATTAGGTTATTGAGGCATTGTTAAAAAACCTGACAGAGATTAATTATTTTTCTTTCTTTTGAGTTGTGATTATTTACTTAAAGGTGGTAATATTCACATGGCTGTATCAGTTTTTCTCAACCTAAATTCTTATAATATGCTTTAATAAAGTGATTGGATCATGACAGATATCTACTACTGACAGACGATCTCAGCTAGGCGATCGCAAATATAAAGCCACGACTACATCCTTATCCTAAATATTATTGAAAGCCAAAGTCTGATTGCATGTAATCACTCCGTTTATGGGCATCTGCAGTTCAAGAGGTAATCCATATGCGTTTCCGTACGCACAGTATACCTAAATCTAACCAAGTGTGACTAAATATTGCTGTCACTTTGTCAGCTACACGTCATTTACAATAATAAAGCCTTTATTTACTGATAAACTATAACTCATTATAATATAAATAAAGTAGCTGTTGCCAGCGACTTGTCTGCGACCAGGATAAAATGTAGCTTACGTGCCTACCAGGTCATGGTCTATCTGTGTGACAAATTTCATCCAAATCTGTTCAGAATGTTTAGCGTGAAAGCGTAAAAAAAAAACTCACTTTTGCATTCCTCTTCTTCTGCGTGTCGTTGGCACGACTGTTGTTTAGATCTTTGCCAATTCCACGGCGTTATCGGTGGCAGCGCAGAGATCACTTTGACTGCATATTTTGGGGCACAGAGGGCAGGTTAGGAGGTCAGGATTAGGATTAAGCAAAACATAACACACCTAAAAATCAATAATATCCTTTTTCCCAATCCAACTAAACAAACTTCGCGTCTGACTGCCCAAGGTGCATAACCTCGTTATAAAAATAAAGGAGTCTGCGTGCTATCGGTCAGATCTGCGCCTTGCAGCGCATTGTGTGCCGCGCAGCACCGTGACGGACCACGGTATGCGATATGTTGCAATTAACGACGTAAGTAGGAATACATAGATAATTAATTAAGCATACATTATTGCAGTATACGGCCAGTGATATGTCTTCGAGATTTAGACAAAGTTCGTTGTTGTAGAGCGTTGTCTCTGTCAGCTGTTTGACAGTCTCTTAGAGCGTTTCTGCACTACATCCGATCCGAATCCGAAACATGCCAGTCCGAAGTGACCATAGTCCTATTTTTATGAGGGGTTGCGCACTAGATCCGAACTCTGTCCGTTCGAATTTAGGAACATGCTCAATTCGGATTGAAGTCGGATTTTTGAGACTTTTTATGTCTTCGGAATAATAAATTGATAAGGTTTTCTTACTAAATTACTTCCGCTGTGGCCTGTGGCCTTAACTTAATGCAGTGTCAAATATAAAAAAAATAGCAGGCCAAACTCCTCCGGCAAATTCCTTAACAACAGAAGCTCAGGTCAAAGCACTATCTATTTATAAATTATTAATTTAATCATTTTCTAGAGTCCACCTGTGTTTGCCTTCGCCCATAAAAACATCTCACGCTAATAAAATTATGCAAATCACAAATCAACAGTCTTTAATCTAAGATCATGATAACTTAACACTTTGTCTTATCTGTACTCATATAACTACACAATAGACTTATCTCTATTTTATTATCATTTATAATAAACATATGAGTGATAGAAATGACGGGTTTTAGGTGAACAAAGGCATATACTCGTATATGACTTAAATAGACACTGCATGACAGGCGTTCGAAACAAATGAAAGATCATGCTCCGACACACTAACTGCAGTAGCAATGAGTTTTATTTTGACAGTTCAACAACATTCATTGCGTTATTTACGTTGTTAAGCAGACAAATTTTTCGAACATATGAAGCAATGGATTAGCAATATCTTTCAAAATGATTGAGATTGTGATTGTTGGTGTGTTGCGCAATTACCTAGGGTGCTGATTCTTGAAGCTGACGCTGAAAACGGAATCGTAGTGTTAAACCTTGATTAAACTACGTATGTATGATGAATGAAAAACATACTTACCTACCTACACACATAGGTATCTATCTGCATACATAAACCTAAAAATTTGAAGGCGGGACCTAGAGACAGAAGATAAAAAAAAGCTTGTAAAATCTACGTGCTTTAAAGATGCTGAAATTCGTTGCGAAAGATGACAAAATTAAAATACTTAATACAAAACGCATTTAGATGTGAAAAACACAACGTAATTATTAAAGAAATTTCTTCTTTAAGTGTATAAATACATCTTAAAAATGTGAAAGTATCAACGGTAGGTACCTACTTTAAAAAAAGAAAGTCAATCACCGATCAATCTTCGGATCAATTTAATTAAATTAATTCATTAGGTAATTGATTAACTGTAATCCAATTGTTATTACCTACAACTCACGATGGCGGTTCCGTTTTGAATAATAAAATCCTTTCAGTCGTAAAACTTAATACTGTAACTGCTTTCGAATAATAAAAAATATTATTTTATTTTATTTTTATGCGAAAATTTGCATTATTTTTAAGAAGATTTTTGACGGTTGCAGTATTTTTAATTGATTTTTTGGTGGTTTTTTTTTATGGAATCATTTTTTTATGTATGTACAGTCAACAAAAGAGATAATTATGCAGGGTCGTCGCTGTTTGTTTTCTATTAATAAAATTAAATTTTATCGAGAGAACTCGGTTTCTTACTAAACTTCAACTATATCCGACGATCGTGCATACTTATCTCTTTTGTTGACTGTACTTTACCCAACATTGCTGGGATTCGATAGCACTCGTAAAATAATTTTCCACGGTTTAATTTAATAGGTAGATCGATAGATGGCTCTGTAAGAATCTAGGTAGGTAACTATAGATAGAGTAAAAAAAATCACTAAGTACTCGAATCCTCAACATTAATGATAATTAATACATAACCGTGGCTAAATAATAACAGCCGCACAGGTCGATCGATCAGGTTAAGCTACTCTTGCCGCGGTTGGTCTGTGGATGGGTGACCATCTTTACACATCGAGACCCCTCCGTGCCTCGGATAGCACGTTAAGCTGTTGGTTCCGACTGTCATTCGTGGATCAGTCGTTATACGGTTAGTCAGAAGCCCGAAAGTCTGACAACCAGCCTTCCGAGGGGTATCGTATTACCCAATAACTGGGTTGTGGAGGTCAGAAAGGCAGTCGCTCCATGTAAAATACTGATATTCAGGTGCATCCGGTTAGACTGGAAGCCGACCCCAACATAGTTGGGAAAAGGCTAGGCAAATGATGACGATGAACGGCTTAACGGCACCATCCACGGACCAAGCGTAGCTTAACCTGATCGATCGACCCGTGCGGCTGTTATTACTTAGCCACAAGTCCCCAAAAAATGATATCTGACTAAGTTCTTTAATTATCTTCCCTATGACCCTTTGGTTATTACAATAAAATTAAAATTAAAACTTTTGTATCATTCCAAGGAATCATAAATCATATAGCTATTATAGCATTGCATACGCTATAGACCCTCCCTTCGTCAACAGTGTATTTCTCTGGTAAAATAGGACTCAAAACGATTCAGCTTGAACATAGAAACTATAATTAAATAGGATATAGGTACCTACCTAACTTATAATATATATGCAAAATTTGTGTGGTCTATTCCGAACCGTGCCGCTATGTTTAATTTAAACGACATTCAACACACGCTTGTCAATTCCAACTTGACAACTTACAATGTTGACTACAATTTCTCCCGTGTAAGAGTGAGCGAGATGTCATGTAAGAAAGAGACCGATAGATTATCGCATTGCTTAGGCGAGGGCGGCGCTTAAAGCCACGCCCACTTCTATCGATCGGCGCAAGGTATAATTTATTCATAATTTCTGTTATTATGTCCTCTTTCGAATAATATTGTTCGCTGCGTTAATCGGTGTTGTAGTATGAAAAAAATAATGTACCTGGATGTAGGTATTATGATTTGTGAGGTAGATAACAAGGGACTAATGGCCAATTAATTGCTATGTAGACTTACCTGTGTATTTCCTGCTGCAGGTTCTCGTACATTTTGTAGGTTACATCAGACAGGAAAATCAGTGGCTAAATGGATATAATAAGTTCTACGAACATGTTCACGATTTGAGCAAATTAGATACCAACATAGGCCACAGACCAAACGCAATAATGTCTCATAGCTGATTCATGAAACATATTTTTAAATCGCTGACATTATGTATTACCTAACTAAGAACAAAATTGACTTCTAACAACCCATAGGTAATTGAAAGAAAAAGAAAAGAAAGAAAGAAAATACAAATTAAATAAATGCATAAAATCTTTGACTTTGACTTGCATTTGACCGGCCTCCTAGATGACCTCTTCAAGACTAGGTTCTGGTTTAGGATGGCAACGCACCTACGATGACTCTGGTATTGCAGATTTCCATAGACGGTGGTGGCCACCTACCACCAACAAGCATGGCATGACCACGTAGAAACGGAAGAAATAAAAGACATACCTCATGACAGATTGTGGAAAGATTTCTACGGCGCGATGTATAAAATAAAGTAAAGAAAGGTCACTGTCAATGTTGTAAAAGATATATAGATAGGTTAGTGTATTTTTCGTACCGATAGAGTACCTAAAGATAGAGGTCATGCTACTAGTACAGATGATGGCCTGCTCGTTAGCCATAAAATTTAAACAAATAGGTACAAAAGTTCTAAACCTCAACGAGTAACTCCTTTAACTGTAAAGGCGGCTCTCCACAGGAGCTCATTGCTAAGCTACGCACGTGTACTTAGGTTCACTTTGCATGAGAATGTAGATGAGATCGTCCACTGCGACACATAGCTACACTACGGCTGACAAACAAAAGAACGTGGCAAATCTAGAGCTGCTGTAAACAGTGGACTTTAATCGTAGGAGCAAAATTTTAATTTTTTCTTCATCCTTATTAGAGTAATCAACCTCAACCTCCACCGTCCTTCTTCTCTCTGTGGGGGGGAGAGGGCCATAATCCACCACGCAGGCCCAGTGCGGGTTGATAGATGTCACAGGCTTCGAAAACGATGTCGAAAAACATCGTAAGGTAACGAATAAAAACATATAGGACATGCCAGTTTTTTCAGGATGTTTTCTGTCATCGTGTTGAAAGCTTAGTACCTTCTATAGACGGTCTACATTACTCGAAAGATTTAAATTTTCACTTTAACACCACTAACCAAACCTTCAAATCTTCCACAGAAAAACTCCGGCTCTCGCTATGCGTGGGCTGTGGCGGCCAAATCCATGACCAGTACATCCTGAGGGTGGCTCCAGACCTGGAGTGGCACGCCGCCTGCCTCAAGTGCCAGGAGTGCCGGCAATTCCTCGACGAGTCCTGTACTTGCTTCGTGAGGGATGGGAAGACGTACTGCAAGAGAGATTATACTAGGTAAGAGGGAATAAGACTGCATGAGGAAAGCTGAGAATTGGGTGTTAGGTACCTATAACGAAATTTGGGAGAGGCCTTTTAAAACGTAAGTGAAGTGAGCGTAAAGTGAGCAGTGCTATTCTGTAAAGATCTCACCGTGAAAACTAAGGTGAAGTGAGCTTAATGTGAACTGTCATTCCACTCAACAATGACACTTTTGACAATGAAGAAGTGAACTCACTTCACCTAAGTTTTCACGGTGGGTTTTTTACAGAATAGAATAGATAACTGTACCTAATCTGGGAGTCTTCGCCATACTCTCAAATGACACTCAAAATCAAAGCATTTATTTCTAAGCACTTGACTACAAGAATTGTGAAGGGTCGATCAGTCAGAAAGATGAAGCTAGTTGCCCTTTACTGCAAGAGGGAATTGCTTGGTAAGAGAGAATAAGGCTGCATGAGAAAAACGAAGAACCGGGTGTAAGGTACAGCCCGATTATGATGGCTCTGAACTGAAGTACGCTACTCGCTGCGCAGTACCCCACCCCTCACCCCCGCTGACACGTGAATTTGTTCACCTCATGTTCTGAGTCGCCATGTATTTTGAATCGGGCTGGCGGAATTTAGAATGATAAATGATAAATGATTTTTATTTTGTAAGTAGGTTTGCACAAACACTTTTACACGTCATTCATATTTTTTATAAAACTAGATGAGGTCGGCGTTTCCTATCTGACTACTCTGAGAAGAAAGACCGAAACAAACTCAGAGGTCACAGTCTCTTTTAAAGTCCAGACATAATCTTGGTCAGGTTATATGAAGACCATGTAGATCAATGTCTGAGATGGTCTTTTGAGGAAAGAACCACACAGATTGAGAGGACCTGTCCAGTCAGTGCAAGCATTTGTCAGAAATCGTGCAGCTCAACTCAAAACTTAAGGAGCTCAACGATTCGACGAACAATACCAAAGAAAGGACATTTGGGTAGGCCACATAAATTACTCAAACTGCCAGACCTAGAAAAAAAACTAACAGAACAAAGAGAATAATAAAAATTAAACAAAAAAATAATCATAAAACGACCCACATTGTCTTCACATGCACAATAATTAAAATAATATAATACTTTACAAAGTAAGCAAATGTCAATCTTTATATAAAATTCATTAATTAATGTCAATGTGTATATAGAAAAAAAAAAAAAAAAAAAACATTCAAAATGTAAAAATTGGATACAACTCAATCCCAAGCCTTTTTGTCCTCAATATAATCCTTAACAGTATAAAAGGCTTTCTGGCACAACTTACGTTTAATGAATGATTTGAATTTATTAAGGCTTAGATCTTGAACGTGGCTTGGTAGTTTATTATAAAAGCGTATACATTGGCATCTGAACGAGCCACCTATTTTCTTGAGCCTTGTTGTAGGTACAACAAATTTGTGTTTGTTCCTCGTATTTATATTATGGATATCACTGTATTTTTTAAACAATTTTATATTTTTATGGGCATATAAAAGATTTTCATAAATATACTGAGAGGGCACAGTCATCACATTAAACTCTTTAAATTTTTCTCTGAGAGAGTGTCTCGGACTTAGTTTATAAATTGATCGAACAGCTCGCTTCTGCAAAACAAAGATAGTCTGAATATCGGCGGCATTTCCCCACAATAAAATACCGTACGACATTACACTATGAAAATAGCTAAAGTACACTAAACGGGCAGTTTCTATATCAGTTAAATTACGAATTTTTCTAACAGCGTATGCTGCGGAACTTAGTTTTTTAGAAGTGGCTTATGTCTAGCAGTGGAGTGCGATAGGCGAAACTAACAGAATCGAATAGCAGTCATTATGACGTGTAGGTACGAGATGATTTGGGAGTCGTCCACCGTATATTCAAACGACACTGAAGTTCTTTGTTATACCTAAGCTTTCTTTGGTTGGGTTAATTTTTCTATACTAAGTAGATATACCTAAATACTGCAAATAGTTTAAACTCTTTGGTGTGGTGAAGGGCGTGTACCTATTTTAAGTTCGCAAAGTGCTGATTCCATGTCATATTTCTACAAATGATATTTGAATGAATGGATTTGTTTCATCTTCAAAGATTCATCAAATCTGCATATATACCTACCTACACTACCTACTTTACTTTGCCACTAAATATATTTATTCGCTGGAAATTCACCTGGTGTTGAAATTACTGTTCTTTGGCGCTATGAATCTATTTATGGAAATTCATCAGCTTAAACACGATTTTAACTGTCAATCTAAATGTCCAAATCAGCGCAGCGGTGAGCTACGAACAAAGGAATATTAGATTTCTGACATCAAATCGGAATCCGACCAATCAAATATTGATCTTCCACACCAGCCAAATTAAGACACGGTAAATCTCACTTAAACATAACAATCAAAACTTCAGAACACGACCAAGTCCGTTCTCATTACAGATCTAACAGCAATCACTAATTTCACATTCCAAAAAAAATATCGAAAGAAAAAAGAAAAAAAAAGAAAACATTGGTAATCGAAAACCCGCTTATCCGGCCGGTGTAAACGGGAACAAACAGATATCGTGTTCCCGCCGCCCGCCGCGCTGTCAAACTGACGTTTGTTTTGGCGCCAAAATACATAATGCTGAGTTGAGCTGCGTTTGTTTTCACTTCGGCACATCACAGTGAGACTTTACCAACGCATTTTGCTGTTCGAAAACATATTTTCAGCTTAGCCCGTTCAATTTTAGTCTTTATTTCTTTTGGAATAAAAACTATGAGGTTATAATTTTATTTTACCAATGGCTTTAGTTTGTTTGTATTAGTGTAATACTATATTTTAGCAGCGAGAAATGGAAGGGTGAAAAGATAAACATTAGAGGTTATTTTAGTGAATTTCATCTTTGGAGTCTGTGTGTATAAAGTGGCGCCCGACTTATGATTGACGTAACGCTATTCTTATTTTAGGCTCGAGTTTTTGGCATTTTGTAAACTGTTAATAAACGGAAGAATTTTCATTTCTTACTTCCAGTCGCTAATGTATTCAGAGTCAGACAGGAATGTGGAGAAAAACGTTAAGACATTTTCTTTTAAGTTCGAAAAACTCTTTTCTCCTATTATTTTACTGAAGGAATCACGGTAGATATGGTTTTGTTTTAACCTAAAATCCAGGACTTTTTAAAACTAGGTACCTGTCACTCTTTTGAGTAACGGTGGAGCAAATAATTATGAGTAAGTAGGTAGGTATTAGGTACCTATGTAGTAAGTAAATGTTTATTAGTAGGTAAGTACTAGGTAGATACTTAGATAGTAAGTATTCCTTTTGTAGTGAAATTCGCGTCGTCAAACCGTTTAATTAATTTTGCCGTGTAGAACTGTTATTTTTTTAAATAAATTAATAGAAACAAATATCGTCATCATCAGTTACTTTCGTATTTACAATAAGTAGTATACCTACCTAGATATGAATTTAGCATTACGCCACGCGCTAATCTCAAGGATTTAACAATGTTCTAAGAAAACATAGATAAACCATATACTAAACATGTAGATGTTAACTGTTAACCTGAGTCCGATAAAACTTCTAAGCAATGCGACTACCCGTTACCCAGCAGTTCTGAGAATTATGCTAATATCTATCAATTATAGCCTATGTCAAAAGATTCCGACTGTGTTTCTGTCCGTAGAGTTATCTGGCATAGGTAGATAATTAATTAATCATATCGGACCGACATAGTACTTAGTTCTTCTAATAGACCGCTGAAGTTATCCAAATTAAAATTTATTTATTTGTACACATAGGTGTAATGTAGTGGTACATGATGATAAGAAAATATTTCTAATTATAAGGTTGAGAATCAGCACATTTTCAAGGTCAAAATTGGCATGAGTCTTCCCCTAAAACCTCCGTTACCACAAAGCTGGGATGATGACAATAGGTTGATATGAGTAAAGATAATAATAATCTGTTAGGCAAAGGATTTGGTAATTTTAGAAGACCATGCTGTCGTTTGTGGAGCAGAGGCAGGTAACGCTCGCGACTTACAAGTTGTAGATCGTAGGTTCGAAACCAGATATACGCGCTTTACTTTGTGTACCTAAATTATTTCATCACCACTGCTCTTAAACCGGTGAAAGAAAACATCGTGAGAAAACCGGAATGTCGTAGAACTAAAAATTCAAAGACATAATCCTTAACAAGAAGGCTCGGACAAATTGGATGCGGATAGCGGAGGACAGGGTGCTGTGGCGCAGCCTGGGAGAAGCCTTTGTCCAGCAGTGGACTGCGATAGACTGAGTTTATTGATGCTGCTGTTTACTGTCTTGAGATCTATAAGCTAAAACCAGACCCAAAAATTAGACCCTTGAACAGTACCTACATATGATAAAGAAAGTCGTGCACAAGTTTCATACAGGACATTTCATACACCGCGACAACCACGTTACTTTCAAAGTTAACCCTGAAAACGAAACAAAACAATGAAACAAATAAAATACGACAAAAATAGCCAATCAAACATTATAATTAACCCTTCAAAAGCGGGACGGAAACGCAGTGTTTACACCAGCGGTCGAAGCGACCGCGTCTATCATCGCGATGTAAATATAGGAAATGTACTGAAAATACTCTATTTAAGACAAAATATCGTTGTTTATAGTACTGAGTACAGTGTGTACTAGTGATCCATCATTTTACAGGAAATGAGGAATGATTTGAAGTGTTTTTATTGGTTGAGAGGATATCCTATAGGATGTTGTGGTGTTAACATGTTGGGGTTACTGTTGTCTCAATTATTTCTGATTGAAGTTGATAAACAAAGTACTAAAGTTTTTCATCGAGTGACGTACAACTTTTTCTGCAGATTTTAAAATCCATGTGAAATATATGGATCTTGTAAAGTTATTAGTTGCGTTACAGGTTGGAAAATATGACATAAAATATTGCCCAAAAAGCTTTGACTTTCATTGAAGATAAGTGATACAACAAAGCTAATATATTAGGGGCACAAAAATCAGTATTCGCAAAATTATTAAGTAGGAATCAGTCTACGGCGTAGCAAAGGACCCCTGGCTTTGCTACGCCATAGTCGAATAGGTACCTTCATGTCATTAGTTTGATAACACTAATGTATGCGTAGCTCTGGACGGGTGGATTGCAAACAAGGATTGAGTCAACTTAGTTAATAGTTATCAATGTATCATAACGTAGGTACCTACTTTACTTTAAAATCACATCACAGAGAAAACACAGTGGGACAAGAGGTACTAAGGTAGGTAAGTCAAATGTTGAAAGATGATGAATAATATTAGGTACCTAGTTCCCATACGACAATCATGACCATGGACTTGTTTAAATAAAAAACCTAAAAGTAATTGAAGTCACTTTTCGTGTCTATGTGTCCCCGTGTTTGTTCTTCTAAACTAAATACCTACCTACGCAAAGGATTTGTACGGTTTAAATCATCATATAGAGAATTTATCCAGGGGAATTTATCCACGAGGGGCCCGTGGCTAAATAATAACAGCCGTACAGGTCGATCGATCAGGTTAAGCTACGCTTGCCGCGGTTGGTCTGTGGATGGGTGGCCATCTTTACCTACCGAGACCCCTCCGTGCCTCGGAAAGCACGTTAAGCAGTTGCGGCTGTCATTCGTGGATCTTTGACAGTCGTTACGGGTAGTCAGAAGCCCGAAAGTCTGACAATCAGTCTTACCAAGGGGTATCGTATTACCCAGTAACTGGGTTGTGGAGGTCAGATAGGCAGTCGCTCCATGTAAAATACTGGTATTCAGCTGCATCCGATTAGACTGGAAGCCGACCCCAACATAGTTGGGAAAAGGCTAGGCAGATAAATAAATAAATAAATAATGATAGAAAATTTATCCAGGAAGACTTATGTGTATGTACCATACATAAATAGTGAACTTACATATAATAAAGACAAAGGATGGGCGGGTAGCTTGTTAATTAATAAAATAACAAAAATCACAACTAAAAACAAATAAATCTCCGCTTCAATTCAGTTGAACTGAACAGTTACCGCGCAAGCGTCAATTAGCGTAACTTTATCCTGCGCCGGAGTGTCGCGTTACTGTTTACATGCTATTTATGGAAACTGTCAGTTTCTGGTGACGGGTAGGCAGGAGCCCAGGCTGTGTGGTCTTGGTTATTCATTATCATATTTTGCCATGCGGCTTTGGATGTTTAAACAATTCTGGTCCAAATCCTAAAAAAATGTTACGACAAGTAAACTAGCCTTATGATTTATTTGATTTAACACACCGCCCGCCGATCGATTAGGTGAGACAACTTATCAATTACTATATACAATATACTTATCAACTTGACTTTTATTAGATTTTCAAAGATGTCAGTCTTTGTTGGCAGGTGTGGCACAACCTGATCCTAGCAAAATGTTTTGAGACTTTTAAGTTTTTGACTTCTCGTAAAAATTGCCATTCCGTTATAGTGCAGTATCGATTTTATCTGTGGTGAAGAGTCGATAATCTATTGACAGGCAGCACCTTCGCATCGCACATCGATTAATCTTCATGCAGCTGCCATTGGGCCACGGGGTACCGAATTCATATAATCAACCTCATCATCTTTAATAACAGTGCTGACGAGCTTCAAAGATAATCAAAGATGAGAATGTTGGCACATGGACCTATTAATAAAGACCTGAACATGATTTTATTATACTTCCTGCCAAAATTATCCACTTGTTCCAGGAAGAACTCATAATATAGAATGTCCTAATTACGTAAACTGTCTACGAAAGAGATGGCTATCATGTGCATGTTTCCATGCTATCAGACTCCGATAATCATTGTGTAGCTAGATAAAATATGATAAACAGTGATAGCCATCTGCCTAATTCATCATAGTCTAACACTCAAACATATATCAATACTTATATAGATAAGTTTTGGATATTTTTTGCAGGTATAAGTCGTAAAAGTGTCAGCTGTCTGTTTGTCTGTCTTAAAAACTTCTTTGTATCAGCGAAAAATCATTAGGGCTCAAGAAATCATCTAAATGACAGTGTAGTCATCTACTTGCCGTAGTAAAAATATTAACCAGACCGTAAGGTGGAATGCAATCACAATCCGAAGGATTTTGAAGGAAATTTATACTTTACTGATGAAGCAGTGAATTATTCAGAGAATGTTAGAAAAACTCATCTGCTAGACAACGTAAATAACGCGATGAATATTGCTGGATTGCAATTAGGTAAGAGGGTATTTTTTATCGGCATTCAAGGCTGATGATATTAATTTATTTTAATACAATAGGTATTTATTACCTAAGTATTTACTGTCGTCCATTTTGTTTACGCAACTAAATTTAACCCTTCTTTAAATATTGATCTATTATAGACAGAGTCGTCCACCGAAAAAGCTTATTGTAATCTATAATATTACAAATTAGGTAGGTACGTATATTATTATACTAGCTGTGCCCGCGACTTCGTTCGCGTGGATGTCGGAAAACAATAGGTAATATGTCGCTTAGGAAAGGTGTAATTGCCACTCCTTCATTGAAAAGGAAGAATCATCAGATCTTGCCTGGTAACGCTTTCCTTACCTAGGGTTCTCTACCACGGCCCTTTCGACTGCAATCACTGCGTCTTCATGGTTCATAATGACAATGCGACGAAGTGTCACTTTGATTTTTGAGAACAAATTAAAATAAAAGCGCCTGCTCGAGGCTGATTATCTAACCAAACAGCCATAATTATGTCCATTTTATTTTGCGTCTGTCTTAGAATACCAACTTGTAACATCATATCACCATTTTATCTAAAGTATATCTGAGATTAGTAGGTGAAGTTTGAAGTTAGTTTTTCTAAGTCTTGTGTTCTTCTCTGTGGTAAATTTAGAATTTCTTAACTTGGTATTTAAGATATCATATATGCCTACCAATATTATGACTTATAAAGCATCGAGATATATATATGATAAAAGGAAGAATACATTAATGGTAAGAGCTTCTACATAAAGTTGCCCGTGTAAAAAGCAACCCATTAAACTTTGGTTATATTTGACACCGGCCGCCATTTAAACTACGAAGATGAAACCCATGAAAACTTTAGACATGATTTTGATTTAGACCTTATACTGCCGAAAACCAGAAAAAAAATTGTAAAGATAATTACAAAAAAATATAACCGACTTCCATAAAAAACCCTACAAAGTGCAAAATTACCTTAGTTTGGGAAGACGTTGCGCGTTGGCAAGAAATTACAGACTTCTGTAACCAAAGGTCTATTGCACTTTGAAGTGTGTTTTTAAGTCAGTTGTATTTTATTTTATTTCACACAAACTCGTGTAAGTTTATATTGAAAACCATGAAAACGACACACTACGAATTTTTCGATTTGCAGCCGCCATCTTGGACTTTCATTTTAACCAGTACTAAAACGGTTTACCAACAGTCGATTGGTCCATGAGCCGTTGGTCAACACCATTAACTTTTCATCCAAAGGACTTGTGACCCACGAACGTTTCCCCAACAGAACTCTACGTCAGTGAATGCTTAACCAACAGAATGTTTTGACCAATAACTTTTCACCCAAAGAACATTTGACCCATGTCAAATAGAACTAAGGATGCAAGGGCGAGCGAAGCGAGCTCGGGACTCGGGGCACCCCGACTTGGACAGGTAGGGTTCGAGGGGATGATGGCGGCTCAAGTGAGCGAGCAAAGCGAGCGAAGGGTACCCCGAGGTTAGGCTTGGTTAGGTTACTTTATACCCTTTTCACAGAAATAAAGGACTACGTCTTATTGTTATTTTACTTTCACCTTTCCCGGCGTCTGTTGGCCTTGTTCTTTGGGTGAAAAGTTATTGGTCAAAACATTCTGTTGGTAAAGCATTCACTGACCTAGAGTTATGTTGGCAAAACGATCGTGGTTGAAAAGTCTTTTGGAAAAAAGTTAATGGTTTAAAGATAATGTTCACCAACGGTTCATGGGCTAATCGACGGTGGGGAAGCCGTTACAGTTTCATTTTAAGCTCACTATTGGCTTCAGCACTCTCAAAAACCAATAAAACGAAACCCATAAAAAAAAATGCAACCTCCATCTTGGATTTTCGTTTTGACCTGCCTATCGGCTTCAGCACCTTTGAAATCTATGAAAACGTCATCCATGACAAAAAATCAAAACAAAATTGCAGCCGCCATCTTGGATTTTCATTTTGACCTGACTATCGGCTTCAGCACCCTCGAAAACTATCAAAACGACACCCATGACAAAACATTTAAAAAAAATGGAGCCGCCATCTTGGGTTTTCATTTTGACCTGACTATCGACTTCAGCACCCTCAAAAACCATGAAAACGACAAACATGACAAAAAAAATTGCAGCCACCATCTTGGATTTTCATTTTGACCTGACTATCGAATTCAGCACCCTCGAAAACCATGAAAACGACACCCATGACGAAAAAATTAAAAATTTAGGGAACCGCCATCTTTGATTTTCTTTTTGACCTCACTTACCGGGGTCAGGATCCATGAAAAATAGCTCTCTTTCTCTCTCTGTGTGTGTGTGTGTCTATCTATCTATTACTATGAAAAATGAGGCATAACGCTTTTTCGTAATTTGACGATTTCTCCCTTACAACTCCTACCGCAAGCTCCATATAAGAACTTCGTTAAAAAACGAAAAAAGGCGATTTTTTTAATATCATTATCATTACTTTTTAAAATAACATAGACATAAGTAGGTATCTGTGTTATTTCGTCATTTAAGTAAGCATAAACTAATAGGACGTGATTACTCACATCACAACAACAATATGTTTTCGTTAGTAGGTACTATATCGCGCCAATAGATGTCGTTACGTGTTACTAAAAAACGTAAAAAGTTGTTCCTAGAATACTTTAAATTGATTATATCTTTTGATAGAGTGAACCGATTGCGATGAAACAAAAACTAATCACTGCTCCGAGTTCTACACCATATTTGAGTATAAAAAGTAACCGTATTGGTTTGGTACTTTTTACGTTTACCCTGTTCAAATCAATAATCTGTCACATCCAAACAGACAAACAGACAAACCGACAAACAGACAAAAATTCCAAAAATTGATGAAATGGCATCTGTTGGTTATCCTTTAACACCCCAACTATTTTTTTTGGAAATATTTTCAATGTACAGAAACGTCTCGTCTACAGATTTATTATATGTATAGATATAGATGAAAATGTGAAAACCCAACTAGGTAACTCAATAAAAATAACATCATCATAAAAGTAATTCTTACATATTTATTTAGGTACTACGAGTATACCTACCACAAAGGACCACAATTCAATTACGTAATAGAAAAACATTTTTTTTACTTTATGACTCTCGAATACGAACATAAGAATACTAGAGCATACTGCCAACTTATAAACTAGACCGCCAAGGGTGCCAACGTAAAGCTAGTACCAACATTACCAACTTTCGCAAGGCTGCCAACATACCTATACTTTTTAACCTACAGAGTAAATATACAGGTATCTCTCTAGCTATAGGCGATGCTTTTAGCAGGATTGCTGGGGGTGGAACCAGCCCCTAAGTGCGGTCGTTGACCCCTCCCCACGGGGTGGATTTTAAAAATACATCGCGCCATCGTTTCTCAATCTATTTCAGTTTTTATAAGTTTGCTGTTTTATTATTATTGATGTAAACTCGATTTTGTTGTGTACTTTTTTTGTTTTCACATGTTTGGATATTGAGATTTTAATCGTTTTCAAACGATTTTTTTACATTCTACATTCGTTGGGATAATAGCAATGGCTTTAATTTTGACAGTTCAACAACATTCATTGCTTAATTTTCGTTGTTAAGCGGACAAATTTTTTGAACGTATGAAGCAATGGGTTACCAATAGGTATCCTTCAAATGTTTCAGATACTTAGTTATTGAAAGGATGTTGCTCAATTAGAGAGCGATGACAGCGATGCGGACGAATTTTTTGTTGCCCAATGAGCTCCTGCCTTTTTCTTTTCCCTTTTTTTTAAAACACTTGTATATAGTATAAATATATTTTAGAACACAATTATGGTTAATGAAATAAAGTAATCTTTAGTTACATCATTAGAGAGCTGTTTCTTATAATAATGTTTTGTATTGGACAACAACCAATCCCCAATTCTTCCTGTCTTTTTGTTGGTGTAGTTGTAGTAGGTAATTTTAAAAGTTACTTAGAAGTTGTACCTCAGTTATATAGAATCAGAACACTGCTGCCGGCGTGATTTAGACTACCTACCTGCAAATAATATACTAAGACAATTACAATATACCTACTTGCTTTCTTAATAGGTAGAAAAAGACATGAAATCAAATACCTACATAGCATGATCAGCCTATAACGTTGCCTCTGCTGGGACACAGGCTTCCTTTCTATGAGAGGGAGTGGGTGCTAATCCACCACGCGGGCCCAGTGCGGTTTGGTAGCTCTGACATGTCTTCTAATTTTTGGTTCTAAGACGTGCCGGTTTCATCACGACGTTTTCCTTCTCCTTTTTTGAGAGCAGTGGTGATGAAATAAATTACACAAAGTAAAGCGTCTGCCTGGGTTCGAACCCATGATCTACAACTCGTAAGTTGGGGCCGTAACAAAAGAGCCAAAACTACTCAGAAAAAAAAAATTGTTACCCCACTTTTGAACGTCAATTTTTTTTTTATTATTATTTGAATAGAGAATTGTCAATACCAAGTTTTCTATGGAGCAATGGATACTTTGAAGACGTTCTCCTCCTTACTTAAAACTTAGGCCCTTTCCGCTACGGAACCATAAAACTCGAACACAAGGCGGCGGGTCATTTAGTTTCCCATAAAAAACTGCTCTCAACCATTTTATAGAGTACGAAGCACTTATTGAATACATTGATAGGTTTCTAAACGAGGAAAAATCGTCACAAGGAAATTCCCCATGGTGACGTAAAGATGTCACTTTGTGGCATTCCATTACTTATCTCAGGGTTGCGGTTCGAATCCCGCATTAGGTACCTGAATGGCCTTCAAATATTTGTAGTTTGTACTACGGGAAACCTTAGTCAGGAATGAATCATCGTTACACTTTTTCAGTTATGCTCCTCTGGAACACCACTGCTTCACTGGGCCACAAGTCTGCTTGAATCCAATAATGAAGAACATCAATATTAAAGCTAATCTTCTTGTTCCCAGGTTATTCGGCACAAAATGCGACAAATGCGGCTCCTCCTTTAGTAAGAACGACTTCGTGATGAGAGCCAAGACGAAGATCTACCACATCGACTGCTTCCGGTGTTGCGCTTGCGCCAGACAACTTATACCAGGTAAGTACTGTGTCATACCGAGAATCTATCTATCCCGTTATCTCAAAAACTAGGTGAGCATATAATTTTTCAACGTATTATGCTCTTCCCCTATATTTCAAAGACAAGAACAAATCGTTTATTTACGAGTATACTTATTAGACCATTAAAAGGTACTTTACAAAAAAAAAGAAAACATTGACTCTGTTTGCCCCTTCCAAAAGGTTACCTCTCCTGCTCTCCATAATCAAATATCTCTCTCCATAATCAAATATCTCTCTTCAAATCAAATCAAATCTCTTCTTCATAATCTTGTTGAAGCGGAGTCTTGATTCTAGCGACTTTAAGCTTTGTTATTCGTTTAAAACGACACTTTCTGTTTGGTCATTTGAGCTTGAAACATCAAGTCTTTAGTGTATCATTCATATAAATATTTTTCATAATAATAATTTCAATTTAAACGTGTCAAAACTGGAAGCATCATTGATTGAGCGTATTTAAAATAATGCTGCTTTTCTGACTTCATAACAAAGAAATGTTTTTCTTGCAGGTGACGAATTCGCGTTACGAGAAGGAGGAGCCCTATATTGTAGAGAAGACCACGATGTATTAGAAAAGGTTGGTTCATTAAACACTTGGAAAACTTCTAAATATTTTTACACAGAAAAAGGAAATAATGATTTTACATGCAACCCCGACTCAATAATAAATGGGTTGTCTAGTTTCAAACGTATTTAAAGTGAGAGCGCCTAATTTATGTACTTAGACGTATGTACTTACATATTTCTAAGAAAAACTATCACATATTTTTTTTTTACCTGTTAACTCCTCTTCATCTTTTATTTTCTCAGCATAACATCTTATTCCTACAAATTCTAATATGCCAACCTTATCAACATCGCTATGTAGATGTACATTATTATTAACTTTTTTCTCTCAGGAAGTCAGGAAACATCTTGCCTTTCTCTCATTACCAAATTAGGTAGGTACTCTTAGCCCATAAAACTGTAGCTAGACAAGTCGCTTCTTGAAAATCATCGTTATGTACCAGCGAACATGCTATGAATTTATCTAAAAACAGTGAAATTCATTCGTTCAGAGCACAACCGCCAGCAGTGCCGCCAGTGGGAACGCTGAGAGCAACAACAACACAACTCTAAGCAACAACAATTCACATCATCCACATGAACTCGGTTCTATGTCTGGTAAGTGTTTTTACATAAACTTATGTACATAATTATAAGAGCGTTTATTACGTAAGGCATTTCATACAAAATTTCAAGCCCTTGTTTTTCGAAATGAATGAACCGATTTTAATGAAACTTCATACGGATAAGCAGGATACAATGGTATAAAAAGTTAGTAAAGAACATTTTCGAATCGTCTTATTTAAAAAAAGTTAACTGGAAATCTCTGTTTCTATAGAAAATTTAAAATCGGTCTAATTTGGCTGTAACACTATTTTTCGAAAATGTAAGTAATGTCTTGAAAGTTTGTACCTATGAAATAACGTACGTCGTAAAAGCTTCTAAACTAATTCACTACACATTTTTTTATTTTACAGGGTGAAATTAAATTAGCTAGCGACACTCTTCAGACGTGATGGGTATCAATATCCAACTAAACACTATAAAATAAACACAAAAATTATTGGTTGTTTTTCTTTGGGTTCAACGACCGCTGGATGTTCTGTTACTTGAAGCACAGCTTGAAGTATGAGTTGAGGAAATGTTTTCTTTAGTTTTGTCGTGTTGAGATGTCGATAGTTCTATACCCACCACGTCACTGTCTATGAAGTTGACAAAAGAAAGAAAGTTCATATAACTGTACTAACTGCGGTCGGTGACTCCACAAAATAATCGTCCAATTAATTTATTTTTGTTTTATCGTGTTTCTATATCGAAACCAACCACATCCGCGGAGTTTCGTTAGCTAATTTAATTTGACCCTGTATTCATTTATCGTAAAGAACAAGTAAAAAATCTCAAGGAGACCAAGCACAATATCGAATGGTTTAGTCATAACCTTGAAAGCGGCGCCAGTAAAAGCCACCTGTCAAAATCCAAGTACTTCGAGCTATTTACACCACTAACAACGTGAGCTCTGATTGAACAAAAAAAACTTCTTAAAAATATAGCGCCGTAAAGATGTCTAGTTATCGGTCAAGTTTGAGTAGGCGGGTAAGAACCTGCGGCAAGTGAGGTCCTAGTAGGTCGAGATACTAGCTCAAGAGCGATGGTTGCACTACTGTGTGAAAGTTGATATGGCTTTAAGGAAGAAAAGAAATATTACATGACATCATTGATATATATTAAATAAAGGTAGATACGTTACTCAGTTAAAGCGCCTGTTCCTACTAAAGTGAGTGATTGTACTCACTAAGCAGTCAGTCGCGCACGGAACATCGTTGATCAGTTGATAACACAGCTCAATAATTTCAGGTTTTTTTGCAATAAATACGCATTAAAATGACTTCTTGTGCAGCTAAACAGTGTTTTAATAATACAAGAAAGAAAAATAAGACACAAGAGATTACTTACCACAGGTAAATACAGTCAACAATGTTAATTTGTTGAAAATTATAATAATATTTAATTTTGCTTCGCCATGTTTGTGAGAGCAAGACAGATAGATATGCGTACACGATACGTACGGCGACTAACGCGATTTCGCTCGCACGACAGCGTCGGCTCCTATCTCTGTCCTTGTCTATCGGAACTGTAGGTTTTGCGACTGTTATCACAGATACGAGTGTTGGTACATGTAGTCGTGTGCCGAGCCCGGGTTTAGTGGTTGCGATGTTAGCGCGTCACGTATCTATGAAAATAATATATCAATGCATGACACATTATTAATTTTTTTTATTTTATTTTTTGTAGTTAAATAACATTAAAAAATTACCTGGCTGTTACTGCCTCACTGCAGGGCAAAGCCCTCCCCATACAGAGACGGCACAAGCATTGATCACCACGCTTGCTCAAGACGGGAATTGGTGATTTCAGTCTCTATCTTGTTCTTTAATGGTTCCGTAATTTCAATCCAACTCACAGAACCCCAACAAATATCTTACGAAGGCGCGGCAAAGGCGTAAAAATCCAAAAAAAAACCTAAAAGATCATACATCAAACACGCAAACAGCGATAGCGCACGAAACCGGCGCAAAACACTAGTCTACAATCTTAACATCAACCAATATTAGATCTACCATATCATAGGTACATGCGATTACCTTACCTTATCGATATTATCGTTACAAATTCGAGTATCGATAATCGTTTCGCGATCATGCCGTGATTTGTCGATAACGCCTTTGATGTACGCCGACAAAGGCGCCGACGCTTTTTATAATGCCGAACAGAGTTAGTCGCTTGTAGTATTTATCGGTTAATTAAAAAATGTGTAAATCTAGTTCGGGTGAGAAAGATAATGATGGCACAGAATAACTAAATGATGGTTTGAAGTGCTGAAGGTGATAAAATTCGATTTTTTTTTTGTATTTTGGCGAGTCACCACTTTAGTCAAAAGATAGTGCATAACTTTATCATCGCCGAGTCAGAAAATTTTATTTAACAAGACCTTTGTTTTTTTTATCACTAGAAGTAGCCAATGATGTGACCTGCTGATCTTATCTGTAAATATTTGACCGTGAAAGCTTCGGTTAAGTGATCTTGAAGAGAGCTGTCTAACGGGTGTAAAAAGACACTTAACGAAGCCGAGAGTCACTTCTACTCCCCGTCATTGTAAATTAATTTTATTGTTTTAATTATTTTTTTTTACAATATTTTTGTTTTGACTGTAATATCATCATCTGCCTAGCCTTTTCCCAACTATATTGCGGTCGGCCAACTTTTGACGTTCAAAAGTGCCTTTTATGTGCCTATTTGAAATAAATGCTTTGACTTTGACTTTGACTCCAAATATCCCAGTAAAACTGTCCACTATACATTTTTAAAGCCCTTTCACACTGTCCAGTCAAAAGCTAAAATAATTATCTCTAATTAGGAATGTACAAAGGTGTCCGTGGATTACTAGTAGGATTATGGAGGTGTCAAATGGACAGGGGCCCTAATCCCAGTTATTAGTGACCCTCTGTTAGATTGGAAATGGTTGTAGCTGGATTATGTTATTTTAATGTTGTTTGTTTGTAGATTCATGTGTGTGCATAATTTTTGTCAAGGGGTAGAGAAAGGACTGTTTGTTTGGTGTGAATTGTGAGTAGAATTAGTGAAGGCAATTTTTTTTATTGGATAAGGGACATATTAAACTAATTCCTATTTAAAAGTTCATCACCATTGCTCTCAAAACGGTGAAGGAAATTTTCTTATTAAAAAAGAGATAACTGGAAATCTCCGTTTCTATGGAAACTTTAAAATCGGTCTAATTTGATTTTTCGAAAATGTTGTTAAGTAACTTTTTAGACCTTTGTATCCTGATTAT
This sequence comes from Gortyna flavago, assembly GCA_963669345.1. NCBI lineage: Eukaryota > Metazoa > Arthropoda > Insecta > Lepidoptera > Noctuidae > Gortyna > Gortyna flavago. Next base: position 12,899,248 of record OY770149.1, read on the forward strand.
GCGTATGAAGTTTCATTAAAATCAGTTCATTCATTTCGAAAAACAAGGACTTGAAAGTTTGTATGAAATGCCGTACGGCGAGAACGCTCTTAAGATCCTAACACCAAGAACACAACCCCTAAAACGTCCTCGCTCCACTAAAATAACTATAGTTTTTAACATTGTAACAATTTTCTTTTCCCCACAGACTCTGGCAGTGAATCAGGCTCTCACAAGAGCGGGCGCGCGCGCACCACGGCAGCTGCCGACGGGAAGCCAACGCGAGTGCGCACAGTCTTGAACGAGAAGCAACTACATACCTTGAGGTGAGATTTGTAATATGTAATCGTGTTCATCATCGTAGTGTCTTTGTTCCTACTTTAGTGAGGGTATGGGGTTGTATACTTTTACTGCTACTTTAAGATCTGTGACAAGCCTTACAACGTTAACTGCACATTGTAGTGTTGTGTCTTCGTTTACCAGAATTCAATTTGGTATACGGATTTGTGCTTTAATGACCTACAATTAATAGCACTGTGTGGTCTAAACCTGCATTTAAGTCACGCTAATCTGTGACAGAAAAGCGTGACTTAAGTGCGAGTTTAGGTCACACGAGCTATAAAATAGTATACAATACGTGTGACTTAAGTAGTTAATTATTGCACGGCGTGAAATTAGCGCTATGCGTAGCGAGTGTGCTAAACTGCTAACCGCCGTATGGTAATATTCTATTTGAGGTGTAGCCAGGAACAATCCAACTTATTATTTTTAGTCAGTTTTGTTTTATGAATATTTTACACAAAACTAGCTTCTTCCCGCGACTTTGTCCGCATGAAATTTCCCCTCCCCCCGATTTACCCTATTGGGGGTGGAATTTTGAGAAACCCCTTTCTTAGTGGATACCTACTCTTCACAAAGAACACACCCTCCAAATTGCATGTCTCTAGGACCAGCGGTTTAGGCTGTGCGTTGATATATCAGTCAGTCAGGACTTTGAATTTTATATGACAACATTTCAAGTCTAATCTACTAACCTTAGTCAAGAGATTTCTCATAAAGAAATCAGTCAGTCCGCTCTGGGTACCTACATTCCAAAGTTTAATAAATTTTTTACTTTACCAGGCTACTTAAGGATGTCAATCAATCCTCAGCAACGTGACGTTGTCAGAAAATGAAAAGCGACATCCTTAACCCACTTAAAATCCTCTACAGAACCTGCTACGCCGCCAACCCTCGCCCCGACGCTTTAATGAAGGAACAGCTGGTGGAGATGACCGGCCTGAGCCCACGCGTCATCAGGGTCTGGTTCCAGAACAAACGCTGCAAGGACAAGAAGAAAACCATCCAGCTGAAGATGCAAATGCAACAAGAGAAGGTGGGTCCTCATGTGTTGAAGAGTTTGATTAGGAGAAGGTGTCAAACAACGACGGCGACAGACAAATGTCAAAAAATTGACAAAAATGTAGGGAAATTAGAGGTGTTTTTGACGGATTGAAATTAGGATCAGATTGTGAACGTTCTTAAAATTATGAGAATTGTTCTAAATAGAAATGCTGTCGTCTCTCATTTTTGGTTTTTCGATGCAAAAAGTAACGAGAGCTTTGACGACAGCGGAGATCGTTTTATTCTTTAATTTAATGCCATAACTCAGGTATATTCCTTGCCACAAACAAATAATCTTAGCCCAGGCTGTCCCTTTAATCCCCTACAAACATAAGGAGCAGTGGTGGTATCGGCTCCGATTTACGAGTTGTAGGTCGTGACTTCGAACCCGGCACTTTATTTTGTGTATTTAATTTCGTCACCACGGCTCTTAAAATGGTGAAGGAAAACATCGTGAGGAAACCGGCATGTCCTAGAACTGAAAATTGGAAGACATGTGTCATACATCTACCAACCCACACTGGGCCTGCGTGGTGGATTATGGCTCATTCCCCTTGCAGAGAGGCCTGTGTCCCAGCACTGGAATAATTATAGGCTGATTGTACTTAACACCATAAGTAACAAAAAAATCTCTATTTGTCGAAGGTCCCAAGTTATCTCCACGAGTACGACGCCACGGGATCGCTTGCCTACCAGTGGTACCCCCATTGACATGTTTCTGGCTATCTGTCACCTGTGTGGGAAAAGTTTTTAATAAAACGTGAGAATTCAGAGAATCGTCGTTATTCTAGATGACTGTACCATTATTCCAAAATCTGTGAAAGCAGTTCACTAGTTACTTCAAAAGTTTTCTAGCTACAATGGTTAATGTAGTTACAAGAGTTTTTCTGATTCTGCCTTAAAACGTTATTGGTCACGATTCAAGAGCAGAAAACCCGCTGTTAAACCCCATGGCTGACGCGAAATTTTAACGGATTTAATAAGATGAATGGCTCTTTAGAGACCAGGAGAAAGGCTCTGGTTCGTTGCCATTAAAGCCATCTTAGCCAATGATGCCATCTAGCCGATTTTGGTCTCAGCAACTGCATTCTATGACTTCTCATGGTGATTGAGATCTTAGATAACAGATGTGCTGCTCTTTCATGCGTTCTCATGTGATCAGCATAGCAATACATTTAAGATAGCGTCTCATCCCATTTTAGTACCACATCTCTCATACCACAGAAGAGAACAGGATTCAGTGCATAATTTTCGGCAATATCGACACTTAAAAGGCACTTTTGAATATCAAAATGTACAAGAAAAATAGAATTGAGTCTAGTTGCCAGTTCATTCCAATGCCATCCTAGTCATTCATTTAACACAATGTCTGATCTCATACTACGTGCCAAACCTCAGGCATACTCTATGCAATCGACTCCAAAAATAACAAATGAAACTCTCTTATTGTCGAAGGTCCCAACTTATGCTTTGCCACAGGAAGGCCGGCGGCTCGGCTACATGTCCATGGGCGTGCCGCTGGTGGCCGGCTCGCCCGTGCGCCACGAGGCGGCGGGCTCGCTGGCGCTGGAGGTGACCGCCTACCAGCCGCCCTGGAAGGCGCTCTCGGACTTCGCGCTGCATGCCGACCTGGATAGGGCTCCGCAACACAGTGCCGCGTTTCAGCAGCTTGTAAATCAGGTTAGTATTGCATCGTGAATCAAAAACCTTGTGTTTCATTCAAGTGTAATTACTCGTTCATATTCAAAACCTACGTCTATTTATACGTTACATTTACATTTCTTTTATATTTTAGTTGATGATTTTTTCGGTATTGTGCAACAAAAAATACGTTGCTATATGGCCCCCTTAGTCGCTTAGGACCAAAACAGAGAACACCCCCCGTAAACCTGAGACCTAACAGCAGAATTATGTGTAACAAAGTACTGTGATTACTTCCAGATGCACGGCTATGACATCCCGAACCTGCCTCCACCGCGAGCTCCCCACGGAGAGGACAACTACGTCACCTACCTAGAGAGTGATGACTCCCTCCCCCCCTCACCCTAGTGTCGTGTGACGTAAAACAAAGACTATGTGTGTGAACTTTGGTGTTGATGATAGAACTTGAATTATATTCATTAATAACGGCATCGAGAAGTTTTGGAGAACTGCAAAGAGATTCGTTGGTAAAAAAATTGTTTGGTGAGCTCCGTTTTTGTTGGTTTGATAATATTGTTGATAGTGTAAAGATAAAATCATTGTGAATATAATTGTGTGGAGTTTCCTAAACATCTTCTGTAAAATATACAAGAGTGGGTTTGCCACGAACGTGCAAAGAGTATCGCCAGAGGATCGCACTGTATCATAATTGCGTAACTCAGTCTATCACAATCATTTTGAAGGATAGGTATATTACTAATTGCTTCATATCTTCGAAAAACGTTATCTGCTCAACAACGTAATGAATGCTGTTGAACAATACACTTTTAATGACAGATTGTTTTAGATGACTTCAAGACAAATAAATAATAAATAAAAGAGGTAATTTGGCCTTTACCGAATCAGTGCGAACTTTTAACGTTAAAATTTTAAATGGACAGATTCCAGAAATAAAAATGAGAGTCCTCTGGAAAAAGGGTAAGCAACCCACCTGTGTGACACCCGGCATGCTAACTTGATGGCGGCTCTGAAGTGCGCTACTCACTGCGCAGTACCCCCCCCCCTCCCCCCGCTGACACATGAATTTGTTACTGCGCAGCGACTCGCCTCGTGTTCAGAGCCGACGGAATTTTTGCATCGGGCTGTTCTCCTGTTATTGCAGATCCATAGGCGCAGGCAAGCAGGCATAGGCAGCGTTGACCACTTACCATCAGGTGGGTCGTCTTCTAATTTTGCCACTCAAGGGCATAAAAAAAGAAGAGTTAAATTAAAACTTATCAGAAATCTATAGAACATAACATATATCAAGAGTTTTTTTTTTAAACAATAATTGGCCAGTAACGTAAAAGAAAAAAGCTTCCGTACGCAAAGACTAATTTCTAGTACGAACTTAAAATTGTTCAAAAATGTTGAACGTTTGTTATTGGGTTTCAAATAAATACTTTTTAGTATAAAAATGGACTTACATAGGAGCAAACCCGGTCACGTGGTTGTTGGCGTTTATTCCATACTGACATATTCCTGTTTTCTTCCTGGTTAGTGAAATAATATGAATTACATTGGTTTTAGAAAAAAATATGTAATTACGCCAAATAACAAAACATAGGGACATACTCGTAGCAGTGCATTGGTAGATAAACAATATTCCTATAACGAAAAAAATATTTTCTTCATCATCTAAGAAAACAGAGTATTAGATACGTTAGTATGGAATGAACGCCAACGACCACGTGACCACGATTCACGATAATAATTGGTCCTTATTATTTAAGTAGTCTAGGTTGGTCAAAAGGTCAATGCGTATTGAAGCGAATCATTAATTACTTTATGCTTACATAATGGCTAATTGGGACAGTGCAAGCGTCGGTTTTTTTTAAATTAATTGCCGGTACCTACTTGGCAGATTCCTTACCTACTAGGTACTTCGAAATATCGTTTATCAAGTTTTTGAGCAGTAATAATTGACCTAGTGGGAATTATTACATTTTAAATATCGTATTATTATAAAATGTCAGAAAATTAAATAAAAATGTTACTCCTTTAAAAAAAAAACTGTGTGACAACTCGACAAGTCGTTTAAATTTTCTTGGATTTCCATTTTTTTATAAGATCTACAATGTTACTGCGCAAAACGAAAGATGAAACATATTAAAAACTATCTATTTACTATTATAATGTGATGTTTACCATTAGTTTGTATATTAATAAAAAAAAATGTACTTATAGTTTTAATTCTTACCTCTGGGTATGTCTTTTTATAATTTTTATCATGATGATCTGTTAGTGTTTTCGATGTACATAGGTTTCAATGTAAATATATCTGTATAAATTATGTATATGTAATTATATTTACCTACTAATAAATATAAGCGTGTATACCTAAGGCCTTCTTTATTGATGTAAAAAAAATAGTCACTTTTATACTATTATAATTTTACGTATTATTAATAAATGTCATTTACAATAATGTAAATGTCAAAACGATGTACTTAAACAATATTTTTGTTTTTTTTTTTTTTTCATTTTTGTATCGCATATTCTAGATAATTGTATCGCCATTTTTCCATTGTAAAAAAAAACGATTTTAATTGTTCTAACTCGATAGAAATTACCAGATTGTTAATTTATTCGGTAGCTAAATACACTGTACTTAGATTGTGAGCATAATATTAATAAAAATATTGAGTACGTATTACAACCTGTTTTTTGGTCTTTAGGTATGTAAGTATACCTTTATTGGTCCTTGGTTCCCCGTTTTCTTTTATTTAAAATATCAAGAGTCAGCATGTTAAGGGGCTATGTTTAAAAAATATGGTTTTTCTATTAGTGTAACTTGTTAAGTATGTGGAATAGGGATTTAACATTTTGGTATGTTTTTTCACTCTTTGATTTAATATCCTGTAAAAGGAATACACGATTCAATGGTTTTTCCTCGATACAAAAAAAATGCAACGTCATATCTATTTTTTTTACTTTTTTAAAGATCACCGCGTAACGCTTAAGAGTTATTCAATGGAATTTACTTTAAAACATAGAGAATTATCACATCAAAGTTTACTCAAAGTAGTTTTAAATTTAATTCTTTTATAAAAAAAGGAGTAAATTAGTTTTGGCACATACGTCGTTTTATTCCGAGCGCACGCACATTATAGCCATCTCTCTTCTTTTGCGTTTCAAAAGTAATTGCATCACTTTCGCTCGCTTAGTAGGTTTTCGAGGTAGGGCCTTAATGAGGTGAGTTATGATCTCCCTAGAGTAAACAAACAACATCCTTGGTTAAGATGTATAGTCCAAAGATTTATGCCGTTAGCTTAAAGTCCGCCAGAGCGAAATTCGGCCATTACAACCAAACTCAGCGGAAACCAGCCTTCGTCGCGGGAGATGTTATAGTGCACAAGTGTGTGCGCAGACACAGGTGTACTCTCTCATCCCTCACTCTCATAGTTCGATGGGGCGGCAATCCAACACGACCGGAGAGAGATCAGCATAGCTATTCACAAAGCTACGACACGGTTTGGTACCGTATCGAATGTCAACGTTATCGACGAAATCCTATAATCGCTATTCACAAATCCGAAACCGTACAATTTTGACAGTTCATATACGGTATGAAGACATCAATTCTTCTGACAGGTATTTGCTGTCGGAAGTGTTATCGAATAACAAAATATTGTATAAAAAAGAGTAATCTAAGCAATAAGTGTCAAAACACGGCTCCGGGCAAGGTCCTCGTGCTCTTGCATGAATGCAAAGAGCATCTGCCGCTGCTCCAATGACACTCTTTTTTGAACATATGCATTTTCAATATTAGGTACCACGTTTTATAAAATGAAAATGAGGAAATAGTAATTTGTTTAAATACCGATAAAATACATACTTAAGTACAACAATTTTTCTGTTAAAAAAAAACAAATTTTTCACTCCTCAATTATTATTTTTTATTCTTTCGACCATACCGCCTTGTCTTCCGCGTAGTTCTCAATTATCTCTATAGCTCAAAACAAGATTCAGAAATATAATTATTCCAGATTTCCAGGTTTGACAGAAAGTTGAAGTTTACAAAGCAAGTTTAATAGAAATCAGTAAATTTTATTTATTAATATAATCATTGCTTACTGTTTTTTATTTGTTAATAGTTACTGAATGCATAATCTATAGTTGCCCATAGTGAAATACTCAATAAAAATCATTTATGTACCACTAAAAATTTTTTACCACGAATATCTATTTACTACCATTTTGTAGCGTTCCCTGTAAACACACCTAAAAAAAAAACCTTCCATACGCATCTGTGAATAGCGTTTTGCCGGTCCTTCGGTTCAGAAATCAGGTTATCGAACAAATGTCATTGTCGATACGACAGTAAATCGTATGTTTGTGAATTGAATACAGGTGCAGACGCAGGACAGTAGTTTTTACAGTAGTTATTAACAACGCCATCTAGTAGCAATTTCTAAAACTATCCTCATTGGTACTTAATTACTTTCCATAGTGGTGTTTAACGTTGCTCTGTAAACTTGTAGGTGGCGCTGTTACGCTGTATATGCTTGTGAAGAAGGTACTGCTATGATTACCAAAGGACCAAAAGAGTTTCGTTAGGTGTTACTAGATGGCGCTTATTGATACAAAAGTCGTGAAGATAGTTTTGAGCATGAATGTGGATGGGTTTATGAGTAGAAGACCCTAGAAACGATGGATGGACTCTGTGAAAGACGATATGGCTAGATAGGGGTTTACTACCGCTATGATAATTAATAAAGTAGTAGTTATGGAAGAAAAATACATGTTGCGCGGCTGCGCCGACCCCAAATACATACCTAAATTGTGTTATAGGCAGGAAAATGTTGATTGGCCTTGATGTGATACCGGTACCAGACGTAGTACTTACCGGTACTATTGGTACCAGTACCAGTCATAGTCATAGTCATTCATGAACAATACATTGTATCTGAAATTACATGGTTTAAAAAAGAAGAATTATATTAAATATGAAAAAAAAAACCACGTTAGATATTACAACAATGCACATGACACAACATAAATGTAGGAATTTCGTTACAGATATCTTCAACAGCATAAAGACACTTATTCAACAGGAAACTTTTAAGATTCAAATTTGGCTGTACCTTGTAACGTTTAATGTCTTGTCTACGTGTGCCTTCTCTAATCTGTCATTCTTCTGTTGTCTCATATTCATGTATACAGGGTGTGTCGTAATTAATGAATAACCTCTTAAGGGGTCATTGTACTTATCATTAAATCGCGAAAAAAAATCAGCTGTTCGCTACATTTATGTTCGCAAAACTCGTCAAAATGTAGGAAACAGCTGATTATGTTTTCGCAATTTGAGGTTGGTCCCGTAGTAAAAGTTGTTCATAATGATTAGTACAATGACTCCCTAAGAGGTTATCCATTAATTACGACACCCTGTATATTTGGCCACCTGTACTATTGGTATTTCTATTCAGTATCGGTACTTTAATGGTACCAAACAAATATTTTCGTAATTTGAGTGAGAAAACATGTAGGTAGGTAATTATAGTAAGTAAAAAGGATAGTTAATTAACATTAGAAAAACCACTTCAAGGTAATACGAGATAATTTGTGGTACCTAAGTACGCGGTGGGTACAGATGTTCTATGTCACGAAGTCCATTTGGCTATGAATGTTGTCAAGCGTGCACATGCACATTGTTTTTGTGTGCGTAACCTCGAGAGCGCTCAGTGTCGTGTAACACATACAAGCGCGCTTGTCGGGATACGTCACTACTACAATCAAAGCCGAACGGACTTGGTGAAATAGAATATCTGTACCTGAATTTGACATCGATACTTGTTAGGTAGAGCACCGGTACCCATCTGGAATGGCAAGAACCGCTAGGTACCGGTACAGAACCTGTAGGTACTTTTGATACCGGTTCCAAGCCCTGCTTTCAATATACCTACTACTTTCAGCAGACGATAATGTTTGCAGAATACGGTTGTAGGGATGAAATAAAACCAAATCATTATTACACTTATTAATACCATCTTGGCACTTTATTTCTTAAACACTTAAACCGGACATCAGAAATGACAAGACAAAGTTGTCTGGCCTGTAACATCAATGACTTCATCTTAAATAGGTTCTATATTGATAGATAGATAATAAAAAAGTTAAACAGGTTGTAAAAAGACCCATCACATAAGTAGCCGTCGTCTACGCATTCTGGACTTCAAACTAAGTACTTACGTAATATTGTACCAGAATAATCGCTGTGGAAAACGACTTTCATTTTTGGCGTGAAAATTTGTTGTTTGCGGTAGTGTGCAATGCAAAAATGTTGTGCTTATGGGGTCGTAGGGGTATTTAAAGTTGTGTATATCATTAAAAACTGGACTTCGTGAAAAAAAGTCAGTTAAAATTGGAATTTGGACCTTCAATAACTCCGTAACCAGAAGGTTCCCAAGTATGGTACAGTACAAAAAAATTATCACAATGACGGGGAGTACAAGTGACTTTCGGCTTCGTTAAGTGTCTTTTTACACCCATTATACAGGATTATAGGAAAAACACCAACAACTTCTTAAGGTCATTGTACTCATCATTATGAACAACTTTTACTATGGGACCAAACCCGAAATCGCGAAAAAAAGTCAGCTGTTCCCTATATTTTGACGAGTTCAACGAACATAAATGTAGCAGCAGCAGCTGATTTTATTTTCGCGATTTCAGGTTTGGTCTCATAGTAAAAGTTGTTCATAATGATGAGTTTAATGACCTCTTAAGAGGTTTTTCCAATAACCCTGTATACCTTACTGGAAACTGAGAGAAAAGAAAATTAAGAATTAACACTAACAAGAATGGTCAAAAGATTAATTTCTTCCAGAAAAACATTTGAACACAAACAATCAGTAAGAAAATTTTGAGAGGGCAGTTTGCAGTGTATGTAAGAGAAACTGTTGAAAATTAAAAGTTACTTATTTTATTACATTGATAAATAGACATTAAAATTAGGTACAGAGACCAACACATCATGTTACACCAGTCTGTCAAATTTCTTTAATAGATTTTCAACTTTACTACAAAGGAATAAGGTTCACATTGGGAAAATTTTACAGATTGAGGTAGCTTGATGTGCTGGCCACTGTACACAATAACTATACGAGTCATAGCTTTCACCCGCGTTTTATTTTACCATGAATTTCCGGGTTTAATACACATTTTGTGCTAAGTTACGTTCCACCGCGGACCCAAGGACCAATCATTATTTTTATTTGTCCTTTTGCACCAAGCCAACAAAAGCGATAGAACCTTATTCAAATCCTTTCAGCCGTTTTGTATTTGCATTCAAAAATTATCATTTTTTTTTTAAACTAGTGATATTTTAGACAGTAATATTAAGATGGATGATTATAAAAAAAGGTAATATTACCTATAGACACTTTTAATGACAATGAGATTGGTATAAGTATGTACCTAGTAGGTAATATTGTACCTAAGTACGGGGAATGACAAATTATATTGACATTTTATGCATTACTTACATGACAATGTATAAATAAGGTAAGTTAATATAACAAATATGAAATACTCATAGTCAATGTTGGAACATAATATTCTTCTTTTTAGCGTATCGATGGCAAAGATTTCAAACATCTTTGGCCCAAACTTCAATTACGCGAACTCTGCTCACAAACGCAGTCATAAGATCATCAACTGAACACGTCAGGTGACAGGGCAAGCAGCGCAGGATAGAAAGTGATGCCGCATGCGCATGATCTGAGCCGTCCGTGAACCCCCTAAAAATTGTATTGCTTATCGGTAATGAATAGTGCCATCCTTAATGCTTGGTTCCTCTCTGTTCCACGCGGACGTAAGGACCAACCCTTTCAGCCGTTTTGACTTTATATTAAAACCTAAGATTCAAACATTCTCATTCATTTCCTAAAACTAGTGATATTGTAACAATTATTATGATGACTAATCATTATGGTACATATGAAATTAGGTATATTATAGACATCTTCATCTGCCTAGCCTTTTCCCAACTATGTTGGGGTCCGCTTCCAGTCTAACCGGATGCAGCTGAATACCAGTATTTTACGTGGAGCGACTGCCTATCTGACCTCCATAACCCAGTTACTGGGTAATACGATACCCCTTGGTAAGACTGGTTGTCAGATTTTCGGGCTTCTGACGATCCGTAACGACTGTCAAAGATCCACGAATGACAGTCGGGACCGACGGCTTAACGTGCTTTCCGAGGCATGGAGGGGTCTTGGTAGGTATGTAAAGATTGACACTTATAATGAAAATGAGAAAAAATTACAACAATGATTTAAATAAAAAAATTAAGGAACCAAAAAGAAATATTACCATCCTATTGCATGTAACTTATACAGCTTTTCCTCCACTTGTTTACTGATATCATAGAACCTTTGTTTCCCAGCGTACAGCAGCTTCACTCTCTCCCTACATTGCTGATGGGTGACGTGAGGCATTTCCTCTCTATAAAAACTCCACAACCAGGTATTAATTTCCACCCTTTCCTCCTGAATTTTAATCAGCCTTGCCCTCTTCACACACAGCTCGTCGTATATCTCTGTAGCTTCTTCATTCGCGTTTGTTGGTAAGAAGAGTAAATTGGGCAGCTTGTTTATGAAGTCGTCTTGTCGTTTATCGTGGGGGGGGAGGAAGTCTTCTAGCTGCTGTCTCAGGTATGCCATGTAAGACTCCCGGCTGCTGGCCACGCCGCTAGTTTGGACTGGTATGTTCGCGACAGGCTCCTGTGATTGTGTGTCTTCGTCTCTTAATTGAACCATGGTTTTGTAATGGCTTTGTCGATTACGTAGAAAAAGGGATTACCTGTAACAATACAAAATTGTATTATTGTGCTGTTCCACAGTCGAAGGGACACTTGATGTCGTGTACTGCACTTGAAACTTTCTAAGGTTGTTTCGGCTTTTTTTTTTCAGAGTTTTCTTTTAGGAAAAACCGAACTCGTCTAGTTTTAAAACATAATTTGATTTCACCTGTTACAAAGTGTTTTTAGAACCAATTTACAGAAATAAATATCATCATCATAATATAATTTACAGGAATTGATGGACGCTACTCATTATCAGCCTAGCCTTTTCCCAACTATGTTGGGGTCGGCTTTCAGTCTAACCGGATGCAGCTGAATACCAGTATTTTTTACATGAAGCGACTGCTTATCTAACCTCCACAACCCGATACCCCTTGGTAAGACTGGTTGTCAGACTTTCAGACGGATGATATGGCTAGTGAGGGGTTCTTAAAAAGATAGCGAATTATAGTAGTTACGGTACCTATCGGTCAAGTTTGAGTAGGTGGGTAAAGAACGACAACCTGTAAAAGAGGATATCGCTACAAAGGGGGAGACTACCAAGATGGCGACTAGCACAGAAGTATGGAAGAAGAAAAGCTGTTGCGCCGACAACAAATAAATTGGAATAAGAGCAAAACAACAATAATGGTAAGTATGTTTAAAAAGTTCATCTGCTCGTAAATAACGCAATGAATGTTGTTGTATTGTCAAAACCAAAGATATTGCAATTGTATGTGAGTTATCTACTCAATTATAGAGAGCAGTGATGGTGGCCCATTGGTAACGGCCCCGGTGTAGGTACTATTTGATACAGCTCGTGGGTTCGAACCCAGGTAGGCGCTTTACTATGTGTCACCACTGACAAAAACAAAATTGCTTCATTTGTTTTTGAAAAAATCGCGGACATGTATACAAATATTTTGAATATTGACGGTTGTTTATTAGCGCTTGCTCGAATATAGATGATTCGTTGAATAATGTTAAATGTAAATCTATTTGTAAATAATTTGTATAACTTCAAATTTTTTTGGTTGACCTTACTTTCCCAAGACATAATTTTGTTTATTTTATTTGTGGTCCCAAAATACTACTTAATTGTACTATAGGTGGAATCCGGGACCGCGGTCCCGGTCCCAAAAGCCCCCCGACCCAAACATACATACTTACATACGGGTCGAATACAGAACCTCCTTTTTTGAAGTTGGTTAAAAACATCGTGAGAATACTGGCATGTCTTGGAACAAAAAATTGGAAGACATGTGACATCTGATATCTATCCGCACTGGGCCCGCGTGGTAGATTACAGCCCACTCTCTCTCGAAAAGAGGAGGCCTGTGTCCCAGCAGTGGGAACATTATATGCTGATTATACTCAATTACCTCGCAGGTAGGATTTGTCCCGCTCCCAGCGCTATAAAATATTGCACAGCTGCGCAGTATGTAATGCAAGGAATCAATCAATAATCACGGGGCCCGCGCATGCGTCCCGCGGGTTTAAAAGATGTGCCATCCGCCATTGTTTATTTGTTTAAAACTTATCATATCATCACGACTGCATTCAGAGAAGAGGTAGGCAGGGGCCTGAAGTACACGCACATTTCGTCAGTCCTACTTAATAGAAAACTATAGCATAATTATCGTAATTTCTAATCTGACCTACAAGCCTACAATAGGCTGAGCCTAGCTAATGTCAGCGACTTCGTCCGTGTAAAGTTTCTTGCTCCCTGACCTTACATTCGTTTTTAAAACCTTTATTTTTATCATTAATTGCTATAATCATCTGCCTTTTCTCAAATGTTGGGGTCGGCTTCCAGTCTAAGGCTGCCATCAGACGGACTGCATCGCAGCAACCGCGCGCAGTTGATTATTCAACTAAACAGACGGACTGCATTTGAACTGCATGCAAGCTTTCGAAGGCATCTAAACTGCGATGTTGCAGCTGAAATGCAGTCCGTCTGTTTAGACCCTAATTGGTTGCAGCTGAATACCAGTATTTTACTTGGAGCACCTGCTTAGGTATCTGACCTCCACAACCCAGTTACTGGGTGAAACGATACCCCTTAGTAAGACTGGTTTCAGAATTTCGCGCTTCTGACTACGACTGTCCAAGATCTACAAGTACAAAATGACTGCCAGAGTTAAAGGTTTAACGTGCATTCCGAGGCACGGAGAAGTCTCGATATGTAATGGATCAGCACCCATCCACGAACCGACCGCAGCAAACGTAGCTTATCCTGATCGACTGACCCGTGCGGCTGTTATTACTTAGCCACAAGTCCCTCATTTATTGATAATAGGTTGGGCACAAATTACTTAATTTATTTTATCAAAAATAATGGGCCAATGTTAAACCGCAAAGCCAGTCAGCCATCGCATTGCTCTCTCTTAGAATATTGAAGATACTTAAAATACAAAACAAAAAACAACAACCTGTAGTATTGTTATTAACGTTTTCATAATCAGCCTATAATGTTCACACTGCTGGGACACGGGCCTCTTCTCGGTGAGAGGCAGTGGGCCGTAATCCACCACGCGGGCCCAGTGCAGGGGGTCTACTCCCTAAGCACGAAGTCCGTCGTTTCGGCCTTCGTTACGGGCGTTTCCTACTCCCTATGCCCTACGGACGGATGATTCGTTCGGGGCCCGAGCGAAGAATGAATGACAACGCCATTTGATAGTTGTCCCTACCCCCGATGTGTTTTAGCCCGTCCGAACAATTAAAGTTGACACTGGTTTTGACGGATATTTATGTCAGTTGATACGACATCAAAATAGTTCTCGTGCTGTCGACGAAAGTTACCAATTTAAAAGAATTCAAACTAAGAATGGCTGCTTTTTTAAATATTAAAGAAGCTTTACAGGAATTTGAGCGTGCCTAAACCCGTACCGAATTAGCGTGCGCGATAACGATTAGATTTTCTAATTAAATCTGACTATTTTTAATCGCGACTAAAAAGGTGTGGAATAAAATTAGTTGGCACACCAACAAGAACAGTACTGTATCTTTTTTCTTTTCTTTTGCTTATATCTCGAAAACGGTGTGGCCTATCGTAAAAATAATGAAAATTTCGACCCCCTTTATGAAACCCATAAACCCCTAAAACTTAACACGTAGGTAATAATTTTTCATATTTTCCATACAAAAAGAGAAAAATTCCATATAAAAATAAAATGACTTCTAAAAACAAAATAAAATATTTTCCGCGTGGTGTCGCGATTGTCAAATTCGATTTAGTTGTGTCAAAATTATTTTTAAATGTAGAGGTATTTTTTTCTCTTGACTGTCGCCACCTAACTAAAGAAGAAGAACTGAAGAAGAAATGTGGTGTTTATACAAAGAAATACTGTAACAATATCGTTTTGACATTGAGTATCACTGAGCACGTTCATGAGCGTTTCGAATTGTTGACAGCTCTTAGCTGTCATAATCGTAATAACTAAATCGGAACGCATGTGAGACGATGATACAAACTAAATTCGGAATGCGGCCTTTGACATTTCATTATAAAATTTCCTTCAAAAAAGTAAACAGGCAAAGGTATAACAGAATGATGCCAGTTTCCAGACAAAAATGGCAAAAATAATTAAATTCTATATTTATAGACATAATAAAAGGTATAATTTTTAAATGTGGTCATTTTCTAACTACAAAAGTATTAATATTTGTTTAATAAGCTAGAAAACTACAAAATAAGGAAACCGGTAATCGACCGGTAAATAGTGCAACTGTATCGCCATGCGTCGTTCGTTCACGAATATTGTCTATGATTCCGTTTGAAACTGATGAGTCCGAAATCTTTAGGGAGTAGGGTTCACACCGTCGTATCGGGCTACTGTCGGACGGGCCGACGGACGGACGGACGGAGTTAGGGAGTAGACCCCCAGGTTGGTAGATGTCACATGTCTTCGAATTGTTGGTTCTAGGACATGCCGGTTTCCTCACGATGTTTTCCTTCACCGTTTGGAGACCAATGGTGATGAAATAATTACACAAAGTAAAGCGCCTGTCTGGGTTCGAACCTACGACCTACAACTCGTAAGTCGCGGCTGTTACCACCACTGCTCTCCATTAACGTTTACCGATAGTTTAAATGCGCAGTTTCTATATTATTTACGAGTCCTTAACTTTTTACTATTTATTAAACACAAACTCAAAATATTTATTTCAAATAAACCAATTACAGGCACTTTTGAATGATCAAGGGATCAGTCAGTCAGAAAGATGAAGCTAGTTGCCCATTCCAAAGCGTAGTATCTAGGTACGAGAAGGACGGGCAGGAAACTCACTGACACATAATTGTATCTATATACTGAAAACAATTAAAGAAAACTAAAAAATAGAGGATATCTATAAACAACAAAGTCTGCTTATTTATAAATACGTCCGTTAGAAAACGTCTTTAATCGCGATATTTAAGTTCATCTTGCAACATTTGTTTAAATTTTTATCCTCAAACAAAAACACTGACGAAAAACTGATGACGCCTAAAATATAGAAACCAGAGCATCTGAGTCAGCCTATGAGCATCACACAGCAAAATACTTTTTTAAATACTTACCCAAAATTTCGCGTCCACGGTAAAAAAAACGCTAACAAGCGCCGAAAGAAAAAAAAACCAACCAGTGCTTTAAGATATTTTCTATGAAACATTACATCTAGTTTGCTTGAAGGGCAAGCCTAGACTGCCGAGCGTTACTCATTACCCCAGGTCATTTAAGAGGCCTGAAGTCTATTTTCCCTTCTTATAGAAATATCAACTTTACCTCACTAAAAATAAAGTCGATTTCAGAATGGCTCACGGCGTTATGTTAATGCTGCAGTGGAAATTAAATTTTAAGTGTAGAGGAATAAGGTTGGTTTTCTGAAATTTAATGTTGGAAGCTAGGTAGATTGAAAACGTAGTTGAGGTAGGGTATCAGATCAATAAACAGATGACCTGCTCCTGATGTTAGGGTATTGCGTTGCAGTGTCTTGCGTTTTAAAACATTGCATGTTTTGTTTATGAGTATCCATATTAAATGCGAAAACTGTCTGTCTGTTTGTTACCTTCACGCTTAAACACAGCTGTTTAAGCGTGAAGGAACTGCTGAACTGATTTAGATGAAATTTGGTATACAGCTATTTGGAATCCCGGGAAAGGACATAGGATAGTTTTTATCCCGATATTCCCACGGGATCTGCTGCTAGTATTATAAATGTGAAAGTGTGTCTGTCTGTATGTTACCTCTTCACGCTGAAACTGCTGAACCCGATTTAGATGATAGTTTGAGTCCCGGGAAATGACATAGGATAGTGTTCATCCCGATATTCCCACGGGAAACTTATGCGGGTGAAACCGCGGGACGCTGCTAAACTTTCACCGCAAAAAAGTCAAACTGTTAATCACTAATAATTATGTTATCTTAGGTGAAAGGTAGAAGTCACAATTTATTCACATCAATGACTAAAATTCTAATTCAAATACTTGCACAAGAGCTACAAATCCGCGTAGCACTATACAGGAGTAGAGCATCTTGCTACGATCGCTACGCGATATGCTACGGCGTAGCTCGTTTTCTGCTACGATCGCGCTACGGCGTCGTCTTGTAAACGTTTTGTTAAGAGTCCTATTACATTTTTTACGCAAATTCATGATTTTTGACGCTGTAATTTTCAGCAGCAGTAACATATTTAAATTTTTTGATTATGAATAACGATAGTAACATTCTCTTTCTTGTAAGTTGGAGTTACACATTTTTATTTTTCTTTTCGTGTAATTTACTATAAATATTTTACGAACTCCGTTTGCAAGAAAAACCGTCGGCGATGGAACTTTGACGCTCAAATTCACATTGTTACATTCAATTCTTATAAAAGCTAAAATTACTAAAAAATAAGTTGAATGTTTTACTTGTTTATTGTAATTCTAGAATTTCTTTAAATTCCTTGAGTTTTCACTAAAAAAATCGAAAAGAAAGCCTAATTTAAGCCATAAATGTCTTGATTCAGCGTCCATTATATTCCAAATAAACACAATTTTATCAAATAAACTAATATGATATAAAACTTCGATCTATAATGAATACGTTTTATTAGTTTTCGTTTGTCAATATTATAAGAAAAAATTACAATTAATAAAATTAAAGTACTATATATTCTACGTCGATTCAGCGCGCTCCTCAGGGAGTCTACTCCGAAGTGGCACATACGAATGTTCGGAATGATCCGACACACGACCGAACCGAATATTGTTGTCATACTACGAAAAAGGTTCGGATTGGCTCAGTTTGGTCGAGACCATAGTCAATATTCGAAAAGAGTGTCGGACCGAACGAAATGTAGTGCCAGAGGTGAACGTTTTATCGATATGTTTTTATAAGTCAATGAGACTCATTTCGATTTATTTGAACTGTTGAATTACAGAGTAAAATTATTTTTATAGTAAGAAAATAGAACTTTGCTTTTAATTAAATATTTTTACCTAAGAAAATTGTAATATTTCTCGAAAAAACAATATATTTGTAGCTGGCATAAAGATTACTTTGCCGATTGTCAAAAAAAAAAAGGATAAAAGTCAAAGGATGACAAGCACAGACTTTGGTAATATTATCTATGGCACAGACTACAAATTTTAAATAATGCAAGTAAACAAACAAGGGGAGAGATTGTGATTTTTAATAATGCGAAATTGAGAAAAAGTACTTTAAACTCAAACCAAATCTCATCTGCCGCTATCGCTATAGAGATACCTAATCGTATTTCGGTCGTTTATCGTCAAGTGCTGACTGAAGTGTAGTGTTAAAGTCAAGTTATGAGATGTACTATATCTACAAAAAACAAGTTTAATAAACTATGTAAATTATTCACTTTATCTACGCTTGATAAAGTGCCCCTTGGGCTTATCGTTTTCTCATGTTCGTGTTTTGGAAATTTGGAAATGAAAATTATGAACAAACATTCTGCAAGAAAAGTCACCATGTCCAGACCAACAGCGGCACAAATTGATGCTCTCCTCATCGAGATTTGGCCCAAGGCAACTTGATCGACAGTCGTACGCTGCATCATCGACTGTGGAAAGAAATGTGCACCACGCTGAATTCTGTATTATTTTTAGTTTTACTTGTAACAAATAGAAGATCAGTTCTAGTTTAGGAGGTACGAATTGTAAAAAATATATTTTATTCATCATTTTCTAAGATTGTATTAATCTCCCTCTCTCTTTGTACCCTCTTCAAAGCATCTGTGGCAAATGTAACAGGTTGCTAAGTCACCTGCCGAGAGTTCTCCGATTCAAAAATCATCTTGGGTTAACTCCGGAGCACTCGCTCCGTCCCTTATACATGTATGTATTTACAAAAAAAAAAAGTATATAAGTAGTTTATCAGCCATCTCGTGACCATAACACAAGCATTAGGTTGCTTAGCTTGGGACTAAATGGCGTTGTGTGAAATGTCCAAGGATATTATTATTTTCTTGTTTATATCTCGGGACCATTGAGTCCCGGTCCTTTGGAAGGCGTACGAGGGGCCGAAGCCAACTCGCAGAGGCCCTTTAGGAAATTTTAATGAAATGTGACACCAACCGACGATTATCCCTGTGTGCACTATGCAAGTGCACCTAAGGACAACCCCCGGTTGGTGTAGGACTATTGCAGCATATGGAAAAATATAAAGTTGGACTATGGGTTTGGGTGGCTAAAGTGGACTGGTTGCCAAGAACTATGGAAGAACTATGACCTCTGCCTGATCAATGTTTAATATATACACGGATAAAATAGCAGGGGGTGACTTGCACACTCAATAATGGGCCCCCGGAAACGGTCGCTAGCACATAGTGACGAAGCGACAAGGGGGCAACATGTCCTGAGGTGCTTATGAGAAGTGGAGAGGCATTCCACGGCTATCAGGACAATCCCGGAAGTACGGTCAAGGTCCCTACCAGCATCTTACTGGAATACTTCCTTCCTCCGAGCACGTTTGCCCTTGCGAATCTCCACTCAAGCCAGCCAATATAGGCAAGAATGAGGTGGGAGCTCTGTTCCTCGTCATTGTTCACTCCAGCCGGCCAATAAAGGCAAGCCAGAGGTGAGGTACAAGACTGTTAAATCATCAGCTAACTTTGCGCAATTTGTAGACAGTAAGACATTAACTATAAGTTTTTTAGCAGGCGTTAATCTTACTGTCCTTGGATTATTTTTTCAATGTCAAACGAGTCAATATAAAAGGTGGATCACTGCGTGCTACATCCTGAGTTTTAATTTACCTAAATTCCTAAGAAGTTTCTCCAATTTTTATACACTCTCACTTTTTCTCCCGGGAGATAGGGTCCGTGGGGTCGCTACTGCCCAACAGCTCGCCACATGCTGCCCTGCGGATTTCTGTATCTCTCTTGGTCTGGCTCCTCACCTTAGACCCGTTCCGGCAAAGTAAACTTTTCCGGCACGGGCCTAGAGTTCGGAGCGCGCAAGCCCCACCACGACGTCAACGTAGAGATACGGCGATGGGGTTATTATTATTATTATTATAGGTATTATGCAAAACACAGCAGGGTAAGATTATTCTGCCTACTTTATCTGCATTCTAGTGCACCTCCCGCGCTGTCAAGACACACCTCCACCCTTGACTATTTCAAATGTGCGTTCATTGGTGAAGAGGGCATGCTGTTTAAAAAAAAAAAACGATCAACCTTAAAAAAATTTGGTTGGTACATTTTCCTTACACAATTTTTTTAATATCTTGGGATTGGGTGATCCGATTTACATAAATCCAATTGGGAAATTAGTTTTATACATAACTCTATCATTTGAGACAAATTTATTTCAATAAACTACATAAACAAAAAATCTCATTTTCAAGTTACGTAATTATCTGACAATCCTTACATATTCCAAAAAATGCCCTACAAACTTACTTTAATCAGTGTTATTGAATTAGAATATGGAAAACAATAATAAAACTAAGCTAGATATACTAATTACAAACAGATAGACATCGAACTAAACAAAATCTCTATATATGTATACCTAGTGAGTGGACTGCTGTGGAAAACTTAGATCTTACATCTACGTTTGTAGCTTTGTAGCAGGCTCAATTGCATGGCTATTACGCTTTCAGGGTGACAGGGGCACTATGTCCTGGCAAAGTGATCAACTGAGTCTGTAACTAGCTACAAACTCAAGGTCGGGCATTAAATTGGTAGTGAAGGAGTCATAAGATCATCTGCAATTCCTTCTACGCTCCAAACGCTCTTCTCTGAGAGCCTCTTCCACCCAAAAGCATACGTACTGTCATTTCGCTACAATTTTAAGTAGTACATTCACTTAAAAAAATGTAAAACTCAATAAAATTGTAATAATTCATGAAATTCGATAAGTTTACGGTACTCAAATCAATCAATCAATCATTTATTCTGTTAACATAGGTATGATTATAGATAGTATTGTTGTTAAAATTATGTGCACTATGCTTTGCCAATACATATGGAGTACAAAATGAAATAAGCATATACAATAAAATTAAAATCAAAAGGTAGCTACTTTGCTGTCGTGTATTTTGACACAAATTTCACGATGTAACTCTTGTCAAACTCAAATTATCGGTCAGTCTTTTCTCGTTCAGAGTAGGGTAACGATACAACAAGTGTCAAAATTAAGTTCAGTCGGATCGGAACCGACCGAACCGAATATAATGAACTTCGTAGTAGGAAATGACCGAACATTCGGCAGATACATGGCCGATACGATACATTTACCACTTCGGAGTAGACCCCCAGTAGTCCTCAGGGAGTCTACTCCGAAGTGGCACATACGAATGTTCGGAATGATCCGACACACGACCGAACCGAATATTGTTGTCATACTACGAAAAAGGTTCGGATTGGCTCAGTTTGGTCGAGACCATAGTCAATATTCGAAAAGAGTGTCGGACCGAACGAAATGTAGTGCCAGAGGTGAACGTTTTATCGATATGTTTTTATAAGTCAATGAGACTCATTTCGATTTATTTGAACTGTTGAATTACAGAGTAAAATTATTTTTATAGTAAGAAAATAGAACTTTGCTTTTAATTAAATATTTTTACCTAAGAAAATTGTAATATTTCTCGAAAAAACAATATATTTGTAGCTGGCATAAAGATTACTTTGCCGATTGTCAAAAAAAAAAAAGGATAAAAGTCAAAGGATGACAAGCACAGACTTTGGTAATATTATCTATGGCACAGACTACAAATTTTAAATAATGCAAGTAAACAAACAAGGGGAGAGATTGTGATTTTTAATAATGCGAAATTGAGAAAAAGTACTTTAAACTCAAACCAAATCTCATCTGCCGCTATCGCTATAGAGATACCTAATCGTATTTCGGTCGTTTATCGTCAAGTGCTGACTGAAGTGTAGTGTTAAAGTCAAGTTATGAGATGTACTATATCTACAAAAAACAAGTTTAATAAACTATGTAAATTATTCACTTTATCTACGCTTGATAAAGTGCCCCTTGGGCTTATCGTTTTCTCATGTTCGTGTTTTGGAAATTTGGAAATGAAAATTATGAACAAACATTCTGCAAGAAAAGTCACCATGTCCAGACCAACAGCGGCACAAATTGATGCTCTCCTCATCGAGATTTGGCCCAAGGCAACTTGATCGACAGTCGTACGCTGCATCATCGACTGTGGAAAGAAATGTGCACCACGCTGAATTCTGTATTATTTTTAGTTTTACTTGTAACAAATAGAAGATCAGTTCTAGTTTAGGAGGTACGAATTGTAAAAAATATATTTTATTCATCATTTTCTAAGATTGTATTAATCTCCCTCTCTCTTTGTACCCTCTTCAAAGCATCTGTGGCAAATGTAACAGGTTGCTAAGTCACCTGCCGAGAGTTCTCCGATTCAAAAATCATCTTGGGTTAACTCCGGAGCACTCGCTCCGTCCCTTATACATGTATGTATTTACAAAAAAAAAAAGTATATAAGTAGTTTATCAGCCATCTCGTGACCATAACACAAGCATTAGGTTGCTTAGCTTGGGACTAAATGGCGTTGTGTGAAATGTCCAAGGATATTATTATTTTCTTGTTTATATCTCGGGACCATTGAGTCCCGGTCCTTTGGAAGGCGTACGAGGGGCCGAAGCCAACTCGCAGAGGCCCTTTAGGAAATTTTAATGAAATGTGACACCAACCGACGATTATCCCTGTGTGCACTATGCAAGTGCACCTAAGGACAACCCCCGGTTGGTGTAGGACTATTGCAGCATATGGAAAAATATAAAGTTGGACTATGGGTTTGGGTGGCTAAAGTGGACTGGTTGCCAAGAACTATGGAAGAACTATGACCTCTGCCTGATCAATGTTTAATATATACACGGATAAAATAGCAGGGGGTGACTTGCACACTCAATAATGGGCCCCCGGAAACGGTCGCTAGCACATAGTGACGAAGCGACAAGGGGGCAACATGTCCTGAGGTGCTTATGAGAAGTGGAGAGGCATTCCACGGCTATCAGGACAATCCCGGAAGTACGGTCAAGGTCCCTACCAGCATCTTACTGGAATACTTCCTTCCTCCGAGCACGTTTGCCCTTGCGAATCTCCACTCAAGCCAGCCAATATAGGCAAGAATGAGGTGGGAGCTCTGTTCCTCGTCATTGTTCACTCCAGCCGGCCAATAAAGGCAAGCCAGAGGTGAGGTACAAGACTGTTAAATCATCAGCTAACTTTGCGCAATTTGTAGACAGTAAGACATTAACTATAAGTTTTTTAGCAGGCGTTAATCTTACTGTCCTTGGATTATTTTTTCAATGTCAAACGAGTCAATATAAAAGGTGGATCACTGCGTGCTACATCCTGAGTTTTAATTTACCTAAATTCCTAAGAAGTTTCTCCAATTTTTATACACTCTCACTTTTTCTCCCGGGAGATAGGGTCCGTGGGGTCGCTACTGCCCAACAGCTCGCCACATGCTGCCCTGCGGATTTCTGTATCTCTCTTGGTCTGGCTCCTCACCTTAGACCCGTTCCGGCAAAGTAAACTTTTCCGGCACGGGCCTAGAGTTCGGAGCGCGCAAGCCCCACCACGACGTCAACGTAGAGATACGGCGATGGGGTTATTATTATTATTATTATAGGTATTATGCAAAACACAGCAGGGTAAGATTATTCTGCCTACTTTATCTGCATTCTAGTGCACCTCCCGCGCTGTCAAGACACACCTCCACCCTTGACTATTTCAAATGTGCGTTCATTGGTGAAGAGGGCATGCTGTTTAAAAAAAAAAAACGATCAACCTTAAAAAAATTTGGTTGGTACATTTTCCTTACACAATTTTTTTAATATCTTGGGATTGGGTGATCCGATTTACATAAATCCAATTGGGAAATTAGTTTTATACATAACTCTATCATTTGAGACAAATTTATTTCAATAAACTACATAAACAAAAAATCTCATTTTCAAGTTACGTAATTATCTGACAATCCTTACATATTCCAAAAAATGCCCTACAAACTTACTTTAATCAGTGTTATTGAATTAGAATATGGAAAACAATAATAAAACTAAGCTAGATATACTAATTACAAACAGATAGACATCGAACTAAACAAAATCTCTATATATGTATACCTAGTGAGTGGACTGCTGTGGAAAACTTAGATCTTACATCTACGTTTGTAGCTTTGTAGCAGGCTCAATTGCATGGCTATTACGCTTTCAGGGTGACAGGGGCACTATGTCCTGGCAAAGTGATCAACTGAGTCTGTAACTAGCTACAAACTCAAGGTCGGGCATTAAATTGGTAGTGAAGGAGTCATAAGATCATCTGCAATTCCTTCTACGCTCCAAACGCTCTTCTCTGAGAGCCTCTTCCACCCAAAAGCATACGTACTGTCATTTCGCTACAATTTTAAGTAGTACATTCACTTAAAAAAATGTAAAACTCAATAAAATTGTAATAATTCATGAAATTCGATAAGTTTACGGTACTCAAATCAATCAATCAATCATTTATTCTGTTAACATAGGTATGATTATAGATAGTATTGTTGTTAAAATTATGTGCACTATGCTTTGCCAATACATATGGAGTACAAAATGAAATAAGCATATACAATAAAATTAAAATCAAAAGGTAGCTACTTTGCTGTCGTGTATTTTGACACAAATTTCACGATGTAACTCTTGTCAAACTCAAATTATCGGTCAGTCTTTTCTCGTTCAGAGTAGGGTAACGATACAACAAGTGTCAAAATTAAGTTCAGTCGGATCGGAACCGACCGAACCGAATATAATGAACTTCGTAGTAGGAAATGACCGAACATTCGGCAGATACATGGCCGATACGATACATTTACCACTTCGGAGTAGACCCCCATGAGTTACGTAGACAGACAAGGTAACTCTTCAATAAATTCCAGCAAATCAACCGCGATTCCTGCTATCGCATATGTATTCATTGTTTACGCAATCACACAACATAACATCATGCCTGTACCCTTTAAAGGGGTAGGCAGATGTGTTCAATAGCTTCCTGTCACTGATATTTATATAGCAAGTAGTGTTATATGAATTTGTGTGGGGTAGATAGGTAGAACTAAAAAGTGAAACATAAAAATTTTTTTTTTGGAATCTGTTGTTTTTTTAATTTTGTAAAAAAGTTTTAGTACGAGTGCGTCTTAAAGGTAATCAATATTAGTACATACGTACACATTAGACTTTAATTTTTATCTTTTATTTATGGTAGGTAAGGGTCGGAAAACACCACTATACGCCTGCATAAAAAAAGGAAGAGACACAATTATGCCCGCTTACAGACAGCATTACAAGTTAAAATGTCACTAAAAAGGTAGATGCAAACACGATGTTATTAATTTAAACCGTATTACAGAACAAACCAAACCACAAACAAACCTTAAGTTCCTACCTAAAATATACATTTTATACTAAAACAAACATAAATCAGTATTTTCTTTTCCAGGACACATAACCATAATAATTCTGAAACATCTGCAGAAAGTAAAAATATGATAGTAGAACCAACAGTGAAAGAATCGTCTACTCTAGATCAGCTAAAGTAGGTACCTAGCTACCCGTATATTACCTAGCCGGGCCCACTCTATGCTCAAGGTCAAAAATATCGTAATTTATTTTCGTAATAGAAAAGATTTTCGTAAAAAAAGGTTTTGTTTTAATGATATTTGTAATTATTTAGTAACGCTATAAAAAATTACAAAAGAAGTAGTTATAAGAAATGCCTACTGGATACCTACCACGAGCTCTTAACGCGATCCACTTTAGGACCTAAACTGAACTGTTCTTCTAATTCGTACCATGATGTCAGTTTAACGATTCAATTTAGGCCGTGCCATCTGGATACCTACCACGAGCTATTAACGCTCATTCACTTTCAACGATCCAAATGCCGCTGAGCGTATTGGTTGTCATGGTACGACTGTGAGCGATGCTGTTTAAGAACCTAAACTGAAATGTCTTGCATTTGAATCGTTTTTAAATAGATCATGGTAGGCCTCCTGTTCTACGTTCTGATTGTGAACATTTTGTGTAGGTATATTTTTGTCTTTTTCAAACATGACTATAAAGGAGTGTGTCTTCTGTATTCTATGTCGGGATTATGTGACGTAATTCATGAAGATGTTAATAATTACTAGTTGATTAATGCATTCGATTTATGACCAGTAACTACTTACGTATTTTTTTTTTTTGAACCAAGAGGCTTCTACAGCATCAGAAAAATGTATGCTTTCCAGTTCTGTTCTGTTCAAAGGAAAAAAAAAACACGTTAAATGCCATTACGAGAGATCTTTTTGTATTTTTTTTTCTCAAACTTTATAATTAGGTACATTTTTAATTTGTGGACTCTTTTTGAGTGTTTTGATTTATACTCACCCCTGATTACCTGTCTAGTAGTGTTCAGTTCAGACTCTGGATTAATAAAAAAAACTATCATCCTACTCAGACTGGTATCAAAATTGTTTCGCGGACTATAGTTGTACTCCCAACGCACACTAACGTAACTTCGTGTATTGCAAACGAACACAAGCGCGCGTTCGCGCTAAGCGAACATTTACGATTTGTAATAGGACTCTTAAAATGCAAATACTTACGGGAAGTTTCCGTCAGATTGCGAACAACGCCATCTAGTAGCTGTCCTTATAACTCACAGATGTTGGTCCTTAATCCACTTGCACTCGCTGTGCAAAGTGCATGTTAATGAAAAAAGATGGCGCTAGTATTCTTTAAAGTTCACTTTCCTCGTTTCATCGCACACGATTTGAAAATAAAAGAAAATAATATAACGTAATTCGTAGATAATAATTATAGAACAATTAAGACAAGTAGTTAGAATTTTACCAATTTACGGACAGCCGCACGTCAATAGGTAACTTGAACTATTCTATTTTTAATTTTTTTACCGACTTTAAAAAAAGGAGAAGGTTAGGTATCAATTCGGTTGAACATTTTTTTTTTATATGCCTACCCTGTCCCGCTTTTGCTCAGAAGTGGGACAGTGTAGGCTGGAAGGATTGGAGGGAAGCCTGATCCTTCCAGGCATACTTCTCTAGAGGCGCCGCCGAGGCAGGCCCAGGAAGAGGTGGCGAGACGACCTAGACGCGTATCGCAAGGATTGGGTCGAGGTCGAGTTCTTATTCCACAAATCCCCATTGAGAATCCTCATCAATGGGATTTGTGAACTTTTTGTTCACACATCACCATTGAAGTCGAAAAGACTGTAGATGTAGTCACTATGGGTGAAATGTATGTATATGTGCTTGAAATAAAATCATTTATTATTATTACATAATGGGGATTTGTGGACAAAAGTTTACAAATCACCATTGGTTTAAAATTAAAATACAAACAACATATTTATACCTACCTGATAACCATGAAGTCTTAATTTCTTATGGAAGCTCATCAATTGGACCCATAAAAATCAGCTGTTACCTACATTTATATTCGTATAACTCGTTAAAACGTAGGGAACAGCAGATTTTTTTTTTACGATTTCTATGTTGGTCTCATAGTAAAAGTTGTTTATAATGATGAGTACAATGACCCTTTTTAAGGATTAAAACGATCAAAATGTAACGGTGTATAGATTTGCTAAATAACGTCTCTAAATTATACCACATTGGTTGTAACTATGCTCGGATGGCAACATTATTTGATAAGAACGTCTTGTATTTCCTGTTGTTATCTTCGTGACAGTGACACTGCCGCAGCCGGTGTGTTGTGTTTTGCTGTCAGTGTCATTTTTACTCTCGATGGGTGAACTTCTTTCCAATTTTACTGTCAATACGTTTATTAATAATTCTGTTATTTAATACACAGTTAGAATAGTGACAGGAAAGATAGTGCAAAACAAACGCAATGAGTGACCCCGACAAGATAAATCCTTTGAACCGAAATAGAGGAATATTTGCGGTATGTTTTTGATTTTAATTTTAAACCTTTTTCTCGTAAGTTTTGTAAAGATTTCCATGCCGTTAAAATTTAAATTAACTTTATCTTAAAGCCTTAGGTACTAATTATGGCATATAATTTACCTAACTTATTATTTAACCATACAATAAATACATAATGTAACTGAAAATGGTTTTAGTCTAGCAAAGTTATTTCAGTTTAACTACCTAATAAAAAAATAAAGTCTTAAACCTATTAAAAAAGTGTATCGTTAATTCCTACAATAAATTCTTAACTTATTATAAATCTAATGTTAATTTAAAAGTGCTCCCAGTACCTAAGTGAAAACAAATAATTACCCAAAAAATCTTGCACTCGGAAGATACCAATAAACAGCTAATTCATTGAATTGAAAAATAATTAAAATTATGTTGACATAACTACACAAACTCTTAATTTAGTTTAGTAAGTACATCATGTAACTTTTTGATTAGATACAAATCTATAAATAGACCAAAGTGAAGTTGCTTTTCGTATCTGTCTTAGTTCTCCTAAACCGAAGAATAAATTTTAAATAAATAGTAGTAATTTACCTACATCATATAAAAATGTATTCTGGAAAAATTAAGAGTGAGAGTGTTGTGTTTATGTGTAATCATATTAACCGGTTGGATGACACTGAAAAATACACAATAGACGTTTCATTGTTATTATGTACGTTTAGCATCCCGCAAATGGTTAAACTTGAATCATCATTTCAGCCGAAAAACTTCCACTGCTGGACATAGGCCTCCCCCAAACACCTCCACTTTGACCAGGTCTGTGCTGCCCACATCCAGTGGAAGCTAGAATATAATATAGAAATCTCGATGCTTTGTCAAGTCTTAAAAACCGTGCGAAACAGGGACAGGCTGTTAGTAACAAATAAGAGTTCAAAATTCTTCTACTGATGTACCTATAAATTAAATTCGCTGTAGTCTATCGTTAGAAAAGATACCGTTTAATCTCATGTATTATAAATTTGCATGTCTTTAAGTGCCTTAATCAGTCAATAAACATATGTAATTGTAGTCATAAAGTGGATATCAGTTATACTGTAAAAATTTATAATTTTATTGCATTGAAATAGAATAGTGTGAATAACATTTCTTTGTTCTCGCTCAGGCAAAGTCAAGTACTTAATGTTAAGCATTATCAGCCTATAATATTCCCACTGCTGGGACACACTCTCAGTGAGAGGGAGTGGGCCATGCCTGTAATCCACCATGCAGGCCCAGTGCGGGTTGATAGATGTCTCTTTGGTTCTAGGAAATGACGGTTTCCGCATGCTGTTTTCATTCACCATTTTGAGAGCAGTGCTGATGACTAGCAGGAAATTTAGTTTGTGTAAATAAACAAAATAAAGTGCCAGCTACGACCTATAACTCGTAAGTCGCGGCCATTACCACTGAGCCAGCAGTGCTCTCGAAGGACAAGTTAATTTATTATACACACAAATATAAATTTGATACAACATGATTGTTACACTTATCTCTTTGATAAACGTTGCTATCTAGACATTTCAATCTCAGGCCCCTACTGACTGAGATAGTAACTAACGGTTTTATTAGCTACCTTTACAGTTAATGGTTCTTGAAAAAATTACCTAGATTTTCAGGCTTACCGCGGATGGTCCGTGGATGGGTAACAATCTTTACATACCGAGACCCCTCCGTGCCTCGGAAAGCACGTTAAGAAACTGAGATGTGGAGGTCAGATAGGCAGTCACTCCATGTAAGATACTTGTAATCAGCTGCATCCGGTGAGACTAGAAGCCGACCCCAACATAGTTAGGAAAGGGCTAGGCAGATGATGGACCAATATTTTATTATTAAACCTAGGTATTTTTGTAATCTAACCTTCACTAGTTTTAAAGTTTAATTTAACACAAAGTTTTTTAATTTTTCACAAAGTTTATGACTTGCAGACGTGGCGAAACTGAAACATTTGTAAACGAACGGAGAAGGGATAGGATTGGCGTCTGAATTGTCTTGAACTGTAGGATTGCACTACAATAGGGATGTCGATAAATTGCCACACATTCATACTGATATTAGTTAGAAATAGTAAGATGAAGTATTTTTATTAGTAGAATGCCTGTAAAAAAAAAAAAATAACGAATGTTTCTTTTTTCATTTCTTCGACAAGTGAACAATCAAAGTGTTCAATTGCATCTGCGTTAATAGTTTTTCTATGAGCCGCAAGCTGCAATTCCAACATTCATAATGATATTAGTTAGAAATAGTAAGATGAAGTATTTTTATTAGTAGAATGCCTGTAAAAAAAAAAAAAACTAATGTTTCTTTTTTCATTTCTTCGACAAGTGAACAATCAAAGTGTTCAATTGCATCTGAGTTAATAGTTTTTCTATGAGCCGCAAGCTGCAATTCCAACTTTCCAATATGCAAGTAACTTGCACGTTGGAAACTTAAAATCGCGAAATTGTACTAAGTCACGCGTCCCTTCGACTTGTCATGTATCGGTTCCACGATGCCGCTGGTTATACGATTTGTCGCCTAGTGAACACGAAACTTTAACTTCAATTCTGCAAGTTAATTGCACACTGGAAATTATGGATAAAGATTCAGGAGAGTTTCATATATCTTGTGCGAAAATAGTATAGCGAGTAGTTAAGTTTTCCACTTCACTATCTTGATGCTTCGAAATAGATTACTAGGCTAAACCAGCAGGCAGCAGCCAGCTGGTGGTTCGGCTAGGTTGCTAGGGTGGGTTGGTTGGTGGTTCGGCTAGGTTGCTAGGGTGGGTTGGTTGGTGGTTCGGCTAAGTTGCTAGGGTGGGTTGGTTGGTGGTTCGGCTAGGTTGCTAGGGTGGGTTGGTTGGTGGTTCGGCTAAGTTGCTAGGGTGGGTTGGTTGGTGGTTCGGCTAGGTTGCTAGGGTGGGTTGGTTGGTGGTTCGGCTAGGTTACGGGACTAACTCACATAAAGTCTTAATTGAAAATAGCAAAAGAAATCTTGAACACGTTAGAAATCAGCAAGCAAGAGGAAATGATAGCTGATATTTGTCACTCGTTCAAACGAAAAATAGATTTGTGTGACGCATGGATGAAGCAATAAATTCTAACTAAATAATTAGTGCCTATTTGTCATTGCCTAATCTAGGATTAGATTGGAGAAAACAAGGAATTTATTAATACATATCTTGGCTTTTATCTATTATAAAAATCATTGAACACGCCATGTTTTGCCTGATGTACACTTACAATGCATAATGACGCTTATTTCTACGGGAATAAAAGTATTTATCTTATTCCGAGATTAACATAATCTCGGTAGGATTAGAGAAAGACTCATGGCTCAAAACAATTTTACTAATAGGTAAGTACCTACTATCTACTACCTTTCAAGGTATTTTAGTGGCTACTAGTTTCTGCCGCGACTTCGTCCGCGTAACATTTCTTGCTCCCCACACACACCCGTCCAGTCGCATCGCATCGCCTGCTCCCCACACACACCCGTCCAGTCGCATCGCATCGCCTGCTCCCCACACACACCCGTCCAGTCGCATCGCATCGCCTGCTCCTCACACACACCCGTCCAGTCGCATCGCATCGCCTGCTCCCCACACACACCCGTCCAGTCGCATCGCATCGCCTGCTCCCCACACACACCCGTCCAGTCGCATCGCATCGCCGGCTCCCCACACACACCCGTCCAGTCGCATCGCATCGCCTGCTCCCCACACACACCCGTCCAGTCGCATCGCATCGCCTGCTCCCCACACACACCCGTCCAGTCGCATCGCATCGCCTGCTCCCCACACACACCCGTCCAGTCGCATCGCATCGCCGGCTCCCCACACACACCCGTCCAGTCGCATCGCATCGACTGCTCCCCACACACACCCGTCCAGTCGCATCGCATCGCCTGCTCCCCACACACACCCGTCCAGTCGCATCGCATCGCCTGCTCCCCACACACACCCGTCCAGTCGCATCGCATCGCCTGCTCCCCACACACACCCGTCCAGTCGCATCGCATCGCCTGCTCCCCACACACACCCGTCCAGTCGCATCGCATCGCCTGCTCCCCACACACACCCGTCCAGTCCCATCGCATCGCCTGCTCCCCACACACACCCGTCCAGTCGCATCGCATCGCCTGCTCCCCACACACACCCGTCCAGTCGCATCGCATCGCCTACCCGCGCTATTACTACGTTTTCGTTCTTTTTTTCTTTTTGCTCGTCTCCTAATGGTCATAGCGTGATATTAAATAGCCTAAAGCCTTCCTCAAGAATTGGGCTATCAAATGCATTTTTTTTTCAAATCCTACTGTTAGTTCTAGAGATGTGCGTGTTCAAAAAAACAAACAAACACACAAAGTCTTCAGGTTTATTATTAGTGAAGATTAAAATGATCGGACTTTGGCCAGACAAGGTCGAGAATTCGACATCATTAAGAAAATAATCCATACTAATATTATAAATTCGAAAGTAACTCTGTCAGTCTGTCTGTATGTTACCTTTTCACGCCTAAACCGCTGAACGGATTCCGATAAAATTTGGTAGAGAGATAGATTGCATCCCGGCGAAGGACATAGGATAGTTTTTATCGACACATCTCGCTCATCTTGGGCGAAGCCGCGGGCGGAAGCTAGTACTTATATATAAACATCCAAATTGAGAACCTCCTCCTTTTTTGAAGTCGGCTTGAAGCTTGCTGTTAAGATGTTGGAACTGACTTTATGCCTATTTCGCGCCAAAGACCGCAGCCAAGAAGCTGGGCATCCTAAATAGGGTGAGGCGATACTTCACATCAGGACAAGCACAGGTCTGTTCCTGTACGGAGTATTGCAGCCACTTGTGGGGTGGCTCAGCAAAATACCAGCTTGCTGCACTTGACTCGGTGGAACGCTTCACAGCTGGCTCATCGGCGTAATGTTGCTTGCCTTTCGGTCTTTTACAGACTGTACTTCGGAGAGTGTGCGCAGGAGCTCCACGACCTGATTCCACCATCGCCCTTTTACCACCGGACAACCAGACGTATTGCAGCGTACCATCTGAGCTTGGTTGATATCCCGCTTTCCGTCAGGCGTGATCGGGGTCAAGAGCGGGCCAATTAGCAATAAAAAAAAGCCAGAGTATCCTTCAATGAGACTCCGAGCATAGCTCGCTCCATAGCGCGCTGAGCGATCTTGAATTTGTAGACCAGCCTGACCATCAGTGTCCATAAATCATTTATCATTTAGTAATATCTTGTTTCATGCTCAGATGAATTGCATACTCAGGCTCACAGCGGCTGATTATACGTATTATATGACATATCCGCTGCTTTCATAACACATTTGTCATGTTTAACACAAAACAGAACAATAACGATTGTCTTTTAACAATAATCAAAGGATTATCTTCTGTTGTTGAATCATAGATTAACCTCGAAGTGTGCAATGGGGCAGCGTTCACGTTCGTACGATAACGTTAAGGTGTGGGTCGTTGTCAGGTATTTACCTGTATATACAGAAAACATAGGTGAGGCAACTAATCTTAATGATGTTTTGCAATATCTTTGATAAAGCCATGACTAGGTACACGACGCTGCGGATTTGGCTCCGATTCTAGTACATTTTCGACCAGGGCCCTAATTCACTATGCCCACTTAATGATGCAGTAAAAGTCTGACTAAAACCCACCTGTGCTCCTTCAGTTGCTTGTGCCAGGGGCCACGGTATTTCTTTCGAACAACCCTCGACCCTGGCAGGCATCGGCTCTAGCGGACCCCGTTTTAGTGCTGACATCTCTTTGAGGCGCGGGGCCCTGCACGTTAATTGCGTAACACGCTTTCAGTCACAATCTGAACAACTTTGAAGGATATTTCTCCATCCATTGCTTCAAATGTTTGAAAAATGTGTCTGCTCAACAGCTTAAATAACACAATGAACAGTAATAAAAATTAAAGCCATTGCTACTGTTAGTGTTCGGACTCCGCCGGAATCTCTGGAATATTTAAATATGTTTGGATTCAGACCTGAGAGCAGAGCTATTCAATTGAATTCATTGTATTTATTCAATAACAATTGACATTGCGTTCGAATATAATCCAGCAAGAAACATACCTAAGTATTAGATGGCATAACATGATGTGATATGCAACAATACATTCAATCAACGTGAGGTAACCGGCATGTCCTAGAACCAAAAATTCGAAGACATGTCACATCCGCCAAACCGCACTGGGCCTACGTGGTGGATTATGGCCCACTCGTTCTCACAGAGAAGAGGCATGTGCCCCAGCAGTGGGACCATTATAGGCTGATTATGATATATACACCTAACCTCTACTTACTCCTGTTCTAATTTTTGACGCGCCTTGACAATGCCAAATGATTTGTGTTAATTAAAACTCTCTTCTCACATCAAGCTACCCGAAACTGTAAAATTTTCCCAATCATTCTTGAACCGTATGCTTTAGCGATAAAGTTGAAAATCTGTTAAAGAAATTTGACAGATTGTAGTAGCTTGATGTGCTGGCGTTTGTACCAAACTCCTATACATCACACAACACTATGCTGTACTAACTATCTGCTATTACATTCCAGACACATAGTCATGACTACCAAGGAGTGCTGACCGGTGAATACGAGGATGACCGAGCGGAAAAGCCCTGGCAACGGGTTAACACTCATACATTACTAAATCATAATTTTTACTTCACATTTCATTTATGCACAACTTCACTTATATCTACTTCACTTTGCACAACTAGTGCAATCAATTGACTTCATTTCGCACAAGTTTCATTCAATTTACTTCACTTTTTACTTCACATTGCATTCTTTCATTTCACTTTGCACAAATGCACAGCTATTTCATTTATTGCACAAAGTAATTTGAGTAATTATCTTTGTTTCTTTTGCTCACTCACGCTGACATATACCATTTCATAACAAGGCTATAACAATACTAAATTCTGTTTTCTCACTGACATATTCACACAAAAATTTCTCATACATCATTCAAATGACCTTTTGGTATGTCTTATTTTAGCATAAATTTTTCTTCATACAATACCTTCAAGCTTGTATTTTCATACATAAAATAATTTCATTCCTATTTAATTTTCTATTTTTTCAATTCCTTTGTGTAAATAATAACTAATAGTCTTTCGTAAATCGAAAGACACTATTAGTATTATTTAAATAATACTAATAAAAAAAATACATACCTACTACCTAATTATCTTATAAAGACTTCAATGCTAGACAAAGTAATCTTTTAAGACTAAATAATAGGTAATAATCTCTAATTATAATTTTGACATAGATACTAGACTTTAGATTGTTTTGAAACTAATGGATTTAGGTTTGATTTTACCAAGATATCTTATATCCGTGGAATGATATTGTCGTCTGACAGTTCTAGTATGGAAAAACTGTCAAAATTCAAAATTTATTCTCTATACAGGATCAAATTAAATTAGCCAGCGAAACTCTGCAGACGTGATGGGTATCGAATTATCGATAACTAAACACTATAAAGTTTTTAAGGGTCAACGACCGCTGGTAGTGTTGTTATAATAATATGTTTTATCGAGTTTAGATAACGATAACTGCCTCGTTGGTGTCGTGGTTGCAAGTGCGACTGCTGAGCCTGGGGCCCTGGGTTCGATTCCCGGGTCGGGCAAAGTGTCATTGAGTTTTTCCATTAGGAATTTCTTAGTAACGACCCGGAGTTTGTAAGTTGGCGGTTTAATATCCCCTTGCCTCGGAAAGCAAGTAAAGCCGTTGATCCTGCGCCTGATTTCTCCCCGGTCGTGTCGGATTGCCGTCCCATCGAACTATGAGAGTAAAGGAACAGAGAGTGCACCTGTGTTTACGCACACACTTGTGCACTATAATATCTCCTGCGTATCTGGCTAATCTCCGCTGAGATTGGCCACCGTGACCACAATCGGTCGGGAGGCTCTTATTATTATTATCGATACCAAT
The DNA here is from genome assembly GCA_963669345.1 of Gortyna flavago. Lineage (NCBI taxonomy): Eukaryota > Metazoa > Arthropoda > Insecta > Lepidoptera > Noctuidae > Gortyna > Gortyna flavago. The sequence goes on from OY770149.1 coordinate 12,935,461, forward strand.
CGCGTCTGTGAAGTTAACACAAAGATAAAACTAATTTTTCAAACTGATATTTCAAGTAAAAAACTAACTACGGTGACCCCTAAAAAATCATCAAATTAATTTATGTTTGTTGTATCGTGTTTAGATATTGATACCCATCATGTCTGCGGAGTTTCGCTAGCTAATTTAATTTAACCCTGTATATATTATAGACTTATTCTAGGTATAAAAGTTTGGTGAAATTCGCCCTTATTCACGTTACCAAGGGAGTATTATTATTGGTGATTATTTGATAGATTTTTATTTTTATGTATTATTTTAGGTTTTCAAAGGACTGAGAAAGAATGGCAGTCATATAAATGACCCTGTCAGATCTGTAAGTTATACTTAAATAAAATAAAAGGGTGTTTTTTCCGGAATTGTGATGTCTTTTTTTAATTTGGGTTTAATGTGTTTTTGGAAAATTTATGGAATTGTCCTTAATATATCGAATATGATCGGTTCAGTGTGGGCGTTATTTTCAAAATGCTTCATAAAAATAAGTAAAAATGCGTATGAAAACGTCTTTCCATTCTGCAAGTAACTTGCTGAAAAGTGTGACGTCAAACCTATGTTTGTCAACTTTTTGGGTCATGTTAACTTGCTTGCGGGCGAATTTTCAACTACGCAAGCAACCTATCTTACCACTTGCAGCTTGCTTATTATCTACTTGCAGGATGGAAAGTTTAGATAAAAAAAAAATGTAAGTATTGCCAGAACATGAACATGCAGAATGTAATTTGTAGGTATTTTTTGTAGACAGATTAGGAAAGTAAGCGACCTAATTCATTTATCGCAGAATTTTTACCAATTAGTAGGGTAGGTACTTACCTACAATCGTAGTTATGATCAAATCGACGACGACGGATAAAAATCACAACATCGAAAAATGTTACGATAAAAACTATCAATTCCTCAGATACCTAATAATAACACCTGCCTAGGTTTTTTAAATAACTCATTATCTATTTTTATTCCAATTAGGTTATCAAATCAAGTTTCTAAACAGTACGAAATTAATTCAGCATACAAAGTCCAAGTTTCTTCTAAGCCTTAGGGCATAAATTGATTTAAACCGGTCAAGTGCGAGTTGGGCGCGCACACGAAGGGTTCCGTACTACCATACAATATTTAACACTACATATAAAATAACGGCAACAAAATCACGTTTGTTGTATGGGAGCCCCCTTAAATATTTATTTTATTCTTTTTTTAGTATTTTTTGTTACAGCGGCCACAGAAATACACATTCTGTGAAAATTTCAACTGTCTAGCTATCACGGTTCATGAGATACAGCCTGATGACAGACAGACAGACAGACGGACAGTGCGAATCTTAGTAATAGGGTCCCGTTTTTACCCTTTTGGTACGGAACCCTAAAAAGGCAATCTTACTAATGTAGTTTACTTCACATGTAGAAAGTACATTATTTCATGCTATTTTAATAATTTTTGTCATAATCGACGAATGGTTTTGGATTTGACCACTTAAAAAAATCACGGTTTATTTAAAGCAACCTAATTGCGTAAGTATGTAGTAAGTATAACACACTATGAATCACAATTCACAATCTGAATCATTTTGAAGGATATTGCTAATCCATTGCTGCATTTGTTTGAAAAATTCGTCTGCTCAACAACGTAAATAGCGCAATGAATGTTTTGTTGAACTGTCAAAATGAAAGGCCATTCCTACTGTTAGCGTGTTACACAATTGCCCCGCTGTAACCATGGATTCAGTACATTCATACACAGTGATTCTGAACCTTGAAAGGTTACTTGGGTTATAAAAAAAAAGAACTTATCTGCTGTTTCATAGAAAACTGCAATACCTACGCGGTCAAATGCATGGATACAGCATGCATGCATGGAAACAGCATGCATGCAAGGATACAGCATGCATGCAAGGATACAGCATGCATGCATGGATACATGCTATACAGTAGGGTAGGGTGAATTTTGAGTACTTATCTATGAAATGTAACTGAAGTTTCATTTTATACTTTCGTTCATAAAAAATTGTTTTCATCTTTCTTATGCTATTATCGCCCATTTCTAACGAATTCAAACTAACATCTACTAACTATCAAATTATTTTAGTACCTATTAGTTTAATTTGTTAAAACTACCTTTTTTCTAAAATCTTATTTATTAAGACCCTTTTCAAAACAATTTCATAGTTTTTTTATTTTTGTATGTTTTGCTTTTGCATGTTTTTGTTAAATGTTGTGATGTCCGTGATAAAAAGGTTTGTTTTCGGAATTTCCTATTTAACTGTTGCGGTCCAAGAAAAAACTTCTCATATCTCTTTTGATCTCTTCAAACGTCCTTCTCTTAAGCCGGATCTACATTACAAAACTAGTTGCGCAAACTATAGTTATTCATTGATAGGTTCACGTTTATGCCCTTTCTTTGGTATTGTTCGTCGACTCGTTGAGCTCCTCAAGTTTTGAGTTGAGCCACACGATTACTGAAAAATGCTTTCATTGACTGGACTGGTCCCATTCAAATCTGTGTGGTACTTTCCTCGAAAGACTATTTTAGACATCAATCTACAAGGTCGCCACATTATCTGACCAAGATTATGTCTGGACTTTAAAAGAGACTGTGAGCTCTGAGTTTGTTTCGGCATTTCTTCTCAGCGTTTACTTTTTATTTTTTTATAATATGACGTGTAAAATTGATTCCGATATCCTAGTTACAGAATAAACAATTTCATTTCATTTGTAAATAATAATAAAAAATAGGCATCTCAAAATAGTTTACAAGTGAAACTACCAATAGATAACGAAGTTTGCGAAACTAGTGTCGTAATGTAAATACCCGCTTATGCCCCCCTATGCCCCCCCGGCCCCTTTATGGCCCGGCTACACTACACGCTCCATCTTACTTACTTGCACAAATTGCAACTTGCACAACTTGCACAGGCGACAAAACAGCACCCTAACTGCGCAAAACAGCACCCTAACTGCGCAAAACAGCACCCTAACTGCCCAAAACAGCACCCTAACTGCGCAAAACAGCACCCCATGCGCAAAACAGCACCCTAACTGCGCAAAACAGCACCCTAACTGCGCAAAACAGCACACTAACTGCGCAAAACAGCACCCTAATTGCGCAACACACTATCAATCACAATCGGAATCATTTTGAAGGATTTTGCTAATCCATTACTTTATATGTTCGAAAAATGTTGCTCAACAACGTAAATAACGCAATGAATGTTGTTGAACTGTCAAAATGGAACCCATTGCTACTGATAGTGTGGTACGCGATTACCCCGCAGTATACCGTGCAAACTTATTGCTATGTTGTTGGCGTATGCAAGTTGCTACGTTTATCCGGGCTTTAACCTTTTGAACGCCAGAGTATAAACGTATCGCCGCCGTACCCCTGACGCCGGGCCACTTTTTCTTTCAAATGAACATCTACTTTTAAAACAACAAATTTCTCGATATTGGTGGTTTATTTATATTAGTTTCATGCAATACAATATAGACGGAAGCTTAAACTTTCAAATTATATAGGTATAAATAAAAACACACAAAAGTAATGATGAAATTGTTTATTTCATAATATGGTGCGACGTGTATTTTGTCATATATTTGTGACGTTGGCGTTCATAAGGTTAAGCGAACCTCGCTGTTTAAAGGTGTCACCACCCCATTCCATGGTGACTTCTCCAGAGTCCGGACATGAAACCTCGTTCACCTAAATCCTCATCACTTTAATATTCCAGGTACCAAGCACACTTTTAATATTAGTACTAGGACTCTACCTACTGTTGGCATACTTGACGCAAGTGGTTGAAGATGACATGCCTGCTATTGTGCACGAAGCAGATGTACCAAGAGATGTAAGTATGTTTTTAAAGGATAATAAACTTTAATTCAGAATCTTAGATAAATACACACGGCTACACATCAAGCTATACATTTCCAGTTTTAGCTGACCCCGCATTGTATAGGTTTTTCATACAATCAGAAGTCACCTTATACTGGTTATGTATAGCTTGATGTGTAGCCGTGTGTACCTAATTATCTTATTTTGGAAACATGATAATTTGATATGATATGCCCGCGGCTTCGCCCGCGTGGAGGTCGGAAAATATGTGTAGGTGAAAACTGTATGAAAATCCTTTCGGAAGTTTTTGAGTTTATCACGTTCAGGCAGACGCGGCGGTCATCGGTTCTACGGCTAATATGGCCGGCCCATTGCCACTTCACCTTGCTTATTCTGTGAGCTATGTCGACAGCTTTGGTTCTCTGCCGGAGCTGGAGGCTGATGATGGAATTTACTTTTATCCTTTTAGAATTCGGACACGTTCAGTGAAGAAGTAGCCCGGCGCTACCTGGACCGTATCATCGGTGTTGAGCCGCGCGTGGCTGGTACTAAGTATCATCTGGCGCAAACCAGCGACCTGAAGGCGATGCTCGATGATATAGCGGCCCAAGCTAATCAGGTGGTTAAGACTGACTGGCAGATAGCTTCGGGTGAGTTTTCAACTCAATTTCATACGAGATAAGGTTCTAATTCCATTGCAAGCAATTTAAGACCCTTTTGCAAATGATCACTCACTAATAAAGGGGTTCGAAGATTTTCATATGGAGCCTTCCATTACGCCATAGGTACCTACTGTCGCGCCATTTTGAAACCACCTTATAAATCGATAGCTGACGTCAATACTCGTGCAAACAGAAAACATAATAAAACTAAACCCGTAAAGTGTCACGCGTTTCCGAGATATTAAGGTTCAAAGTTAATTCCGTGACTCAATCATCAAGTTTGAACGTTAATATCCGATTAACAAATAACGTTAAAATCTAATACAATTTTGATTTCAGAGTAACTAGGACTATTGAAAAAGTTATAAAAATGTTTGAAGTTGTAGCGTAAACCGATCTTTATTGTGTAGGAAATAAAGTTATTTTTCCATAAACTCACATTTGTTTACATTTAAAAATATACTTTCCTAGTCAATAATGTATTTATTTAATGTTACAGGTGATTACTTCCACGTATCAAAAAATTCGTTCTTCAACATGTATCAGAACGTGTCGAATATAGTCGCTTTGTTAGAGGGAGAGAGCGGTTTCCATGCAAACGGAACTATAGGAAGCTCGATATTGGTGAACTGTCACTACGATTCTGTGCCTTTTGCGTTAGGTAAGAAAGTTTATTGCATTGCGATTTTGTGTCTTGTGTAATGAACAGTTCATTTTCATTCAAAACGAGTTGCTTATTTACTATTTTTTTTGAAAATCTTCATATTCTGGCCAATTGATCATTCATAATAATACTGTAGCGGTATCTACAACGCTACATGCGAACAACGCGTCATACTGACGTCACGCAAAATCCTGCATCTAAATACAACAACGGCCCGAAATGATTCATCGGGCAGTTGCCCGCCCAGACACAACACCCGTCTGGTCGGAGGATCCTCCCTTTTCTATAGAGGATGAGTGAACTTTACACCCTGTTCCTCATAGCTCTATAATACCTACTGTATATTTTGGGATTGAATGTGAAATAAGTAAACTAAATTGTTGTTTTTTTTTTCAGGTGCATCAGACAACGCAGCGTTTTGCGCAATAATGGCGGAAGCGTTAACAAAACTGTCTCGAAGAAAACAGAAGCTAAAACGAAATATTGTGTTCCTATTCAACGGAGCTGAGGAGAATGGCTTACAGGTAATGAGTAACCAGTTCAGATTCACCACCCAGTACGGCTGATCATTGGCCACATATACTTATAACTAACTTGTCGTTGTTGTTGTTGTGGATGTCGGAAATTACATGGATTTTAATTATTTTGCGCGGAACCCTAATGCTTTTTCTAAAATATTATAATTTATAGAAACGTAGTATAGTAGGCTTGTAGTCTAGTTACTCCTTATAACATCAGCTATCTGCGAGTGTAAAGTCCCTTCAATCGGTCCAGCCGTTTCGGATATTAGCCAGAACAGACAGACAAATATTAAAAAAAATGTTTTTTTGTTATAAATACCGTATATTATTATACTTTTATATATATGCATCTAGTAAAATGCTGGTATTTTGATATTACAAACATAATATAATACTTACTTACTTTAATTTTATTTATTTGTATAGTTGAAGAAATATTGCCATAATTTCAATGGTAAAACCTGTTAATTACAGAAGACTTTTTTATAGTTAGAAAAAATTTTAAGAAACACAAATGTGAATGTTTACGTAACTTGCGTTACGTTGTGCTTTATGTAAGAAGGTTAATTTTATGTTTGAATAGGCATCTACTTGACACTCGTTATAATTTTGTGTATATTAATCCAGAAAAATTAAAAATCACGCATTTAGAACTCCGCAATTATTTATTGATAAAATCTACAAACGTTTACGCGTTTATGTGTAGGTATCAGATAAAATTTTATTGCTTACTACCAAACAATATAATAAAACGTCAATGTCATAAATAGTTGTTAGTTTATGACACAAATCATATAAATCATTTGATATCCGGGTTGTAGGAAGTATCACCTGTACTTACTGTGACCTTGGTGTCATTGATGTGTAGCGGCATCTTCACCGCCACATGCGAGCAACGCATCATATTGACGTCACATAAAATCCTGCATCGCGCAAGCAGAGTTTACCGCGCAACTAGCATAAATATATCGCAGGCAATTTGCATGATTCCGCGTTTTACAAACGGCGTCGTCCGTTTAAAAACGTCCGATGTTTTAAAATATGCCGCAAAGGCAAGAAGGCAAATTGGCGACCCGAAGTTAGGTTTTATTATTCGCGGGGCTCCGTCGACGTTCCGGCTAAAACTAGGCGTAGCCGCACTTCGACTATTAAATATATATATATTAAAACAACGAGCGTTTTTAAACGGGCAACGACGTTTGTAAAACACGGAATGATACAAATTGCGACATATACATCGTCCTAACATCAATCATCGGGCAGTTGCCCGCCAGACACAACACCCGTCTGGTCGGAGCATCCTCCCTTTTCTATGGAGAATGAGTGAACTTTACACCCTGTTCCTCATACCTCTATTGGTGAAAAATGTTAATGTTTTTTTTTATGTAATGTTGTCCTTGCGATGCAACGCTATTCATGTGTTTTTGACTTTTATTTGCGTTACGTAATAAAGATATCATTCTATGAAATGAAATTGTTAATTCTGTATATAGGTTATCGGAATCACTTTTGCATTTTTTTTTTTACGTTAGCCTATGCTTTCTCACAAGTCATATAAAAAAACAGTTAGAACAATAGTCTGATTATGTATCTCGGAATTTATTTCCTGTGTCAAAACATGAATAAAAAAAATGTTTGTTCATGACTTACAGGCAAGTCACGCATTCCTGCAACACCCTTGGGCGAAGGGCGCCTCAGTTGTCATCAACTTAGACGCCGCGGGGATGAACGGGAAGCCTACCATTTTTCAAGTAAGTTTTATTTTAAATCTTACATTTATTTTAACAAAGCGCAATCGCTACTGCTAAGCATGAGGGCAAAGAGTTATTGGGTTTTTTTTTATACAGAATTTCTCAGTAACAAAAAAACTCGTTTATTAAAATTAGGCTGAGAATCGACACTTTTGGAACGTCAAAATTACATAAGACAGTCCCCCAAAACGCCCGACCTTCAGCAGCCCAGAGTCTGGATTTGTGCCTGGTTTATGGCAATAGGCTCGCCCCCTATTACATGGGACTTAAACGTAACATTGTCATGTATTTTTTCAGTTTCATACCTACAGCATTTCAGCAAAAAAATGTTTTTCTACGTTGTTTTCAGGTGACAGACCCACGAGTATTAAACTCGTATCATCGCTCAGTCGCGACGCCGAACGCACAAGGCCTGGCGGAGTTCTTGTTCTCTTCGGGAATTATACCTTCAGATACAGACTTCAGGATATGGCGCGACTTCGGGAATATAAATGGTGAGATATTGGGCATTTTATTTATTTGTTGTAGAGCCATTTCAGAAAGAGAGGGGCTCGTGGCTAATTCATAACAGCCGCACGGGTCGACTAAGGTTAAGCTACGATAACCGTGGTCGGTCTGTGGATGGATGATCATCCATTACCAACATACCGAGACCTCTTCATGCGTTTGTTTACCCGGTAATACGTTCCCGTTGAATATTTTCTGACATACATGCGGGCCAAGCCGCGGGAAAAAGCTAGTATGAAATAAATAATAATTATTATTATTCTTTATAGGTGTGGACATAGCCTACGTGAAATGGGCTAACGTGTACCACACGCGCAACGACAAGCAGGATCTCCTGCTGCCCGGCGTGCTGCAGGTGGGCGGCGACATGTTGCTGGCGCTGCTGGCCGACTGCGCAGGCGCAGAGGGGTTGGATGAGCAGGTCTATACATCTTGTTGTCAGTTACCTAAGCAAGCTGAAGTGGCAGTGGGCTGGCCATGGCTGGCGAAAGACCGATGGCCGGTGGAGCAGGCGAGTCCTGGAGTGGAGACCGCGTATCGGCAAGCGTAGTGTGGGACGCGCCCAGCTAGGTGGACGGACGAGCTGCAGAAGGTGGCTGGGGAGACTGGCTGCGGGAGGCGGACGACAGGGTGTTGTGGCGCAGTCTGGGAGAGGCCTATGTCCAGCAGTGGACTGCGATAGGCTGAGTTGATTTTAATTGATAATTTTCCTCGTAAGAGAGGCAAAAAAAAGTCGTTCTGGTCGAGATGATTTTGACACGAAGAAAAGATGTATTTTAATCACCTGGCTTCGAAAACGTTGTTATTAGTAATAGCTACCATATTGTTATTGTTATAATTATACGCTGTCTTAGAAAAAAAAAAATATCCCAAGACAAACCATAACGCACTCAAAAGTAAAAATAAAACAAAAAATGCAACTGCAAAAATTACTTTTGAAGCAGTTGGTGGCAGTTGTTTTTGTCCAATCTCAGATTTGATGCCGACACACGACTTACGAGTTGTAGGTCGTGGGTTCGAACCCAGAAAGGCGCTTTACTTTGTGTAAACAATTTCATCACCACTGCACTCAAAACGGTGAAGAAAAACATCGTGCGGAAACCGGCATGTCCTAGAACCAAAAATTCAAAGACATTTGACAACTACCAACCCGCACTGGGCCCACGTGGTGGTTGCAGCCCACTCCCTCTCACAGAGAGCCTTTAATGTTCCCACTGCTGGGACTCACGCCTGTGAGTCCCAGCAGTGGGAACATTAAAGGCTGATTATTCTCATATTGTCCGCAGATCGAGCCCACAGCAGCAGTTTACTACGACTACCTGAACTTGTTCCTAGTGACGTATTCGTTCACGGCGTCCTACGTCATAGACGTGTTCATAGGAGTGCTGGGACTGGCCAGCGTCGGGTACTACGTGTGGTTGGTAGGGGCGAGTGAGTGTAATTATATTTTATTCGCTTCTGAACGCGTGAAATTTCTTGTCTCCCCGACCCACTCCGGCGCATCGCATCGCCTTCCTGCGCTATTACATCGTTTTTGCTTAGCTTAGCGTTTTTTTAGGCTTCCGTACCTCAAAAGGAAAAAACGGAACCCTTATAGGATCACTCGTGTGTCTGTCTGTCTGTCTGTCCGTCTGTCATAGCCAATTTGGTACACATATGAATCTCTGTGACCCAAACACAGACGTGTAACGTAAATAAATGAGTTTGTTTGTGAGTCATTTTTGAGGGGTAAATAGACAATTAAAAAAAAAAGTTTCGCTATCTGTACCGTGTGACATATCTGTGTGAAAGAAATACAGAAAATAGTTCTATACCTATAGATTACAGGAAAATTAATAAGAAGTTTATGATCTTGAAACAACATGGTAAATCTCTCAATATTGTGCGTACAAACTTACATTTTCAGTTGGAATGTATGGGAGAACATGTTTTTTTAACTACAATGTTAAGTTTGTTCTTGGGATAAATTCATTCCAACTACGGAACCCTTCATTGTGCGTGGTCCGACACGTACTTGGCCGGTTTTTTTTAAGTGAAAACTTCTTTAGGCGCCTTGGGCATTTTTTGAGATGGAAAAAAAACTATTGAACTCGCGACACTGTTAACGACACCTCTGTTTTAAGTTTTGGCCATTTTTAAGACATCAACGCGCGCTACATTTTCTTTGGGAAGAATGACCTTCAAACAATATTTATAAAATCACTATGCTTTTAAAAATACACACGTTATTGTTCAAGTTTTCACTTCTGTCGGCACTCCCGGAGTGCCACTGGGTTTTTTCTTTTTGGTCGTCTCATTAGGGTCCTAGCGTGGTTCGTGACCTGTCGATGGCAATAGGCTCGCCTCTTATAACATGGAACTTAAACAGAACTGTGGATATAGTTTTATAGAATAAAATCGTGATCTTATTTTTTAATAAAGCACACCAACAGCTTCTGTGTATAATCACGAGCAACTTTTTTCTCCGCAACTAATTTGTCTCTCACATCAAGTCTACGGATTTGTATGTAACTGCGTGCATGTACCGACGCGACAAAAACAGCACTTTCATACTTTTTATGTAGAGATTGATTAGTTGCTGAGACAAAAGTTGCTTGTGTGCGCCCTCCCTTGCTTAAGTACTACAGTATGTTATGGATAGAATGTAGGTATGTATTATGATTCTTGTAACAAAATCATGTTATTTTCAGGATGGTCAACAGTTCAGAACCTACTATTCACAGTATTAGGTCGCCTGGTCGCTGTAGTGTTCGGTCTAACAGTGGTCGCTATATGCACGCTGATCATGGTCGCTACCACTGTGCAGATGAGGTTAGTTTTCAATTAGTAAATGGGTATTATTTTTGAGCGCTGACATCGGTCGAACGTAGCTAGGTATATCAATGAAAACCTATAAACAATTACTACAGTACAGCGCTGATGTATCGCTACGCGCGTACAGCTACGTCGCGCTGACGAGGACCGTCGGTCGAGCTCGTAGGTCGAGCTCGTAGGTCGAGCTCGTAGGGCGAGCTCGTAGGTCGAGCTCGTAGGTCGAGCTCGTAGGTCGAGCTCGTAGGGCGAGCTCGTAGGTCGAGCTCGTAGGTCGAGCTCGTAGGTCGAGCTCGTAGGGCGAGCTCGTAGGGCGAGCTCGTAGGTCGAGCTCGTAGGTCGAGCTCGTAGGTCGAGCTCGTAGGGCGAGCTCGTATGTTGGGTCGCCATGTCCGTACGTGCGGGCATTTAGTGCGACGCTGACCGAGCGACTGACCGCACGCGCGTACGCAATATCTCCTGTGAGAAATCAGTTTGCCGTCAGGTAAGCACTAAACGCTCGGTCACGACCGATAATCAGCGCGCACTGAATCCAGCCTTAGACAGGTTGTTTTCAAGAACTAATTTGCCTCCGACTGCAAATAGCTGTCGGAAGAATGGCGTCGTCTATTTAATTAAAGCTAACAAAATTTTCGAGTTTTAGATTTGTGAATAGCCTTTAGAGGATTCCTTTGATAACATTGATTGATGTTCGATTCGGCACGGAAGCGTATCGAACGGTTGTGAATAGTTACGCTAATTATTATCGTAAAGCTTCAAATTCCCACGAAAACACTGTTTAGTGCAGTTTTTTCCATTGGCATTTGCGATCATAGAACGTGTGAGTAGAATGGTGAATATTTAGTACGGCATTACAAAAATTTCATACTGAGCCTCGTGTCGTCTCGCTCCCACGTTCCATGACCGCTATTGCCACTAACATTTCCATTTTTCTTTACTACGCTGTCCACTCCTGGGCAAAGGCCTCCTTCCACTCATTCCATCTTTCACAAGTCCACGCGTCCTCTTTCCTTCGACAGCCTATCCAGCTCATCCCACCATCTCCTGCGTGGTCTGCAGCGACCCCGCCTGTCTCAGGCACATTGACGTTTAGCATAACAAGAATGTATGTATGTTCCAGATATCTAACAGAACCATGGCTAGTGGTACCATTGTACTGGATGCCCTACCTCCTAGCGGCCGTGGGGACCGCACAGGCATTCGATGCGTGGATGCTGAAGAGGGTAAGAATATTATTTTACAGCGCTTTAATATAAATGGGACGTACCTAGTTAATAAATATCAAACCAAAAAAAAACAACCGACTTCCAAAAAAAAAACTACAATGTGAAAAATAACTTTTGTTTCGGAAGTCGGTGTCAATAAACGAAAATGCGGAACCAACGACACCGACTTCCGAAATTAAAGCTATTTTTCACTATGTAGTTTTTTTTGGAAGTCGGTTGTTTTGTTTTTACAACCAACGTTTCGTATACTATTTATTTCGAAAACAACTTATTCCGCAAATGTTTTATTTTATAAACACTCGTTTTAGCATTTAAATAAACGCTTGTTTTAAAAAAAGTGGTTTTTAGTTTTAATTTATTTTTTACTTTTTAGTTACTCTCAGCAAGCTTTTTCATTTAATACCCATATTGTAGGAGTGCATTAAAAATAACTAGTCCGCCATCTTGGGTGTTCCGCCATGTTAGATTTAGAATGACTTCACTTTATTTTTCGAGCTATTCTCAGCAAGTCGTTTCATTTGATACCCATATTCTAGAAATGCATTAAAAATAACTAGTCCACCATCTTGGGTGTTCCGCCATTTTGGATTTAGAATGACGTCACATAGCCAACCATGCATTGTCATCTATACTAAATATGTATCCAACGAAGATATATCTGCTTCAAAATTGAGTATCAAGAGTCCACCCGAACAAACATAGTTAAAGACATAAATACATTGCAAGTTAACACTTTCGACTCCGCCCACTTTTCATAGAGCTCATACGCCATGCCGCCATACATATTGCAAATGGACCCTCCAGGAGGGTCACCGGCATTACGTTTGCGCTAAAGTGAACCCTCGAGGAGGGTCGTCGGCATTAGGTTTGAAACCGTATTATAAAACACTATAAAAAGAAGTAAATTAGTGTTTTCAGAACGTCTTGTTGCTTTAATTAGTATCTCTTGGGGTATTTACATGTGCTAGTGGCGTGAAGACGTGAAATATAAAAAATAAAAAAATGAAGAAAAAGTATAATCGCTCGCTTTGATCCCGTGACAGGGGTGTCCAACCTCTTCTGAAATTTTCATGCAATGTAATATTCTTTTAAACAGTTACATTATGCAATATTAATATTTTTTAAGTAATAAAACGTTATTATTTTGTAACAGCTTATTAACTTACGACTTACGTATGTGTGCCTCGGCTCGTCCATCAATGCCTAGTTGTGGCCAAGGCTTGTAGTATAGTACTTTTCTCAAATAATGCGCGGAAATTAAAATACAATTACTTTCAAAATCAATGACGAACAACGCACAACAATAATTTTTCCCGCGTTAAAGTGACAATTTGTTTTTTTTTTTTTACTTCCTTGGTTGCCATGTTTTGGAGTAAAAGATCGTTCCATTTTTAAATAACACGACATATATGAGTTTACCTACTATGTTTATTTGGCCGCTAAACCAGGACAGATATGGATTTTCATACAACTTTTGCCGGCCGCTGCTCGCATGTATGTAGCCAGGGGGCCTAAAACGGCCACTTTGGCAGAATCATAAAACAATTCTTATCACGCAATTCATCTGTTTGACAGTTTCACACCTATATATCCCTGAAGGGTTAGGCAGAGGTGTACCTATAGCATTTTACGAATCTCCATACAAAACTGTCATACAGATGAAATTGCGTGATATGAATTATTTCATGGTTCTGCCAAAGTAGCCTTTTAGGCCCCCTGTACAGCAATTTCGATTTATCTCAAAAAAGGTCGTCAAAATAATGCTCACATTTCCAAGCATTTTTGAAAAAAGTTTTTTTTTTTAAATTATGTAATTTGCCCACTGACCAGGTATTATACAAGCTTGTTTATTAGAGGTCAGTGATTTTGCCATACTGACCGGTGATTGGGCTAAAGAAAATGTTAATTCAAAGCAATAAGACTATATTTTAAATGCATAAAATAGTGTTACGGTCAACACGATTTTCTTAATAATAATAGAAGTTCGCTTTAAAATATTTTTTTTTGATCATTGTATTATGCTTTCAACTCAATACCTACTCTAATTGGGGTGTATGCGGTCTTGCGTTAATTATGTTACACATTGTATACATGACCACAGATAATATAATACTCAAAACCAAACGACTTGTATGTAGCGAAGTATGCTCCTGAAATGAGCAGCTGTACAAACGAACGGACTGACAGTCAAACGAAGTTGCACCATGGGTGTTCGTTTTTACCCTTTTGATACGGAACCCTGAAAAGCTTCTATTTATAAACTCATCCTCATAATTTATAATCTCAAAATAAATATGTTTATTTTTAGTGAATATTTGTACCTAAACGTAAAACGGTTTACCATCCCTGAAATATGGGCATCCTAGCGCCCAATTATTTTTGAAAATAAAAATGCTGGTATTTGAAAACCAACGATTATACTAATAAATCTTGTTAAAATATACGACTAATTTTATTTTCATAGTTTATAATGCTATATTCGCTAAGAAAAACGTACATTTAAAATGAGCCCTCCGCGAGGGCTCCCGGCATCCCATATGCGATTTGAGTGAACCCTCCAGGAGGGCTCCCGGCACTGAACGTGTTAAATAAAAGCTTGTAAAAATTAAACGTCCGAAAAACTGGAAAGCAAAAAATAAGACTTAAACCTTTTTTATTTAATCTTAATAAATATGTTCTTAAACTAATGTAAAGTATCTAGGTAAGTAATTTTGAGGCGGCACCAAAGTGATCTTTGTTCATTGATTGTTTGGCGCCGAATCAAAATTACTTAGATACCTTACATTAGTTTAAGAACTTATTTGAGTTAAATAAAAAAGCTTTAAGTCTTATTTTTTGCACAACATGCTTAATTTTTGATTACTTTTAAAATAGCTACCTACCTCACTTTAGCTATTAACTGTTATATAATCCTATTGTAACTATTTTTTGTGTAATATAAATACTTTAAAAAAACAGACTTTATATACCAACATGGGTAGACCTACAAAAAATGCTGCTCGAATGAGAAAAAGATATTTATTCATAAAGGATAATCATGACAATAATATAGTGCTGTTTGCAGATGACACTTCACTTTTGTTTAAACTTAAACGTCAGCAGTTGGTTAATGACGATGTAAATAGCGCGATCTCGAAAGTAGTCCACTGGTTCAATGTTAATAATTTGCTTCTAAACGAGAAAAAAACCAAATGCATTAAGTTTACGCTACCTCACGTTAGGCAGGTGAAAACTAATGTGTTGATAAAGGGCGAGGAATTGAATCCTGAAGACAGCACAGTATTCTTGGGCATAACTTTAGATGCTAAGCTTCAGTGGGGACCACATATAGATAAATTGTCAAAAAAACTAAGTTCCGCAGCATACGCTGTTAGAAAAATTCGTAATTTAACTGATATAGAGACTGCCCGTTTAGTGTACTTTAGCTATTTTCATAGTGTAATGTCGTACGGTATTTTATTGTGGGGAAATGCCGCCGATATTCAGACTATCTTTGTTTTGCAGAAGCGAGCTGTTCGATCAATTTATAAACTAAGTCCGAGACACTCTCTCAGAGAAAAATTTAAAGAGATTAATGTGATGACTGTGCCCTCTCAGTATATTTATGCAAATCTTTTATATGCCCATAAAAATATAAAATTGTTAAAAAAATACAGTGATATCCATAATATAAATACGAGGAACAAACACAAATTTCTTGTACCTACAACAAGGCTCAAGAAAATAGGTGGCTCGTTCAGATGCCAATGTATACGCTTTTATAATAAACTACCAAGCCACGTTCAAGATCTAAGCCTTAATAAATTCAAATCATTCATTAAACGTAAGTTGTGCCAGAAAGCCTTTTATACTGTTAAGGGTTATATTGAGGACAAAAAGGCTTGGGATTGAGTTGCTTCCAATTTTTACATTTTGAATGTTTTTATTATTTTTTTCTATACACATTGACATTAATTAATGAATTTTATATAAACATTGACATTTGCTTACTTTGTAAAGTATTATATTATTTTAATTATTGTGCATGCGAAGACAATGTGGGTCATTTTATTATTATTTTTTTGTTTAATTTTTATTATTCTCTTTGTTCTGTTAGTTTTTTTCTAGGTCTGGCAGTTTGAGTAATTTATGTGGCCTACCCAAATGTCCTTTCTTTGGTATTGTTCGTCGAATCGTTGAGCTCCTTAAGTTTTGAGTTGAGCTGCACGATTTCTGACAAATGCGTGCACTGACTGGACAGGTCCTCTCAATCTGTGTGGTTCTTTCCTCAAAAGACCATCTCAGACATCGATCTACATGGTCTTCATATAACCTGACCAAGATTATGTCTGGACTTTAAAAGAGACTGTGACCTCTGAGTTTGTCTCGGCCTTTCTTCTCAGAGTAGTCAGATAGGAAACGCCGACCTCATCTAGTTTTATAAAAAATATTATTGACGTGTAAAAGTGTTTGTGCAAACCTACTTACAAAATAAAACACATTTATCATTTAAAAGAATCTAATAATGAGAAAAAAAAATGTTACATATAGAAAAAGAATTAGATTAGCACGTTCACAGGAAAGTTTAGATCAGGGCGAGGAAGAAATGCAAAGACTGAGAGCTAAGTCTACACAGAAGAGACTGACAGGTCTAAAGCTCATTAGCATTAAAATCAGTGAGTGAAGAATCAATCATCCCCTGTTTTCCTACCCTTAGGGTTGGAATTTCTTTTCCAAATTTGTATGGGACCAACTTCGGGATATACCCTTTCCAATACAAAAAGAATTATCAAAGTCGGACTACTCTGTAAAAGATATGTGGTCATACATAAAAAAAAAAATATATATATTTACGCGTCGAATTGAGAATCTCCTCCGTATAGGTGGGGGCAAAAGTAATGTCATAATGTGAATGTGCCATTAATTTTTGGTAGCGTTTTATTGTCATTGATGGTAGACAGGTAGAGAAATAGTTGACAATGCAATGGAGCAATACACAGTCCCACAGCTCATGCTACGATGGAGATTTTGAAACACCAATTTCGGGGCCGTGGTTCGCCGATGACAATTCAAAAGTGCCTGTAAATGGTTTAATTGAAATAAATGCTTTGATTTTGGATTGAAAACCTATATAAATATATATAATAATAATAATCACACAACAGAAGCACATAACCATGACTATTATACTATTTTTCAAGATGTTTGCTTATAAAAAAATCTTTAAAAAAATTACAACATCAATTGGCTTCACCGTACTTAATTTTATTTTCCCTTTGTCCACAGAATGGCCTCAGCCGATCCCTCCGCTGCCTACAAGCGATGTCAGCGACCCGCCTACTAATGTCGCTTATATTACTATTTCTAGCGTGTATACCATCGCTCACTTCGCTCAGATATCTGTTCAGTGCTCCGCTGTTTATAATGAGCATCACGTCTTTAATATCGCTCAATGTCGTCAGATATGTCACTTTGAGAGGTAAGATTTTGACATATAATGTCGTTTACAGGTAAACCATGAGTAAACCAGAAAAGGTATACGATTCGGGAATCTTCGTGTTTCCGACTAAGTACGAACAACGCGTCACAGAGTAACTCCCCACAGAGGCAAAGCTTCAAAATGTTGTACGTTGTTGTTAATGTTGAAGTTCTCTCTCTGTCTGGTTATCTTCTCGGATCGCAGATCGTCATTTGTTACCAAAAGTTTTGAAAAGATTGTTTGGAACTGCATAGAGTTGCTTAATATCTAAATTTTTGTAAGCATGGTAATATAAAATAGGCAAGTCTTTTCATGGTTGTAACAGCTCGTATTTCCGAAGTTTGACGATGATCCTTGAAGCACGTACTTTTTTTGGAAAATCTGTATATTCGCATGACTCAGACCTATTCGGCGTGCCGCTGTTTATTTATACTGAACATCTCGTCTTTAATATCGCTCACTGTCGTTAGATATGTAGCTTTGAAAGATAAGGTATTATTGATTTATTTATTGACTCATCATCACTATCATTACAGGAATTTCCTAATTCAATAGTGTGGCCATAATTACAGTGACATAAAACAACACACACGCGACATAAAATGTCGCTCATACTACTATCTCTAGCGTGTATATCATCGCTCATTTCGCTTAGATATCTGTGGGGCAATTCTTCGTAATTTTTAGAACGCTCACAGTCAGAAGGCCAATTCTCGTAATTTAAAACGTTCAAAATCTAGTCGCAGTCTCATCTCAGCGACAAACAAATGTCAAAAACTTGTCAAAATAGAGGTATTTTTGACAGATTGAGACTGAGATCAGACTGAACGTTCTTAAAATTACGAGAATTGCCCCTCTGATCTCAGTCTGAGTATGTCAAAAATACCTTTAATTTCACATGACATGTTTTTGATATTGATTGTCGCCGAGATGAGATTGCGACTAGATTTTGAACGTTTTATTAAAATAAATGTTAAAATTCATGAGTTTAACGTAAACATTGAAATAATTTGTGATTTTGTTAAACAAGATAACAAAACTAACAGTATCGTTGGTCAAGTGGTTGCAAGCGCTACTGTTGAACATGAAGTCCTGGATTAGATTCCCAGGTCGGACAAAGTGTTATTGGGTTCTTCTATCAGAATTTCTTAGTATCAGCCCGGGGTCTGGATTTGTGCCCGGTTGATGGCAATAGGCTCGCCCCCTATTACATGGGATTTAAACATAACTGGTGACCTGTGGGTACACTATAGGTACACCTCTGCCTGACCCTTTGGAGATTACAGGCGTAATGTTTAAAACGATTAAAATGAGAATATAGTGGAAAAAAGATCATGAAGTCGACGTCTTAACGGTTTCCATTTATCTAAAACTATATTTACGTACCTAATGGTGCCTTAGCGTCCAGCGTACTTCCAACAACGCATGCATTTACGCAACGTTTACGATACAACAGTGCTTAGGTACACTAACATTGCGACCAATGAAAAGACATCGACCGTCGACCGACCGAACGAAGCGAAGAGTATCGAGAAACTCTCCTTGTGTACGCGTAGTTTACAGTAACAATCCTACTAATATTATAAATGTGAAAGTTTATATGTTTGGATGTTTGTTACTCAGTCACGGAAATCACGGCTGAACAAGTTTGAATGAAACTAGGCACACAGATAATTTTCAACCTGGATTAACAACACATTGTATACTTTTTATCCCAGTAGTACTTTTCCGTGGGATAATTTTTACATCAGGGTGGAGCCGCTGACAAAAGCTAGTCTAATTTATTTTCTTTTTCTCCTTCTAGGCTGGCAACACCTCCTCCTAGAAATCTCTCTGTCTCTCCCATCAGTAATGTTTATGTACTCGCTCGCACTGCGCGTCAACGCACAAATGTTACCCATCATGAGTCGCTCTGCCAGTGACACGCCTGACTACACCGTGGCGTTACTTAATGCGGGGCTAGCTGTCATAGTGTTCTGTACTATTGTGAGTATATTTATTTTCACACCACTTAGCCTGTTCGATAATGTCAAATTATATTTGTCATGCAAACTTAGCCATTATAAAGTAAGTCATTATAGCCCTGGGGTCGTCAGGCAATAATACTGCACTGAATTTAATTATAACCTGCTGGTCAATAATGTGAATTGAATTTGGAATCCTGACTAAAAATTCGTATAAAAAATTAACAAACATCGAATAGGTTTTTATTACCTCCGAAGAAGATGTGAACAGTAGAGTATTCTCTTCGGGGATAAAGGTGTCTTTGTCTTGGTCGAGATCGTGATTGAATCTTAACTCACAATCCTTCGTAATGCTCATGATTCAAAATAGCGGCCGTGACATAAGCCAGTGTTTTATCCCCTCGGTGAATAATCTGCTATTATTATTTACTAGCGACCCGCCCCTGCTTAGCGCGGTTTTTACGACTTTCATCAAAATCCACTGTGTAAATTAGAAAATGTAAGTGGCCACACAGACACGAAAAGCGACTTTAATTTATAAGGAGGGGTCTCGGTATGTAATTTAACGGAGTGACCTCGGCAAGTGTAGCTTAACCTTGAATTCGACTTTTGCGGCTGTTACTTAGCCGCGAGTCCACGATTACCACAAGCCCATCTTTAATATAAGGTTCATTATTTATTCTTCCAAGAACAAAGACTTAAGAAGCCGCGCATTTGAAGTGTTTGTTCAACTTTGCACTTGAAGTGACCCGGAATAAGGTTTATTATTCAATGTGATCTCTAGTTGGAAGAGCAATGACTACCGACAAGGCGTTTGAAGTGTTTGTTCAACTTCACACCTAAAGCGACACTCAATAAGGTTTATTATTCAATGTCTGCGCATAGTCTAATGTTAAATGTATTTTGTTACAGTCGGGCATGGAACTGCTATTCTCTCGCAAATACCTTTGGCAGGTGATAGCGTTCCTAGGAGCCGTCTGTGTTGTGCTCATGTTCATACCCTTCAACCCGTATGACGAGGAGGGCATCTCACTGCAGAGGCATCATTGGTTTGTGAGTATGTCATTGATATTTTATTGTTATTTTAACGCTGATGCAGACTTGGGAGAGCCGCACCGCATTGCAAAAATCTTATAAATATTGTATGGTGGTACGGAACCTTTCGTGTGCGACTCCAACTCGCACATGGCCGGTTTTTATTTGTAATGTGCGTTTTGTTTGTGCAGAATAAAGAATTTTCTTTTCTTTATAAATGTATTGTCATTTCTATTTCCTTCCAGCACTCAGAAATAGTGCAGCACGACATAAACAGCAACATAATATCCCGCACTGCAGGCGTCGTGGTGACCAAGCACGACCCGTACTCCAGCGCGCGCGTGCTGCCCGCGCTGGCGCGCGCCGGGCGGCACGCGGCCGCGCGCGGTGACGTCAGCGCGGCCTGCGACGCGCGCGTGTACTGTGGCCTGCCGCTGTTTAGGACGGGCTTTAGTCGGTATTTGTGAGTATTCCTTTTTAACCGACTTCTAAAAAAGGAGGAGGTACTCAATTCGGATGGTTGTATTTTTTTTTATATTTTTTTTTTAATATTTGTTCGTGCATAGCTCCTTCGCTTGACAACCGATTTGAAAAATTATTTTTTTGTTGGAAAGGGTATACTTCCCAAATGGTCCCATGAACATTTTACCGGAATCGGAAAAGCGGTTTTTGAAAAATCAACAAAAAACTAAAAATTTAAAAGCTATATTTTGTAAAAGGTGATGAGCAGTTGACATTAGGCTATTGTAACTTAGATAAATTACAAACTCTCCCACTAAAAAGTGAAAACTTTTTTTTTTGGAAACCGGTTATTTTTTTTTTTTTAAGTTTTTATCCTTTATTTTATTAAACACTTATAGAGCGGATTAATTTTTTTTTTATGAAGCCTGGCTGGCATATCTACTGCCGCGCCGTTTTATTTTATTTTATTTTTCAAAATGGTGGCCACGCATGAACCCTATGTAAATCGATAGCTGACATCAATGTAAACGGAAAATATAACGGGACCAAACCCCGTAAACTTCATAGTCATGTTTCCGACATATTAACGTTCAAAGTTGATTACGTGACTCAATCATCAACTTCGAATGGCGCGACAAGCTCCATTTAAAACTATTCAAACCCGTTTTAGTATTTTCCCTCAAGCTTGATTAACTCCTGAGCTACGGGCCCAAGTTATTACCTATTCGGAAACATGACACTTTACAGGGTTTGGTATTATTATGTTTTATGTTTTACATTGATGTCAGCTATCGATTTAAATAGGTATCATGCGTGGCCGCCATTTTCAAAATGGCGCGTCAGTAGGTATGCCGCGGATCTACAAAGCCTTTTAAAAAATCTATAGTAAATGAACCTCCCAAAACACCGTAACATTACAGCGGGCCTTATCGCAATACCAGCGCTTCGACATTTATTTTTGAAATGTCGCAGCGTCATGCTGAGATAAATGCATATTCGCCTCGTACAGGACTTTTTGTTTTGTTTTACTTTCTTTTTATATAATTTTATTTTTAATTTTTATTTATGATTGGGTTTAGTTTGTTTGTGATCTTCCTGTACGAGTCACATTAAATACTTTTTATTTCTCTTTATCTTTCTTTCTTTTCAAATTTTTCTTTCAAAACCTGTGCTAACTGTTCTGCATTGATAACTTCCAGGGACCGTGCCATGTTCCTGTACACCGGCGCGCCCGCGTCGTTCTCTCCGCCGCCCGCAGTCGCCGTGCGCGCGCGCAGGTGTGCGGGAGACGAGTGCAGATACCGATTTGTTTTTACTGGTAAGGGGGTATAAAATGGTCTTAAATATCTGATAGCTCTCCCGACAACCCTAAGAGACATACCTCACTGGGACGCCTCGGCGACGTCGCTAGGTCGCGCTGCCAACTAAATGTATACAGCTAGCTATGTAGAGCTCACGCGTGGCGTCGTAGTGACGCAACATAGTATATAGTAGTATAGGTACTGCTTATAGCTAGCAAGATATTTATTTCTCAAAAGAATTACAAAGTCACTTAAAAAGAAACATAACAGGTTAAAACATTCAAAAGTCCAAACTCAAGGTTTACCAACGTGCAATGGAGCGCAGAATTCTAGGCGTCAAATACTCGTACCACTATGTGACGCCATATGACAGACCATATTCGCAACACCACACTGCGCTCCAAAATACAGATTACTAAAGTTGCTCAAAAAGCCGCTAAGCTGAAGTGGGACTGGGCTGGCCACGTCTGCCGTGTGCCCAATGAGCTATGGGCCAAAATAACCACTAGATGGAGCCTTGACAGCCAGAAGGCATCGCGGCAGACTCCGCAAAAGTTGGCGGAGGAAACAAACGACCACTTTAGCCTTGGATCGAAAGAGATGGAAGTCATGGGGGAGGACTTTGTCCAGCAGTGGGATGATGCAGGCTAACAGTTTAACAATGCGTAGCGTAGCGATTTTAACCTCATTTATTTATTTATGTGTAGGTTCAGTCAATAAAACAGAAAAGTATGCAGGATCGTCGGTTAGAGTTGAAGTTTAGTAAGAAACCGATGGATGTTGTAGACTGAAATTTAATTTGATAAATGAGCCGTTTGTTTTCTATTAATAAAATAAAATTTTATTCGAGAACATCCATCGATTTCTTACTTCAACTATATCTGACGATTCTGCATACTTATCTATATTGTTGACTGTACATAATTTATTGTACATCACAAAAATACATATCAAAAAATGAAATATATACTACAAAATATGGGCGGCCTTATCGCTTTCTGCGATCTCTTCGAGGCAACCTTGGAATGGACAGTGATATTCCTGAACATAAAGTGCCTCTGTGGCTTCAACATTCATAAAAATCACAAGAGTGCGTGCTTTCGGAATTTTCATCGAATTTAAGAAGCCGATCAAATATTCTCCTATAATTATTTCCTTTTCTTGTAGTTTACCTTATCTGCTTGCCTTTTGCTACCGAAAATATTTTTAATTTGATTTTGATTATTTCCAGCGGCCCACCACAACATGATCACACTCTGGCCTCGCGCCAACATCACAGTGTCGAGCTGGTCGCTCAACAGCTCGCCTGTGGTCTGCTTCGAGCAGCTCAACAGACCGGTCTATGTGATATACCACTCCGCTGCCACTTACAACGAACAAGGCGTTGAGTTTACTGTGGATGTTGCTTTTAAAGTGAGTGTATTTGTTATTTTCATAGTATGTTTTTTTTTGGAACCTTCGAGAATTTGTATTTGTCTCATTATATCTGACTGTCTGATAGACATCAGCTAACACTTTTCTTTTTGGTTCGACCAACTGAAGCCAAGGTAGAAAACAGGACAGTTAATTATTTTCTCTAATAAGTGAGCCTTACCTTTGGGATCAACGAGAATCCACCACAAAACTGAGCAGCCAGAAAACATAAATGGTTTATAACTTTTAATTGTAAAGTAGCCGATTATAACTTTGGGTTATCTTGTCCCACCACACGTTCTAGTCGTCGAGAGCTCAATGCCCCGACGTACGTGAACCAATAAGTAGGACCATTCATTATCATAAAACTTGTTATCTTCCAGGTCCCTCCGTCCCTCCACACTGAGCCGATAGTGGACCTGTCGCTCCACTCGCACAAGATCCATCATCCCGAAGACTTCACTCCGGAGTACAACTCGATACTGACCGCGATGCCGGGCTACTTCAACGTGGCGAGCTTCCTTAGCTTTAGACATGATTATGTGTTCTAGACTTCTAGTACAATCTGCCTGCCTAGCCTCTTCTCAACTATGTTAGGGTCGGCTTCCAGTCTAACCGGATGTAGGTGAATACCAGTAATTGACATGGAGCGACTGCTTATCTGACCTTCACAACCCAGTCACTGGGTAACGTAACGCAATACCCGTTGGTAAGACTGGCTGTCGGACTTTTGGGCTTTTTTCTACCCGTGACGACTATCAATGATCTACTAATATCAGCCAGGACCAACGGTTTGACTTGCGTAGATTTCTAGTACAGTCAGTGAATTTTTTTTGTGACTAGCTTAAATTGTACCATTCACCTCACACCACTGCCTTACCCTTCCGGGATTACGCGTGATGTTATGTTAAATTTTTAGAACACATCTACAAGGGTGTTTTGGCCCTCGAATGACGTTGACAGGGGGGCGCTGTTTAGAAACATTTGTGCAATTTTTTTGTGAAATTATTGAAAATACAAGATGGCGGCGTTAGTTCCGATTTTGTCCACGCGCCAAAAGAACTGTGTAGCTATACAGGGTTATTTTTAATTGGCTAGCTAAACTAGTCAGACGCGATGGGTATCGATATAAAATAAAAAGATTTGATGTTTTTTTTGGGAGTTCAATGACCGCTGTTAGTGTTGTAATGCGTCTGCGGAGTATAGCTAGCCAATTTAAATCAACGCTGTATAATCAAATCTTAACTGCCATACTTTGACAGTTGTATTAATGGCTATAACACTGCAAATAGTCGTAAGGTGTCAATTATCAATTTCCCTGACTTTTCATTCAGCAATAGAGTTAGGTTTATAGGCAAAAAAAAACCATGGATCAATATTCATTTCTATTGTGCTCGTAATAAGAACCACAAAAAGACTTCTACTCAGCACACTCATAACATTGTTTAAAAAAAAATTGCAAGTTTACTGTCTGTATACCAAATTCCTTGTTCAACTGTATACTCCACCTCGTAATTGCTGTACTTTTGAGAACAACTCCCAGTCCCCGCACGTCCCAGCCCCTCCAGCCCCCGCACGTCCCAGCCCCTCCAGCCCCAGCACGTGCCAGCCCCTCCAGCCCCAGTACGTCCCAGACCCTCCAGTCCCCGCACGTCCCAGCCCCTCCAGCCCCAGCACGTCTCAGCCCCTCCAGCCCCCGCACGTCCCAGCTCCTCCAGCCCCAACACGTCCCAGCCCCTCCAGCCCCCGCACGTCCCAGCCCCTCCAGCCCCAGCACGTCCCAGCCCCTCCAGCCCCAGCACCTTCAGGTCCATCTCCTCGGTCGCCGGGCGGCTCCCACACTACGCTTGCCGATACGTGGTCTCCACTCAAGACCGCGATCTGCGGTCTCACTATGATTGCAACTATATTATTGTCACATAAGTCTTTAAAATAGACCTTTGGGGTAATTGCGTACCACACTATCAGTAGCAAAGGGGTATCATTTTGACAGTTCAACAACATTCATTGCGTTATTTACGTTGTTGAGCAGACACATTTTTCAAACATGAAGCAATGGATTAACAATATCCTTCAAAATAATTCAGAGTGAGGCGAGATGTGTGTCTATACACCTCTGCCTAACTCTTCGGAACATACGGGTGCCATGTGTTTTAGTATGATGTGAGGAAATGTATAAATTGTGTATGTTTATAGTGAATAGCTTGACGCCTACAGACAGGAGTGCTCCACACTAGCTCAAGTCAAAGAGGAGTGGAAAGGAGAAGTGGAGGCCATGCCCTGCAGGGTACAAATATTTGAATGTGTTTAATGGAATTAAAATATTATTTTTCATAAAACGAAAACGCGAAATCGTGTACGTGTTTAAAAGTAACATTCCTAACATAATATGAATGTTACTGCTTATTCGCCCGCGATGATGTCGAAGTTAATCCCACGGGAACGATGTTATTGAGTAACATAATTATAGGTTACTTTAGTCCGGTAGCACTCGTAATTTAAAACGTTAAAAATCTAGTCGCAGTCTCATCTCAGCGACAAACAAATGTCAAACACTTGTCAAAATGTATGGAAATTAGAGGTATTTTTGACAGATTGAGACTGAGATCAGACTGTGAACGTTCTTAAAATTACGAGAATTGCCCCTCAGATAATATCTGCCAGTGACACTCCCGTCAAAATTTCGCCGGAACAAACAGACAGACAGACATTTTTTTTTTAAAGTAAGTTACGCATTTATTTTCATATGCATTTAGTCAAAAGCTGTTCTTTTGTTTGATATTACAAACAGACACTTCAATTTTATTAATTTGTATAGATGTATAGTAGATAACGTCACCGCCATATTATTTTTTCTTATTTATATTTCTTAGATAAATGTTATCGAACGAATGAAAAATCGGCCCATAGGGAAACATCTAAAAGGTGCCAGTTCATGGTTGTGAATAATAATTGCTCAATACTTAAGATAGATTGATGGGTGTTTTCAGTACTTTAATATGTATTTTTAAGTTTTATTTTTTAAGTAAATGAAAATAGTGAATGTATTTAATGTTATTGATAAGAATGGACCAGTGAATAAAATATTAATTAATTAATATTTTGTAAAACGATTTTTATTCCATAATCACTGTAATCAATCTGCCAGCCTTCCCAACTGTGTCGACTTCCAGTCTACAACGGATGCAGCTGAATCTGGTATTCAGCTGCATCCGTTTATTACATGCGTACTCTGCCTTTAATAAGTTGGATTTTTTAAGTAGGTACTTAAACGACTTATATAGAAAAGTTTTAAGAATTAAGAGTGAATGCTGCAAGAGCGGGCGAAGCGAGCTCGAAAATTTTGCCAGCAATACATACAATCATTAGTAAGATTTTATCGAACAGGAGCAAAAACGGTATGGTAAAAAAAAAATAGTTTAAAAACTATAACCCGACTAAGTACCTACTGAAAAGGATGAAACAAGAAAGTACCTTCCCGTGGTCGCATGCCGCTGTACTAACATACTTATAAGCTATGGTAGAATGCGACCATGGGAAGGTACTTTCTTGTTTCATCCATTTCAGTAGGTACTTAGTCGGGTTATAGTTTTTAAACTTATTTTTTATTTAATTATTTTGTGGCTTATTTCAGTAATATTTATATTTTTGAAATGTGCTATTTAAGCCCTTTCATTTCATATTATTTATTTTTAAATTCATTAATTTATGTCCTCTAGAGGACGCCATATTCTAACGATATCTCATTTCTCAAATTAGTAAAAGTACTTTTGAAGTTATGAGGGAACAGATGAACATACATACAGGTCAAAATCAAAAAAAATAAAGGAAATCGTGTCGTCTTTGCACTGATAGGCGTCAGAAAGGGAGCCCTCGCTACACAATCAGCTATAATGTTCCCACTGCTGGGACACAAGCCTCTTCTCGGGGCCATAATCCACCCCCATGGGCACCGGGCCTCAGTTTTCCCCCCTATACACGGGGCACGGCCCCCCCCTAGACACGGGCCACGGGCACCGGTTTGCCCCCCTAGACACGGGATCCGCACCCCGCCTAGGACCACGGGGCCCATTTTCCCCCCTAGACCCAAGGCCAGTCAGATTTTTTTTTTTTTTTTAAATTTCCAGGTTGTCTATAAACGCAAGAATTCCAAACGCAAAAGTAAACGTTAAAGCTATTGTAATATGCAATTATCTACCAGTTACCATTTACGTAAACCTCTCGAGTCATCGGTTGTCCTCATAGGTATCATCCTGTTTGCCTCGGGAACCTTGTATCTTTCACCATTTTGCTCCAGTTTTTCCGCGTTCAAACTGGTCACAACCAGGATAATTATATTAGAATCGAAGTTATGTTACGTAATCATTACCTTTATGGTTATTCTGGGGAACATGATGAGTAGGATGCAATTAAGTAGAGGAAATTGTTATTTAGTTATTGTATGTTGTTTATTAGGTATATATGTTGTTAGTTAGTTATTGGTCAAAACATTCTGTCGTTTAAACATTCACTGACGTAGAGTTATGTTCTCAAAACGTTCGTGGGTGAAAAGTTTAAAGATAATGTTGACCAACGGTACATGAGCCAATCGACTGTTGGTAAGCCGTTACAGTTTCACTTTACAGTTTCACCTCAGTACTGGCTTCAGCACCCGCGAAAACCTTGAAAACGACACCCATGACGAAAAAATTTAAAATTTTTGCAACCACCTTCTTGAATTTTCTTTTTACGTCACTATCGGCTTCAGCACCCTCGAAACCCATGAAAACGACATCCATGACAAAAAATATAGAAAATTTTTGCAACCATCATCTTGGATGTTCTTTAAAAGGAAAAGGTAAAGTACCTCCCGCCGCATCAAAAATTTCTCCAAGAAACATTAGCTCTTACACTCGTCTGTCGTACCTACAAGATATCCATGAAATCTAATATCTAATACACAAGGGCTTTAACCAACATTACCTAGACTTGAACTGTTCACTTTCAACAAGGAAAAGACACGTTATAATTTTCTTTAGCTCTACAGGTACGTATGGTGAGAGGGCCATGTAAAAATGTTATTTTCAAAAAGTCTGTAGAAGGTACTTTCACTATGGGACCAACTCTGAAATTACGAAAAGTGCACATAGAGAAAGTTGTTCATATACATGGGTAGAACACCCCCTAAAAATTTGGATGGTGATAAAAATAATCTACCGGTATAATTCTTATGTTATCCTCGAAAACTCGCTAACTTTAAATATGAAATAATAATAATAATCGTTTATTAACCATATTGTGTTCTTACATTTTCCTTATAAATATAGTACAAATAAACTATTCCTAAAATTATTGTTGTAAAACAACTTTAAGGTAATAATTAAGCTATTATACACCATGCATCAAAAAGGTGTGGTCATATTTAATTTAAGGGTGTGCTACAGACCATCAAGCTTAACAACTTTCTCCAAGGGAGTAACATGGTAATCGCGAAAAAATAATCAGCCGTCCAATACATTTTGTTTTCTATGACAGGTAAATATGACCACACTTTTCTATGACAGGTAAATATGACCACACTTTTCTATGACAGGTAAATATGACCACACTTTTCTGATACAAACTCGATGACACAGTAACTTCAACTAAATGTATTGTATCAGTTATTTGAAACAACTTATTACATTAAAATTGCAATATAATATCTAAAAATATTCAAAAGATCAAAATCATACACACACTCACTAAATAAAATGATAATTAAATGGAAGTAGGTATTGTCATCATCATTCTCCTGTCGTTATCCCAATTTATTAGTGGTCGGCGCAACATGTCTTTTTCTTCCATACTTCTCTATTAGTCATCTCCGTAGTCACCCCCTTTCTAACCATACCATCATTCACACAGTCCATCCATCGTTTCTTTGCCCTACTCTTATAGCCATCGACATTCGTACTCAAAAGTCTCCTCACGACATTTTCTTAATTTCTCCGTAACACATGCCCAATATGCCCATACCATGACAACCGATTTCCACACAACTTTTCAGATACCGGTGCCACTTTAAGACTTCCTTTTATGTAGGTACTCATGGCATTTCTTGTTCTATCCATTCGTGTAACACCACAATCCCTCTTAGCATTCTCATCTCAGCTGCGTGCAATTGCCTTTCATTCGTCCTTTCCTTCAAAAAAGTATTTTTATTGAATTAAATTAAACCACGCCAATTAAAAAGACTAAAACTAAATCACAAATAAAAAACAACTAAGTGAAAAAAATTAAAAGATGTTTTTTATTTACAATTGCGACATGTGCAGGCTAACTTAACTACCAAAAACACTTTTTATTTACAATTGCGACATGTGCAGGCTAACTTAACTAACAAAAGCACTTTTTATTTCGAACTTTTAAATATTTTGGATAAAAATAGGTAAAAAGAATAGGTGGTGAAAAGATAAAATTGTATTTCCATGAAATCCTTACAATAAATAGTTTTGGGAAATCGCTAAATATTACAAAGATTCGTTAATACAGAAAATAATGTTAAATAGGGTGTTTGGAAGCTGGATGCAAAGCCTTAAGGGGGTGATAGTTGAAACTATTTAGAGCATTTTGAGCCATACATGTCATGTCATGTGTGCTTTTTGATTTTTTCCCCAGTTAAAATTGGTATATTATTTTAGATCAACGTTTGTAGTTAAAAAAAAATATTTCGTCTAAGACATGTATGGCTCAAAATGCTGTAAATGGTGTCACCTATCACTCCCTTAAAACTTAGCACTCAGGTTCCAAACACGCTGTATGGCTGCATCTATATCATTCTACCGGATGGATTTTTGAGACGGGGCATTATGGAAAGATACCTTAACTATTAAAGCTACAGGAAAACGTCCTCAGGATAGGCCTTAACATTTTGATAATTTATTTTTATGATGCCAATCTATGCAGTTTCGTGTAAAGATTAGATAAAGGATTTCCGGACCAATTCAGGTAATAGTAGGTACTCGTAGGTACCTACCTATTAGAAAAGTCACAAATCGCAAAAAAAATGTTTTCCCATATATTCCGGAAAAATAAACTTCACGTCACTTTGTGCGCCAGCACATCAAGCTACTACAATCTGTGAAATTTCTTTAATAGATTTTCAACTTTATCGCTAATGCATAAGGTTCAAGGTTGATTAGGAAAATTTGACAGTTTCCGGTAGCTTGATGTGCCCAGTCTGTACATAAATTAAATAAAATTTAAAAAGTAGTTTTATTTAGACACTGTTTATAGTATAGGAACTTTCATTAGAAAAATATTGACCACTCTAAAAGAAAAAGATTGCTAAAAAAAACATTTTGAAATTCCTTTTCATAACAAATAGCATACTTGCATTTTAAAGGATAAAGATAGTGCCTAAGATGATTGATCTCTACGCAATGCCTGGGAAATGTTTTAAGCGATTTGTGGCTTTTCTAGGCCTAGGGCCTTCCCCTTCTCAAAAAATCCAACCTGTAGGTACATATATACTAAAGCCAGCTTGAACCACGAATCACAATATATATTTTAGCGCTAAACATAATTTTAAACATCGTTTTCAAACCGTTGAATCAATTAGAACGACGTTTTAAATTCGTTTAAAGCTAAATGTTTTTATTGATTTTTGGTATAAGTGAACAAAATATAACTACTCGATGTTTTGTTTGAAGATGTTTGTCTTCAATTAATTATTCATATAAAAATTCACGTTTTATATATCAAGGACCGCCGGTCGGCTAACATCAGGCTCACGAGTAACTCTATCATTCATCGCGATATCGTGATCCCTATGCCGTGCTGATAACGACAGACGATTTAATTTATCTACATAGTATTTGTACCACATTTCTCGATTTCTCTTTACAACAACAAAATAAACGTTGAGTATTAGTGGGTTTATTAAATAATTTAATAAAAAATCTAGAATTACTATCATTGTACTGGGATTGAGAATCATTAATACATACGAAAAGAACATTAAGCCGTCGCTCAGTATAAATATCAAAGTGGCGATGTACAAGCGACGCCATTTGTTCGTAGCTGTACTTGTGCTTGCGTTCGAACTACGAAAAAGTGAACATACAATCACAATGTAAAGTAAACTATTTAATATCATAGGTAATATAAATAAATAAAAAAGTACATCGGTGGCTGAGTTTGAACTTGAAGTATAAACAACACAAATATAAACAGAAATATAGATGATACTCGATAATATAGGCACACCCCAACCAAAGAGGCCACTTTTTAAATATCTCCTTCGTATATGCACATTGAAAACTTTTACAATGTCCACGTAGAACATGTGGCACATAACTATCAGCCAGTACAGCTTCACTGTAACTATATACGTAGTTAGAAAAG
This sequence comes from Gortyna flavago, assembly GCA_963669345.1. Classification (NCBI taxonomy): domain Eukaryota; kingdom Metazoa; phylum Arthropoda; class Insecta; order Lepidoptera; family Noctuidae; genus Gortyna; species Gortyna flavago. The sequence continues at coordinate 12,967,464 of OY770149.1, forward strand.
TAGACATTATAACAAGCAGATAAAGAATATTTTGACTTAAATGGTTCATGGCTATTTTCATTAAAATAAATAATATCAGAAAGAGCAAGACGTTTGCTAAGATTGCGTTCAGAAACACATAGTTTTTGTAATTACGAAACTTCCTTAATAAGCACCATGACGTCACTCCGTATAGCAACGTTGCTGTGTTCAGCGCAAACGTAATGTAGAGGATAATGACCTGGACAGTAAGTAATAGTTCCTGAGTGTCCTCACTCTCTGTAGAAGCACGCAGTCTGGTGCCGTCGTCAGGCATGGTGAATGTCACTTGCACGGATTCAATTAAATCACTTATAGGTTACGAAAAACGTATTTTTGGACAGCTTCACTTAAAGCACTGCCATGTCCGTCGATGCCCAACTTCTCACTAATCAACTTATGGGATCAGATGTTGTTTTCGAAACCGTCGATGGACCAATCATAATTTTATTCAAACACTTCAAAACGGATAAAAGATTATATAACTATACATAAATTATAAAATAAGTACTTACATATTATAAATTAAAGTCGCTTTTCGTGTCTGTCTGTGTGACCGTGTTGTTCATCTAAACTCCGCAATAGATTTGGATGTCGTTTCGCTATCATTTATAGAATTTATTCGGGAAGGTATAAATCCACAAAAATATAAGTAAATAATAATAAAACATCGAAGGTATAAATCCACAAAAATATAAGTAAATAATAATAAAACATCGATGTTTTTTCAAGTCGTAAAAACCGTGCGAAGCAGGGGCGGGTCACTAGTATATTAGGTATAATATTATTAGAATGCCTTTAAAACCTGTTTTTTTTAGGTTTCCGGTTCGTGATCAACTCATCCTAATATTATCTTAGACTACGACCGTGGCCAATTTGACTAGGCACAGAATGCCTTATTTCCATGTCAGTAAGAGCGGTTTTCGCAGTTCAAGGGGCCACCTCTCATAACAGTATCATACGGGAAGGGGCATTTTCGAGCAATAAATACATGACCACCCTTCATTGCACCCTTACATTGATCATCGCATTGGCATCGCACCCTTACATTGATCAGGTGAATCTAGAAGATGCGTATTGCCTATGAATAAATAAATTAAGCCAACATACCTACCTAAACACATCAAACACCTAAGAGCTTCTAGTGGAATCTCTGACGTCTCGACAACTTTCTCCATGGGACCAACATCGTAATCGCGAAATAAATACCAACTGTTCCGTACAAAATCTCAGTATTCGACCCAAATAATTGGGACGGCTAATCATTTTTTCACGATGACGATGTTGGTTCCATAGAGAAAGTTGTTCAGCTTGATGGTCTGTATCATACTTTAATCTTTCTGATACATGCAGTACAGCTATGCAACCTGCGCTCCTGCAGCAGGATAGGCCATGGTGCCCGAGACTGTCGACAGCTTCACCGCAGTGACACCGATGCGGAGCAACTCAAGATGCGCCAAAATCCCTTGTGACAGACACCGAAGTAATTACCGTTATTATATTTTGTCCTTTAATAATTTATTAAGAAATTTTGTTAGAAAGTAGGTGACTACCGAGATGACGAGTAATAGAAACGTATGAAAGAAAAGACATGTTGAGCTTACCTCAAATAAATTGGGATAAGGGCAGGCGAATCATGATGTCCTTTCATAACTTATTCAAAATTTTATCAAAAGTAGTTTCAGTAACTTTAATATTTTAAACCATTTTTTTTATGCTATTTTGAGTTTATTAGCTTACCTACTGGTTAACTTTATTATGCATGCTGTGGTCTCCTATACTTATGTGAAGGAGTACACCTACATACTTACCTAATGTTGCCCTTTATTTATGTATCATGTGTTGTGTTCACCTTTTTCTGCAATCCGAATTGGAAAGGTTCTAAATTCGGACGGATAGTTCTTGGGGCATAAAAAGGCCACTTTGGCAGAATCATATCACGCAATTTCATCTGTATGACAGTTTTATATGGAGATTCGTAAAATGCTACAGGTACACCTCTGCCTAACCCTTCAGGGACACATAGCTGTGAAACTGTCAAACGGATGAATTGCGTGATATGAATTGTTTTAGGCCCCCAGACCTAGTGCGCAACACCTCAAACAAATAGGACTATGGTCACATCGGACTGGCATTTCTCGGATTCGGATCGGATGTAGTGCAGAAGCGTATAAATTCTTATACATAATTTATTTTGTGTGTAAACTGGATTTACGAAACGCGCGTCCGTGAATCTTTTCTGAGATGCCTTTCCGTGTATCCTTGGTACATTTTTTATTCTTGGGAGTGGATAAACGGAATTGCCAACAGAGGTTTTTCGGTAGGTAAACATGGTCAATCCATCCACGGACAGACCGCGGAAAGCGTAACTTAACCCGAACAATCGACCGGTGGGTAGCCACGAGCCACGAGCCCGTGGACCATTATAATGACCTATTCGAAAAGAAGAAGGGAAAGTGCAAATGAAATACAAAATAAGAAAATTACGTAATTTATTTAAAAATCAGTCTTTATATTCCCAAAATATATTCCAGAGAATACATTTTAAGCGTATCGATGTCCGGCATCACAAAATAAATTCAAAAATAACAATAAAACATTCGTTCACTCATAAAATTGTAAAATTTTTACAATTAAGGCAAGATTTAAAACAACTTTCCACTCGAAAATATATTATTTTCTTCCTTCCCATTCAATAATTAAAAAAAAAAAGACACTTTTCTTAACAATTATTATTGTGATCTTTCTTCACTCATGTTTCATAATTATATATTATCATTTGGTGAGTGATTTTTACTGTAGGTACTGTTCGTGAACTGATTCTTTAACAATCACTTTAAAAGGTTTTTTTTTACAAAAGTTCTTAGATAGTTAAGTAGTTATTTTATTTCACAAGTTAATATTACAAAATCAGTTTTTATTATGTAACTTAAAACTAATCGTAATAAGTACAGGGTAAAACAATTGTACAAAAGATAATTAAAACACTTTCAACCATTCTCCTCCAATATTTATTTCCTGAGATCGGTATAAAAATAATCACATTATTTAGAAATTGGTATTTTGTACAAAATAATTAAACAACGTTTCACAGCTAGCGTACTTTATTTGCATTATTAATAACAATAAGTGTCACAATGCGAAAAATTTGCTTTCGACGAGGTTGCCTCGAAATAAGTGACTTTTGTCGAGGCACAACCAACTGATTATTTTGGTGTCTTGTTTTCTTAAATACTGTAACTTAATAATATACTTAGTTTCTTCAATAAATTGCCTTTTGTCTTAATTATTTAATTTGACATAAGGGATTCAATATTGTGTTTGACGTTTTAAAATCGCTAACTACGAGGCAGCCTCAAATAAAGCAACAAGTTTTAACCTCTACAGAATACTAAAAAATATATCTTGTCACACCTAAATACTAATATGACAATTTTACATAATATAAGGGAGAGAGTAATGTTTAGAAAAAAAAAGAACTAAAGTTTTATTCGTGTAGCATTGAATTATATATTTATTTTATTATACAGAAAAGTTGAGAGTTATTTTTTTATTCTCACTACCTTTTTGTTATTTAGTGACACTTGCATATTTTTATGAAAATTTCAAAACAAAACCGTTTTAAATATTTATACAAAGCTTGCTTCCTTGTTTATAGCACTTTCTATATTAAAAAAAATAATGCAATCATTAAAAACAAAAACTCGCACCTACAACCATTATTAAGAATTAGAAGACCTTATTTTAATTTAATTTTGGCTTCTAGATAATTTTGTGACCTCAGTCTAAAAAAGACTGCTTACAAACACATTAAATTAGCTAGCGAAACTGATACCCCTCACGTCTGCGGAGTTTCGCTAATTAATTTAAGTATAAATATCTACACAGATAGTTGTAGTGTGTACTTATTATTTCTAAATTAAAAAAAAACTAATTTTCCTATCATAAAATATTTTATTTTATCTTTCCAAGATTTGCAAGGCAAATATTCATTGTAGAAGGACTACTGTTTCCGTTACAGTCTAAAATACAAGTACCTATAAGTTGTTCCAACGGGGAAATAATATTGTGTGAAACAAAAAAAAAACCTTAAACCTTGTATTCCTGATGTGTCCAGGCCAAATTGTATTGAGGCCCTTTAGACAAATAAAAGCTACGGTTTTTGAGGTAAAACATGTACGTCTACTATTCAGTCATTTCTGGAACCTTCTAGTGATACCATAGTACGTTTATCGTTTGTCAAAATCGAGTTCTAGTGATAGAACGGCTATACAAAGTGTATCATGTCTATTTTTTCGTGATTACGGTTTGATTAGACCCCTGAAAAAAGTTGTTAAGTTGTATGCTCTGTAACATCTCAACTATTTTGTATAACAATGGAAGATGTCGAAACGAAACAGGTGTATATACTCGTAGATATAGCGTGTATGAAATGTGTGGTCTTATTTAAGGGTGTGTTACAGACCATCAGCCTGAACAACTTTCTCCAAGGGACCAACATCGTAATCGCGAAAAAATGTGTTGGACAACTGATAATTTTTAACTTACACCCTTTAATATGACCACACATTTCTGATACACGCTGTATTTTCTAAAACAAGCTCAGTATGATTATTTATAAGATTTTACAAAAAAAATTAAAAGTACGTTTTTGCATGTAGTAAGTAAGGAAAACAGTTTAGCGTAATTTTATTTGGACACAAAATTCTTTTTGGAAGACTTGAACGAGCGTCTTGAAACAAGATGGAAATGGCAATCCTTGAAGCACAGACGTTAGCAGATCAGGCTACCCGAAACTGTCAAATTTTCTCAATCAACTTTGAACCTTATGCTTTAGCGATAAAGTTGAAAAGCTATTAAAGAAATTTTATAGATTGTAGTAGTTTGATGTGCTAATCTGTAGATACTATATTTCACATTTTAAGTTATACAGGGACATCGACGCGTAACCTGTTACCATAGATTCAGTACATGATTCTAAACCCTATACTGAGTAAAAAATTTTGTCGGTTAATAAAAAAAATTTGCTGTTCCATACATTTTGGCAACGTAGGTATTGCACTATTCTATGACATTGCCGATTTTTTTTATAAGCTTGGAAAAATACTACGCTACGCTACGTTTTAGTTTACGCGTCGATGTCCCTACCAGCCAGTATACGATTCTGAATTGAATTTTAGTTGAATTTTAGAACGACAGTCTCCAATGCAGAATGTTTTTTTTTACCGGTTCCAAATTTATACACGATGTTCTACCCATGAATATGAACAACTTTCACTATGGTACCAACTCTGAAATCACGAAAAAGAAATCAGCTGTTTCATACATTTTGGTCAAGTAGGTATTGAACTTTTGTATTAAACAGCAGATTTTTTATTTCGTGATTTCAGAGTTGGTCCCATAGTGAAAGTTGTTCATATTCATGGGTAGAAACACCCTGTAAAAATTTGGTACCCGTTACCTATTCTATTGAATTTATTGTTATCCATACAAAAAAAGGGCATTACAAATATGAATATTTGAATGAAAAGTAGACAAAAGAACTGTTTGAGTAATGTTCAAAAATATAATGATTAGGTACAGCATATTTTTAAAAATAAGACTCATTTTTAAAGTTTACAATTTCGATTCAAAACAGTAGGTATACACGACAAGATATTAGTCTTACACCATTAATTTATGATAATTATAGGTATTACAACATTTTCGAGACAGCATTCAAAGTCTAATCATAGGCAAACTATTACTAAAAGTAACCAACTCAGTGTAAATTTGTGAAATGGCATACACTATAGATAGATAAAGGGTTATTTTCAAATGGCTTGCTAAACTACGCAGACGAGATGGATATCGATATCTAAATTTGATAAAACAAAAAAAAAATAAAAAAAAATTGTGAGGTCATTCAACCGCAGTTATGGTAGTCGCTTGAAAAGTTGAAATATCGTTTTTTGTTTTGTGTGAACTTCACAGACGTAATCGGTTTCGATATCTTAACACGGTAAAGCATAAGAAAATAGTTCTTCTCAACTACTTCAAATAACAACGCTAATAGAGCTCGCTGCCTAACAAAAAAAAAAAATTCTATAATGTTTAGGTCCATCGCATCTGCGGAGTCTAGTTAGCCATTTTAAATAAACCAGTACACAAAATTATCAAGCAGTTTCCATCAATACTATGAAAGTGTCTAAGTCGAAATAATGTATTTATTAATACCGTTGAGAGCACAAACAAGTTAAATGTAAATTATAATGTATAATAGGAACAAAGTAGAAACGGTAATTTATTGTAGTATAGTTTAACCCTTTTACTTTCGGAAACTAATAGAAACATTTATCTTTTTTTTATCTTTTACGTCACATACTACTCGTACAATTACAAAGTCAATACAAAGCATGAGAAACACAAATAATTAATAATATTAATTAGTATTTCCTGAAAAAAGGAAAAATATCTTAGGAATTTTATAACATCTAAAACGTATTTTGACGTGTGTGGTGATGGCAGGGTTAAAACATTTACAGTTGTACAAGTATCTTTAGGCGCGTGACCAAAATCGGAACGCCCCTCTCTGTGTCATTCAAGCGTTAAAAGGTCCTTGTATTACTAAAAGCACTTATCTTATTCTATGTAATAAAATGTGAACTGTTTACGTACAACGTAATACATTTAAAAAAAATGCAATGTAGGTTAAAATATGAGAAGTTGTAACATACAGGATTATATTAAAATTTCGTGAAAAAGAAATATGACAAGAAATTTTAGGACTTTTTCAAAGTCAAACAATTTTAGTTATTACAAATCCCGACATACATAAGGTAAGTATCAATAAACGCTTTTAATCGCGACGATGTAGAACATAAGAGCTCCAAAGAATTACAATCTTAATCTAAGCTTCTTAGCATATATAATTATTTTAAATTGTAGTATTTTTGCAAATTAAAACCTACGACATTCTGGGATCTCATGTGATACGCAATTACAAATACAACTTTTTGAACAAAATGCTCTCCTGATTTTTAAAGGAATATAATACCGGGTCAAATTAAATTAGCTAGCGAAACTCCGCAGATGTGATACGTATCGATATCTAAACACGATAAAACAAAAAAAAATTAGCCGAGTGTATTTTTTTTTTGACTGTTCATTTTCTCTACTCATACTTCAAGTAACATCACTACAAGCAGTTGTCGACCACAATTTTTTAAAATCAATTTTCTATTATTTTTATTTTATGATGTTTAGTTCGATACCTATCACATCTGTGGAGTTTCGCTAGCTAATTTAATTTGATCCTGTATACTTTAAGACATAACATTCGATCGAAACCTTTAAACTAACACACAAAATTACTTTTGAATGCCAATGCCAAACTACACATAGGTAATCATTTACCACTATACTTTGCCTAAATAGTGCCATAATTTCGACGTGTTATTACGTCATTAGCATGACGTCTGTGAACGTCAGTGGCAGTAAAAAAGATTATCGCGTTTTCTACTTACAAGAAGCAAAATTTTTCTAACCTTCGAGATATTTTTGCTATTGTTCTATACAAAGTGTATTAAGAACTTTTAAACTAAAATTAATGTACAAATCGTAAACACTTTAGGGCACCAACTTAAGACTAACTCAAATAATTATACAGAACATAAGAACGAGCGTTCAACGGCAGACGGCACGGCATAACATTGTAACTATGTCAGTGTACTTCAACACTTATTTCATTGGAATAAAGTATATATTTCAATGCACCGGAAAGTCCCTTTCGATTCTCCGATGTCATTCTTCACCCAAATATATTATTTATATCAATTAGATAAGTATTAAAATACATTGATAAATATAGAATCTTCTGCCAAGATTTAAAACATAATTAATTATATTTATTTAAATAACATAATCAAATAGCCGCTACATACCAGAACTATTTAATTTTTAACTCAATTTAACAGAACTGTTGAATTTTTAACCTAATTGCCTAAAATACAACTCGTTTACTAGTAACAATCGTGTATTTAAAGTTACATTTTCAAATGGTTACTAATTAGTTAAAGAATACGTCATCATTAGTAGCAGCCGCGGTCACACAATGCGGGAGCGAGATGACACAAGAAAATACCGTCGTCCTACTCACACGTTTCATGACCGCGACCGCCAGAGTGTCGGCGTTTAGTGTATTATAGTAGATTTTGAATCGTGTATTATTTGTATTCAGCGCAATGTGACGGATAATCGGCTGGCGGCAACCATCTTGTTGTTAAATTTCTTTTTGAAGTTTTCAGCGGCTACCGTCGTTTTAAACGTTATCTTCGCTGATCGCTCTTCTTTGTCCAGTAACAAATTCTGGAAAATGAATCCGTGGGTGTTTTTTGTTTCAACTTTAACGGTTTTTTTTTAAATATAGCTAAGACTTAGAAATTAATTAACAACTAATATTAAGTACAAAGCTGTAAAAAATAAGGAAAATGTTAAGTAATTTATACATAGCAATACACAAAACAGGTAAAATACAAAATCTTGAGTATTAATATATTCGAGATAAAAAAAAAAATGCTGTAAAATACAAAAAATAGTTAACTTATTGACTAAAGCATTTATCTGTCTAATACAATCTTAGGCTAAAACAATCACTTAACACTTTTCCTATTTTAATTATAATACAATTTTAATACGTAAACTTATATAAAGTATCTTTGATATTTATAATATTATTTTAACCTGGGCACCAAATAAGTCCTCACACCTCACACCTACACACCCATTTAGGCGGAACTAGGAATACAACAAAAGTAATCTGATATGTAAATACAATATTAAAATTGTATTATTCGTATAAAATAGTACATTATTATAATAAAGTGCATGCGCATGGTTTAAAAATGTAATAAATACGGTCCATAATAGAAACCATAAAAAAAATGTCTCACTTCATGATCTTTTTTTTTAACATATTATATTTTAGATCATGTGAGCATAACCTTTGTAAACAATGGCTTATAATGACTAAACTTTACTACTTTATCATAAATAACTTTCATCAAAGGAAATAAGTTTTTTTTTTACAGTCAGCCCCTGCATCTAAGCTAAAAATAATAATAATATGCTTGTGTTAGGAATGAGTTAGTGTAATTTGCGCAATGGGTGAATCGAACATCCCTTAGACATCATTAAGTTGTAAAGTTTAGCTAATAATCGATGATTGACTACAAGGGGCATTGTAATACTGTGACATGGCTACGCCAAAACATTATTTATACATTTAATAATAAATAATGACCTCGTATCGAAGACATTACGATTAAATTCATCTTATTTCATTGTTAAAAAAAACAATAATAACAAGCGAATACTGCAGTCGTCACTAATATAATTATCACAGCTTTGTATCAATACAGAATAAGATTATAATCAACACATAATATTTTGAAAAAATATTCATAATTTATTAAACTAGTAATTATGTCACAAATGTAGTATTCGCTCAGAGAGGGAATATACAGGGTTATTAATTTGTTATAGCGTAAAAATATTGTTACTTATTTAGGAGCTCAATTGCATAAACATGTCTTTGTAAAGAACTAACAAATGTTGATCAATCATCATAATAATATACAAAATAATAATCACGGAAAACAACGCAGTATAATTTATTTTTATTACATATAACTAAATTGATACAATAGTACCCTTATAAATAATCAACAGAATCGCGGGTGAGAAATTAATAAACCTGCATAGGAAATAATCCTATTAAAAATATTATAAAAAGTTTGTCTAAGGAATAAGTATATATGTACATATAAATAAATATCACACACTAATATCACAATGAGTTTGTAATCAATATCACAGGTTGAGTGGTTCGAATGTCTCAAATTATAAAAAAATAATAGCATTAATTAATATTTTTGTCTATGCGTTTTAAGTTGCAATAATATATAATTATATACTATTAATAAAAATAAATAATCGTGAAAGACAAGAAAGTTGTCGATATGTGGGATGTGGACTCAGCGATCATTGTGCCGATAGTCGTGATTAATAGCCCAAAGTCTCGACCAACACCTGAGGAGGCTCTCGTTGGGCAGCTGGATCAAGGGCTTGATTCAGAAAGCGGTACACAGCCCGCATTGTCAGGAGGTGCCTGAGAGCGTAGCTTGACCGGTGGGCTACTATTTTTTATATTTTAAATGTTTTTGTTTTAATCTTTTTGTTTATAAAAATACATAAAAATGTAAGTTATAAGTATTTAAATAAAAAAAAAAGAGATAAAGACGTTTGTAGAAATTAATTTGTGATAATGATAATACTGATTGTGTTACCAAAACTCCCTCACTGATTGAAAACAATAAATGTATTGGAACACGGAAGCTTGGCATTGTATAAAACAGGTTTTTGATCTGACTCGTTACGAAGGATTTCTTTATTTATATTTCCATATTAACGAAGGAATGCGCCCGTCTCATTTATTTATCAGTCTTTTTGTTTTATTTTGCAGTGTTATTCAATACCACACACTATTTATGTAAGTACATATTCGTTACTATTTTTATGTATACACACGTCACGTTGCAGTATAAAACTGATTTACATCCGTCACCTCACACATCAGGTCCAGCTGAAAACCAGCGTCAGGCACTAGTTGTCTGGCATTTTTTTTTTGCTGAACTGGGTCTTTTTGGCGCAGCCGTGAGGCACACTTTCCTGCTAAATTCATACATCGCACTTTTCACTGTTTTTTTTTTTAATCTGGTGTATATTGTATTAAATTGTGTGCCTTTTAGTCTGTGCTAAACAAAAATATTTTCTTTCTTAATTTTCATGACATTTTAAATATACTTTTTGTCAGGAAAATGCACAATCCCTACAGGAATCTCAACTCACACAGCTAGTAAATAACTATTATATGCCTATTACATGACTAGCTTATCCAAAATTCATATGACTTTAGTAAAACGTTTTCATCTACTTAAACTAATATTATAAAATGAAAAGATTTGGTTTTTCCTTACGCTTTCACGCACGGATTTGGATGAAATTTGGCACATGGATAGACCATGACCTGGAGAAGGACATAGGCTACTGTTCATCCTGGAACGCAGACGGAGTCGCGGGCATTAGCTAGTGTACGTTATAAAATTACGCTTTTTTCACGCATAGTTAATTCCACACACACTTCCTTTTGATTCGAACACCTTTGATTATATGATTATACTAGCAGCCCGTCCCGGCTTCGCACGGGGTAGACAATTATTTATTTTTGGAAATTTGGATATAAAACACTTTTTTTATTTATTAAAAAAATATTATTTATTAATTATATATTAAAAAAAATCCCACAGTTATATTTGTATGTAAGTCTATTTATGTTCAATTTCTTTGATGGTTTAAGTGGCGGGTACTTAAATAAGTAATATTTACATAGGATATTAGATACATTTTTACTATGGTTTTTTTAAGTAATTAGAATAAAAGCAGAGTCGAATAAAATATATACAGTCTAAATTAAACGTTGACAACTTTCAACTAAAAATGTATCTACCTATACATCTAGGTACAGACGTGCACGCCCCACTCCTGTATTTCAGTGCCCCCTCCACCCCGCCCGCCGCGATGCCCGGCGCGCTTTTCAGACTGCATCGCAAACAACGGCCACGGCGCTATGGCGGTTTTGTTTACTGTTTGAATTTTTTAATTCGTAATATCTTTTGAATGGAAAGTCCAATTTAAATAATTTAAAAACTATTTTATAGGTAGTTAAATGGTCTTGACCATAAAATAATTTATTTGGATAAGGATTAATATAAACACATAAATAGCATGGTTTGAATTTGGTTAGCATTTTCATTAATGTTTAAAATGAAAAAAGTTGTTGTAGTGACATAACTACAATAGTTGGACATATGCTACCGCGGAGTTTTTTGTAGACATTATGATGTTCTTCAATATTGTTATACATTATTTTGTTCTATCGCTAATAGTTTCGGCAGCGCATTCGACGAAAGGCATTTTAAGACTCATTTTTCTACACCTTCGGTTACATTGTTCAAATTTTACCAAGGATCCCAAAATTTTTTCAAAATGAAATGTAGCCTATGTCAAATTGGAAGAATGTAGCATTCTATTGGTGAAAGATTTTTTTAAATCGGCCCAGTACTTTTTGAGCCTATTCATTACAAACATACAAACATACAAAAATAGGTACAAATCTTTCCTCTTTATAATATTATATGAATATGATATGATATGATTATATTTCAAAATTTATCTATCTATCTAACTAGCCTGTATTGTCCCACGGCAGGGCAAAGGCCTCTCTTGCCCTTTTCCACACAATGGTCTTTAGCGAGTGTCGGCCAGTCCCTGCGGTAGGAGTCAAGCTCGTCCCGCCATCTTCGTCTCGCCTGCCGCGATGGCATCGTGCGTGTTGTGGGACCCAGTCGGTGGTTCTCTTAGCCCAATTGTCATCTGACATGCGGCAGACATGTCCGGCCCAGTCCCACATAAGTTTAGCGGCTTTCTGGGTAACGTCCATTATCTTGGTTTTGGCGCGCAATATTTTTGACCATTTAGACATACTATAAATTAAATTCGCTTTTTGTGTCTGTTTGTGTGATCGCGTTGTTCTTCGAAACTACACAACGGATTTTGATGTGCTTTTCGCTATCATTTAGCTGTATTCAATGCATAGCACAAGCATAATCGGCCTACAACGTTCGCACTGCTGTGCGGCGACCTGCCGGTGTGCGCACGCGCAGTGCGGCTCGACGTGACTGATAATGTGTGTCGCTTTCGTACTCAATATCAAAACTGATCAAGTGCGAGTCGGACTCGCACACGAAGGGTACCAGCGCACAATATTTCTTGTATGGGGAACCCCCTTTAATGTGTAACTTAATTTAATTTTTATTATTTGTTGTTATAGCGATTATAGTAGTATACATTCTGTGAACATTTCAAGTGTGTACCTATTACGGTTAAAAAGATGCAGTCCTGTGACACACAGTCGGACGGACGGACGGAAGGACAGTGGAGCCTGTAATTAGTAATAGGGTTCCATTGCCACCTTTTGGACACGGAACTCGAAAATATAGGTATATTGTTTTCCATGTCTTCATTATTTTTATCACCGCCATTATAATCGTTAAGACAAGATTAAATATCAATTTTATATGCATTTATTTCCCGAATATTAATCTAACCTACGAAAATACTGATTCTAGTTTCCATATGACTAGTAAGACGAGCTGTATCTAAAATGCTATTCGTCGTAATACGTTAAATAACCAATCGAACCACCAACCTCAAAATGAAAGAGAGACAATCCAAAGAAAACAACCCTAAAATTCTAATTACCTGCACTTCACTGCCGGCCAAAGTCTTCAACCTGGTGTCCGTCATTCCGTGAGGTAAGTTGGCCACAGTGGCGATATTCCCCGAGTCTTCTAGCAAACTGTCCTCGTCAACTTCAGAGTCGCTTTCAAATTGAATTTGTGGTTCGTCTTTTTTGATGACTATTCTAGCACTTTCTGTGCCGATCGCGGTTCTGACTGCCCGGCTGAATATGCCAGGATTGGGTTTCGTCGGGTCGGATTTGACCTCGATTCTTGAGAATACTGAGGAAGACTTCTCTTTGGGAGCTTTTCTCTGTAGGATCACTCGTCTGTTCGAGAAAGCTGCAGCTTTTTTCTCGTCTTCTTTTGCTTTTTCGGCTTGCTGGAGAAAATTAGAAAACGTAATTTGAGTAAAATCTTCAAAAACTAAGTTAGAGAAAGATTACATATCTATATTAAAATATATTTGTATGTATACTAGCGGCGTCCCGCGGTTTCATCCGCATAAGTTTCGATCCCGTGGGAATATCGGGATAAAACTATCCTATGTCCTTTCCCGGGACTCAAACTTTAAACCAAATTTCAGGTAACAGACAGACAGACACTTTCGCATTTATAATATTGTGAATTACCTCTTTCTCGTATGTTATCCGTTGTCTGGATTTTACAGTCATGTCCAGTTTAGATTTTACCTGAAAATAAGAAATGCTTTTTATTTGTAATACTTATAACAACAACTCGTCTGTAATCCTCGAAGGACTAGAAAGGACATTTCACCAGTTATTTTTAAGTCCCATGTAATAGGGGGCGAGCATGTTCCCATCAGCCAGGCACAATTCCATACTATGGCTGCTACTGAGAAATTCCAAATGCAATAACACAGTAACACTATGCCCTGGGAATCGAACCCAGAACCTCATGCTCAGCAGTAGCGCTTGCAACTACAAGACCAAAGGCAGTTACATTATTATTTGATTCGTCACAATCATATTATTTGTAACAATATCCATCTGTAAAGGTCTTACTTGCTTTTTGTGGTAGAGATTTTATCATTATAAACTTAATCAGGGCCCTAATTCTATATTATTTCCCGCAAAATCTTATCACGTGCAAACCACGTCAATGTCGTGTTTTGTTAACGGCAAGTAATCGAAATGTCAACCGTATTGACGGACATGTATTTTGACAGTTCAAACCACGCCATTGTGTCATAGAGAATAGCAGATGTCGGACGTGGCTTCCAAGTAAGGAATCGTTGGCCATAGTGAAGTAGGGCCCTGCGGACCATTCTGTTACGTATTGGAGCCTTCATGTATTTTGCGCGTTATATATATATATATATTTTAACAAGATTTCGACATGAATGATGCCGGTGAGAAATCCGCACAAAGTGTTTTTTCGCAGACAAGGTCTTATTTGCCTGGGCCTTAGCATATAAGTACAGTCGTGCCTTCTTACCTTTGTCTTTTTAACTTCGACAGGCGGTTCTGCATCTTCGGTTACTGTCGAGCTTGTGACGACCGCTCGACGCGGGGGGGACTTTTCTATAAACAAAATAAAAGATAAGTATATAATTAACTTGCAGTGTCTTTTATTATAATGTTGCGAGGGTGTTGATTAGCCAAGTCTTTTACCCCCACAATTAAAATGGAAATCAGTGTTATGGAACTACTGTTGTACTGACTCTAGGTACTGTACAGATTACAGCATATTTGTTGCTTACATGAAATCTCCGGAAGTTCGTTAAAAGTTATTGGTCAGAAATACGAGACAAACATTAATTTAGTTTAAGATTAGAATTGAAAACAAGTAAGGGGTGTCTAACTGACAAGCTGGAAGACAGAAGGTGTAAATATATTTAAATGTAAAAACTTAAATCCATTCTAGGAATAAATAGGATGATAAAAATATGATTTTTTAATTTACTCATCCCGTTTACCTTACTCAGTTCGCACGAGCTCTCCCAGTACTCATCTCAATGAATAACTTTTGCTGCGGAACGAACTCCGAAATGTTGTAAAATAAATTCTCATTTCATACATTTTGATTGAGTGGTAATTTAATGTTAATATGCAAGTTGTTTTATTTCGATAGGTACTTATGTTTATGCTCGAAGGCCATGAAACGAACACTCATTATGCGTTTCAGAGGACAGCATTGGGCAGTAAAACCAGTGTTAGAAATCAGTTACTTAATTTACAAAATTATATCCTAACTTGACTAAAATTATTCACAAACTAAAATATGGCGTCGAAAAATTATTTCGCACCCAAGAGACTGACGACATTACCACGTCGTATGGCAATGCTTAGCCTTGACCAAGATAGAAGCCAGCCCTTAGTTCACGGGAAGTCTCAACTAGCCGTTTCGAGATTTTCTTAAAGAGACAAAGTTTTAGTTAAGTTATGACATAATTTTGTTATGTTTCTTTTAGCGTTCATTCTCATTTTTTATTTCTTTTTGCGTGATGTTAAATAGCCTTTCTTACGAATTCGGCTATAAAATCCAAAAAAAAAACGCATTTGACTGGGAGTTCCAAAGATTTGCGCATTCAAAAAAACAAACTCTTCTTGATTAATTTGCACTATTAAGTATAAATTAATAACTATAACTTGTTAGCATATTCAGCCTATAACGTCCCACTGCTGGGACACAGGCCTCCTCTCTGTGAGAGGGAGTGGGCCGTAATCCACCACGCGGGCCCAGTGCCGGTTGGTTACTTGTTATTAATGTACATAATTATTATTTAAATTTCAAAGGATGTGTTTTTTTTTCGGCCAAACTTGTACCGAGGTACAAATTACAAATGAAATTCCTTGCAATAAATTGTGATAGTAGCAGTATTTAAAATCCTCCAATATTCGATTGATTAAGAAATAAGAGAATGTAAAAAATCACTACCTCACATCGTAACTGCGTTCAACGAAACATTCATAACAGCAGTGACAGCTGTCAAGTGTCAAACTATTCCAATTTTCAAAATAAATATTATGATTCCGGTTGTTTTAGACTACAATAATATATTGAATATTGTATATTATAGATGCATTTTATATTAATTAGTCGGTGATCACATCAGTCCTCATTCCCCAGCGAATACATTTCATCACCGATAAAACGATGGAGCCATTAATATATAAATGGAATGGAATTGTACCATATAGGAGGCATGGACCTCCTATCAGTGACGGTCATCGGTCTATAAAATGTTGTATGACAGTCCAAGGGACCTAAAATGTGTATTTGTTCGTTCTACATACCCATTCCATCTACTCTTTGATTCTACGATAAATACACGTTAAGTATCTGGTATTCAAGGGCTCTGCTCATCAACATTCAAACCGCCGTTTAGGTATTAAACAGTTGGTTTATAAATGTCAAACTCCTTAAGGAAAGAATAGCCAAATCAACAATTATGAAATCACACACGAAATAGCATTCCAAGAGATGGGAAACCAACGAACGAGCCGAGGAACCGATACGGAATGATGATAAGATGTTATTTATTGGTAAACAAAACAACTAATTAAAAAAAATAGATAATTATCGGCCTTGGAGCACAGTCTTTTGGCCTTTCAGAAAGCTAACCAAACGCATACAATATCTGAATCAATTAATGTCTTTTTTAATTCTTATTCGCTGAATGTTTCACAAAAATAATGTTTTATATAACCAAAAAAACTTTTTTTAATACAATAATAAGATAATATTCAATATACTTTTAGGATAATTTCTTTATGTTACTTTTATAACATGAAGTAACGAAACGCATCATCGGAAAAATATAAAATGAGATTGCCAAATTAATTCATGGGTTGCAAGTTATTAATATCTTTGAACGACAATTTCATGTGGTACAAATGTATAAATAAATCCAATATATTTTTTTTCAGAATCTGCAATTTTTTTCCTGTATTTCAGTACTTTTGTTCTTAAGGTACATTGTTTGGCCACAGTTGTATGAAAAAAGAAACACCTCCTTTACAAAATAGTAAAGTTGATATTTGTTTAGAAGGAATTAACATTCTTTCAAATCTTTTTGTCAGTCACAGCGCCCTAAGCAGTATTGTATTTCGTGGCCAGGCAAGGCAAGCTATGATTTGCTTTCTTACCTTTCTTCTTACTCTTCGCTTCTTCTCTATTATCTTCTGTGAACACGATCTTCTGTCTCTGTTGCTTCTTGTGTTCGCTGGAAGACTTGGGAGGAAGCTTTGATCGTAAGTCCACTTGAGGCTTCGCCTTCGGAACTGGGTCTGGTCTGGAACAGGATAGAAATGTTGAGTCGCTGCGTGCTTTATATAACACTTCCCTAAGTGTTTGTTGATGGGTATATAAAAATTTTACGACGAGTTACGAGTAGGTACTTGTGCCAACTGTTAGCAAGAACAGAGTGGCAGAAACCTAAAAAAATACAAAATATCAACTTGGCGGATCTGCTATTTGGAGCAGAAATATACTCTCAGATCATGCTAGGAGGAATAATCAAAGGCGATGACGTCACACGGCCCATCGCACAACAAACATACTTACGCTGGCTACTATGCGGACACGTCAAAACTACAAAATTACAATGCAACGGGGTATTGAATAATCTGGAGGATATGATACAGTTCTGGGATTCCGAAGACATCAAAGACCGAACCGATTTCTCAGCGGAAGAACAGAAATGCGCTGAGTACTACACTGATACCACCAAATGCTTAAAAAAAAAAACTCCGACACAAAAGAATAAAAAATGAAAAAAAAAAACCTACAAAAAGCATGAAATAAACAGATAAATTCATAAGGAAGTCGGGGGACCGTTTTGTGGAACACCTATTCTAAGAGGTGGGGGACCTCTTAGAATAGGTGTTCCACAAAACGGTCCTTTCATATTTCATACGGACTTTCATATTAATTTATCTGTTTATTTATTTGTTCTTTTTTTTTTTTGTTTATCTGTGCTTTTTGTATACGAAGCGAGACTTCCAATGATCTTCCCCTACACTTATAGCCATCGACGTTCATACTCAAAAGTTAAAATTAAAGGCGAGAGTGAAACTTTTATATTTTCGCCATACAATTTACAACACGACGTGCCCCTGTCGAGGGCCATAGAGGATAAATTTTAATAGGGTCGAGAGGCCTCTTGGCAAGCTCAGTGTCAAATGTGATATTCTGTCAGAGCTTTTGACAGGCTGCCACATTAGTGAACAGAAGAAGTCTGTAAGGACGGAGGAGATCGATAAGTACTGCTATAAAACTCATTAAAATGTTTTTTTTTTTTGGATAGTTTAATATTTTTCAAGCTTCGTCCAAAGAGTACTTTCCAAAAATTTTAAAAGGTTTTAATGTAGCGAGAAACGCGCTCCTTGTAACATTCCATACATTTTACAGAATTAAGTGTTTTGCAGCAACACAGAGGGGATTGAACATTTTTATACGGAGCCAGGGTGCTTACTCTCGAATATAATTCCGATAGATCGACATTGGTTAAACGTCAGTTGGTTGAGTTAAACGACGTTTGACTGACAATTCCAATGACGATCTATCGGAATTATATTCGAGAGTAAGCACCCTGGCCTACCTACCTGTCCGCCGTATTGTTTTTTTTTTTCAAAATGGCGGCCACGCATGAGGCCTATATAAATCGATAGCTGACCTCAATACAAACAGAAAACATAACAGGACCAAACTCCGTAAAGCGTCACGTTCTCGAGATATTAACGTTCAAAGTTAATCACGTGACATCAATATTTTTTCAACTTGCGTAATCTAGTTCCATAGACTTCATTTAAAAAAATGGCGGACAAGTAGATATGCCACGGACCTTCAAAGCCCTTTGAATGTTAGACAACTTTACTTCTCATACAAGCTTAAAGCTAACAGTTACTCACTTCTTAGGCTTCTCCTTGAACCGTCCGCTGTCCTCGTCATCGGACAGGATGCCGTCGATGTCTCCCAGGATGAGGTCGAGGTCGTCGTCGCTGTCAGTTCTCTTGTCCGGTAGGGGAGGAGTTAATGCTCTGTCTGAGGAATCCCGCTTGATTGGCAGTTTGTGTGGCGGGGTTAGGTTTTCTGCAGAGAGAATAATGTAGTTTAAGTAAGTCGGTATATTTGAGGTGATATATCACTTTGCCATAACATGGGTTTTGGAGAATCTATCCATAATAATCTATACTAATATTATAAATGCGAAAGTGTGTCTGTCCGTTACCTCTTCACGCTTAAATCGCTGAACCGATTTGGATGAAATTTGGTATAGTTTGAGTCCCGGGAAAGGACATAGGATAGTTTTTATCCCGATATTCCCACGGGAAACTTATGCGGGTGAAAACGCGAGGCGCTGCTAGTCTGATGTAAGAGCATCACCGCCTCGTAAGAATTAAAAGCCCTAATTACCACCACTAAAGAGAAGTACTGGCCGAGGCCTATTGTACTTAAATTATAAGCTGGCCTCGTTATTCTATTGAAACTCTGTTGTACACTAGGCCAACTTATAAGGTCAGTGTAACTAACGGTTAAGTTAAGTGTAAAAGACTGAACTGTATTGAAAGATTGGTTTAAACAATCCATGGTAACATAAACCTTTATAATGTAGCAGTAAGATTTTCTATATTCAAGAGTCAAAAAATAAATAAATTTCATGTTCTACAAATTGTCACTAATTTAATATAATTAGTGACAATTTGAATCTGGTGTGTGGGTAGCAATGGCTACCCACTTTTTTGCAAAGCAGACCTAAATTCTCTATCTACTAAGACTAACCCCCTTACTAATAAACGTGTTATATCAGACTAGCTTCCGCCCGCGGCTTCGCCCGCGAGGTATGTCGATAAAAACTATCCTATGTCCTTCCCCGGTATGCAATCTATCTCCCTGCCAATTTTTATCGAAATCCGTTCAGTGGTTTAGGCGTGAAAAGGTAACATACAGACAGACAGACAGAGTTACTTTCGAATTTATAATATTAGTATGGATGAATAGTTACACAACGATTTCTCTCTTTCAGTCGTCAGGAATTTGACTTTCGAAAGAAGAAGACAAAGCGTTGTGTAACTATATCATTTTAATGGGCTATCCATCATGGTATTAAACGAAGACATAGTCAAGCTTCTCATCAACTCAACTCATCATCATCATCATTTCAGCCGAAAGACGTCCACTGTTGGACATAAGCCTCCCCAAGCATCTCCACTTCGACCGGTTCTGTGCTTCTTGCATCCAACGGGTTCCTGCCGCCATCACAAGGTCGTCGGTCCACCTTGTGGGAGGCCTTCCAACGCTACGTCTTCCGGTACGCGGTTGCCAGTTGGACCGACGCGCGACGGGTAACTCAATTAATACAAAAAAAAAAAAATATATGAAGAAAACTCACCACAAGTAGAATTAACCTCCACCTTCTCTTCTTTAACAGGCGACCGATCCCTCACTTCCTTCACAACTTTCACGTCGACCGTCACTTTCTCCAGCTTGTCAGGTTTGTCCAAGTTCTCCAGTTGTTCAGGAGAACTCCTCGTGGTGTCGGGCTTGCTGTGCTGCAGCTCGGGCGCGCGACCTGTGCCCTCCTGGGGGGGCTCTGTTGGGGGCTTTAGTAGACCCTCTTTTTCTTTGTCTTGGTTTTCACGTTCTCTGTGAAAAGGGTTGGAAATTAGATGGTCTGTTTTAAGAAAGGGTTTTTCTCAGATAAGTTTAGATTATACAATATGTTTGGACTCTCTGAATTCTGAATATTTTTTTTTCTCCATCAGGAGAAGACCAGAAGTGGGACACAATATAGGCTGCAAGTCCCAATAAATACTTTTTTTGTCTTTCTTTCTTTATTGTTAAACTAATCTACTCAGTAGGTATAAGTTACTTGTCCTGCAGCTGCTTGTGCAAGGCCACCGCATTCTTCCTGCGCCGCACTTCCTTAGCTCGCAGCACTCTCTCGCGAAGGCTCTCTTGTTCGCGCAGTCTTCGCTTATATTCGCTGTCCTGTGAGACAAAGTCATAAAATGACGCCTATGTTCCTCACACTGTGAGTGTCGAATCGCAGTGTATCTGCGGAGTAATTGCGTACAGTCCGCGAGGCCTAAGCTGAGCTTTGTATTTGTGTGAGTGCACATAGTGTAGGTGTGACGTCGTCCTAGAGCGCGATGCGTTTTTTGCTTGGTTTAAACTGGTTTTTACTGCTTTTTGGCAACCGGCCTGACGCGCGGTGCGTCCCTCGCGCGACGCAACACCGCCGCGTACTCTCTACACTTCACCTCTTATACTGTACCTCTTGTGCTGTAAACTAGAGTACCTCTCCCACTTACGTTATGTACCTACCTTAAACATAATAAAATTTATAATTAAGTTTTTAAAAGTGTGTGACTCTACTTTTGGTGATCACTCACACAAATGCAAAGCTCAGCTGAGACCTCGCGGATTGTAACACACTAACAGTAGCAATGGCCTTCATTTTGACAGTTCAACAACATTCATTGCGTTCGTTACGTTGTTGTGCAGATTTTTTTTCGAACATATGAAGCAATGTTGCCACAAAATTTGTCGTTTTAGGAATCAAATAACTTTTACTTTTACTTGACCTAGAATGAATTGAAACCAGTGCACATGCTCACCTCGTCCGCGTGTCGCGGCACGTCGGCGCGCGCGCGGCGCTCGGCGCTGCGGCGCGGGGACGCGGCGCGGCGCGCCGGGGACGCCGAGCGCATCCTGCGCACACGTCACACGTCACACGTCACACGTCACACGTCACACATCTACCGCATGTCAGACGATCAATGGGCCAAACTTACGACCCAATGGGTCCCGCTTAATGATGGAGATGGCGGGAGGAGCTGGACTCCTTTCATAAAGATTAGTCTTTGGCAGAGAGAGGTGGAAGGAAAGTAGGAAGGCCTTTGCCCCGCAGTGGGACATTAATGGCCAGTAAAAATGTAGCAAAAGAAACACTAACACCTCTGTAACCAAACGTTGCATTAGAGCGTTAACGACGTACGGCATTTCACACAAACTTTCAGGCTCTTGTTTTTCGAAATGAATGAACCGATTTTCAACTTCCTACAAAACTTCCTACGAATGCGTAGGAAGTTTCATTAAAATCGTTTCTAAAAACAACGGCTTGAAAGTTTGTATGAAATGCCATACGGCGTAAACGCTCTTAAGCAACGTTTATAAATAAGGCAGTTAATTGATGTATATTGGCGTTTTACTCACACTCTGACTTATTACTTGTTAAAATTGTTTTTTATATATTTTTTTAAATGAAAATCGTTTACTTTTACCATTTTTGTAAATATATGAGCACCATGTATCTATCAAATTATGAATTTATATGTCATGGTTTCATTTTTATTTTTTTTTTACCTATTTTGGTATAGTAATTTTATTTTAGGTGCATCGTCTTCTCATATTATTTATTATATAATTAATGTATGCAAAATATTGTAAAACATTTAAAAAAGAGTAACGGTGGAGTTTCTTGCCCATTCTTCTCCATACGAAAACTACCTTTTGGAAGGGGCGACTAGAATCAATTCTATTTCATTGTAATTTTTGACGTTCAAAAGTGCCTTTTATGTGCCTATTTGAAATAAATGCTTTGACTTTGACTTTACGCCTATAACAGAATTGGCAAGACCCGTAGTAGTTGTAGTCTTAAAACATGCGAAAAGGTTAATATTTTATTGGGGATCTTTTTTAACTCGCATCATTTCGCGCCCCCACGTTTTTTTATTGCGCCTGCCACAAATGCTGGCGTATACTATAATATGACATGCCATTTGCATCTTTTCGTTATTTTCAGTGACAAAAATTCATAGGAATTGGAAAAAGTCCATTTGAAATGTCTTTTTCTGTCCATATCTACCATAAGGTATACATAGACACAACACAGAGAGTGCCGTACACCCACATATCACCAGTTATGTCTTAAGAGCCATGTAAAAGGGAGCGAGCCTATT
This sequence comes from Gortyna flavago, assembly GCA_963669345.1. NCBI lineage: Eukaryota > Metazoa > Arthropoda > Insecta > Lepidoptera > Noctuidae > Gortyna > Gortyna flavago. Next base: position 12,990,748 of record OY770149.1, read on the forward strand.
GTCATTAACCGGGCACAAACGGTGGAGTTTCTTGCCCATTCTTCTCCATACGAAACTACGTTTTGAAAGGGACATTTAGAATCAAGTTTGACGTTCAAAAGTGCCTCTTATGTGACTATTTTGAAATAAATAATTTGACTTTGACTTTGGTATCCCAAAAACTTTCGACCTCAGGCAAAGCCCTGGGGGCAATTCTCGAAATTTTATGAACGTTCACAGTCTGATTTCTAATTTTCTTACATTTTTGACATTGATTGTCGCTGAGATGAGATTGCGACTAGATTTTGAACGTTTGTAATTACGGGAATTGGCCTTCAGATCTCCTACTTCACTCACCTCCTCCTAAGGCCGGCTCTGTTGGCGTTGATGAACTCCTCCTGTCGTCTCAACAGATCGTCGTCGTCGTTACTCCTGCGCGGAGGGTGCGCCAAGTCATTCTCTATCTCTATTGTTGTGTTTTCTATGTATCTAGAACAATACAAAACAAAAAATATTTAAATCGAACGATGTGCGATGTTAATGGATCGATTTTTCGGGCACAATTTGTTAAGTTCGACCCTAGCAAGTACGCGGGTGTTAAAATAAGGCGGTTGCGCCCGCGTGGTAAGTCGATAAAAAGCCTGTCCTTCCCTAGGCTTTAAAGTATCCCCATACCAAATGTCATCAAAATCGGTCCTGCCGTTTCCAAGATTAGCCGGAACAAACAAACAGACAGATATCTTTTTGTTCTAAGTACCGTATACACGTTAACTTAAATTTTATTTATTTGTATAGATGTATGAATGAAAAGGGACTGACACCAAGGAATGAGTAACCAAGATGCTGATTTTAAACTAATTCATAAAAAGGTAAAATTTGTTTGTAAGTTTGTATGTAGGGGGTAATCCCTGGAGCTTAGTGGAATTTCAAAAAATCTATTTGCATTTGATTGCCCAATTTTGAGGCAGACTATAAATTATTTAAAATCACGCTGAGACCAAAACGAGCCGAGCAAAAAGTAAAAAAATCTGAAAGAACGCTAAGCGACAACGAAGTAATAGCAACGGGAAGTTTTATAAACATTTGGCTGTCATTTTAGTATAGGGATTGTAACGACTTCCACGCGAACAGAGTCGCGGGCAGCAGCTAGTGTGTTATATAATATATAATGTAAGTTATAATAGGTGTAGTATAATGTTATTTGATTATTTAGCAAAACTGAATTACTCGGACACGGATAAACTACTAGAGGTGCTGAACTAAACTAGCTGACTTACCTAATATTATTTAATAATAATTTTATTTATAGATAATTATTTATTTCATAAGCCTAGTTTATAATAAGGTTACGCAAAATATTGTATTTGCTTAGATACTGTAAATTTAATTCACTGTCTGTCCTATTTAACAAGTTCTTTCATAGAGAGATGGCCTGAAACACAGGTTTATATAAACCTAGATCAGGCAACGCACTACATTACCTTCAGAGTTCAATTTTTTACTGTAATCTCATATTTCTCATACCATAGTCTATATCCAGATTATTATAATCCTATTATAGGTCTAGATTAATACCCCCCCCCCCCCCCCTACTGAACCATATGTACACTTTTGTAAACATATTATTTCAATTTTTTTTTTTTTTAATTTACGGCCGGGTAATGTAAGTCCTGTGTTATTATAAAAAAAAAACAACTGTAGTTATTTTTAAGTGTAAGTCAGTCTGTATAAACAACACTTACCTCTGTGGCGACCGTCTGGCATACTTCCTGACTGCAGCGCGTGCTAAGGCGCTCCGTTGTTCCGCTATAAACCGTTCTGCCGCGTCGTCTATATCCTTTACTGGACCTGCACAATTGTTAACACCTTATAATTTCAACAACACACATAGTTTGGGTAAGTGTTCTTTAATACCACAGTAGTTGAGTTCAATTTAAGATGTAAGATCATCATCTGCCTGCATGCCTTTCCCAACTATGTTGGGGTCGGCTTCCAGTCTAACGGGATGCAGCTGAATACCAGGATTTTTTGGAAGGATTTCGAAACACTGGCTAAAGAAACATAACAAGGGAAATACAACTAAAGTTATCACATTCACAAGCAGGCTTATTCCTACAGTCCGGCCGTCGCCGCGTCGTCGGGAGAATGCGTTCCAACACATGTCAGTGCGACAATTCACAAACACGTATTTGTTTGTGTGAAACTGACAGGTGTCAGAACGCATTCTTTCGTCGTCGGCCGCACTTTAGTGTTTAAACTGTTAGCTACATTCACAAGAAACTAATTTATGGAGATGTGCAAAGTACATAAAGCCGTGCAAACTAAAGTCACGAACGATTTTACATTTTTTTTTTATTGCTTAGAGTAGTTAATCGTAAATTTTGTAACCAATGGTAATACAAATTAGGTAAGTACTCTTATGGTTTTAACAGCTCTACAGGGTGGCAGGGACATCGATGCCCAACCCGTTACCATGAATTCAGTACTTACACGATTCTGAGCCCCGTTGTGTTGAAATTATAAGTCGGTTATTAAATAAAATTGTTGTTCCATACATTTCACCGCGTAGGTATTGTACTTTTGTAGGAAACAGCAGATTTTTTTTAATAACCTACGAAAAATTAATTTTACACATAATTTTTATTTTTTGGTGCTTGGTTGATATCCTCATGGACTTCCTCCATCGTGGGGGTGACAGAGGGGCATGACGGACTCTTACCGGCTACAAACACCGCGGTGTTCCACTCTGCCTGTGGCCGGAGGTGCGGGATTCACATAAGCATTCACCGCTCTCACACACATACATACATATAAATACATATACTGAATCCATGGTAATAAGTTGGGCGTCGATGTCCTGCCACCCTGTATATTTTTGGCAATTGCCTAGAGTTGCTAATCTTAAATTTTGTAACCAATGGTAATACAAAATAGGTACCTACTTCCATGGTTGTAACAGCTCTATATTAGATATCATCGCGCGTTCGTATATCCGAAGATAGACGATGATTGCCGAAGTGCATATTTTTACTGCAAAATCTGTACGTACTTATTTATTGTTTTAAAATTTTAATTTCAAAATAAGGATTTTTCTTTTAAAAAAATTGTTGCATAGTATTTTGCGAAATAGTTCGGTAATCATACATCAAAACAAGCAGGGTGGATAATTTATATTGTGCAAAATAAGTGACAATATTATAGTGCCGATACATTTCTTTTAATGACTAAAAACTTCGTATTTAATTCAAGTTAAAAAAGTAAAATTGATTTCATGGTGAAATAAAAAACTACTTTTACAAAAATACACTAATACTACTTTTTTAAATCTAACAACATTTTTAGTAGGTATGTAGTTCTATTTCTAAAATCAACAAATATAATATTTAAGTATATATAACGACGTATCAATATCGGCACTAAATCTAGGGTTGCTACGAATACCATGCAGTACACAACAAATTAGTTACCGAATTTGTTCTCATGAGTAGGACTGAGGGGCGGCGACTTTTGTATTCGCGTCGGAATGTAGACTGGCAACCCTATCGACATTACGTATAATAATATAGACACAAATAGTTACAAACGGGATTAAAGATTTTTATATGGAGCCGCATACCTACAGTGTCCGCCATTTTGATATTTTTTTTCAAAATGGGGGCCACGCATCTGCTGTATAAATCGATAGCCGACTTCAATGCAAACAGAAAACATTGTAGGACCGAACCCCGTAACGGAATGGAAGTTTTATACTACGCCTATTGAATTAAATCTATAATCTGATCGCTCATCACGCGTTCACATACAGTTCAACCAAAAAATTTTGTAATCATAGTAATACAAAATAGACAAGTGCATCCATGGTTATAACAGCTCTATTAGACCTCCTGATCACGCGTTCGTATTTCCGAAGATAGTCGATGATTCCCGAACTGCATACTTTTAAAGGGATATCTGTATAGGATTCCTTGTTGCATTTTTTTTTTGGCTACACTGGTCCACATTAGTTTTAGATCAAAAGAGCTGTAAGTCATAGGGATAGGCCTTTGCCCAGCAGTGAGATGATGCAGGCTAACTAACATTATAAACGAGATAGTCCAACAACTACACAAAAAATAAAAATAACAATTACCTTCAACAGGTGGCTGGAAATTCCCTTTAAAGTGTGGATTTATAAGGACTTTCTTGCCAGCCAGTCCTCCAGGAGGCAAGTTAGCCGGCAGAGGCACCGGCAACATTCTGACTTCTTGTTCCCTCCCGTCTTCCTTAGGACCTTTATCCATACTGGGACCAGGCATAGGCAAGGCTTGCCTAATCGTTATTTGAGGCATATGACTAGAATTAGGCACGATCTCCCTCATAGGAGGAGCGAATTGCCTAGGCGGAAAATTTGGCCTGAAAAACACTGGTCTAGGCTCAAGATTCGGCCTGAATTGAGGACGCTCTTCCATATGAGGCCGGTATTGGAAGCGTGGGGAAATAAAGGCCAGGCGGTCCAGTGCTGGGCGGAACATTTGCATGTCTTGGGGCAGAATGGGGCGTTCTGGGGAGATTTCGGGGCCCATTTGGGGCAGGTTTGGCGGTTCTAGTCGCATGTCGGGCCGGATTTCAGGCCGCATGTCGGGTCGAATCTCGGGCCGCATCTCTGGCCGCATGTCAGGCAGGAAGTCGGGCCGGTGCTGTGCCGGGCCGGGCCGGTGCTGTGCCGGGCCGGGCCGGTGCTGTGCCGGGCCGGGCCGGGCCTGTGGCGGGGGGAAGGACGGACGCTGCTGCTGGTTGAAGTTGCCCTGCGAATGTTAGCTAGTTAAAGAAAATTATGGAAAAAGTAAAATAAACAAAAAAAAGGAAAAAGTTTGTGCGTACGTATGTATCAACACAAGATAAGCATACAGCTATTTCGTAACACACATAAAACGACAATTGATCTGTCGACGCATCCCACATGCGCGTGCCAGCCCGCGGGTCGCGTGGCGGCGGGTACCGAACCCGGAACGCGGCGGCTGCGTGCCCTCCACTCCACTCAGCTCACAGACGCGCTCCGCTACGGGCATTTCATTGTTTCTTTATGTACTTTGATGTTGTAAATTATGGTATTACACCTATTTTAATACAGTCCACTACTTCTTTTATTATAAAGTCCCGATTGAGCCCATTCAGATCGCAATTGCTTTCATTTCAACAGTTCAGCCACGTTCATTACGCTAACTACGTTGTTATGCAGACAAACTTTTCAAACCTATGAAACAATGGATTAGAAATTACCTTCAAACCCCTTGTATTGTGATTGAAAGTGTTACTAATTAGGATGCTTGTGTCTTTAATTTTTGTACTTACAGAATGTGAAACTTTTTTGGTTTTCAATTAGATTTCAAACTCTGTGCTTGAGATCAAAATTTTAAGTTACTTGAAATAGAAATCTATTCTTACTAATATATAAAGAGTTTGTTTGAACGCATTAATCTCCGGAACTACCAGTCGAATTTGAAAAAATCTTTTTGCATTTGATAGCCTAATTCTTGAGGAAGGCTATAGGCATATTAAACATCACGCTAGAACCAAAGGAGCCAAATAAAATGAAAAAAAGGCAGAAAGAACGCTACGCGAAAACGAAGAAATAACAAAGGGCAGTTTTATAAAAATGTGGCTGTTATTAACAGACTTCAAGTAAGGATGTTCTGTACTTTTAGTATATCTTACTTTAAGGGCCATTCAAGTATTACGTAAGCACTACAGGGGGGTCTTTACTTTGCTTATTTTTGATGACATGGGGGATGGAGGGGGTCTGGATGATGATTACGTCTGCAGTATTTTTTTTTCGGATTTTCTACAAAATTTTGTCGATTTTGGTTTGAACACATATGGCAACCCTACTTGTCTGGGCTTGAAAACGAAACGCATATAATTGCTGCTCATGAACCAACAAAGAAACCGGAACATATTGAAAAATGCATGTACCAATGTTTACGTAAGCATGAGGGGGGTTAAAAGCTTTGCTTACTTTTGCTGAAGAGGGGGATGGGGGGTTAATAATTGCAAAAAATCTGCTTACGTAATTACGTAATACTTGAACGGTCCCTTATCTCCTTAGGTTTATCTTACGACTTTCACGTGAACGAAGAAAAGAAAGAATCGATTGGAATCGTTGTACCTACACCATGTAATTAATAATGCATACATTTTCCCTCATGTTAGTAAATTATTATTACATTATTATTCATAGAAATAGTAAGTAATCACACATACCCGGTGCACATTATTCCGTCTATAAGGATGCGACTGATGCGAGAATCTCTGCACGAACTGTGGGTTCCTCCACGATGTGCGGCCGCGACCGAACCCGCCGCGAGGTATCACCACTTTGTCTGTAACAAAATAAAATCAACATAAAACTGACTGAATTTACATATAATGCACCATCTGTACAAATAAATAAAGTTGAAGGGTCTGTTTGTAATGTAAAAATAATAGCTTTTTACTAAATGCACATTAAAGTAGTATTTACGGTAGGTACTTTTAATAAAAATAAATGCAAATGAAAGCAAATACGGTAAGTACTTTTAATAAAATAATTTTTTTTTAATTCTGTGTCATTGTTGCGGCTAATCTCCAAAACGGCGAGACCGATTTTGATGGAACTTTCACTGGCAGATAGCTGATGTTATTAGGAGTAACTTAGGCTACTTTTGTTTTAGAAAAAAAACAGAATTAAGGTTCCGCGAAAAAAAAAACAAACAATAAATAATTATTAACGTAATCGATACAAATAAATAAAATTGAAGTGTCTGTTTGTAATGTGGACAGGACATAGGCTACTTTTTGTCCCGGTAGCACGTTCCCGTGGGATGGTTACCGACATCCATGCGGGCGAAGCCGCGGGCCGATGCTAGTTTTAAATAAACAAAGAATTTCTGAGAGACAGGACTGTATTGCCAAAATCTTTACAAATTGTAAAAATTAACAACTGTTATAGAAGTGAAATGGGTGGTTGAAGTTTGTATGTGGAAAACCCTTCGATTAACAATATTACTAGATTTCCGACGAGCGCGAGCGCATCAAAAACGTCCGAAAAAATAAGAACAAATTATTTTGTGATCTTATTTTGCAACACACTTTTTTCAACCTTATTGCTTAGAAATTAGGTTTAATTTTCCCATAAATATTTTTGTTTTGCGTTCAAAAGACCTTATATATTGCAAACGATAATAGACGATATGATTGAGTGTTAAGGTTTAATAAAATTATATGCAATCGCGGCCACTTAAGCGATGTGTTTTTGTTCCTAATCCTTTATCTAGTGCTTTTGATTGAAGAGGTAACCAGAAAAAAATGCAGACTAAGTGCGAATTTCACCAATGAAACTGAATGCGGTTTAGATGCTGATCATGTTCAGTTTCATTGGTAAAATTCGGACTAATGATAACCATAGTAAAACGTTTACTGAGGATGATATTCTCATAGTATGTAGCTATGTCTATTTCCTGTTTACTTTATTATAATTTTTTATTATTCTATCATTCATTTCTAAGTTAGTTTATATTATGTTGTTTTAATTGTTTGCTGCACCGAGTGACGTCATTACGTCGGCGCCGGCTATCGCTGAAAACCAGCGCTGGAGCTCTGTCTAGCATAGGGTCGCAGCATAATGCTGAGCGATGGCCGTTTTGCGTGAATGTGACGCATGTTTCCCCCTACCTTTTTTTATACTTTATTTTTTGTGTTTGTTCTTTTTTTTGCGTCATGTTCACCGCAAATAAACGTTTTTTCTTTCTTTCTTTCCATAGTGTTTATTTTCACCTATACTGTATAATATTTGTTTAACTGAATTAACTAAATTTATTTATGTATTATCATGTTTGCTAAAACTACGAATTCAGACATCTGCGAGTCTTTGCGTGTTTTAAATACCTAATTGTTATATTAAGAAATATAAGAATTTTTTCATAGATTTAATTTAATTATCTTTAAATGTTATATATTCTTATTTTATGGCCTTTAAACCTTTAACTTTATTCAAAAGTTATCTATTAATAATATTTTACCTTTGTTAGCTTAGTTGTTAACTTTATTGTGCATGCTGTGGTCTCCTATAAGTGAAGGAGTACACTTACTTAATAACAAATTTTGCCCTTTATTTATGACACATGTATTGTGTATATCTTTTGTTAGAGACCCTAAATGTATAAATAAATATTTACCTAAACTGTCTGGTATATCCCTTACTTGCGGCAACCTCTGCGCCCCTGGGGGTCTCTCAGACACGAAACGTTCACGTGGACCTCCTAAATCACCATCTGTTAACAAACATGAACATTATTACTGTGTACAAAGATATGCATCATCTTCTACAGATTTGGGATGCTGGGGAGTTTGTTGCGCTACTTCTTCCCAGCTAAAGCACTAGGAAGTGGTGAAGGGCAGGCGTGCCAGGGAACTCTCTGTAATGTTGATGTTCAAAAAGTGCTGATTCTCAGCCTAATTTGAATGAAGGCCTGCATTCCTACAAGGAATGAGGAAAATGTTATGATTGATAAAATAGAAATACTATAAATTAAAAACTTACTTTGTAGCTGTGCATTCATATCAGTTGGGACAATCTGCGGTGATTCTATGGGGGATGCAGGCTGCAAAAGATACATAAGACTTATCAATATTATTTAATATTGTAACGAGTTTTATATCGTTACATAGCTTCTCGCAAATTATTCAATTTCGGAACGTTATTTTTGCTGTCATTGATTGTCTGTGGTGGTTGAGTCCCCAGCTGTCAATTTGACATCCGGCACTTTTGCGACCTTACTTCGTGGAAGACACATGATGTTCTGAATTATTTGATTCCATCTGGTGGAATCCCAGCAAACCTCGGCCTATTGATGCCGTAGGTCATTTCTACACCCTGAAGGAGGTGTCGAGGCAGTGATCCTCAATTTATTTGGCTGTAGCTGGAATTCCCCTAGGGTGATTATTCGCCCGTCTAAATTTTGTGGCGCACCCAGGGAGAAATTTTATTTTTTGTAGAAAGGATGGTAAGTTAATTTTTGTGAACCACCACGCGCCATACTTAAGAAACTACAATTCACATTTTAATCTGCTTTAATCTTGTTCCAGCCGAATTAAGGCGTCCTTTCTTCTACTAGGCGTACTTTCTTATTGGACACACACCTCTTGACGCTGAATTCCAGGGTTTTCATTTAAATTATCTTTTTTACCTAACTCGCTAGATGCAATAATAATAATAATCTTAGAGTAATAATTCTAAGGCTAGTTTACCTAAGCTACTGGCAATTTAAACAAGGTATTAACAAGGTTATTTCCTTCGTTTCATTAACTTTGTTTACAGCTACCTCCGGCAGATTAAAGGTCTGACTCTCCGAAGTGATTCTATCTGGCAAGTTTTGTTTATTTAAAACGTAGTGTGCAATCTCCAAGGCGCCCGAAATTCTTTTATTGTTTTATTTGTATATTTTTATAGGAGAACACACATTTTTTATAATTTTGTCCTAGCCACAGTACATATTGGGCTCAGGTCTTCTTAATTTCATTACATTTATGGCTTACATTTGTCCATTACAACCATCCCGTTACAATATCTCAATTACAGAATAGCTATCGTCAATTTGGTGTAATCAATCAATATGAGAATGGCTTACAAAGGGGTCTTGTGTTACCCAGTAACTGTTGTGGAGGTCAGGTAGGCAGTAGTTCCATGTAAAATATTAGTATTCAGCTGCATCCAGTTAGACTGGAAGGCAACCCTAGCATAGTTGGGAAAGGCAGGCAGATTGATTAATGAGGATGGCTATTTTCTGATTTTGTACCACCTTTTTGGAGGCATTTCAATGTGTGAGGGTGACACTATTTCTCAATACGGTAGAAAGTTAAGCTGCTGCAGTAAATGAAAGGCAATCTTTTGTATATAGCAAAGAACTAATACTCCTAAATTGAGCCACCATGCAATTCCATGTGAGAAATAAAGGTTTACAACATTGAAATAATTATTAAGTTTTTATGCAGTTTTGATGCATACATACTGGCCATCATTTTGGTGTCATAATTGTTCCAAATTTGAATTTATTACCACAAAAAGTTATAGACTTCTATAGATGCCAGTATTGTTAACGTCAATAGTATAATAAGTGGAGTACACACAAGTACACAACCTGTTACATGCCATTCTGTGCCTTATTATAGGCCTTATTATGGGGGTATATAAGGGCTATTTTACTGACATAAACAAAACTTACTATAGCAGGTGGGACCGCATGCTCTTCATAAACAACGGGTGGTTCATATGGTGCATATGTAGGGAGCTCTGGTAATGGTGCATTGGGTACTTCTACTGATATATTGGGTACCACACATTCGGCGTCAGCCATAGCTTGGTATGGCATCGGCTGCTGGAAACAAATTATAGTTATATCGACAGGTATTTTTATACAGTTGGCTAGTTGTAGGTCCAACAAAAATGTTACAAATAATAATGAAATAACTAACTTCAAGGTAAGAGTCACTAAGGCAGTAAAGAATTCTACAAAAACATACTTGATTGTACTCCATAACATGACTGGGATAGTCTGGTGGTCCCATATCAAGGGTCTCTCGGTAACTTGAGCCAATTGATGTAGGGACATTTTGAGGTCCGGCATTCTCATAGTCGTCAGCCAAGAGCTGTTCCTCCTCCTCATTTCCAAGATTATAGTCCGCGAGGCTTTGGTCTCCTAAATCGTCACCTAACAAGTCTTCACTGCAACAAAAATAGATACTTTATCGATCACGATAAAAGTAGAACACATGTCACGAACTAACGACGCAAAATACACGACACAAGTAAACGGGTTTAAAGCTTTTTGCAACGAAAACTAGTAGATTGTTTATTATTTGTAATAGAGGAATCTATTGTGAGTTAATTATTATATTTCAACACAAATAATAACAATTAATTTGCTTAAAATACTAACTTGTCCGACATGTTGACAATAAATAAGTAGCGTTTATCTTGTCTATGGAACGGCAAGCTTGCCAGATGCCTGATGCCAAGCTTGCTACCACACGTTTAGAAATCACTCGGAAAATATTAGCACATTATTTTATATGCTCTATAATCCGACTATTTAATTCTTCAAATTAACTTTCTTGAATAATTGAAGATTGGGTTTTAAGGTTCTTGGGTTAAAACGGAATGCACCTAGTAAGAGGGTTCCTAATTAGATTTCCTAAAAAGATAGTATAATAAGCGCTTTACACTCGAGAGACGACGCACGCGAGTGCGTCACTGTCACTGTACAGACTAGACGCCAACACATCAAGCTACTACAATCTGTCAAACTATAATATATTTTCAACTTTATCCCTGAAGCGTAAGGTTCAATGTTGATTGGGAAAATTTGACTTTGGTAGCTTGATGTGCTGGCGTCTGTAGATCCTCGCGTCGTTCAGTTTAAGCGCTTATTACACTATCCAATTATTAGGAAATCTAATTAGGAAATCGGCAGATGGAATCGCAATTAAAACAGATTGGATCCAATTTAGTGTAAATTGGAGGTCCAACCGCTCTACTTCCTAAATTGTCTACAATCTAGGACAGTGTAATCACGGCGCTACGATTTAGAACAACTAGTCGGACTAATCTTAACTAAATTAATAGAAATGTATGGGGAAATGCCTTAACCTTATAATAAAAACGACAAAAAATATTTAAATGTCATTACGCGATGAAGGCTTTAAGGTCTTATTGGAAATTTACAAAAAAGTGACTTTAAAGACGTTACGTCAAAGACGAAAACTATGACAAAAATTAAAATTATGACAAAAAACCATCGAATCGATAGAAAATTCGAAACGTGCAAAACCCAGACGATCCTTCTTCACAAATGCGTCGTCTGTCTGATTTAGAATCCAATTTAGTGTAGTGGGATCACTAGCTTCCGACTTCCTAGTTTGTGTTCATAGTTAGATTTTCTAAAAATTTGATAGTGTAATAAGCGCTTTAGCGCATGCTTTCTAACAGCGTAGGCGTTTAATTTTTACCGACTTAAAAAAAAGGAGGTTATCAATTCGACACGTAGGTATGTAGGTATATAATAACATACTAGCAGCGCCCCGCGGTTTCACCCGCGCATGTCGATCCCGTGGGAATATCCGAGATAACAAGTATAATATGTCTTAATCCCGGTTATAATCTATGTGTGTGCCAAATTTTATCCAAATCCGTTTAGTAGTTTTTGCGTGATTGAGTAACAAACATCCAAACATCTTCACAAACTTTTACATATAATTTAGTAGGATAGGATGACAATGGTCTTCCGAACAAATATACAAAATTTTATAGATGTAAGTATGTATGTTTGTTCACACATTTCTCCACAATTAGGTATTAATCGGATCGTGACATTTTATTGGCTTACATTTTGTAACTTACCACCTGACCATAAGTGACATATTTGTGTTGATGTTGGCGCATCACATTTACTTCAACTTATGGAACCGTGTAAGTTTAATCAAAATCGGTTCAGCACCTGTATTCACAAATATACGATTCACTATCGTATCGACAATGACATTTGTTCGATAACCTGCATCTGTATTCACAAACATACGATTCACTATCGTATCGACAATGACACTTGTTCGATAACCTGATTTCTGAACCGAAGGACCGGCAAAACGCTATTCACAGATCCGTATGGAAGGGTTTTTTTTTAGGTGTGTATACGGGGAACGCTACAAAATGGTAGTAAATAGATATTCGTGGTAGAAAATTTAAAGTGGTACATAAATGATTTTTATTGAGTATTTCACTATGGGCAACTATAGATTATGCATTCAGTAACTATTAACAAATAAAAAACAGTAAGCAATGATTTTATTAATAAATAAAATTTACCTGATTTCTTGCTTCGTAAACTTCAACTTTCTGTCAAACCTAAAAATCTGGAATAATTATTTTTCTGAATCTTGTTTTGAGCTATAGAGATAATTGAGAAGTTCTACACGGAAGACAAGGGTAAGGAAAGACTACAGCCTGCCCTTTGGGCGAATAAAAAAAAAAAATTAAAAAAAAGTAATTCAGGAGTGAAAAATTACTTTTTTTTTTAACAGAAAAATGGTTGTATGTATTTTATCAGTATTTAAACAAATTACAATTTCCTCATTTTCATTTTATAAAGCGTGGTACCTAATATTGAAAATGCATATTTTCAGAAAAGAGTGTTATTGGAGCAGCGGCAGATGCTCTTTGCATTCATGCAAGGGCATGAGGACCTTGCCCGGAGCCATGTTTTGACACTTATTGCTTAGATTATTCTTTTTTAAACAATATTTTGTTATTCGATAACACTTCCGACAGCAAATACCTGTCGGAAGAATTGATGTCTTCATACCGTATATGAACTGTCAAAATTGTACGGTTTCGGATTTGTGAATAGCGATTATAGGATTTCGTCGATAACATTGACATTCGATACGGTACCAAACCGTGTCGTAGCTTTGTGAATAGCTATGCAGAAGTCAGCTTATACTAGTTATGTATAGCTTGATGTGTAGCCGTGTGTACGTCCATTTGCGGTGTATGAAATCGTCATCATTTTCCTGCCTTTATCCCATTTTTATTGTGGCCGGCGCAACATGTCTTCTATACTTCTCTATAGTCGTCATCTCGGTAGTCACCCTCTTTCTGGCCATATCATTTTTCACACAGTCTATACGTCTCTTTTTTGGTCATTCAAGGAAATAAAATGTATTTTACAGTGTAGCCATTTCATGCGACTTTTAATGAACGACTTGCAATTTGAATTAACGGATGAAGCGCCTATCGCTGACAACGCAGACAAATCCAGTTGATATTCAATTTGTAAGTTAATAATTTTCCTTGTCCTAGGTACGGTGGGTTAAAAAAGGAGTAAAATACAACAAAAAAAAAATTGTAGGTACTTTATTCAATCTACCTAGGTACTTATAATTTTTATATTAAACAATAAATGCTTACTTAATAATAATACCTCGGTTGTTCAATATGTTTGGGATGTTTAGCCCTCATCGTTTTAATTAAATAAATTGAGAAGGACATAGCCAACACCTGAAAAAAAAAGAAAATTGTGGGCATATACCTAATATACAAATATAGGGAATTCCTAAATTTGAAAAAGACACACTGTTGTAATGAACCTTTTGTTTTAAGTTGCACACTAAGCCCTATATGTGACGCAGGTAGTGTTTAACAGACTTCTTCTGCTAGTAGCATTTCTAGTAATTTTGTGAATATCTCCTGCCCCAAAAAATGCAGTCATAGCGACCGACCTCTGCGCTGCCACAGACGATGCCGTGGAAGTGGGGAAGCTATGGGCCAACAAAATTTAATACACGACAGGGAGTGGATTTCTGACTATGGATGAACAGTATGTATGTACCTAGTGTTAAGCCGCGTATGTATTGAAAACAAAGTTATGAAACTGCAATAATCCATGTTGATCGCACACACACATAAAGAAAGAAGAAAGAAAATACGTTTATTTGCGATCAATATTGCACATGAACATGTTGCTCGAACAATATTGCACAACTAGCACAGGATAATTCAATTCAATTCCTATATTTCAATCAACAGTTGAATCATATATAGCATTAGGTATCTACATTAAATAAAAAATATTAGTTAGAAAAATAATATTTGACTAGACTATGTTACCTAGCTGTTTTCAAATTAAACACACCAATTTTAGTGATTTCATAGCTAGTAGAAATTATTCAGGTGTATTATTTTAAATTTTCGAAATATTGCTTCATGCATGATTCTCTCACACTCACATCAGGGGGACAATTCTCATAATTTTATGAACGTTCACAGTCTGATCAAAAATATCTCTAATTTCTCTAAATTTTTGAGAAGTTTTTGACATTGATTGTCGCTGAGATGAGATTGAGACTAGATTTTGAACGTTTTTTACGGAAATTAGATCTTATGACCAGTCAAATGCACATCAGTAGTAACAAGTACATACTTATTACAAAAATCACTCTAACCGCTAGTTTTGTGCAGTTGACAGTATCTACCTCGTAATTATATACTACCTTTATGATTAATAATTATAATTATGTATTTACCTCAAAACCAATTACAACTATCAATCCGATGCCAAAGGATTTCCCGATTTTGTTGATGGCTTCTCCAATCAGCTTCGTGCAACCAGTTTCAAAGGCATCCTCTTTTTTACACGTTAGGTTTCCCAGATTTTCTAAATCAATATCTCCTAAATCAATACCTCCTAAATCAATACCTCTTAAATCTAGATTTCCTAAATCTACGAGTACATCTCCTTTATCAGTGGCTAGATTGCCGTCTATAGGTGCATTTTCTCTTTGTAGACTTTTTGTAGTCAGATTCGCTTTAAAAAGATTATCTATAGGTAAATTTTCTATTGGTAATGTTGTGTTTCCACCTTGCTCGCAACAAGTTGGTGATGTAAGGTTGTAGTCGTTTACATAAGCATCTGGCCCCGTTGTGCCGCAGCATTTGAACTGTAGAAAATAATAAAATAATGACGGTTACATATACAGGTTGAAATTGAATACATGCGACAAATCGAAATGGGAGATTGTACTCATCGTTATTAACAACTTTTACTATGGGACCAAACCTGAAATCGTGAAAAAAAAACCAGCTGTTCCCTACATTTTGACGAGTTGTGCGAACATAAATGTAGGAAACAGCAGATTTTTTTGTGTAGAAATCACCATGTTTAATAAAAACATGGTGATTTGTGCAAGTGAAGGAAAATCTTGCGGCATGTCGATTTCTAGGACTTTCAAGTGTCAAATATTTAGATATTACTGGCTGTAAAAATTGACCTAGTTATAGACTGACCGCTTTAATATGTCGGCATTAGGATGCAGTAAGTAATATCGGCTTGTGGATTCTGCACAAACTTTCAGCACAACTTGATGTGTAGCCCATTAAAATAATTGAAGTACCTATGCACTCCAATTTATAGAAAGTTACTGAAAAAAGGGCATTTCAAGACGTAATCCCGACTGCGGTAAAGCCCAAAAGGAGGGCAATGTTTTTGGTACTTACTTGCGATTCGAGAATATGAAAGGTCGCGTTCTGATAGGGATCTTCAGATATAAACATATCGTTTACAGCAGTTTCTACCGTATTTGTGAAATCAGTTAGTCTCACGAACACCAATACTGCTAAAACTATCTTTGCGGCTGCCAAAAGAGCCATACACACTGCATACTGAAAAAATTATATATATAAGTACTTATATAGTTTTAGCTGTGGTTCTAGTATGTAACTTTACTTAGGATACATAGAACTACAGCTAGAACTTAATTAGAGTAAGTTTTTAGATGAGAGATTTCGATCATGTTTTATATAAAATTTTGAATGATGACACTTTTAAATAGGTAGACTCGGACTGACATTATTTATACATCATTATATTGTCGGTTTAAAGGTAAAACTCATTAAGTGACATAATTGATCAAATTCATTAAATTCGTGAAACGGTCTCACCAGGGCAATCAAATTTTAATGCGTCGCATTTGCGGATTTTTTTTCAACAGGATCTCCATTATGACTGACAATACACACATAATGATTTTTTCTTGGCGCAGATATTGCCCTGGTGAGACCGTTTCACGAATTTAATGAATTTGATCAATTATGTCACTTAATGAGTTTTACCTTTAAACCGACGATATTAAGATTTCATGTCATCGTCGTCTAACGCAAACGTGATCTGCCGGTCGATTCTGTTAGAATCTCACCGTGAGAATTCCATCTGATGATACAGCCTGTCTATTCTGTATAAAACTCACAATGAAAACATAGGTGAAGTGAGCTCTGTCATTACACCTGGGTGCTAGGGATTGATACTGCTGACAGCTCACTCTAAGCTCACTTCACCTAACTTTTCACTTTTTAACGTTAATAGGAAACATAACACTTCTATTCTAACTATAGTATGGGTACCAGATAGTCTCTACCTCTAGGTCGTTGATAGAAAATTCCGTAGTAAACTTAGCATCCATCAAGCAGGTGAAACTGAATGCAGTCAAAGGAGACTATGTACCTAACCCACAGAGTACTTTTTAATAGAGTGAGAACCTAACCCTAAGACGTATGCGGCATACTGGACTTGAGAATTGACCACTATCGTATTAATTGTGTCACACTGTGACGTTGCAAAATAGACATTTGTCGCAACAGGTAGCGACGTCTATCGTGGGTCTGTACAGGCTCGTTTAGTGTAGCTTACGCGTCACTAGATGGCGCTAGGTTTATGAAATCGATATGATATTCTTTAGTCTGTGACAGAACATTCCCGAAACTGTCAGATCGGTTTGAAAAAAGACAAGAGTGTTTCCGGCCTTTACGATCGAGGACACGAGCCAAGAGGTTGACTTGAAGGGACGTATTCCTGGGAGGATCGGGATGTGCCCTAATAACCCTCTGGGGTATTTATAAGCACGGCAGAAGCTGAACCCTGTGAGTATTCAATCATTTTCCTTGTTACTGTGGGTCAACCTTTGGGTCTTACATTTCTGTTCTGACACAAGGTCGTTGTTACAGGTCTGGCTATATGCTAGCCTTTTCTTTATTGCACGAAGCTACGCGCGAGCGATTCGTGATGTCTCGGTGCGGCCCTGTGATCGGATGATAGGAAATCGATCCGGGTGCAGGCGACTCTAGTCTACCCCCTGTGGTATGGTCATCCGCAGTAAGGAAGGCCTTACCTAGCCGAATGCAGGTGAAGAGGGAAGTTCGCCACTCGAGGTAACGACAGCGTCACCTTCTATGCCCGTAGGCCACGTTATTTGTGTGTTCACAGGTTTAACCTGTGAACGAAGCCAAGGGACTTAATCCCGCCAACTGAGGGTAACTCAATCGTCAACTGACGGTATTTCGATTGTTAACTGAGAGGTAATTTGTTATACTGAGAGAACGCTGAGTTAATCTATAGTGTCATAATTTATCATATGAGAGAGTTAGGCCTTTGTAGGAACTAGGTGTTAAGCCAGTTGTTATAGAGTATTGTGTCTCGGGTATTGCTTTGCATAATCGTTATTTTCCCTTTATGAGCACAATCCTAAAAGGTCAATACTTGAACGGTTGAGCTAGAAGTTATTAAGTGGTTCATCTCTCGGACTCGATATAGCCACTCTGAGAAATTGTAATAAGTCTCATTGCAGGCTTTCACCAATACAAGTAGGAACGGAGACTATTTGTATGGGTGGATGCCCAAGTGTTTGGGAAAGGTATATAGTGTAGTGGCTCGCCACATTATTTGTTTGTGTACCTACCTATTTCTATGTATTAACAATAAACTTTAATTGTTGAAGAAGGTACTTGTTTAATTGAATCTTTCCCTAACAGATTATACCTTATAAATTTACTTTAGCACGGTGGTGAGTAGTGTAATATCAATAGAAACCATCAACATCTTGTTTCTTATTAATTCCTGTAAACTGCTCAAGGGCCGGGTTACAACACAGGGTGTCCTGGTATGGACGCCAGTCTCTCACAAACACTGACCTGTATTATACAAGTACAGAGGTCAGTGCTCACAAAGGATCATACTTTGTTCATTGTTGTCAAAATACTATAATCTTGTCTCTATGTTTATAAATATGTGAACCTATGTGATGAGAAAGTTATACAGGATGAAATTGAATACATGCGACAAATCGAAATGGCAGATTGTACTCATCATTATGAACAACTTTTATTATGGGACCAAACCTGAAATCGAGAAAAAAAAAACAGCTGTTCCCTACATTTTGACGAGTTAATGAGAACATAAATGTAGGAAACAGCAAATTTTTTTTTTCGTATTATATTTTATACTCACTGTTATTAGCAAGCATTTTGTTTCTGTAATCGTCCCACAGCAACCGGAGAACGAAATCAAAAACACAACAATTCCTAAACTAATGATAAAGTACGGTATAAAATCAAGATTGATTTCTAATTTTTCTGTTAGTTGTGTTACGGATTTCAATTGGGAGATCACAATAACCCCGGCTGCAACCACCAATAAGCCTATGAGCTGAAATAAGGAAATGTACAAATGATTAATTAAGTCAAACCAGTTTTCTAAGAATGTTCATTATGACATGATCACCAGTGCAGCAATCTGACAATCATTGCTAGACTTAGGATTTACAGCCCAGTAGCAACCCAACAGACACCATCTTGTAACGGAATAAAGCTCATTGTGATTTTGATAGCCTTTTCAGTGGCAGCAGCAACCCTCAGAACAATATATTGTTCTGAGTAGCAACCTTATTGTAACGAGAATAAACATCACTGTGATTTCGAAAGTGAATGATGAATGGACTGTAGAGTTTTTCGATGCGGGCCACACAAAAGGGACGTGAGGCGAGGATGGGACGCCAGACGTGGCAATATTATGCAGTCGGAAAAGCGACTCGTCTCTGTCTTGTCATTTCTGTAGGTATGTTTTGGAGGTTTTGTGAAAGACCTTTTTTATAAAGAACAATGAAGATACGAGAAAGGGACGTCGAATCTACGTCCCGTCCTCGTCTCACGTCTCTTCTGCGTCGCTCGCGCTCACAGCGCTTGTCTTTGATTTTGCACAAAGAGTACTTTGTATATGATTTTGCATCATTAAATTGCAACGATCCTAAGGTTGCTGTTGGGTTGCGCCTGGCGCTGACAAGCCTGTCAAAAATCCCAGTCATTATTTATTTATCCACTCATTTCAGGCATCAAGGCCCATATAAACAAATCAATACAATATTAATATAACTTAAAAATACTATAAATACATACGTACAACATTACATTTATGTTCGTTACAAAAAGGTTGCTATTGTGTTTCTGCTGTGAGATATAAAATAACTGTGAAAGGACTTCCCCAAAGATATTATAGCTACAACGACCGGTCTGTGTTGGTGATTCCCGCTACCCTCACCGGGTCATCGGTCCACCAAGTGTCTCAGTAGCCTGCCACTATCTATGCCTTATCAATCTGTACGTGAACGCCATTTAAAAAAAAACCTGGCGTTGGTGTACCCCCGGCAGGAACGAAGTTAAGATGACAACTGCGAAAATTATGAAACGACGAAAAATTTGAAAATTTGCGCAGCCGTCATCTTAGATTTTCATTTTGACGTTACTATCGGCTAAAGCATCTTTGAAAACCATTAAAACGAGACCCATTTTTTTTCAAGGATTGGAAATCATCGAAGGGAGTGTCAGACTCTTATTGACTAAAACCCATCCGTGTTCCTTCCTTAGCCTTTATGTTCCGGGGTAACGGTAACGCTATCGTTATACAATCCCGCTGCCCCGGCAGGCTGCGGCCCTGACGGGCCACTTCTCTGATGCTGACATCTCTACGAAACATTCTAAGATTTTCGCAGCCACCATCTTGAATTTTCATTTTGTCATAATTATGTGTTCTGTTATCATCAATAGTGAGGTTGTCGAGGAGTATAATTATACTCCTCGAAAACCATGAATATGATAAAAAGTTGCAGATCGTCGTTTTTTCTTTACTTTATTACCTGACGATTTCTACCAGTTTAACCCTACCGTAAGCTGCGTTATAGAGCTTTGTTCCAACAACAGCCCCATTGGACATGCATTCTGTGAGTAATTTGCGGAACTGCCACTTCCAGTTTTGCATATATTTTTAACACTACCTGCCACACACAATGGAAACTTGGCTTAGAGTGTGTTAAAAAATTAAGAGTACACAGTTACAAGAGAAAAAAGATACCGACCAGAAATATTAAATTAACGGCAAATAAAACAAATTTCACAAGGCACCGACACATTTTTCAAACTGTTTATATCCACTGGCTTGCACTAGAACTATGTGTTGGAAACTGTTTCATGTCTGTGTATCAGGATTTTCACTCCTAAGCTTTTAACTATTCATAACTGCATCAAGTGTTTCTGTATCTACGAGTGTACTGATAAGGTGGGACTAACCGGAGCCTATTTATTGACACTTAGGATATACCTACATACCTCATGTCCGTGTAGAATGCAATTTTTTTTTTATTTAACATTCCGCGAAATTAGAAGATTTTGATTATCAGTTTTAACACCACAATATACTTTTATACTGTGTTTTAAACTGATAAACTTAACTATCTAATGTTGATAATTGTTATTTATTGTTCGATGGTATGATGTTATTTCGATTCGATAAGATAGTACTTAATTGATTTTTTGTATTGTGTTCTTGTTTAAATGGGTTGCAAGCAAAACTGCTGTGTGGGGTCTTAGGTTTAATTCCCAGTTTAATTAGAGAATTCCTAAGCGTCTGGGTTTCTGGTAGGTAATTGCAAAATGTTTGTCGCGTAATACATAATAAGGACCTATTCTGCTGACATTATATTATGTGTTTATGTGTAATTTGTACAAAGTTATTTCACAAATCACACACCTTTCACGATAAAATAAACTGAGCTCAATCACCTAAAATCTAAATCATTGATTGATTCAGTTCGAACAAAGTAATTCTGTAGGTACCCTTCATCATACTCACGTTTCATAACAAAAACAATTATAGATAAGATAAGGCTTACCAGCTGACGTGCATACTGAGAAAAACTAAGTACCTAATAAGTAAAGTAATGATAAAAGTACTTTGAAAACGAATTGATTACTCATACACTGTACACACGGCTACACGTCAAGCTATACATTTCCAGTTTTAGCTGACCTCGCATTGTATAGGTTTTTCGCACAATCAGAAGTCAGCGTATATTGGTTTTGTATGGCTTGATGTGTAGCCGTGCGTACAAGTTGTTGTTTTGATGAATATGGTTTTTAGTATGAATAATAAAATTAAAAGAATCGTCATCAATATTAATAATTTTGATCGAAGTGTCCTAATCATTGTCAATACTGGAAGACTACCCCAACATTTTCTAATAATAGCAAGATACATATTATCGATCTATAAACCACAATAACTACTGTTTTAGAGTTGATTATTACACTACTGTCTGGTGTAGCCTTCTCATAAGACGTTAAGTACGTCCTGTGCCTGTGCACCCTGCTGGGCAGTCAGCCTTACTACTTTTATACATAATCAGCCAATTAATGTTCCCACTGCTGGGATACAGGCCTCCTCTCTGTATGAGGGAGTGGGCCGTAATCACCACGCGGGCCCATTGCAGTGCGGGTTGGTAGATGTCACATGTCTTCGAATTTATGGTTCTAGGACATGCTTGTTTCCTCGCGATGTTTTCCTTCACCGTTTTGATAGCAGTGATGATGAAATAATTTACACAAAGTAAATTAATTAAATAAGCGCCTGTCTGGGTCGTACAACCTACAACTACAACTCGTAAGTCGCGGCCGATACCACTGGGCCACCACTGCTCTCCACCACTACTTTTATGCTGACTAGGTAATCTAAAAAACATGAGCTATTTATTTTCTTGTGACAATAAGGCTCATTGGGCTCATAGCACGCTGATAGTGAGAGTTCAATATGTTTATTGCATTCCACAATGTGAACTTAGGTGGTAGGTACACACGGCTACACATCAAGCTATACATTTCCAGTTTTACCTGACCTCGCATTGTATCGGTTTTTCGTACAATCAAAAGTCAGCTTATACTGGTTATGTATAGCTTGACGTGTAGCCGTGTGTACATAAGAGTGCGAGAAGAAATTAGATGTTTGACTATCTAACTTCTTCTCGAGTCACTATACCTAAGTCAATACTGCTTACCATCAGCTTGTGGAAATAAAAATACATTTGATTCACGTAACAAAATAAAACACGATTTCAATATTTATAACCCGGAAAAGAGAATCAAAGAAATGCTTATAAAAATTTGAGTTCCTGAACGAAAGATTATTTCATAGACAATTGTGGACTAAATTGTCATCAAGTAAAAACAACTGTCACAGTCATGTTGTCAACATGTATGTTGTCAATTTTGATTTGACAGTCGCAATCGCAAACAGTTAAGAAGACGCTTTTTCGAAGCAATAATTTGTTCTATAGACCGACCGAATTATGGCCGAATCAGATGGTGACATAGAGTTTCTGGATGAAGATGCTGATATAGTCCAACAATGTGTGCAAGCAGTCCCAGTCCCAGTCCAAGTCCCGCATTTAGTACCCCGAGTCACAGCGAAGCCAACTCCACTGTTGGTCGAACGCTTACCGGCTGAAAGAAAACGTAAAAAAAAGAAAGACGAAGATGATTCTGACTACGATCCTAATGATGACATTGTGCCCCCAAGTCCGCCAAGTTCAAAAGGCAAAAAGAAAAAGCAGCCAGTTGTTAAAAAACTTAAAACATACCATAGAGAAGTTGTTCAAAGTTCAGGATCTGGTCCAAGTTTAAAAGCTGTTGCTCCGGTTCAGACAAAAAAACCGAGGTTTTTACCCGCCAAGGAGGTAGTTTTGGATCGAAAACAGTTAAACATAAGGATTCCAGATTATGACGATCCTTTGTGTTTGCCAGTAAAAGCTATACAACATGAAGAGTCTGATATAAAGAGGATGAATAACTGGAACAATGTGTGTTTGGAGCATTTCAAACATTGTGATAACTTGCTGAAACCAGAAAGGGGGGAGACTTATAGTTCTACAAGAACTGTTGTGTTCCGGAATGTTGCTAATAAACAATCAGGTCTGTACTTATAGCAAAATGTTGACTCTTTTTTTGTACTTACTCTACTATGTCAAGTATTGGGTTAAGTATCACGGTCCTGAAGGTTTTGCTACAATAGATAATTCATGTGTCTCATTTGTCATCATCATCTTCCAGGCCTCATCCGATGTTTCTTGGGGTCGGCACAATACAAATAATTTACTCCTTTTCTTTCATATCATTCCTCACAATCATTCCACTTTTTCTTTGGCATTCCACTCTGTCTTCATCCATCAACACTTATATTCTTCAATGCTTGATAAAAAAAATGGATGAATAAAGACCTGGGTGCAGCAGTGGCTATTGATATCTGAAATACAAAAAAAAAAAAAATGTGCACATGTTATGTTTTTTCATCTTTTCAACCTGTCTCTTACCTTACAAATCAAACCGTACAGGAAAACCAGAAACGACAATCTGGAGCAAGACATGCGTAGAAAATGAGGATGGAGATAAAAAGTCCGAGATCTTCCAATGCGTACTTCCTCGTTACAAAGAGAAGAAAGTATTGACAACGTTCAGTCTCACTTCGAGGAAACCTAAGCCGTACCATGTGACTGATGAGGTGATATTGAGTAAAGAAGATGGTAAGGATGGAGAGGTCCTCGTTGCCTATAAGCCAAGGGAAACATCGTCTGCAGTGTATAAACTGGTTGTTCCTTATGATCGGTAAGTTATTCTTATTTTCTAATTGTTTCTATTAATTTATTTGACACTATTGCTTGCTGCATTTTTGAGGGTTTATTTATAAACTTTGCTTAAAGTTAAGTAATTATTAATGTCTGCTTATCCATAAATTATTTGATTTTTAAATGTCTTGTAACTTTAAAGCAATGTTTGAAAATAAACCCTGTAGTTTATACCTAGGAAAATGGCAAGCCAATATTCCATTAAAATTTTGTCTAAAGGAGATCATTTAGGCATAGAACATTTTGTACAGGTGCTGGCCAGAAACAAAAATACTATTTTTAAGGGAAAGAATTTCTGGAACATTTACTATAACAACAAAAGTCTATGTCATGGTCAAAATCTTATAGAATACTAGCTGCGCCCCGCGGTTTCACCCGCGTAAGTTTCGATTTAGGGGTATGAAAAATAGATGTTGGCCGATTCTCATAGATACCGGAAAGCACAAAAAATTTCAAAGGTCAAGCCGTTTCGGAGGAGTATGGCAACGAAAACTGTGACACGAGAATTTTATATATTAGATTTCAATTAGATCACTAAGAGACAATTTTGAATGTTACAATTACAAGTAAAAAGAATAATTTATTTTAGTTGTCCCTTCCAAAAGGTAGTGTTGTATTCAGAAGAATGTTAAAGAAACTCCGTAGTTACGGTTTAAAAAAAACGATTTTACAAGATAAAATTTTTATTTAATCATAAGTGAAGACATGAGATGTAAGAAAGTACCTAGAATAAAATTTATTTACATAATACAATAGGTAAGTATAAATAAAGTATTAGAAAATGGAGCAATAAGAATCATTTAATTATGTTGCAATACATGGTGCTCACATATTGACAAAAACATAAATATTGACCTGTAGACCTTTATTCAAAATCAAGAACTGCAGTTTGCTATCAGCAGGCTCATGAAAAACTCTTTCATTCATGTCAGTACCATGATCCCTATGCTGTTGCTGAGAATGACAATGACCAATGATTTCATTTATTTACATAAAATTGATACCACATTTCTCGATTACAATGACCAAATAAGCGCCCAATATTAGCATTGCCGTGAAATCATAGAAATTGCTGTAATCTCGCTAATGGCGCAATTACACTTGGTCGTCCGCGTCCTGCCGAATTCGGGCAAACGACCAAGTGTAAATGAACTGGTCGAGCACGCCCGTCTTCGGCCCTAGCTTGAGGGCTTAATTTATTTAGACATTCACAGGAAGGGTCAGTTGAGCAGCCGACAACCTACTTGGATGACCTTCCAGAGACCAACCCAAAAAAAAAATACAAAGTACAGTATGTTTTGCCATATTATGTATGTGCGGCTCGTATTCAAGGTACTATGATAAGAAATAAGATTGGAATGCGGGTGACCACTTAAAATCAGCACTGTGCTGGGGGTTCCGCATAGCACAGCATCAGGCTAAGTGGAAGCCTTGTCACAGTCACGACGTGTAAGTCAAAGGTTTTTATTTGTAAAACATTGGTGGGCGTAAAACAGGTGTTTTAAATAAAATATGTATAGGTACAAATGGCTACACATCAAGCTATACATTTCCAATTTTAGCTGGCTTCGCATAGTCCTATCAACCACAACCAGAAGTTAGCTTATACTGGTTATGTATAGCTTGACGTGTAGCCGTGCCCCTTAATTTGTAAATGTTGCTTAAAGTTGAGAAATGTTTAAACATCAGAAATTACACATACAATCAGAAAATTAGGTTCAATTACTTAAAACTAGACAAAAATGAAATTAAACAAAATTACATAAAACTTATCTTAAAACAAATTTAACTATTTTGCTTAAGTACAAAATTTGTACTTTATATTATTAGAAAACCATTCTAAATAACCACACATTTTAGTACATATTTTTAGATAGAATAGATATAGATAGAGTTATAAAGATTGATTGTCCAATTAGCGGGGTAATTACGTAACACACTAACCACTAACAGTAACAATGGCTTCATTTTGACAGTTCAACAACATTCATTGCGTTATTTACGTTGTTGAGCACACACATTTTTCGAAAATTCGAACATATGAAGCAATGGATTAGCAATATCTTTCAAAATTATTCAGATCGTGATTGATAGTGTGTTACACATGGTGTAGGACTAGATTACATGGCAAGGTAATTTATAATAAGCACAAGCATAAAGTTTCATATTCTAGTTAGAGGAGGCCTCGGCCTGTGTCCCAGCAGTGGGAACATTCTAGGCTGATTATGCTTGTGCACGTGTTTCTGTGATAGGTAACCCTATTTTACTTTCTTTCTTTTTATTTTTCTAATGATACACACATTTTCGTATTCTGCGGAACCACCTATTCTAACACAGATGTTGATCGTTTTCATTGAATAGACCAAGAAGTTTGCCAAAATTGAGTTGAAGCACGTAGTTTTTGTAATTACGAAACTTCTTTATGATGCACCATGACGTCACTTCGTATATCAACATAGCTCCACAGTCCACAGCACAATTTTAATGACTTGTAAAATGAAGAGAAAAGTGTCATCACCCTCTCTCTCGCTTGCTCTCATAGTGAATGTCGCTTGCACAGTTTTGATTGTTTCACTTAAGTTCACTGAAAGCACTGTCATGTCCTTGCCAGGTACACATAAGCACAACTCGGTCACATTCACTTTATCTCTACACTTGACGTTGATGTTTGGCGTTCTGGTAATAATAGTCCTG
The DNA here is from genome assembly GCA_963669345.1 of Gortyna flavago. NCBI lineage: Eukaryota > Metazoa > Arthropoda > Insecta > Lepidoptera > Noctuidae > Gortyna > Gortyna flavago. The sequence goes on from OY770149.1 coordinate 13,017,760, forward strand.
CAGACTGAATTTCGGTCATTGCAGTCTATCTCAGAGGAGACTAGCCATCTACGCGGGAGATATTAGTGCACAAGTATGTGCGCAGGCACAGGAGAGCTCTGGTACGAAGATGCTAACTGGAGGCTTACGATGATCTATTTAAAAACGATTCAAAAGCAAGACATTTCAGTTTAGGTTCTTAAACTGCATCGTTCACAGTCGTACCATGACGTCCAATACACTCAGCGGCATTTGGATTGTTGAAAGTGAATGAGCGTTAAGAGCTCGTGGTAGGTATCCAGATGGCACGGCCTAAATTGAATCGTTAAACTGACGTCATGGTACGAATTAGCAGAACAGTTCAGTTTAGGTCCTAAAGTGGATCGCGTTAAGAGCTCGTGGTAGGTATGCTGTACTGTTAACTGTACCTACTGCTGACGGTCTGCTGACGCGATCACGCTCCGGAGCGGGCACTGTGGGCAGGCGAGCGGGTAGGGGGAGGGGCATCGCATTCCAGTTCAGCGAGGTGCTACAAGATTGATAAAGGCCTTAGTAGTACAATTTCTATGAAAATTTCAAGGAAATTGTTCTACTAGTCTCGCGGCAAGTTGTCGCGTCGCGCCTGTCTGCGGGAGCCTTAAGGTGACGGAGTTTGAATGCTGTTTCCAAGACTGTCGATGGAACAACAGTCCTACTATCCTACTAATATTACAAATGTGAAAGTTTATTTGTTTGGATGTTTGTTACTCAATCACGCGAAAACGGCTGAACGGGTTTAGATGAAATTTGGCACAAAGATAGTTTATTTCCACTGGATTAACAAGGTACTTTAAAACGCATAAAACTTGCAATTTTTTGAGATGTTTAGAGATTTTTTTAAATAGTGGCTTATTTTTTTTTCTAGGTTGCGAAATATCAAATATTTAATAAGTTTTGTGAACAACAGTAGCCTATGTTTTGGTATGAGGTCTTGTGTTAATTATGTTACATATTGTATTGTAAAAACGGAAATTGGCAAAACAATCTCCTCATTAGTGCGTGTGATTTTTGAATCGGTTTCTATGTCGGACAAAGAATTTTTCTTAGGAAGATCATGAAATTCTCAGACTTTGCTTCGCATTGTTTCATTCGTTTTTTGGGCTGATACATCCACATCAGAGCAGGAAGTTTGCACCGATTTACCAGTGCCTATCGGAACCGGTCCGCGCAGGTAGCCGGCGCGGGCAGTAGGCGCGGCGCCGCCGATGTGTGCCAAACGTGGCCGACAAGTTCCGAGCTGCTTCGATAAGCGTTGGGTTAGAAGTCCACCATTTAATTGTCCCTGCTTATACGCGCTTGCTTTATGTACAGTGTTTTAACTCACGAAGCGATGCGCGACTTACTTGTGGTTACCAAGTATACAAACACGCTGTGAATGTGTGTGTAAGCGCAGGAACTCGGTACCGTCCGAAACAATGGCGATGTCGGATGTATGTGTGAGTGTTATGTGCTGACCCTACTCGTCTTCACGTACACATTCACAGCGTGTTTGTACACTTGGTAACCACAAGTAAAGCGCGCGTCGTTTCGTGAGTTAAAAATACTGTACAAGCAGGAGCAATTAATTTGACCACAAGCAAAGCGCGCGTCGCTTCGTGACCTCATCTAGTTTTTAAAATATTATTATGATTGACGTGTGCTTGTACAAACCTACTTACAGAAATAAAATCATTTATCACCACCCAAAAACATAAATATTTCTTTTATAGAAAATCGACAGACCCAAAAGACGAGGGAGATGATTATGATGACGACAAAATGTATATGAAGGAGTTGGTTCATTGCAAGATGTGCGCGCCTTGCTTCCAGACGTCTTGGAGAGGCGTCAAGAAGAATACCAAGAGTAAGTACTAAGGGGGGGGGGGGGGTTTAGTACTACAGGATGCGCTAAGGTAGTCCGCGAATCCAATGTTTCACGTTTTTAAGGTACCGTATCCAAAGGATGCCAACGGGACCCGATTATTAAGGCTCCGCTGTCCGTCCGTCTGTCACAGGGCTGTATCTTTTGAATCGTAATAGGACACTTGAAAGGGCTTTGAAGATCCGTGGCATACCTACTGTCGCGCCATTTTTTTTTTTCAAAATGGCGGCCATTCATTAAACCTATATAAATCTCTAGCTGACATTAATGCAAATGCAGCTATCGATTTGTATAGGAAACAGAATAGCCGTCATTTTGAAAAAAAAATGGGGCGTAGCTCGGTCATGGACACGGCCGTGTGTTGTACGCGAATACGTTTACGTAACGGGGTTAATCCGCTCGGCCGCATTCATTCTTTTACGTTACCGGCACTGCTTGACTTGGTCATATGGTGTTTTATTGGCACCATCCGATTGCTCTTGAGAAGCCCTTTCCAACCGTATACGATCTCTGTATTTGGATTTGGCTTTTTGACGCGTATAGGCCGACATCATACTTTTCATATAATTTTTTTTTTTTGTTTTAACACATTATATTCACTGTCACTATTTTACACCAATGTTTTGAATACAATCGATAGATTTTGACGGTAGCTGACGATTGAAAGGAACGTCGTAGATTTTTCTAGTCAAAAGTTATACTATTTGGAAATTACGATACGATACGCAGCAAAATTACCTCAAAATGGCGGCGCTTCCCCCCTCCACCGCGGGCGATGCGTCACAGTCCTCACTAGGCGTAATGAATTCTTTGATCCTTTAGCTATCCAATGGCGTAATTGAATTTAGGATGGAGATTATAGATATGAAGCTACAACACCAAACTGTTTCCCCCGATTTTGTTATCTTCGGTTTTTTTGACTTGCCTCTCACTGTGGAAGCAATTTTAAAGACGTATTCACGTCAAAACAAAATGTCGCGACAGTAGGTATGCCAGGAAATCCCATAAAAAAATCTTCAATCCCTTTTCACAGAGTGTGTATTACTATGGCCACTGTCACAACAAAAATAATAATTTAAAAAAGAGTTAACAATTAGTCAGTTAATTAGTGTAATAATAATTTAGCACTGTATGTGCTAAATTAAATTTTCTAGCTAAAATCAGCGATGAGTATCGATATAATTATACTATAAAACAGATAATAAATTAGTTTGGTTATATCAGAGGTGTGCTAAGCTGTTAAGCGATGGATTTAAATGTAACGTAGTAAACCTTTATCATCACCCACAGCCCGACTTCATCCACTGCTGGACATAGGCATCTCTTTTTTAGCCAATCCCCACCCACGCTCTTGTGCCAGCTTCATCCAGGTTTTGCCCGCGATAGCAACAATATCGTCTGCCCATCTCGCGGCCGGACGACCGACACCTCGTCTTCTAGTTCTTGGTCGCCATTCGGTCACAGCCTTATTCCACCTGTCATCACTGCGCCTTGCCAGGTTTCCTGCCCAACTGCATTTGAGTTCCATAATATTTTTTCTGATATAAAAGATCTTCGTATCTAGACGTCTGGAACTCTGTCTCTCGCCGTATGCCAAGCATGAAATGCTCGATGGCTTTCTGTGCAACTCTCGGCCTGTACAGCCTCCTGCGTGACCCTCCACGTCTCAGCACCGTACGTCATGAGGCAGCCTGTGTAACCAGCCAAAAGTAGGTGTGGTGGTAGGACTTCCCTGGTCGAGATCCTTCATAAAGAGCTACAACTATGCGCATTGTACTTGCTCGCTCCGATCAGCATTTTTCTATTAATTTCTCGGTCTCTTTCTGACGCAATGATCATTATTTGTATCAAAATATATACAGGAACGAAAATTGTTCATATTCATGGGTGGAACACCCTGTAAAATTTTGGATGGTGATAAAAAATCTTCCTGTATAATAGGTTTATATCCGTATGGAACGTTTTTCACACTCGCTTATACGAATACAATACTATTTATGCTAAGGAAGTAAAGTCAAAGAGCAGTCAATTAATTTTGGTCTTAGAGTAAGAAGTTATTTATGTATTTTTTTCTGTATTTTCAGAGAGTATTGCTTGCCCAATCTGCAGTCGCTCTTTCGTCACTGTATACAATCTTCTGGCTCACTTCAAGACTCACTCTTCAGAAGATGTGCAGAAGTATAAGAAGGTCATATCTTCTATTTTGGCAGAGGTGAGTTGAATTTAAATTATTTTAACTTAACATAATATTACGCCTTGTTTCCCCGATGGGTTAGGCAGACGTGTACCTATTTTAAACCCATATTTCGCCAGTTATGCTGCAACCGGTTAGACTGGAAGCCGACCCCAACATAGTTGGGAACAGGCTAGGCAGATGATGATGATTTCGCCAGTTGTTTAAGTCCCATGTAATATGGGGCGAGCCTATTGCCACCAACCGAGCACAAATCCAGACTCCGGGCTGCTACTGAAGTAATTCCTGCTGAAAAAACTTTGCCCGTACTGGGAATCGAACTCGGACCTCATGCTTAGCAGTAGCGCGAAATAAGCGCGTAATTATTTTGTCTGATCGTTATAAAATGTTGATCGGTAAAGTATATCTTCTACTTAGCTTGGGTTTCGTTGACCTACCGCAGGCCGTTACTGTTAGCCAGTATCATCCCACTGTTGGGCAAAAGCCTCTCTATATGGCGCCCAGTCCAGTTGCGATCCAGGACTAATGTGAGCTACTGATCGTTTGTTTCCTCCAGCTCGTCCCGCCTTCTTCTACGGGGTCTGCCGCGACGCCTCCTAGCTGTGTCAGGGCTCCACATTAATTCCTTTACATCATAATATGTTTAGCCAGAGCTTGTATGTGGCTCATTATGAAGAGTACTTTTCTATTATTAACAATTTTGTTCTTTATAATTACAGATAGTGGACTACCATTACAAGTGCCGAGTTTGTCGCGAGCAGTTTATAAGCATCAAGAAGCTGAGGCAGCACCTCTCTACGCATCAGGGTAAGAAAACACATATTTAATTCAAGTAGCACATTCACACAAATCTATCTTCTAAACCATAAAGCTGAAGAGTTTGTTTTTTTGTGTGTTTGTTTGTACGCGCTTATCTCTGGAACTACCAGATGGATAAAAAAAAAAACATTTGATAGCCGCATTCTTGAGGAAGGCTATATCGGCTATACCTAATATCACGCTAAGACCTAAGACCTAAGGCTCCTAAGTAGGAGCCGAGAAAAACAAAAAAAGGCAGAAAGAACACAGAAATAGCGCGAACAGGCGCTGCGATGCGATGCGACGGGGTGTGTCAGGGGGAACAAGGAATTTCACGCGGAGGAAGTCGCGAGTAGAAGCTAGTACAATATAAAGGCAGTAAACCGAGAAATATGACTGCCTATAAAAACCTACCCAATGCTCGTGGCTAAGTAATAACAGCCCCACGCCACTGGCCGATCGATAAGGTGAAGCTATGCTTGCTGCGGTCGGTACGTGGATGGGTCTTTATATAGATCGTGGACCATCTTTATATACCGAGACCCCTCCGTGCCACGGAAAGTACGTTAAACCGTTGGCCCCCGCTGATCTATTACAGTCATTACAGGTAGTTAAAAGCCCAAAAGTCTGACAACCAATCTTACCAAATTGTATTACCCAGTAACTAGGTTGTGGAGGTCAGAGATATGCCGTCGCTCTACGTGAAATATTTTTTCCGCTACATCCCGTTAGACTGGAAGGTTTAAGTATTCAAATAATAATGAATTCAAAGCACTCAGACATTTATTTATAAACGTTGCTTATAGAATGTATGGCTAATCATTACTTAACTTAAAGCAACGTTTATAAATAAACCCCTTCATTTGTAAGTGGCACTACACATTGGCATCTACAAGTACGTTTTCTGATCCATCAACGGTCGGAGATAATTATGTGGCTAGAATTGTTGAAATTTGGACATCAATTACTTAAATAAATTTGTTTGCCATAAAAATACAGATGGGTACAATACAGACCCATACGGCTGGTGAGGGTCTCAAACAGTTCATTAACAAGTTAATGACAAAAATAGATGTGTCGATCTATCCTTTACAATTAAATCTTAGTATTTCATGGAAACAGAATATTAGATGTAACCAGGGCTTCGAAACGGCAACAAAAGTAAAGGTTCTGTGTCGGTACACAAAACAAGTACCTGTATCAAATTTAGGCACCCCGGCCATGTATGTACCACAAATGGATAAGCTAGTGAGCTATGTTATTGAGACCGGCCTTTATATAATTAGTTTCAAGACCTTGTGAGTTTTTTTCCTTGCTTTCTTATTTGAGAAACTAATAATGTTTTTATATTTCAGGCAACGAGGTGTTTACATGCGAAGTTGGCAACCACATGGCGAGATAGACATTCTGAAGAATTGAATAGTTATAATGAATAAATTTAATTTCATACTATGAATTTAATTGTTGTTAATTACCTAATACCTAGAATATCTGAACATAAAATTCGCATTCGGTTCACCGAACAAAGAGTGTTAAGTACATGGACGTGACGATCGCTTTTAAATAGGACGTGGCTGGACGTGGCCTGAGGCAGAAGTGTTGGATTTTGACGGTCACTTATTTGAAAGGGCCACTGACCTGTATTAACCTTTTAACCGCCCGACTTCATATCATTTGTCGTGGCCCCAGCGCACGAAGTTAAAAAAAAAAAAAAAACGAAAAAAATACCTGATAGAAAACAGCGTAATAACCTAAATAAAAAAGCAGATTAAACAAGCTGTGGTTTTTTGTCGTAAATATACGACCCTGGCGAAATGGACCCGAAAATATTTGTCGGATTAATCCGACGTAAGCGGTTAAAAGGTTAAACAAGTTATAGGTCAGTGGAAAGGGCCGTACCACGCATGTTTTACTCATACTCGAAACTAGCGCCATCTAGTTTTTTATATACGTTACTTGTTTCCATTCTATGTAACGTTGGCCAGTCAACCCACTAGATGGCGTTGATAGTTCTAACTGGAAGGTATTTAAATTCCTACTACAATAAAAAAATACATTTAGGTACATAATGAAATATTTGATTTTTTAATTCACATAAACCTACACGGGCACCTACAACGCGTCAGAAGCTAGGTGCACGGTTCCAATTTTATTGGTAGTTTCAGGAGAAGAGCCAGCAAGCAACTCCACGGAACTACTTACTGTTTTACAAATAATTGGCTTTTACAATAAGTATTTCCAAATAACGGAAATGGGAGGATTGTGTAGGCCTGTCAATATATTTAATATACTTGTAAGTTAATACGAAAGTACATAAGTAGATAAATAGATCTAAAAAGTTACAATTTGACAAAAAAAATATTGAATCGCAAATAAATGCGGATCATAGTTAACAAAATCACTCTTTCCACACGTAACAACAGATTGCCTCCCCATTATCAAATGAAAAGAAAAAAAAAACATCTGAATCGAACCCTAATCGATTTACAACTTGCCGCGTCCCCAAGGATAATCAGCCGGTGCATTTTTCATCCCTACGAAAGTACGAACAGACCCGTGACGTCATCACGTCATACTGACAAAATTCTAACCCTCGTTGCAAGGTCATTGACTCTTGTTTACGCCATGAGGGATGAAAGTTCGGTGAACCCGCTTACGTCACACCTTCTAATATTTTTTTGGGGTGCGAATGTGAATTCGAGGGTCGAAAATTACTTTTGGAAACGTTAGATTCTCGTTTTTGTGGGGAGCAGGTATCTATCGGATCGGGCTTACGGTAGCTAATATCGGTGGATAGATTGAGGGTTTCCTAAAAGTGAAAACTAAGGGCCATGGAGTGATCAAAATGCTTATTATAATTATTTACTAGCCCGAAACTCTGACAAGTTGATAACTTGTCTTACCATGGGGTATCGAATTGCCCAGTAACTGGGTTGAAACATGTCACACCCTCAAAAAATTTTTTTTTGAACACAGCATTTCATTCAGATCGGGTCACACCATATCGATATCAACTCGATCGACACAATGAAAGGGCTCGACAAAGCGAATATCTTTGGCGCCCTATCTCGAACAATAGAATAGAGAGAAATTTGCTACAGAGGGTGACGAGGGGACGCATCATATTTTTGTGACGCTGAGTCTCGAATCGCGATTATTGAACCTTATATTTTTGATGTGTCATCTGATGAGGGGCTCATCGTTCCATCGATTTGAGAAGTTAGGGACATGCTTGTATACAGAAGCAGTTTATTTGCTTATAAAGTCGGTATTGAGGTACGCGTACCGAAAATAATCCCCACGTAAAGAAACAGTTACTTATTACCAAGAGAGCCGGGTGATCTGTAACTCAGGACCCTTCTATCTCAGACACCTTTTTCTATTTTAGCTACATGTCAGACATGGGGGCTTGATAAACCTTCCTGTAATTGGATGCTTGTATTTTTTTAAATGTTTATAATGTTTTAATATTGTATTTGTGTGCCTAATTTGTTATCTACTACTAACATAGATTTTAAGTTACTTATTATAATACGCATACGCTATATAATAGGCCTACGATGCCTGCCAATAATAACCGACCTCATCTTGTTTTTAAAATAGATATGATTGACTTGTAAAATTGTTTGTGCAAACCTACTTGCAGAATTAAAATCATTTATAATTAAAAATATTTTTATTGTTTTATTAGGTACCTATTTAAGATTTTGCATTCTATTAATTCAGTGCCTGTACAGACCTACGCTATATATTAGTTTCAGTATAGCTTTAGTTAAGTTAGGATTTAATTTTGTTATTTTTATAAATTAATTAGGTATTAGCTATTATTTGCTCATTTTACTATTTGAATAAAAGTTTTTCCTGATGTTAAGATAAATTACCCAAATAAATGGGGATACGGGCAGGAGATTGATAATTATTGAGAAGCGGATAGCTAAGCGGATAGATAGATTCGATTATTGTTTGCTGTTCAATCCATACCTACTTGTTTTGTAAGGTATACATCTAGAACAGCGTGTTCAAGTTTGCTTTTATTTTTCATAATCGTTATTGGTTTGAACAAAGTTGTAGAGGCTTTCGTTTCAGTATGAAGATAACAGAAGAGCCGCTCTTCCAATTCTATGTGTACCTACCTACATATACAAAGCCTGTTAATAACAGAATTTTAACAAAGTAGGTACAATGCATAATCAGCCTATAATGTTCCCACTGCTTGGACACTGGCCTCCTTTTTCTGCGAGAGAGAGCGGGTCATAACCCACCACGCGGGCGCAGTGTGGATTGGTAGCTGTCACATGCCTTCGAATTTTTGGTTCTAGGACATGCCGGTTTCCTCACGATGTTTTCCTTCACCGTTTTGAAACCAGTGGTGATGAAATTATTTACACAAAGTAAATTGCTTCCTTGGGTCCGAAATTACGACATGCAACTCATAAGTCGCGGTTGTTACCAGTTACAAACTAGAACAAAAGAATTTAAAAAAATAATTAATCGGGTACTTGCATTCGTAATCTCAGATAATTGATACTTCATCCCACTTAGCCATTTTAGCAAACTGTCTTTTTCAGCAAATACAGGTATCTGTTCATACAGGCTTGGTTCACCTACACAGTCGTCTGCTATTCTGCGAACATATTAAATTACACTTCATACCTACTACATGTACCTGTCGCAGCCAACTGGTTTAATTAGCCGTTTAGTTAACCACCTAGCCTTTGAACTAAACGGCGGCCGTCACTAACGGCCTGAATGATATTCAATTATAGTTTAAGTTGAAACTGTAACCAATCAAGCGCGAGCCGAATTGGTCGCAGTAACTAAGCCAGGGCACCCCGACCAAATAGGTTAGAACCATGTTCAACCCCGTGGGAGCTGAGAGAGCGAAGCGAGGCGAGCACTACTTCCAAAGGCCAGGCCAAAGAGTATAATAATAATACGGGAGGGCCAGGCGGTTAACTAAACGGCTAATTTAACCAGTTGGTTGCGACATAGGTACCTACCTCCCTAACAACAGCTCATGTTTGCTCCCTCTGTCGCTGCTACTGCGTCCTGTATGACCCATCCTTAAGATATAGTGAGGAGGGGGATAAGGGTGGAAGGTGGAAGGTGGATACAAGTAAGTACCTATTAGAATACAGTTTAATGATGTTATGATATTGGATAGTGCTTTTCGAATCTTGCTTGTTATAATTAATTGGCAGGCGAGCAGTGGAGCTTAAAATGTTGAGCTGTCTATGTCTCGGTTTCAATATCGATATTGAGTTATTGCTTCAACTTGACCTTTTCCGGTAAGTTATTTCATTAATTTATTTATATAAAGCGCGCAGCAAGTCAACAACGTAATATTTAACTAAAAAACTTCATACAAACATTGAACATAGATTTACGGTTATACATAAATATATCAACTAGCGGCTCTTGAGCAATCAGGGCGCGGGCGTTCAGCAGATTGATCGCCTGTATTAGTTGGTTTGCTTACCTATTTATTTTCTAGTTTATTTATTAGGAGGTCTTCTCCAGCACGAATCCGTAGTCGTCGTTACGGGAGTTTTAAAACGATAATATTACTTTCGGACGGGACCGTATCTTCGTTGACGGACTTTGAGAGTAGGCGGCAAAATAATACCCAGCAGGATAAGCTATATTTATATCTACCTACCTATATAATTATATCTATAGATATAATATCTAGGTACAGATCGGAGGGGCGGACATTTTTACGTAACTTGGCTCTTCAATTGAGGCTGCTTTTGACATTCAAAAAGCGCTACCTACTTACCACACAAAGTCCCGGTTCCAAAATCGGTTACCGAATCGTAATTCTTACTAGTCGCATTGAATTGCTTAAAATCAATCAATCTCAGAGAAATCTTCTTATTTAAATTTAACAGAGGTAAATTATAAGACATGTGTCACAGTTTCGATACAATTTTGCAAGAAATTACGAAACATCTCGTCGCAAACTGAAGACAGCACCCCAATTGCTTTTGCAATCGCATCGCTACCTACCTACATGTTTGAAAAATTCGTCTGCTCGACAACGTAAATAGCGAAATTAATGTTGTCAAATTGAAAGGCATTGCAATGTTAGTGACGTGTTTTACGCAATTTACCCGCTGAGGCCATGCCCATAGCACGAACGCGCGTAGTAGGTACCTAAAACGTGAGTACCTGAATTTTTGACTCAATAATACCTACAACTATCTATCCTATACCTAGAACTTTCGTTTTATATGCGGCATGCACAATTAGTATAACAACTAGCTTTATATTTTCTAACTGACCGACTTCTTGACAATTCAAAAGTGCCTGTATAAATGCTTTGAGTTTGAATATCACCCATCGCGCATCGGTATGAATAATATCTTAAAAGTAATTGAATATTATTTACGATAGTGCGAAACGAGTGTTTTCAATTTTAAAATTGTTACAATTAGGTACGCGTTCCGTTTACTTAGCGTGTCCGTGCGACTAGGCCCACTGAAGGAATGAAAGCTGCAGGAAAGTAAAACACATTTGTTCAATAACGATTATATTTTAGTCTATGCTTAGCTTCTGGACTTCTTCTATACTGTGAACGGCTATTAGCGGTTTTGTAAGTACAAGTACCACTCGCCCGCCCGGTGACCTGCAAGAAAGTAGAAAAAAATAATTAAGGAATTGTCAACCAATCAACGCAGCATATTGCAGTAGACTACTGGACCCTAATTGGGCAGCACGCCTTCAATCACGCTAATCCATTACTTCAATTGTTCGGAAAAAATGTCTGCTCAACAACGTTAATAACGCGATGAATGTTGCTGAACTGTCAAAATCCATTGCTACTGTTAGTGTGTTACACACATTATTTTTAAGACGTAAAAATTCAAAGATTATTATTATTATTAATATCTACTAATAAAAAAAAAAAACTGTATGTTAGTTTTTTTTTAAATTTCATTGTCAAACCACCAACACCCGGCCTATCCTGTAGGTATTATAAACAGCATCAATAGCAAACCTGTTACTAAAAATATATGAATCTGTTAGTTGTCCTAAATAAAATCATTTTATTTCTTTATTTATTAAAAGTAACGTTTCAGGCGAGCATTTTAGAGTGTTCAAAATAAATCCTACTTTCATTTCAACCCAAACATGTACACACGGCTACACATCAAGCCATACATTTCCAGTTTTAGCTGACCTCGCTTTGTATAGGTTTTTCGTACATTCAGAAGTCAGCTTATACTGGTTATGTATAGCTTGATGTGTAGCCGTGTGTACCTACCCATCCAGTCAGCCATTGACAAATCTGTCAAAGCGAAGCAAACATGAAGCTGTAGGTATGTGCAGCGCTTGAGTAAATAAAGCCAAAAACAAATACATTGCGCACATAATCACGTTTTCCTACACGAAAAAGTAAACTATAATCCTTCATACAGGCTCAAATTCCAATTAGAGCCACCACTAATTGAAATCAGTGTCCGAGCGTCAGGTACAGGGGGATCTGAAATTCTGAACGTCATACAAATACAAACTCAAACTCAAACTCAAAGCATTTATTTCAATTAAACCATTTACAGGCACTTTTGAATTGTCAAGAAGTCGGTAAGTCAGAAAATATGAAGCTAGTTGCCCATTCCAAAGCGTAGGTACCTATGGAGAAGAACGGGCAAGAAACTCCATGGACACTCTTTTAAATTATATTTTTACAAAAATATTAGTTACATCATTAATGTTGAATTTATAATTATATGTGAGAACGATGTAATAAAATAAAAAAGACGTACGTGTTAAGAGCGTCCAGAGTACAGCAAATAGTACTTAACAAAACAACAATACAAAAAAAAAAAAAATTAAATAAGCCGAGGCAGCCAATTGATGACCAGTCCCAACTGACGGCGCCCGTTCACGAACATGACGCATAGATCAGCACCATTCAGCTCAACCATTTTGAAGGGAGCTAAATGATCCAACACACACGCCACCGTCAGCGAGACATTTTAGTGAGCATGACATACTATCAGCCGCCAGGGCACATTCAAGTCAATGAAAGACATATTATTACCCGGTAAATGGTAGCTCACATAGAACTCACATCTGTGCTATGAAATTATACAATACAAAGGAAATTGAGTTTATACAATGCAAAGATAGTCCCACAATCTTCAGCAGCTCCAACAGTATGTTCAAGTGTTAATCAATTAGTTGTGGTTGTGGAGCAGGACCAGCATTGATCCAGGCATCTTTATCAACGATGTAATCCTCTAACTTATAATATGCCTGCCTGCATAGTGTGCGTTTTATACAAGACTTGAATTTTGTCTCATTCAGTTGAAGAATGTGGGGAGGTATTTTATTATAACATTTTAAACAGTACCCCATAAAAGATGAGTCTACTTTAGCCAATCTGAAACCTGGTTGAACTAATAGGTCCCTATTTCTAGTACTATAATTATGTCTGTCACCTCTTTTACTAAAAAGATGTAAATTTTTCCTTACATACATGATGTTTTCGTAGATATATTGACAAGGCACCGTCATGATGTTAATATCCTTAAACAGTTCCCTTAAAGAATCGCGCCTGCGGAGATTATATATGGCTCTGATGGCTCTTTTCTGCAGAATAAAAATAGAATCGATGTCTGCAGCCCGTCCCCAAAGTAAAATACCGTATGACATGATACTATGAAAGTAACTAAAATAGACTAATTTCGCGGTATCTACATCAGTAAATTGACGGATTTTTCTGACAGCATAAGCTGCTGAACTTAGCCGTCCTGCAAGAGATGTTAAATGAGGACCCCATTGTAGCCTTGAGTCGAGCGTGATCCCAAGGAAAACAGTTTTATCGACGAATTCTAGTTTCTCTTGATTCAATATTATCTCACAATCACTACCCTTGACATTTGGTAAAGAAAGAAAATCTTATGCACTTAGTTTTTTTTCCATTTAATACTAAATTATTAGCAGTGAACCAATTGTGGACCAGCAGTAGGGCATTATTTACGTCGTCAAAATTTGTAGCACGTCTATTTATCTTAAAAATTAAGGAAGTGTCATCAGCAAACAACACCATTTGTGGTTGATTTTTTAATAAATGGAGTAGATCATTAATATACACCAAAAAGAGGAAAGGACCCACTATCGAGCCTTGTGGCACACCCATTTTTACTGTTAAACTAAGCGAATTGACACCATTTATTTGAACTTGCTGTTGTCTATCATTTAAATAAGAATTAACTAAACTGAGCGCAAGTTTTCCAAGTCCGTAATGCTCAAGTTTCAAAAGCAAGGTTTCGTGATCGACGCAATCAAATGCCTTGGAGAGGTCACAAAAGATTCCTATGGCATCTTGAGCCTCTTCCCACGCGTTAAAAATGTGTTTTAATAAGGTTACACCGGCGTCGGTCGTACAACGTCCTTTGGTGAAACCATACTGTTGATCGTGAAGGATTTTATTCGTGTTAAAATGATTGAGCATCTGATTAAGCATTATCTTTTCAAACACCTTGCTGAAAACCGGCAACACGGATACGGGTCTATAATTATTAGTGTCTTTACTGTCCCCGGATTTGTAAAGTGGTATTACCTTACTGTATTTCATTAAATCGGGGAAGACTCCTTGATCCACACACGAATTAAATACTAAGGCTAAGTAAGGCGCAATAGTCTCAATTATGGAGGTACAGACCTTAATGGACATTCCCCAAAGATCTTCGGTCAATTTGATCTTAATTTGCTTAAAAGCTTTAATTACTGTTATGGGGTTAATATGCCTAAAGTTAAATTCAATCGGGCAGGCTGAAACGTTCGCCCTTACTAAATCAAAAGCGAGCGAGGGCGAGGAATTTAAGGTTTCAGTTGTTTTGAGTGGGATACTAGTAAAGAAATTTACAAATTCTTGAGCAACATTTTTGCTATCGCAAATGAGACCACTTGACGTCTGCAGTGTGTAATCAGAATTATGTTTTTTGTTCCTGTTCGTTTCGTTATTAATAATTTTCCAAACCGTCTTTATTTTATTGTCTGCTGATTTAACCTTGTTGCTAATGTATAAGGCTTTAGCTGCCTTACAAGCGTTCTTAAAAGTTTTAGAGTAAGTAGCAACATATTTAGTAAAAGTATCTGTGTTAATATAAGGCTTAAGGCCATACAGCTCGAAAAGTCTTTCCCTACTTTTCCTAAGTCCTTTAGTTGCCCAGTCACAAAATAAAAACTTAGGGCTGATACTTTTAGTGATTTTTTCAAAATAATTATTGAACTCAGTTTGTACAACCGAAAAGAATTCTGTATACAAAATATTAACATTGTTCACTGTCAGGTTCTGATTACTTAATTTACAAATTAAACTGCTATTGAATTTATTTAAATTAACAGATGTTATTGGTCTGGATTGGATCTGCACTTTTTGTATTGGCATGCTGGACTCAAAGGTTACAGTTTGACCACTGTGATCAGAAGGGAGATAATTAACAATGGCTTTATCTAAATAGTCGCAGCAACAAAAAACATTATCAATACATGTAGCAGTAGTCGTAGTTGTTCGGGTTGGTTCTACAAACACATTTGACAAATTAAATGATTTAAACAAATTTAATAATCTACTGGTATTTAAATTATTTTCTAAAATGTTAATATTAAAGTCACCACAGATAATTACTGCCTTATTACCAGTTGCAAGCTTTGCCAAAACATCTTCCATTACTGACTCAAATATAGAATAGTTTTGATAATTTGGGGGTCTGTAAACGCACACTATAACATGCTTATCTAGCTCAACACAAGACAGTTCAATGTTATGTTCACACCCCCTTACATCCCCGTTTACCCCCTAAAGGTGGGGTTGTCTGTCTGTGTCCATGGCAACCCCCCTAGCGGGACTATTATTAATTTTGACGAGAATACTTTGATTGATCGAGGCATCAAATGCAGAAGTTATGTTGAATATTTGCGAAGGGGAGTTTCATTTTTGATGTTTGGAAAGGAAATATGTGTGGGCAGTTATTAGTGGGCGCTTTTGATCTGTTTTGAAACGTAATTGGATGTGATTGGGGGAGTTTAGAAGTGGCAAGGTGAATTAAAAGTTAGATCTAAATAAACTTTTCAAATTTCAAATTCATTTTTAAATTATTTTATTGTGCTTAACAATAAATTGATGTTCCAATATGTCCTGCCTAATAGGCATACAATAATTTATTATTTTTCATTATTAAACCATTATCTGAGGCGCATTTTCCCAACAGTTTTTTATTTATTTATCCATTTATTTCAGGCATCAAGGCCCATATAACATATTTTGGGATCGGCTTCCAGTTTAACCAGAAGCAGCTAAAACCAGTACTTTATGAGTAGGTACATGGAGCTGCAACTGCCTATGTTTCATTATTCAATAAAACCTGCATAATACAAATTGCCTGTTGTGTCTTTTTTTGCCTGTTGTTTCATACATTTTTGACACCTCAAATATTAAGACAGGGTTTAAACACGACCCGATGGATCCTGTTCTAAGAAGCAGTCTGTTATCCTAGAATGCGAATGAAGCATACATTTTTTTAACACTCGCTGACACTGAGATGAAGCTGAAATTCTGAAAACGGCACTAAAAATTTTCATGTAAAATAATAACGTCTAAAAAAAGCCGTAAAAAAATATATATTTATAAATATTTATTTTTGCCTTGACACTAGAAAAGTTTAAGTGAGTGCAATACGTCACTGGATCACGTGGCTTCTTAGGTACGCGGTACGGTTTTTACTCTATGGGCGTAGCGTCATATTCAACACGAAAAAAAAATCGTCTCTGGTCGTGACGTCAGCGAAAGTGTAAAGGTTGCCAGAGGCGACTGAAATTCAAGATAATTTTGCTACAAAAAATCCACCAAGAACTCGCGCACTGCGTACCTACTTCACAAAGGTCAAAGCTGTATCACGCATGCTCCGTAAATTATATGATCCCAAATGATTCATTTATCGTTACATCTGTCACGGTTCACCGTATAATCTTTAGTATAAAGTCTATTTCGCGAGTTTATAAACAATCCAAAAACTGTAATTAGGTATGTATAATATTGTAAACTATCAACAAACCATTTATCTACAATTTAACGCATTATTTTTCGAAAGTATAATCTGACCATGGCAAACTGACAATCGCACCTTCCTCTAATCTAATGCTACATCCTTACGCTTTTACTTTTACTCATATCCTTTCATAACGATTATTCAAACGTCAAAAAACAAAATGTCGAACTCCTTTGTTTTTTAATGCCTGTCTAGTAAAAAAAAATCAATCTCATTTCACAGTCTACCTTGTTAGATCCCCTTTAAGGAGGTGGCTGCTTATTAGAGAGAAACCACATAAATTAAATTCCATTCGCCAAAGAGATTTTTGTCTGCGGCCGTGGCACCCTTCGTCCATTGCGGGGGGCTATTTTAACTTTGAGTTACAATGTTTTACTGGGAATAAATTATTTAGTAGTTGTGGATAAGTGACTTCGGTTTTTACGGTTTCTTTTTGAGGTGAAATGAATAAGGAATTGGGGGAATTGGAATTGGGAATTGGAATTGTCCTTTGTGTTAGGTCGTAAAAGGCAAGGGAAGTACTCTTAAGGCGGTTTGGTTGGTGCAGTGCAATTTGGTTCTGGTTTCCAAATAAAACTTTGTACCTAAGTCTTTTCAGTTACCAGCTTCAGAGGCAGTAGCACGAAAGCGCCAAGTAAACATTACGTAAATTCGAGGGATTTTTTAATGAAAAATACAACTATCCTATAACATTTTGGTTTTTTAATTTTTACTACAAGCACATAGTATCACACATACCTATCTTAAAAACTTAAAGCTTCCCTGTCTCCTGACAGGATACAGGTGATCTTCTTCACTGAAGTTAAGTACCTAGATATTGCATAGTTTTTAAAAATAATAAAAAACAAAAGACTGTGTACTACAGCATCCTCCTACGTAGTAAAAGAAACTACAGTCACCAATCCCTCTGTCAAACAGGGTGTTCATTTAATTTTCCTATATGATAAGATCCTGTATTTTGCAAATAAATAAATGAATAAGATACATCAAATACTTATGCAAAATATAACCCCAAAAAAATATAGCTCACGACTTCTCTCAGAGTAAAACTAATTATGTACCTATAATTTGTAGATACGTATCCTTATCTGAAAAAGGGTCTGTGATTTAGACTTACGAACGTTTGCATTCTAAACTCAGTCAAAAATACTTCGATTTACCTATATTTTTGACAAGTTTTTGACATTGATGGTCGTCGAGATGAGATTACGACTAGATTTTGAACGTTTTTAAAAATGGGAATTGGCCTTAGGGTTTAATTTAAAACACCAATACCAAGCTATTTCGCTCTACGTTACAATTAGCTGTGTCTTGTTATAGGTAAGTGATTTAAATGCACCTCGTATAGTCACGTCACGCGTCACTTCCTGCACGCCACTCGTTGGCTTTGGGGTGAAACGCGTGAAACATGAAGTGACCATATGTCGTTATACTAAGTGACCGCGACTGACTGATTAACATTAAATATTAAGAGGGAATGTGGTCGGAAAGACTTTTGACTAAGCCTAAGTAAAAAGTCGTAATTCGAGGTTTGGCTCTCGCCTATTTCCTCCTCTAGTATTGGACCAATTTAAAAGATATTTCATAAACTGAATAATAAGGATGTTATACTGTACGCCTATGTTTTTCTTTTTTCATTAATAGTTGTCAAAACTTACATTGCAGTAATGGTGGTTTTCCTTTTTATTTTTTTAGTTTTTTCTCTGTAAATAGTGTGTTCAATCATTAAAAGTTACCGTTTTAACAAATAAAAAAACTTTGACTTTGACTTTTGTCTTTTACTGTTTTACAAACATTTCTTCTTACTGTATAAAGTCAGTACCTAAGTTTTAATGATGTGGTGTAGTATGAAATTATTTTTTTCAGTGTAGGCAGTGTAGGCAGTGTCCCCTTTAGCGATGAAGCCGCACATTGTGTCCTATGTTTTTCTACATTTATGCCTCTAATTTTTATGGTGTACATAATGTAATATTATTATGGATTATTGTTATCTGAAATAAATTGAATTGAATTGAATAATAAAGAATATTCTATTCTCTGAGTTCGTTTCGGCCTTTATTCTCAGACTAGTCAGATAGAAAACGCCGACCTCCTCTAATTTTTAAAATGGATTGACGTGTAAAAGTGTTTGTACAAATCTACTTACAGAAATATAAACATTTATCATTCTAGACAGATTATTGTTGTCCAAATAAAGTAATTTCCATAAAGTTTCCTAAATAATTTCATATGAAAGTGACATTACGAGTACCATATCCTTAGTAAAAAAAAAATTTAACAACTCTTTGAAAACTTCAATTAGTTGCTGAACCATCAGGTTTCAACGTCACTACTTTATTCACCCATCAAAGAGTTTTAATAACTGTATGGTGGAGGCACGCTGCGCCGGGGTCAGTGTGATCCAAAACCAGAGATTGAATCAATAATGGCGGCCTCCCTACGTACAGACAGCGACAGAAGGCACTGGTCATTTTGGAATTTTAATAACTTAATATTGCACAGTTAAGGAGCGGATCTGTCTAATATTTGCTTGGACATCGCTGACATTGTAGAAGGAAAATTCTCTAAATTATGGTGAAAAACTAAAAACTGCATCGCAAGCGATCATACATACAGACACGGAAAGTGAGTTTATTTTATACAATTTAAGATATTTATATACCTAAGGTGTAAAAAAAATTACCTGACAAACTTCAAGAAGTGCTTTAAACCATCGAACTGAACAACTTTCACTATGGGACCAACTCTGAAATAACGAAAAAAAAATCTGTTGTTTCATACAAAAATTCAATACTTACTTGACCAAAATGTATGAAACAGCTGTTTTATTTTTCGTGATTTTTTCGTTCAGTTCGATGGTCTAAAGCACCGCTTAAAGTTTGTCAGGTTTATTTTTTAACACTTTTTAGATATAATTCCGACATCGCCAATTCGCAATTGTGCAAGGGTGCAGGTGATCAATGTTTATGCATTTCTATATGTGAGTTCCTCTTCCCACTTTATATTTTGTGTTTATCACGTGTTTCTGTGTCAAATAAACCTGCTTTTCTTTCTTTCTTTTCTTTTCTCCTTTGCCCTACAGTGTAACAATTTACGTTGGTACTTATTATTTTTATAAATCTCTTGCGAGAGTCAGTTTCTTATAGGTATACTTTACTTTGGAGTTTTCCAGTTAATCACAGCAATACTTACTCTTTGATCATTTACAACAAGCTATCATTTAAGTACAAGTTTTCATTCATAAAACTCTTCGGAAGCTTTAATACTTCTCGGCATTACTAGTAAATGAGTCGTTTCCGCTGGTTAATACCCGTGGTGGGAATTATGCGTTCTACTGGTTAACAGTGTTGACGAACGCGACATATTTTTCCCAACAGTTAATACCCTCGTCTCACGTATAATAAATAGTTCAGGAGTCAGGTTAAAGAAATAAAAAATAAAACGGTTCGTGAAAGTGCTTTAATTAAGACTTGAGGCATTCCCAGTAGTTAATAGTGTTAACCACGGAGTATTAAACAGCGGGAAGTACCCCTAACAAGCAATGCTTTGCAAGTTTTCATTCATGAAACTTTTTCGACCGATGTCAAAAGACTTCTGTCGCCGACCGTACGACCGTAGCCTTTGATTGGTCTGCCCAGTCAATTAGCACGGTAGTCACACGAAACGTACCTTTTAAGGGAATTTGAGTACCCATGTAATAGGGATTATTGGCAGCAAGGCTTTCGAGTAGATAGGGTTGAAATTAAGTACATGTTTTTGTGTCTGTACACGGTGATTTGATTTTTTATTTTTTGTCTGAAATATCTCCACGTTTATTTTTAGGAAAATTGGTAGTTTTTTATCTTTGATCTACCAAAAAGATTTTAAAATTTTGAAGTTTCTTTACATTTGCCTAACCTTTTTCTAACTATGTTGAAGGTTTCCAATCTAACTAGATGCAGCTGAATTCCAGTACCTATTATACAGGTGACTGACCTCCACAACACAGTTACTGGGTGGTGGGTTAGCAGTAATTAAAATATTGGGTATAGGCAATTAATTGACTATTACATGTACGTATATTTTTTACTATTTTCTTTTGTGGTTGTAAGGGCTACTTCTGATCACGAGGTCCTGGATTCGATTCCCGGGTCGGGCAAAGTGTTATTGAGTTGTTCCATCTGAGATTTCTCAGTTGCAGCCAGGAGTCTGGATTTGTGCCCGGTTCATGGCAATAGGATCGCCCTATTAGGGACATGGAACTTCAATATAACATGCGAAATGACGATGTAGGTTATAATATTTGTTTTTAACCGACTTCTAAAAAGGAGGAGGTTCTCAATTCGGATGTTTATATACAGAAAGATTTTTTAATCACCATCCAAATTTTTACAGGGTGTTCTACCCATGAATATGAACAACTTTCACTATGGGACCAACTCTGAAATCACGAAAAAAAAATTTATCTGTCTCGTACAAATGTTCAATACCTACTTGACCAAAATGTATGAAACAGCAGATTCTTTTTTCGTGATTTCGTATTCATGGATAGAACACCCTGTAAAAATTTGGATGGTGATTAAAAAATCTTCCTGTATAATTTTTTTTTTCAGCCCTGCCTACTGGTGGGAAATATAGACGCATGCATAATGCTAAATAATTAAGCTGTGGTTGATTGATGATTGTTGTTTCATTTCGTCGCCACATTTCATTCATTAGTATTTTTTGTTCGACAGAACGTGCTGGTTGTATCAATATAGCCATTTGTTTGAGTTGATGTTCAATTTGGTGTTCGCAGTCATTGCGACATTTTCTTTCTTGCATATAGCTCGCGGTTTCACTCTCATCCTAGGGAACAGTATTTGTAACGTAATTTGGAAACCACAATAGGTACTTTTAAAATTTTTAGTTGGGAGTAAAAATTTTTTTACTGATTTCTCTGAGAAGAAATGCATGCCTAAATAAATAGGTATTATGTTTTCGGCAGTAAATGCCCTATTATTTCAAGATATGGTTTATCTATGTGCCACTTCCAAATCCGTTAATCTACCAAACATCTTTAAAACCAATGAAGGGAGTAAAGGTGACAAAAACGAACTATTGACTAAGTATCTCTAACTAGTTTTTTAGTTTGAAGGATGTCTGTTCGCAAGTTCTGCGTTCAACGCACTTTCAGCACCACGAATTTCTTTAGTAAATACTGCCGTCTCTAGACGCTGCCGTGCCGGCGCGACGCAAATTATAGACCGCGATTCCTTACTCTGGGCAAGAAACTCCATGTTTCTTGCTCAGACTACGGAATCGTCGCGCGGAGACTCTTTTAGATCAAAATACTGACATATTGTTAAAAAAAATGTGGGTTCATCATCAATCCATCCTCTAAAGTGCCAGGTGCTATCAAAATAGAGAAAAGAAAGGACTACACTCACAATGGAATCAGTCGGAACAATTAGTACTAACTAAATGTTATGAGAGACCATCAGACGAATCAATTCCATCGGCTTATGGAACCCTTCCGTGATGAGTGCACGGATTATCGATTGTATTTTGTTTGTGTTGTTTTTGTGTGATTGTGTTTGTTGTATGTGTATGACCGACTGTTCTGTACCTACAATATGCAATCTAACTCTAAATTATATATATATTTTGTACAAGTAAATCATCATTAATAATTCAATAGTTTTTTTTATCATTGTTCCACTCGACCAATGCACCTGCCATGTAATCTCTTCATCACCTTGATGATATTGGGGCCAAATGGGTAATTTATAGGAATTATGTGTTAAAAGATTGAGTGATAAATGGTACTTCTATGAGATATTTGTATTCGAAATGATGTTTCCCTAGTTTGTACCTAAACAATTTTGACGTTCAGACGAGTGTGTCTTTTTCACAAGTAATTGTTTTGTAATTGCGAAAGAAAGTGCCTGTTTTTCTTTTCATGATGTAGGTATAGTCTGTCAAAGTCATATTGTCACCTTATTTCTTTAAAATAAGTTTTTTATTGTAGATATTCTTTAATTTTGTATATTCCTTATTTCTTTATATTCTTGTATCAAATTTGATATCATTTTTGGCTCGTAACCCATAGTCGTCAAAACGAGAAATGGTCACCGTAGCTGAAATCCGCATGGAAATCATTTAGGTAATTGTGCTTTTTATTTTGTGTGCACTAAATAAATGGTTTATCAATGTTATTCATCTAAAAACTTTACTGTCAAATATATGTATTTATTTCCAATTTATAAGTGGTCGGCGCAGCATGACTGTCTGCATCTTCCATACATGTTTATCAGCTGCCATCTCAGTAGTCACCCCATATCATCTTTCATACAATCCATCCATCGTTTCCTTGTTTTCCTCCATTCATATTTTCATAGCCACATTCAAAACTTCATAGCCACATTCAAAACTTCATATTTTGATTCAACATGCTGGTCGTGGACAGCGAGAACAATGAACTGAGTAACCAATCAAATGAAGTACCTAATACTGGGCGGTAGACGTTTTAGCAATATTGGATTATAGGACCCCTTCCATTAGCTGTATTGGGAATTTGGCATTATACAATTTGTCTGTACACCGACTTCAAAAAGGGGGAAAGGAAGGATTCATGGCTAAATAATAATAGCCGCACGGGTCGACGCTTGCCGCGGTTCGTCCATGGATGGGTGACTATCCTTACATACCGAGATCTCTCCGTGCCTCGGAAAGCACGTAAAGCCGTTGGTCTCGGCTGTCATTTGTAGATCTTTGGCGTTACGTTAGTCAGAAGCCCAAAAGTCCGACAACCAGTCTTACCAACACCTACCGTGTTACCCAGTAAGTAACACGTTAAGAAAAAAGTAATACTTAGATGAAAAACAAGAAGAGGTAGTAAGAAAGTAGGAATAGATAAAAAATAATAATAAGTGAGTATGTGATACGGTCAGAGTAGTTCTGGCAGTGTTCAAGAAGATGACGCTCGCACCCATACATACAGTCAAACGGGTAAACTAGAGAAATATTTTTAAAGTCATTAGGTTCTACTAAAAGCTAAGCTTACCAAACAGCGATGTTTTGCCGCCAGTCGACGAAAAAGCTTGCTAATCAGTTTTGTAAAAATCTTACCGTGAAAACTTAGATGAAGTGAGCTGTCATTCAACCTGTTCCTAGGGACTACTACACTATGGGACACTATTGACAGCTCATTTGAAGCTCACTTCGCGTAAGTTTTCACAGAGTTTTGCAGAAGTGATCGGCAGCATCGGGAGGAATGACAGCTTACTTTACCTAAGTTTTCATGGTGAGAATTTTATGAATAGCCGGCAGGACTTGTTATTGATTGCGTTAGCCAATCAGTATCTAGGTATAGCATTGGACCCGCTGTCGTTGAACGAGCCAAGACAAAAGGAACAGTGATAGAGTAGTCCAGCGGGGTAGTTGCGTAACCTACTATCAGTAGCAACGGGTTTCATTTTGACAGTTCAACAAGATTCATTGCGTTATTTACGTTGTTGAGCAGATACATTTTTCGAACAAATGAAGCAATGGATTAGCAATATTCTTCAAAATGATACAGATTGAGATAGCGTGTTACGCAATTAGTTTGCAGAAATGGTTTAGACAGAACTTGCTTATGAACGGAAGGGTTATGTAATGAGTTAGATTTTTAGTTATTAAATGTTGAGTACAAACATTATGTTATATTCTTATGCAACAAAATTTGCTAGCCAACGGTGCAGAAAAGAAAATTAAATACATTGCATGTTAATACTAACTATCATTAAATTATAATATCCTAATTTATTTAAAATTAGACAAACATAAAAGCGAAAAATATTCTAAAATAAAAACCATGTACAAACTACATAATCTAGAGCTTTGCATATGTGTGCACTCAACTTTAAATATTCTAGGATGAAAGATGATTCTAGATGAATAAAATTATTATCTACTAGGTATAATAATATGTACTTATTACTGGTACTTAGTTTATGATTTAGACGGAATTCTTCACAGATGATCGCTGAAGCAGCTGACGATTCCTCGACCGGAGTACTCTCCCTTAGGCAGATGAACTGACGATGAAGTCTGAAGAAGCTGGCAGAGTGTGATGTGGTAGATGACACCCAGGACAGTTCTCGTACTCAAAATAGTTTTAAATTCAAGTCACAATCTCATCTCAGCGACTAACAATTTGAAAAACTTAAATGTAACCTACATTTAAATTGGAGGATTATTCGACAGATTTTGACTGGGATTAGAATTGCGTTCGAATTGCCCCGTTGCGTTGGCCGTCATGACGCAACTCCAATTCTTTGTGAGTTTACCTTCTTGAAAGTCTGTGTAATTCTTTTCAATTTACAATGATCTCTGATAAAATTCGCATTTAAGATTGCCAAAATATTTTATAGACATTTAAAAAAGGAGAAGTGTCACAGAAAAAGAGAAGTACAATGAGCGTCAAAAGTGCTTACATTTTGTTTTTGTTAAAGCATCTTTTTTATAACCAATTATTTTAATGGCAATCGCATCGCAGAAGCAGTAAGGAACACTGCATTAATAATACTTCGCATTTATTATAGAAAAAATAGTTAGCTAATTAGGCAGTTGATGGAAGGGTAGCTTATTAAAATGTTTACTATTTATGCTGTAGATTACAAGAAGCTTATGTGTTATGCTAAATTAATTATGTGTTGTTATGTGTGCCTACTAATAAATAACTGTTTTGTTAAGGGAAAGGACACATGCGTCAGGTTGAAAAAAAAAAACTCAATCTCGGGTTTTTTATATATTTAGAACAAGAAATGTATAGTTACAACCATTGAGGATATTAAATATCATATTGTAAAAACTATTGTATAAAGTGAAGAATGTGACATTTTTTTCCATATTTTTTTTATTTATAATTAATTGCAATAAATTAATTAATTATAGACACAT
Organism: Gortyna flavago; assembly: GCA_963669345.1. Taxonomy (NCBI): domain Eukaryota; kingdom Metazoa; phylum Arthropoda; class Insecta; order Lepidoptera; family Noctuidae; genus Gortyna; species Gortyna flavago. The sequence goes on from OY770149.1 coordinate 13,043,597, forward strand.
AAATTACTTGAAAATATTAGTTAAGAATTACGTAAAAACAGCCAAGTATCTACTGATGTAAATATATTGGTTATTAATGCTTACTTTTAGGAATGAGTATTCTTTTTTATTCAAAATCTTTCTAATCCGTTACCGAAAGAAAGATGGCATGCAGAATTATGCAAACGCTTGCTTTTCCCTGTTGATTACACGTCATTACGGAAAAAGTTAGCGGATTTGGAGAATTCTACACAAAATCCTTAAAACGATCTTATAAATTATCGGAAACAACATTTATGACTAAGAGCGACACTAAAACTGTTATGGACACTAAAATATATTAGCTGTCAAAATATTATAAAAACTATTTTGACATTTTCATGTATTTTTAAACATTTTTGCCTTTCAGAGACATGGCCATGCGTCTCCGGGTAATGAGTGCAATATATGATGGTAATTTCAGACGCAAAGCTGGGTCTCTGTAAAGTCTCTTTCTACTTTCCAACTAAAGTTTAGTTGGAATTTAGAATAATAAGTAGTTCCAGTTTTAGTGTCTACCTTAGTCGCCTATTCTTGTGCAAATTATAATTTCTCACAAAAGCTATAAGGTAGAGGTAATTTATTAAACCGACACAATAATTATTATAGAAATACCTAATTTTTAGGTACAATATCAACTAAATCGGTTAATACCACCAACACATATAGACATCTACCTTCTTAATTTTATAATAATTCATAAAAAGACGAAAATGAAAGTTTTAACATTGATTCTTTAAATGTTAGTACCGGAAGATCTTAAGTGTTTTTTTAAACTTTTTTTTGCATTTTATTACTTTTATAAAATACGTATTTGTATCAAAGTGACGTCAGCGAGAACAAGGAAAATGGCTGACCGAATTATTCATAATCTCATTTTTTTAATTATTATAAATATCATTGCTTTCATTGTCTAGTACACCTTAACTTTGAAGTTGGTAAAATACTTATTCAATACTTTATTTTTTGAGATTCTTATCTTACGATGCATTTTTTTCTAAATTATTTCCTAGCCTTATTGAGTCTGTGGGAAGTCGGATTGATTTTACACATTAAAAAATTCACACGAAGTAGATCAGGAGAAGTGTTAGCACTTTCCTGATCTATGGTTATGGGTTTATGAGTAGGTACTGACTATCAGTATGCACTAGGAGTATCACAATCTACTCTGTATGACACCGAGTTCGTTCCCATCGCGTCGAAATTATTGCAAAAGATAGTGATGTCACACTATTGCTAACCGGAATAGAATTTATCGATAGTGATCACGATAAAATTAAACTAGCTACACCGAAATGTGAAATGTACCAACAATGCGACAGCAAGTTCTACTGATGAATACGAAATGGGAACCAACTGTGATCATGCAGCTTAAGAGGAATCAACACCGAAAACGAATACTAATAAATAGACAGTGAAATTGATATTACATGATATTACTTTTTATTTTAAATTCGAAACTATGGGTTATTTATATTTTTTTATTCATAATTCGCTTACCCGAAGCAGGACCGATCCTTTGATGTTTATTTACATATTTATTGCAATCTGTTTTTTTACCCGACGGCGTATTGTCAAGCTAATATCATTCTAATATGTTTGTAAATAAAGCTTTTTATCCTACGGCAGGTCGATATTATTTAACCTCTCGCTCCGGTTTTCACTGTCTATAACGATTATTCAGGGATAAAAACACATAGGGCTATTTTAATCAGAATCGTCAATTAGATTAGTTCATAGGAATTTTATTCGAAACAAACCGTACAACACTATGTGTTCGGAACATTTGTGACGATGATCATGCGATATAGGGAAGCAATAGGCTGCTAGAGTTAGCTGTATTTATAAAATTATCGATAGACATTAAACTATTAAGCTATACTACTAGAGAAACGGATCCAAAATACAAGGAAGTACAAGGTGAGCAAATGTAGTATTAAATTTTATTAATAATTTTATAACAATACAGCTGTAGCAGCATACAAGTATCATTAGGTGTTGTGCATTGCGTTCTGTACTCTCACTAGCAATTTTGACATTTATGAAGTAATAGTAACACATTTAGTCGATGTCTCGAGTTTCATACGACGTGAAAAATATTTCAATCGTTATGCTGAGTTATCAATTGGGGAGCTGTGTCACAACACTAGACGCGGTATTCATTATTAAATTGAGCATATTGTTTAGGCGCGTCGAATATCGGGACACAGTTAGGTGTTTACACTGAAATATTTTTACGTGCAGAAATATAAAACTTACGTATTTATTTACTATGGAAGATCATTTCTTCATTTCTGACCTAACTATCGGAATCGCGTTCATCTCGGCCACAGTGATAATTATTTGTGCTTGCGTCCGAGTTTAAGGCCATTCCATTCTACACGATAAGCTGTATAGAAAAACTCTATATGCTTTTATTCCCAACTCACTATTTTCTATCATAATTTCACACTGGACAGTCAAACAGTTCACGCAGTTTGGAGTATTTATTTTTAATTGATTTACTTATTAAATATGGGCATTAATATGTTTTTGTACGCGTGATTGCATGATTCCAATCACAGAACAGAGAGGCATTCAGGCTATGGGCTAGCAACCTATCCTATATACTATAGCAATCTTTATATTAAACACGTTATTGCCGTATGTAGCCTCAAGCGGCGTCAGCGTTTGCGCTTGCGCTGCTTGAAGCTCAAATCCCTTAAGGGACAGATCATCAAGATACATACATTCCTTATAATAAAAAAGTAGTGTTCAATGATTCACAGGAGAGTATTGGTAACAAGTTATTATGGCACGTTGACATCCATCCATGCTAGGCAAAGCTAATACTTTCGCTTGGGAAAATGTGAATATCGACACAATAGAAAACGTTTAGGAAATGATGTGTGTCGACTAGTTTGTGGCGCGTGAAGTTCCCATTAGTTCTCTGTTCTGTGATTTACCTTACGATAATATTTTATTTATTAAATTACGATCGATCGTCACGTGTCTCTTTAACTTTATTTTTGCTAATTTCACAGCCTCATTGTCAATTAGCCTATGCGTATTAGAGTATTGTTTCTGTGTTGCCAATTAATTACGATTTTTTAATATTTTAATAATATTATTATTTTTTAATTTCATAAAAATGCATCAAAACACCTTTCAAAAAGTAGCCGTTATGCTATTGATCAGATTTTCCCTTGACACTTAGTGGGGTTAGTTACTTAGCATCGACGTTTTTATCCACAACCTATTTACCATAGCTTTGTAGACAACTTCGGTGGTTCAAGTTCTAATTACTATGCGTTTTCTGTAAAATCATGGTCACACTTCTGATTCAGTCGATTTCATTTTACTTTTATTGTACACTTATCGCGGTCCGTGACGATTTTTCTTAAAATAGGTTTTTTTGGATTGATCTAGCGATACCTAGCAAAGTTTTTTTTTTTTTTATTTATAACACAGGACCTGTGACCAAAATTTTCTTTTGTTATACGAATAGCAATTAAAAGGCGAACCATACTGAATTAGTAGAACGTTTTGCGAGTCTGCCGCTTACATCTATGAAGATATGAATTACAGTATATTTTAAAATACATACAAAAATATTAAGTTAATTATGGTGTAGTTATTACCCGTGTGTTCTGTTTATAAAATTCACAATTATTTTTATTGCTTTCCGCGTTACGTACTACGGGCATTGCCCTCTAAGCTATTGAGCACTATTATTAATTATTATTATTTTTTATAATTATTACCGAAAGAAGAGGGGCACACAAAACATTCTACTAACTAGTCACGTAACACCTAACCGAACTCCTAACGAACAATTTCACTCCAAAATATCATTTCTGCATTTTTTTAATCATTCTGCAATCTCATTATTTCTTATTTATTATCTAAAAATCGATGAAATTTCAGTAAAATACTTTGGTGTTTTATGTTTCGATTCAATACGACGTATTAAGCTTTATTTTACGCAAATATTTGAGAAAAAAAACTTTAAGAAGGACTCGTAAAATTGTGTAATTTAACCGAATTATGAATTTTTTTACCAAACCAAGTTAGCACATCCAGCTCCTGATCTAGAGTAATTGCCCGATATATTTCCCTAATAAATAAATCAATTTAGGTTAACCCTATCGAATTCTCGAAAAAAAACATCAATTTTTATCGATACTAATAAATGAATTGGTGACTAACACTTTTGTGTTCACCTGTACCATTCATGACTAGAGACGAGACTATCCAACGATATATCGATAAAAACTAATATTTAGGAATATAATAATTATAAATTAAATAAGTTAAATGCACACTAAGTTTACACATAAAATACAATGAATTGCACATACACTAAATTAATGACAATTAATCTAAGATGAAAAAATTTATGACAAAATTATCGTTAAGATTATTATTATCAACATTGATCATTAACTTCAACTATTCAAAATATCAAATATTTTTTTTATTATAATTTAATAATGATTCCTTTCGGAATAATAATGACTAGAATAGTTGAAATTTTCATGCTGAATGAAAACAACACAAAACACAACAACTATTTTTAACCTAAGAGACAACTAGGTACATAGTATAGGTAATAAGTAGTTAGCAAATCTTGTGCTTCACACGCCGACCATACAAATACTCATTTCTTAGCCAACCGTTAAAATTAAACCAAACATAATCGGCATTTGAAAACGTCACTTCATGTTGACAGCTGCCAATGATGACAGGTGAAGTGACGTTTAGAGATGCCTAGGTAACTCACGAATTTTCTATAAATTAATAAGAGTACTCCTAATAAAAGTATTAAGACTAAAAAATGGAATGTCAAAGCATTATCAAGCTGTATCGAAATCAAGCAATTTTTTTTGTAGATTTTATATTATTAAATTAACGGAAAATAATAGTGAATCAATTCGCGCGTTCTGAGTGCGGATAAACAAATAGTTTACAATAAATAGTAAACAAGGTGGCATGAACCCCACAATACATGTTGATACTATGTCAATCAACGCCTCTTCGAGTCATTTTTGACTTTTTTAATAATATTTTTTTTATTAAATTACTGGCTATTAGTTATTGCACGTTTTACATTTATAATAAATATATAAATACTTGTAAATTTTATCTCCATCTTTTGGTATGTAATGAGTAGATACCTATTTATTTTAATATTTGAAATGTTACAAAACTGTTTTTTACATAATATTAAGTATATATTTTTTTTACAAAAATCGTAGGGTCGTTAGGACGGCACGATATTTAAAATATCTATTCAAGTTCGATGTTTCATAGTAGGTCTTTGTCGGGTAAAGTTTATGATTTATAGATCCTAGTGTGACGTGTTCAGACGCGGCGTTACAGATTAGTTATTCATTTATTATTTAAATTAAACAACTTTTTTTTTCTATTTACAAATTTCGATTTAGACTAAGACAATTAAAGCCTAGGTCGAATAGACGCAGGGCCGCATCCATACATTATTATTATAGCAGGTACCGATCATATGTTTAGACATCGAATTAATTATATTTTTGGAACGATATCGTTAGACTAGAGTATGCACCATTGTTCCGCGAACGGACTCGTCCGCGCCGCGAGGGGTGGCTGGGGTCGGGGGGGATGGGTTGTGGTCGCGTCATCCCCCCGCCCCCGCAGGCCCGGGCCCGCGCCCCTGCCCCCGCGCTCGCCTGTGCGCGCTCCCCAGAAATGGCTCGATCGATTTTCGCCCGTCTCCGACTCTCCGCGAACTCGGTACATCCGTCAACTCCGAACGACTCGGCATCGCCCGTCGTGTTAAGCGTAATACCACAATCGAAAATGTTTCTCAAAAATTTTTCTAATACTAACTACTGCCAGGCCTCCTGACCTCGTGCAGTCCCTCCACTCGCTCTTTGATCTTTAAAATTTTATCAAAACCTATCACAGTTTTTGATTAGTTTTTTTTTTCATCCTTAATTTTAATATATGATTAAAATATACGTATAGATAATATATATTTTTTCTTTCCAATCTTTAACAATATAACACTATTTTACTTCGATTAGTGGCCTGTCGAGCGGCCGGTGTTCCGGGCTGGAGCTTCGCGGCGGTTCGGTCGTAATACGTCGTGTGTCTGTACCGGCCTTATCGCGTAAAAACGTACGTTAATGTAATTATTACGATATGATCGCATAAAAAATTGGAGCATAGCATGTAGGCTATTATTGCTAAGATTATTTTATATTCGAAAACTATTTTCTCGATTTAAACCACAACCGTTCATAAGCGAAGTTTAATATCATTATTTTGTTATTGACTATTACCAATATGTATGTTTCGGTGTTCTGGCCAGATGTCCCACATCTCATGTGGAGTGTGCTTATTATATTATTGCGTGGCGCTGGTGACCCTTCATTCAGCGCCATCTTATCCGGACCTGCGCAGAGCGGCCCCGCCTCGGCGCCATTTTGATTTCCTCAACACTTAACCCAATTTTTGCGGCCGACTGTACCGGGCGCCGAACAAAGGGTTACCACACATTACAGTCAAAAACATTTCTCTAGTTTTACAATTATAAAAACGCCCGCCTGGCAACCCTGACATGAGGGCGGGCCTCGGGAAGACAGTCTATAAAGTCAGGTCCAATATTTAGGAATGTCACCTACGTCTATTATTACATTAGACTCATGCTTATCAAGTATTTGGCATTTCATACGTCACCGTAAAAGTCCGAAGTCCATCACTTTCGCATATACACGGTGCAAACGTAATATTTTACATATACGTTTATAACACGACAAAATACTAAATGTTCACTGAAAGGTGACAAGCCTGTGTCCACGTCGCGGTGTGTCCGCACGGCACTGGTGCGGTGCGGGTACGGCTCTGTTGTAGCGACTGCCGTGAGAGAGTAAGTATGTGTATGTATGGGTGCGTCCTGCTGTGCCGTCCTAGCGTCCGGCTAGGCCGAATCTGGGGCCATGCCCTTAGATAGTCTTGATCTTATTAGTCTTGAAGCTGACCTGCAGCACTCGGTTGCCGAGAGTGTATCCATTGAGCGACTGGATGGCGACGACGGCCTCGTCGTAGTTGGTCATGGTGATGAACCCGTAGCCCTTGCACTTGTTAGTCTGCAGGTCGCGGATGACCTTCACGCTCTGCACGGCTCCGAAGGGGCCGAACAGTTGCCACAGGACGTTCTCCTCGGTCTCGGGCGCCAGGTTATACACGAAGATGCACCACTCGGAGCCGACGGCTCCGGGCAGGACGCCGCCGAGCAGCTCGCCCGCCAGCGGGCTGTAGCGCTGCAGACCTTTATTGATCGCTAGGAGAGACTTGCCTGAGCTGAATCTGCCGAGCGGCGCCGGGAAGCGCAGCGCAGCCGGCAGGTACGCCGCCAGCGGCGCCAGCGCCTTGCCGTTGTTGCTCGGGTTGTTCGCAAACTTCACAGTTATTGGCTCCGTAGCTCCCTTAGGCACCGTCCCGTTCAACTCCTGGATCGCTCGCTCCGCCTCGACTCGCTGGTCGAAGCGAATGAATCCGACGCCCTTCGACAGCCCCTGCTCGCCGCCGGTGAACGGCCTCCCGCCGGAGTTCTCGCACAGAATCCGCGACGTAATAATCCTGCCGTACGGGCTGAACAGTCGCTCTAGTTCAGCTTGAGTCATAGTTTTGGGTAGTCCGGAGACATATAGGTTCGCACCTTTGATAGCTTCGCTGCTGGGTCGCGCGTATGAGACTTTGATCGTCTTGTTCTGGAGGCGCAGGCCGTTGAGAGTGGCGATGGCCTTTTCCGCGTCCTCAGGTCGGTGGTAGTTGACGAACGCGTAGCCTAGGCTCTGGCCGCCGCCGTGCAGAGCGTGGTTGAGCGCGTCGGGGAACGCTGCGCCCTTATTCCGGATCAGCTTGCACGACTCCACCTCGCCTATGCTGGAGAACAGGCTCCGAATCTCCTCCTGCGTCATGGACTGGGGCAGGTAGTTGATGATCAGGTTAGTCTTGGACTCCTCGCCACCACCGTTTTGCTGTTCACCATCGCCTTTCGACATGGTGGCGGCTTAAATCATAAACGGAAAGAACGAAAGAGGAACGAAAAAACGCGATAAAAATAAAGTGCACGTCCGTCGGGGCAGCGCGCGCGAACGGTATTGAGGGGTAGCGGCGAGTGCTCCGCGCATGACGCCTACTATCGACCCGCCTTACATAACTGGGTTCGTTCACCCTCCCGTTGGTATAGTGTCCGAAAAAACCAGATCTACCCCGGGCGAATCGATCGACACCGGGGAACCACGGCCCCTTCGTAACTGGGTTCCGTGAGGGGACAATGAACGAGCTAGTACTGGGGAAACGCTGGAAATTAGGTGGAAATTCGCTAGAATTTATGATTGTGTCAATGTTATATTACAACCTTTTTATTACGTGTTATTACGGTGATGACAGCATTGTAATTTGTCAGGGATTGAGTACGGTTGCCAACAAAAATTGCGATTACAAAATGATCAACACTTCGTCAATTTCTTATCGAAATTTTCTCATAACTGTTACCTCACAGAATCACAACAAAGGTTAACAAATAAAACCCCTTTTTCCTCGATCAAAATTAAACTTATCACAGAAAATCTATTTTTAGGTTCAGCAGAAACAATTCTTTGTTTCTTCAAACAAATTGGTTAATTAATAAATGATTGGTTGCTGGGAAATGCCAGTTGCTATAATTTCCCTTTCCTGGAAGGTGAAAAGGGTTCATTCGTGGTAATAAGCAGGAGTACTGACCTGTTATGGGGTTGTTGCATCGTTCGATGTGTTGTAATTATTGTCGTAATATTTTAAAGGGGGTGAGCTGTATGTCGATTACGGAAGGTCGTCTTTTGTTACACAAGTTGGGATAGGTTGATTTTGAGTCTCTGTTCTTTGTTGAGTTTTAAAAGCATTTGCTAAGAGTCAATGATTGGTAGTGTTAATCAAATTCGGACTGTCATGTGTTTTTCGTTCTTTTATAATTTATTTGTACGACATTATAAACCAACGAATTTAAAGTATTGTTCCATTTCTGTCAATGTTTTTTTTAAATACGTTTAGCGGTACAGTTGGTCTACACAGTAGGATGTAAAAACCGTAGTTTATATACGTATCTAACTTATTTTGTTATGAAACTGAATGGTATAGAAAATGACGACGGGACTTTTCACACATTTTTAAAGGCGCTTGTAATAACTTCGGTATTGTTTATATTGCGTGTGATCGCGTGTTTAGTAACGGTACGTTAAAATGATTTGATATGGCCCATTATGGCCCATATAAACTAATTCCGGGTTGAAATATTTTATACGTGACAAAGCAAATTATGACGTAGTACATACAGTTATAACAGTTAGCTGACCCACCTTTGCATAAATGGTTGAAATTTTTTAGAATAGTTACGAATCGACAGAATTGTATATATTTTTTTTATTTTAATTATTTTATATTTTAGTCACTTTGCGTAATAAAACGTTGTATGTTTAATCGGATGATCAATCACCCTCGCACCAGTGTGTTTAATCTTTCTGCTTACCCCTTTGAGAAAACAAGGTCTTTACATGAATGTGTCATCATCATCTGCCTGTTGGGGTCGGCTTCCAATGATGGTGAAAATTACATCAAAATCAGTTGCGTAGTTTAAAAGAACGACGCGGTCACACAAACAGACACGAAAAATGAATTTTATCTATAGACAGACGTAATCTACAAAAACCTTTTATGAAATCTCATATTACCGGTAGCCATAGTAATCTGAATAAAGAAAATTCACAATTCGTAGCCTCGTAGCCTCGTAGCAACGCGTCTACGCTGCTACGCCGTAGCAATTTCCCGGCCTTCCGTAGGCTGGCTACCAAGGTTACAATCACGCTTACAATTTAATGATTTTACATTGTTGTAGCTTTATTTTATTTTACTTTAACATTGAGTACACGATATTCATTTATTTTATTTTACTTTAACATTGAGTACACGGTATTCATTTATTTTATTTTGGTTTAACATTGAGTACACGATATTCATTTATTTTTTATCTATCTAGGTATCCATTACACGTAAAATATTTTTCCATAATTGACCGTTTTGATTTAAAAGAGTGTCCATGGAGTTTCTTGCCTGTTTTTCTTCATAGGTACCTACGCTTTGGAATGGGCAACTAGCTTCATATTTACCTACTGACCGGCTTCTTGACAGTTCAAAAGTGCTTGTAAAGGGTTTTATTAAAATAAATGTTTAGTTTAAAGTTTGTTTTTTTTTGTTTTTACTCAAATTACTAACACTTAAAGATCTCTCAGAAACTCTTTAGATGCAGTTTATTGTAATTTTTCATACTTAAAGAGCCTGTTTAGGTACTTACATTGGAGTGGGACTTTAGATTATGATTTATACGTATATTCTGACTTTCCATTCTATGGAAGTGGTGAAGAGCGGGCGTTTTGGGGGACTGTCTTTTGTAATTTTGACGTTCGAAAAGTGCTGATTCTCAGCCTAGTTTGAATAAATGACTTTTGATTTTGATTATGATTTTGACTTTCAATTTATTGAATTCTGACCCTATACAATAACTGAATTTAGATTATTGTGATAAGAATAAGATCTTTTTTTTTTTCTTGTAAAACATATTTAACATACAAAGATGTTAAAAATAAGGTACTACGCTATGTTTTGCCAATCTTGGCATACAAATAATTAATATTAATAAGTACAATAAACTAATAAGTACTATTAAACTACAATGATAAAACAAACGATGATTTGCACGTACGGATAGTCCGACTTTTCAAATCATGATTTATGTGTTCAAAAAATAGTTTGAAGTTTCCGTTACCTCATAAAAAAACATTAAACTTTTTTAAAAAAAAACAACAGTTTTTATGTCTGTCCTTCAGATTACGTTCACGTTTATGACGCAAGACATAAATTATTGAACAAAGCGTTGTCCGCCGTCGCTGTGTCTGCCGCGCGCTGTTATATTGACAATTACTGCCTACAATAAGGAGGGTACTTGTAGATAGTAAGTGGGGGTTTTTCCAGCTGCGTTTTCTATGTAATTTAAATCGAGGCAAACTTTTTAAAATTATTTATTTTATAGTCTTACTAGGTTTCAGCCCGCGGCTTGGCCCGCGTGGTATGTCGATATAAAGCCTATGTCCTTCCTCAGGTTTCAAAGTGACCCCATACCAAATAATATCAAAATTTTCGAAAAATAATTAGCAACTTGTTGTGGAACTCAAATCGAAATCGAATCAAATCAAATGATTTATCAATTTGCAGATAGGGGTGTTAGGGACAGTTGTGTTAAAAAAAACCAAGACAGAGCGCTGAGAACGATACAGTGAAGCATGCCAAAGCTACACCTCCGCTCTGTGCATACACGCTCACACGCACACATTTGCAACCATTTACAATCAAACTACACCTCAGGTGAGGCTGAGGTGTAGGTGTAGTAAAGTGAAGCAGGTTTCGTAAACATGTGTATGTTTACGAAACCGGTTTCACTTTACTGTTGACAGCCCTCTGTCTTGGTTTTTTATTTGGTCTGCTACTGTGTGTAAATTGCTACTTACTTACCATAATTTAATTACATTAAATAAATAAATTGTAAACCAGTTCCTTTCTGTATGAGATGAGCCCTTCACAGCGGGACTAATTACTGTTTTTTGTTTCCTTCTACCCTTACCGCTAATTGTACAGCGTAATAATACAAGACAACACACATTTAGAGCTAGTAGAGTTGTTTGAGAATTTCCCGCGCGAACCTAACCAGCAGCTAAAAGATAAAGCGAGAGTAGTTCGACGACTCTAGCTAGAGACTTCGGAACTTTTAATTAGTTTCGTAGAGTTTGAAGGAAGTAGAAAGGAACAAGCAGACTGACTCTAGAGGTCTTTGAATTCGGTTGACAAGACAAGTGAACTTTATAATAGTAATAGCCTCCCGACCGATTTCGGTCACGGTGGCCAATCTCAACGAAGATTAACTAGGTGCGCAGGAGATAATATGTTATAGTGCACAAGTGTGTGCGCAAACACAGGTGCACTCTCTGTTCCTTTACTCTCACAGTCCGATGGGACGGCGACCCCACACGACCGGGAAGAGACCAACAGCTTTACGTGCTTTCCGAGGCACGGGGGTATCACACCATCAACTTCCAAACTCCGCGCTGCCACTGAGAAATGTCTAATGGAAAAACCCAATAACATAATCGACTCCAGGACCCCATGCACGCTTGCGACCACGAGGCCAACGGGGTACTTGAACACAAGCCAGCGAACGCGCTAAGTGAACTTTATTCATTTCTGATCAGAACAGAACCTACTTAATTTCAAAATTATTCAGATTGTGTTTGGTAGTGCGTTACGCAATACGGTGCTAGTTTTATCATTACGTGGGTTTAAAGATTTTTTTATATTTTACTATATAAGAAAATACATTGTTCACTTTGCGAATACATATATAATTAAGGGAAGTGTGCAAGACTAGCTTATAGTGTTGTTAGTGACGTACTGCTTGAGTTAAGCTTTAAATATATTAAAAGAGAAAGTTGTACACCTATGTATTTTATATTTTTCCTGGCATATTGCGTCCGCGGGGGGTGCGTCTGTATTTGGTTGGTTATGTCATATTTCCATTCATGAAAACAATATTATTTCGCGAATATGGTCGTATCCAAGATTTTTGTGGCAGTATTTTACGCTTTTACAAGTAAAATATCTATGCAAAGTTTTCCTGGCGATGCTAGGGCCGACACGCGAGTTGCATTCTATGAAAATATATTGTTTTCCCACAAAACTTTCAGCATGGAGTTTGTTGAAAAAGAATTTTTAGTTTGTTTATTACTACGTTTTTGTTCCGGCTGGTAGTAAATATGAATGAAGTATAAATTAGTTTTTATGTTTGAGTTGTAAAGAGGCCGATGACATTTTCATTCTAAATTATAAGAAATAACCAAACAAACGATGAGGGCACCACTGCGCGGTCGGCGTTTGGTCGACGCGCCGTCTTAATGAAATGTATAATAACCAAATAAATTGGCCAAAGCTTGGCTGACTGTAGAGATTTAAAAGTTGTATAACCTCGAGTGTTATTTCACTGTATTGCTTGAAGAATTATAATCATAAGAGAATATATGATAAACTAGCGGCCCGCCCCAACTTCGCACGGGTGCAATTTCTTTTTTCGATCAACTTTTTTTCCTCTCCGTAAGAGCCATCCTCGTACTTCAAGGAATATTATAAAAAAAGAATTAGGGAAATCGGTCCAGCCGTTCTCAAGATTCGCGCTTAGCAACACATTTAGCGATTCATTTTTATATATAAGAAGATATCACCATGCACAAGATTTTCTTCTTTTTGCAGCACAATCGGTTTAGTGAAGAGCCCACTCCCTCACAAAAAGAGGTGAGTGTCCCAGCAATGGGAACATTATAGGCTGGTTATGCTATAGGATGAGATGGTGGTTTACTTTATATCAAAAGGAATACAATAATTTAAGTAAACTAGCTGCGGCCTCGACTACTAAACTCACTCTAAGCTAACTCAATCGATTTTTTAAATAAAACATAAATCCATGGTTTGTCATGAATTACATGTAAATTGATATATTACTAAGCTTCTGCCCGCGACTTCGTTCGAAGGACAGACAGACAGAGAGACATTACTTTGTTTTATATGCAAAACTAACACATGTAACAGCAATATTATTCGCTTTTTAGGGATGACCCAAATTCAAAATAACATGTAAATTCTTCTTAATCCCAAAAATAAAGCCATTCGTTTCGTACAACCCTAAGTGTAACGCCGGGCAATTTAAATGGTAATATTTTGGACCTGGGGCTCTCTGCTATCACAAAGTTTTATTATTCACCTTCACGCTAAAAACGGTGGGAGCCGTGCAGAATTATCACCCTTTATGTGGTTTATAGGGGTTGGAAAATTCTTTGTGAAAGGTGCAAAATTCTTGTGATTTTTGTGAAGTATTTTGTAATGGTTTAATTATTGTTTTCATATATTATGACAATAATTGGGTTTGCGAAGTTTCATTAAAATTGGTTCATTCATTTCGAAAAACAAGGGCTCGAAAGTTTGTATGAAATGCCGTACGTCGTAAACGCTCTTAAGTCCTAATAACATAGTCCTCAACTGATTTGAGCCTGTAATTCAGTATACGATCGCGTGCATATAAACCGAGATTCGGTTAAAGTTTTCATTACATAACCACTGCGTACTGACCTTTTATAAGACTTGAAGTTTCTGAACTGGGGGAAATTACTTCATAATTTTACTCTACTGAAATAGAGCATAATTGCTGTGCTTGTAAAAACCTACTTACTGTGGCTTAGGATTTCATTTGGATTTTTAAAACTGAAATAAATGTATTGAAGAAACTTATAACAACAAAAAAGATTGTTCGTGGAGTTTCTTGACCGTAATTTGTTATCATTTAATAGTGCTTATGTATGTTGTGCTATGTATTTTATTTTGAAAGAATTAAATAAATTACATTCACATATTTTTTGAGGCCTGTGTCCCAGCAGTGGGAACATTATAGGCTGATTATGATTTATTTTTAGCACAGAATAAAAAGGCAAAAAACACAGCATATTATACTACAAGTAAAAAAAAGAAAACAAATTTAAAGTGTAACGTGAGAAATTAGCAGGAAACTGCCTTACGCTGCGCCAAATACTGTGTGCACTGAAATAGATGTTTTATTTATTTATCTGTCAATGAAAGATGTTTGAAGATGACACAGACATAACGCAATTTGTGATTTGTGGTGCAAAAGAGCCATAACTATCACTGCATAAAGTAAATTTAATTGATTCAGCCCATCGCGTGTCCTACCTAATATTCTGATAAACATTAAATACGTTTATTAAGTACTGACCTTTTCCAAAACTTCTTGAAGCTTCTAATTCTGGTGTTCGTGTGTAGTTGACCTTTCTTGTCAAGCTTGATACTTTGACTGGCTCAAATTATTTATTTGTAAATGGCCACTGAACTGACTTATTGGTCTAGACTGATATATTTTGAATTTGATTACTATAATTCACGCTATCAGAAATTAAATGAGTGTCAGGTCACTCACGAGATATGACACTCGTGACACTTGACACTCACGAGACCTGACATTCGTGAAACTTACGAGACCTGACATTCATGACATTTGACTGTCACGAGACCTGACATTCATGACACATGACACTGACGAGACCTGACATTTGTGACACTTGACACTAACGCCTAACTTTAACTGACCGATGCCTAGACGGCACAAACATTTTCAGTAGGTAGGTAAGTGGTTTCATTGAAATCAATATTTTAATTTTACAGAGTGTTATTCAAAGTGTGTTTTAAGCCCGCACAGAAAATTATTAAGAAGCTTTTGTCGGTAACTTTAAATATTTATTATAAAACTAGCTTTTGTCCGCGGCTTCGCCGACGCGGCCGAGGGCGGAGGTTAGAAAACCCACGGAAACGTAGGTACTACTACCGAGGTAAAGGTCCTAACCCGGGTCGTGGACGTGGTAAGACGTGAAAAGGCAACAGACAAACAGAGTTACTTTCGTGGTAGTATAGATTTATGGTAAGTATAGCATAGTATAATACCTATCAGGGATGACTAGAGCGCCTTACAAACTTGTCGCCCGGGTAATGTTTGTTTATTTTATACACGCTCGCGCTCGAAATCTCAGTAGTGCTATTCTGTAAAAATCTCACCGTGATAACTCAGGTGAAGTGAGCTTAAAGTGAGCTGTCATTAGTGTCAATTCCTATAGAATTAGATGGAATGACAGCTCATTTCACCTAACTTCTCACGGTGAGTAGAAAGATGTGTTAAGGGGAGGCCCCTTAACACATCTTTATTCTACTGCCGCCCCGGTTCCGGTTCCGATTGCAATCAATGAAATTTAAAACCTCCGCGTCCATTAGCAATTTCTAAATATGAGAATGAAAACTTTGAAAAATATTTTTCTTCTGAAGCTTTTAGTATGTAAGGTAATTCGTTTTACGATCGCGTGTTAGTACTATAAACCGACGACGTTCTAAAGTGTCCATTATTCAATACCCAGTGCTGTTACGTAGTACGAACTGACCTTACACTTCTGAAGACTTGAAGCTTCCACTTAACTAGGTGAAATTATTTAACGGTTTTCTAAACTTAGAGGTATGTAATGCACTGAAAAGGAGTACCTACATTAAATGTTTTGAAGAACAGTGCATGAATTGTTTCTGTGTTAATTCCTTTTAAGCCTTTTGTACATACACGTTTTTCTTGCCATAAAAAACTACGATTTATTCGCCGTGTGTAGGCACGGTCGTCAGTGTTGTATGGATCACTATGGAAGCTTGTTGAGGGACACGTTTTTCTACGGCGCGGCTTATACGCCGTACCCTAAAGAAATCGTGCCGTGTACAAAAGGCCTAAGAGAGGCGTTTGCCCAACAGTGAACATCTTTAGGCTGAAATAATGATAATGATTCATTGATTTTGCTGTAGTAAAGCTCTTTGTAAAAGATTTCGTTCAAGGGGAGATCAGTTTCTGTACTTATTTGAGGTGTCAAGTATCATTTTACGGTTTTCTGGTTTGAAGAGAATAAATTGTGTTAGTGAAATTACACGAACGAGGGACTTTTGTTATTATCCATAAGAACGAAAGAGCTTCAGTAGTATTCTTAATTTTTTATTAGTAATCTTCTTCTTCTAAATTTTTACCCCCTTACTAATAAACGTATTATATCAGAGGGGCAATTCTCGTAATTTTAAGAACGTTCAGTCTGATCTCAGGTCAAAAAATACTTCTAATTTCCCTACATTTTGACATTTGTTTGTCGCCGAGATGACACTGCGACTAGATTTTGAACGTTTTAAATTACGAGAATTGGCCTTCAGATGAATAATTACCCATTTCTGTCTTTCAGTCGCCAGTAATTTGACTTTCGAAAGAAGATAAAGCGTTGTGTAACTATACAGACGCTATACAAGGTTTATTAATAAGGGA